>JAVTVX010000011.1:14951252-16185627 GCA_033439265.1 Dillenia suffruticosa
GACAAACTCCAGCAGCAAGACAAACTCTAGGTTGTTACGTGTGATCATGTGGGTACCCTTACATTTTTTATTTTTGGAGACAAACTGAGTCCGCCTCTGCACAACATGAATGATTGAGCTAAGCTTCTTTCATACGCAAAAGATAATATCTCAGCCCAGTCCAGATTTTGGTGGGTTCCAAAAAAATTTGCATCGAGCCTCTTTTTTTTTTGGTTACAAACCGAGTCTACCCCGAGTCAACAATTTCACAAAATATTTTCTACAGCACCTTAAAGGATTTCAAGCATTGATCCTCATTTTCAAAGAATTTAATATAAAAAAAATTCTCCTAATGGTGAGAGTTGTAGATATAACAGTTTGCCTGAACAAACTGCTTTCCAAACAATGCGCCGATGATCAAATATTAATCGAAAGAAGGTGAGCATGGATTTAGTATTCAGGTCATTATCAAAAATAAATATAAAAATATTACGAGATTAATAAATAAAAAATTTACCATCAAACTATAATAAATAAAGTGAATAATACACCCATTTTTCACCTTGAGACCTTTGTTTTGTATTTATTAAGATAATACAAACCCCAATATAATCTTCCTTCGTTAGAACCAAACAACTACAAGATACCCTTTAAACCCCAATCAGCTTTGTTCCCATTACTGTGTCTAACAAACTCAAAATACATTTCATTCGAGTCTGCTTTTGTAACAAGATTTGTGCAACCCAAAGTTTGCCGTGACTCCTTTTTCTAAATCTATAATTTCCCGTACCAATACTTCACACTTAAATATTCTCTTCCAAATACTTGAGCCAAAAACTCTCATCATATATTTTTTAGTTAGTTAGTTTTTTTAAATAGTTAGTTAGTTCATCAAGTTAGTTAGAATTAATTCAGTTAATTTTTGTTCAGTTTGTTAGAGATAACCTAACAAATTTTGTATAAATACTCAATTTTTATTGAATGAAGAAAGAATATATAGAGAGAGCAGTAAATTTCTTTCTATACTTCATTTTTAGAATGCTTAGATTCTCCATATTTGAGTAATTCGTACATAGTATCAGAGCTATCTCTTTCTTGCTTTGGTATTTCACTCAAATGGCTAACAACCGCAGACAGGAAGATCATGAGATGCAGCTCACAAATGATGATCCTTTATTCCTTCAGGGATCAGATCATCCAAGGATGCTATTGGTAACAGCACCCCTAACTGACAACAATTACTTGTTCTGGAGTCGTTCCATGAAAATAGCCTTAGGAGCTAAGACAAAACTTGGACTCATTGATGGTACATGTTCAATGCCAGGTGAAGCATCTCCTCTCTTGGAACAATGGAGAAAGGTGGATTGCATGGTGGTTTCTTGGATCCTGAATTCAATTGCAAAGGAAATTGTGGATGCTTTTCTCTTCACAACAAATGCAAAGGAATTATGGGAAGAATTGGCAGAAAGGTATGGAATTTGTAATGGTCCTTTACTATATCAATTGCAGAGAGAAACAGCTTCAATAAACCAAGGAAATTTATCTGTTGTTCAATATTTCACTAAGCTCAAACAACTATGGGATGAGATGAATCACCTGCAACCAACACCAGAGTGCCACTGTGGAGCTGCTAAGGTTATGCAGGAGATAAATGCAAATACCAATCTGATGCAATTTCTGATGGGATTGAATGAGTGCTATGATGTGGTTAAAAATCAATGGAACATTTACCTACTGTCAGCAAAGCATACTTTATAGTGCTAAGGGTTGAAAGACAAAAACAGGTGCAGACAACCTTCATGGATACTGTTGATAATGGAGCTATGTTGGCTAAAGCTGGTTATGCACAAAAGAGATCAGGTTTTGGAAAAGGAACAACTGAAAAGAAGAAATCTGATTTAAAATGTAACTTCTGTAGTTTAGCAGGACATACCAGAGAAATTTGCTTCAAATTGCATGGATATCCGGATTGGTGGAAAAAACTTAAGGAGCAGAGAAGAACAATTAAACCAAGGAATATAGCAAATGCAGCTGATTCTCCATTCGAGGAAGAAAAGGCAGATGAGAAGGACCGGCACTCTTCAATGACAGAACTAATTCAAAAGGAACTCAAAAAATACACGAAAGGAGAGATGCAAAATCATGAGAAGGAACTCATCAACTTTGCTCATTTTGATGATTTTGCAGGTATGAACACTAATTGTTTCTCAGCATTTGATAATTTAAATTCAGACTCTTGGATAATTGACACAGGAGCCAATAACCATATGTGCACAAACCTAAAACTACTTTCACAACCCAAGCCAGTAACTTGCTTCACTCCTATATATTTACCAGATGGATCTATTAAGACTGTTTATAATATTGGAAATGCATATCTACAAGGAAATCTTATTCTGATCGGATGCCTTTATGTCCCAACATTCAGGTTTAACTTTCTTTCAGTACAAAAACTAGCAGAAACCAGCAAAATTTATTTCTTCTTCTCTGCTCACTTTTATCTCTTACAGGACCAGGTGACTAAAAGGGTGCTAGCAGTAGGTAAAGTAGTCCAGAGACTTTATATCTTAGATGAAACCTCATTCAATCCTAGAAATATTCAGGCATTTGTATCAGCAAAAGTTCATAATCCTTTTGTATTAACTCCTAGTATTACAAATAATGTGACTCAATCAGTTGCTTCCTTATGGCACAACAGATTAGGCCATCCTTGTAGCTCTGCAATGCATCATTTGAACTTGAATTTCCAATATGAAATAAATGGTAACCACAATTGTGACATCTGTCATCTAGCCAAACAATGCAGGCTACCTTTTCAATCTAGTATCTCGAAAAGCTTTGCATGCTTTGAATTGATTCATGTTGACATCTGGGGACCTTACAATCAACATACAATTTCAGGTGCAAATTACTTTCTCACGATTGTTGATGACTTTTCTAGATGCACTTGGACATTCCTGATGAAATTCAAGTCTCAAACCATTTCCATTCTTGATTCCTTTCTTAGAATGGTCAAAAATCAATACCAAAAATCAGTTAAGACAATTAGAACAGATAATGGTCAAGAATTTGGTATTGAATGTCAGAGTTTGCTATCAAAGTCAGGAATTCTCCATCAAAGAACCTGTATTAATACTCCACAACAAAATGGAATAGTGGAGCGTAAACACAGGCATATTTTACAGATAGCAAGAGCTCTTATGTTTCAATCAAATCTACCCAAACACTTTTGGGGAGACTCCATTCTAACAGCAACTTATCTCATAAATAGAACTCCTACTCCAACCTTGAAATGGAAAACTCCTTATGAAATGTTGCATAAAAGGTCGCCTGAATTAGATCATCTAAGGGTCTTTGACTTTCTATGTTTTGCATCCAACACCTCACCACATAAAGATAAGTTTACAAAAAGGGCACATAAAGCAGTTTTCATAGGTTATCCAATGGGACAAAAGGCATATAAAGTGTATGACATTTCAAGTCATAAAGTTATGATTTCCAGAGATGTTGTGTTCTATGAATATCAATTTCCCTATCAAGAAAATCCTTTGGTAATATTACCTACTCCTTTATCTTGTATTAATCAGAACTCCACTGAATAGAAATTACCTTTTGAGCCTGAACTTTTCAGACCTTCAATAATCCCTGCTGCAGTTAAAAACAAAGTAATACCATAACCTGATATTCCTCAACAATCAATTCCTCCAAGAAGGAGTAATAGACAGACAAACACTCCAATATGAATGCAAGATTTTGTCTCAAACAATGTGAACTTACCCTCAAAAGGAAACTGTCATTCCTCCCCATATACACCACAGACATATCCTTATTTCATCTCTCCTAATTTCTCTAATGCACATATGTCTTTTTTGGCTAACCTGTCGATTGTCAAAAAACCACATACTTATCAACAAGCAAAGAAACAGCCTGAATAGGTGGAAGCCATGAAGCAAGAATTACAAGCCTTAGAAAAAAATGATACATGGGAACTTACTGATCTGCCTGAAGGAAACAAGACCATTGAATGCAAGTGGGTATATAAGGTAAAGAGTAAACCAGATGGCACAGTGGAAAGGTACAAGGCCAGACTTTTTGCAAAGGGGTATAATCAGATTGAAGGCATAGATTATGTTGATTCCTTCTCACCAATTGCAAAACTGGTCACTGTCAGAATTTTTTTAACAATTGCAGCAGCTAAAGCTTGGCCCTTATATCAATTAGATATTAATAATGCATTCCTCCATGGTTACTTAGATGAAGAAATCTACATGACACCACCTGAAGGATATGACAAAGCAAAGTCTCAGCAAGTCTGTAAGCTAAAAAGATCCTTATATGGATTGAAGCAAGCAAGCAGACAATGGAATCTAGAGTTCACTACTCAACTGAATTCATATGGTTTTAGACAATCAGCACATGATCATTGTCTCTTCATCAAGAAGACTCCCTCAGCCTTTTTGGCTTTACTGGTGTATGTTGATGATGTGATCATTACTGGTTCATCAATTACTGAAATAGAGGATGTTAAGAACTTTCTCAATGCCAAATTCACAATCAAGGAATTGGGTGAGGCCAAATATTTTTTGGGAATTGAAATAGCTCATTCTACTGATGGCATTTATTTGAGCCAAAGAAAGTATGTTCTTGACATACTAAAAGATGCAGGATTACTGGGCTGCAAGACTGCAATCACTCCATTGCCAAAAGGTTACAAGTTTGACAGCACTTCCAGTCCCGTACTTTCTGAACCAGATCGTTTTAGAAGGATCATAGGACGTCTATTATATCTGCGATTCACTAGACCTAACATCAGTTATGTTGTACAACAACTGAGTCAATTCATGCAAAATCCCACTCAGAATTATTGGACAGCTGCAATAACAGTCCTCCGTTATCTAAAGGGGTCTCCCTCACTGGGATTGTTCCTTTCTGCTCAAAATGATCTCAACATTAAAGCATACTGTGATGCTGATTGGGGCTCTTGTCATATTACACGCAGATCACTCACAGGATATTGTATTTTCTTAGGTCCTTCTCTTATCTCCTGGAAAACAAAGAAGCAAGCAACAGTCTCAAGATCATCCGCTGAAACTGAATATAGAAGTATGGCAAACACTGTCTGTGAGCTACAATGGATAACATATATCCTTCAGGATTTCAATATTCCTTTTAGAATTCCTATAGAACTCTTCTGTGACAATCAAACGGCGATACATATAACTGAAAATCCTGTTTTTCATAAACAAACATCTTGACATTGATTGCCATGTGGTCCGAGACAAGTACAAGTAGGGCTTCATTAAACCATTCCATGTCTCCTCTCAACAACAACTTGCTGATGTATTTACCAAAGCTCTTTCAGCACCAGCTTTCTCTTCCATACTTTCCAAGTTGGGATTGATTGATCCATACCAATCTCCAACTTGAGAAGGGGATATAAAAATAAATTAGTTACAGAGTTTTCTCATTCCAGCAAAACAAGCCCAGATAGCTCAAGTGACTCTTCAAGTATTTTTTAGTTAATTAGTTTCTTTAGATAGTTAGTTAGTTCATCAAGTTAATTAGAACTAATTCAGTTAATTTTTGTTCAGTTTGTTAGAGATAACCTCCCAATTAGCAAATATTGTATAAATACTCAATTTATATTGAAGGAAGAAAGAATATATAGAGAGAGCAATAAACTTCTCTCTGTACTTCATTTTCAGAATGCTTAGATTCTCCATGTTTGAGTAATTCGTACATCATAAAAGATATTCAATCAAGTGCTCAAAAGTCAAAGTCATCGGAGACAAATGCAAAAAGCAGAAAACAGACGAAAATCATAGTTGTGGCTTTGATTCATCAGCTTTTCAAAAGATGCAGCGACGTGATTCTCCCAGAAGGAGACGCGTGACTAAAACAGGAGGACACACGTTCTCAATTAATGCTTCGAAAGAATATCGAGATTATTTTTTAATCGACTTAATCATGGATAAATAGGAGGACACACGTTCTCAATCATGGACACACGTTCTCTCTCCCTCTCGTTCCAACGTTTTCTAGCGTTCGGATTGGGAATTTTTAAAGACCGACATTGGCGGGAATTGGATGGAATGGTAGGGGGTTCTAGTGGGTTTGGGTTCATCCGGCAAGCTTAACATGATGAGGGTATAAATAGTTATTAAATCCAACCCGCGCATAGATTATTAGTTTAACAACTGATTTTTTTATTATTTTAAAATATAAAAATAAATATATTTATATTTTTTAAATATAAAATATCGGTCATAATATTTATAAAAAGTAATATAATTATACACCATTAGAAAACAAGATATCAGTAACAGAAATATTCGTCGTTGATAGTAAAAAAATAATTTGAATATATAAAAAATAATTTTAATATTTAATATATAAATTATTAAATACTGATTTTTAATATTACAAATTAGTATTAATACTAAAAAATATTAATGTTGTAAGAATTAATATTTAAAAAGTGTAATATATTATTTTAAAACCTGAAACATTAATATTTAATATATTAAAATATTACTGTTAAAATTTATATATTAAAAAGTTTTGCGATTAGCAAAATTTGAAAATTTCTTGTTATATGACCCGATGGGTTGCCATTAAAAAACTTAACAAAATTTAGCCTCTTAAAAAAAATTTCGTCGACGAAACCATTACCAATATTTTAGATATTTTTAATACAATCATAAAATTTTTTAATCAAATTATTATTTAATTTGTATTGTATTATAATATGATACTTTTAATTTTTTTAATCAAAAATATTTTCAAATTTTTTAACTTCATATTTCTATAATTTTCAATAAATATAATTTTATCAAAATCACAATATATGAATTCACTAAAAAAAAAATCACCATCGAGTATGAAGTCATCCCTGCATCAATGAAACTGTATATTTTGATCGATAAAACATTCACACTCATTATTCTTTTTTTCATCTGGATTGCATGAAAAAGAAAATTGATTTTCTTTTTTTTTTTTAACTAAACAATATTATTATGAAAAAATACAAATTCAATTTCAAAATGATAATATAAATATATTAATCATAAATTTTTTTAAAATTTTCAAAAAATTTCAAATACGATGACGATCGGTATTTTTATTTTAATGTTGTGAAAAATTTTTAGTGCATATATGAAAATATTTTGATTTAATATTATGATATTATAAAAATTATAATTTTAAAAATACTAAGAAAAAATTATTTTGATGATAAAAATATACAGACACTAAAATTGACAAAACTATCTGAGAAGGTAGAACCACCAAGGAGGTTCTGTGAAATGCAGAACTACCCTTATAGTTCTGCGTAGTACAAAATCACTAGGCTGGTTCTGCGAAATATAGAACCACCTGGGTCATTCTGCGAAATACAGAACTACCCTTGTCATTTTGCAAAGTGCAGAACCATCAGGGTGGTTCTGCGAATTGTAGAACTATACTTGTAGTTCTGCAAAGTAGAGAATCACCAAAATGGTTCTGCGAAATGCAGAACTACCCATGTAATTCTGCACATTTACCAAAATAGTTCTGCTAAGTGCAGAACTATCAAGATAATTTAATATTCAACTTAATATTTTATAAAAATTTTAATTTTAATTTAATATTGCAAGTAATCAACAATTTGAATATATTTAAAAAATATTTAATATTTAATATATAAGTTATTAAATACTAATTTTTAATATTACAAATTAGTATAAATATTAAAAAAATATTAATGTCATAAGAATTAAATATTTAAAATTTGTAATATTTTATTTTAAAACCTGAATTATTAATATTTATTATATTAAAATATGAATGCAAATATTTATATATTTAAAAGTTTTACGATTAGCAAAATTTAAAATATTCTTATTATATGACTTTGGTTGTCATTCAGAAACTTTAGAAAATTAAGCCCCTCAAAAAAAAAATTATCGAAGAAGGCATTACAAATATTTTTAATATTTTTAATACAATCATAAAATTTTTTAAGTAGATTATTGTTTTTTTTTTTGCATAGTATTATAATATGATGCTTTTAATATTCTTAATCAAAAATATTTTCAAATTTTTTAACTTGAAATTTTTATAATCTTAAATAAATATTATTTTATCAAAATTTCAATGTATGGATTCACTAAAGAAAAACTAAAAAAAAAAATGTTGTGAAAAATTTTTAGTGCACAGATAAAAATATTTTGATTTAATGTTATGATATTATAAAAATTATAATTTTAAAAATGCTAAGAAAAAATTATTTTGATAATATTTTTATTTTAAAAAAATATAAACGCTAAAATTGACAAAACTACTTGCCAAATGTAGAACCACCAGGGTGGTTTTGTGAAATGCAGAACTACCCTTATATTTTTGCGTAGTGCAGAATTGCTAAGCCGGTTTTGTGAAATGTAGAACCACCTGTGTCGTTTTGCAAAGTGCAGAACGACCCTCGTAGTTCTGCAAAGTGCAAAACTATCATCATAGTTCTGTAAATCGTAGAACTACACTTGTAACTCTGTAAAGTAAGAACCACCAAGATGGTTCTGCGAAATACAGAACTATCCATGTAGTTCTGCACATTTACTAAGATAGTTCTACCAAGTGCAGAACTATCAAGATAATTTAATATTCAACTTAATATTTCATAAAAATTTTAATTTTAATTTTAATTTAATATTACAAGTAATCAACAATTTGAATATATTTAAAAAATATTTAATATTTAATATATAAATTATTAAATACTAATTTTTAATATTACAAATTAGTATAAATATTAAAAAAATATTAATGTTGTGAGAATTAAATATTTTATTTTAAAAACTAAATTATTAATATTTAATATATTAAAATATGAATGCACAAATTTATATATTTAAAAGTTTTAGGATTAGCAAAATTTAAAAAATTCTTATTATATGACCTTGGTGGGATGTCATTCAGAAACTTTACAAAATTAAGTCTCTAAAAAAAAATTCATCAAAGAAGGCATTTCAAATATTTTTAATATTTTTAATACAATCATACAATTTTTTAAGCTGATTATTATTTTTTTTTTGCATAGTATTATAATATGATACTTTTAATTTTTTTTAATCAAAAATATTTTCAAATTTTTTAACTTGATATTTCTATAATTTTAAATAAATACTATTTTATCAAAATTACAATGTATAGATTCACTAAAAAAAAATCACCATCAAATATGAAGTCACCTAGCGTCGATGAAACTGTAAACTTTAGTCGATGAAACATTCACACTCATTGATCTTTTTCCCATCTGGATTGCATGAAAAAGAAAATAGATTGTCTTTTTCACCTTTAACTAAATCACGTTATTATGAAAAAATACAAATTTAACTTCAAAATAACATAAATATATTAATCATAAATTTTTTTAAATTTTCAAAATATTTCAAGTATGGTGACGATCGATATTTTTATTTTAATGTTATGCAAGAATTTTAGTGTATATATAAAAATACTTTGATTTAATATTATGATATTAGAAAAATTATAATTTTAAAAATACTAAGAAAAAATTATTTTATAAATATTTTTAGATTAAAAAGATACAGACACTAAAACTGATAGAGTTACCTGCAAAATATAGAACTATCAAGGTAGTCCTACAAAGTGCAAAACTATCTAAATAGTTCTACTAAGTATAGAATCACTGAGATGGTTTTGTGAAATACAGAACTATCCATGTAATTTTACGAAGTACAGAACTACTCATTTAATTATGCGAAATACAGAACCACGAAAGTGGTTCTGCACAACTACCAAGGTAGTACTGTCAAGTGCAGAACTAACAAGGTAATTTAAAATTCAATTTAACATTTAATAAATTTTTAGTTTTAATTTAATATTTCAAGTGATCAACAATTTGAATATATATAAAAAATATTAAATTTTAAATATATAAATAATTGAATACTAATTTTTAATCTTACAAATTATTATTAATACTAAAATTTATATTTTAAAAAGTTTTACAATTAGCAAAATTTAAAAAATTCTTATTATATGACCTTGACGAGTTGTCATCCAGAAACTTTACAAAATTTAACCCCACAAAAAAAAAATTCATCGAAGAAGACATTACAAATATTTTAGATATTTTTAATACAATCATAAAATTTTTTAAACAAATTATTATTATTTTTGCATAGTATTATAATATGATACTTTTAATTTTTTTAATAAAAAATATTTTCAAATTTTTTAACTTAATATTTCTATAATTTTAAATAAATATTATTTTATCAAAATCATAATTTATGAAATCACTAAAGAAAAGCAAAAAAAAAAACAAAACAAAACAAAAATCACCATCAAGAGTGAAGTCACCCCTGCGTTGATGAAGCTGTATACTTTGATCGAAAAAACATTCACACTCATTGTTTTTTCTCATTTGGATTGTATGAAAAAAAAAATAGATTTTCTTTTTTTTCTTTAACTAAATCACATTATTATGAAAAAGTACAAATTCATTCTCGAAATGGTAATATAAATATATTAATCATGATTTTTTTTTTCAATAAATTTCAAGTATGGTGACGATCGGTCTTTCTATTTTAATGTTATAAAATATTTTTAGTGCATATATAAAAATATTTTAATTTAATGTTATGGTATTAGAAAAATTATAATTTTAAAAATACTAAAAAAAATTTATTTTACATATACTTTTAGATTAAAAAATACAGATACTAAAATTGACAAAACTACCTACAAAGTGCAAAACCACCAAGGTGGTTCTGCGAAATACAGAATTACCCATGTAATTCTACAAAGTACAGAACCATCAAGATACTTATGCGAAATACAAAACTAGAACTACCATTATAATTTTACGAAGTGCAGAACCACTGGGATGGTTCTGTGAAGTGTAGAACCACCAGGGTGGTTCTATAAAATAGAAAACTACCCTTATCGTTCTGCAAAGTGTAGAACCGCCACGATGGTTTTGCACAACTACCAACGTAGTTCTGTCAAATGCAGAACTATCAACATAATTTAATATTCAACTAAATATTTTATAAAATTTTTAATTTTAATTTAGAATTACAGGTAATCAATGATTTGAATATATATATAAAAAATTAATATTTAATATATAAATTATTAAATACTGATTTTTAATATTATAAATTAGTATTAATACTAAAAAAATATTAATGCTGTAAGAATTAATATTTAAAAAATGTAATATATTATTTTAAAGCTTGAAGCATTAATATTTTAATATATTAAAAGATTTTGTAATTAGCAAAATTTAAAAAATTCTTATTATATGATCTCGGTGGGTTGTCATTTAAAAACTTAACAAAATTTAGCCGCATAAAAAAACATTTCGTTGATGAATATATTACAAATATTTTAGATATTTTTAATACAATCATAAAATTTTTTAATCGATTTATTATTTAATTTGTATAGTATTATAGTATGATGATTTTAATTTTTTTTTAATCGAAAATATTTTCAAATTTTTTAACTTGATATTTTTTTAATCTTAAATAAATATTATTTTATCAAAATCACAATTTATGAAATCACTAAAAAAATTAAAATCAAAATAAATCACTATCAAGTATGAAGTCACCCATGTGTCGATGAAGCTGTATATTTTGGTGGACGAAACATTCACACTCATTGTTCTTCTTACCATCTGGATTGCATGAAAAAAAATATATTTTTCTTTTTTTTAACTAAACCATATTATTATGAAAAAACACATATTCAACTTCAAAATGGTAATATAAATATATTAATCATTAATTTTTTCAAATTTTCAAAAAATTTCAAATGTGACGACGATCGGTATTTTTATTTTAATATTATGCAAAATTTTTAGTGCATATAGAAAAATACTTTGATTTAATTTTATGATATTAAAAAAATTATAATTTTTAAAATACTGAGAAAAAATTATTTTACAAATATATTTAGATTAAAAAAATACTGACACTAAAATTGACAGAACTATTTGTGAAGTGTAGAACCACAATGGTGGTTTTTCGAAATGCAAAATAATCCAAATAGTTCTGTAAAGTGTAGAACTATTTTTATAGTTCTGCGAAGTGTAGAACCATCAGGATGGTTCTGCGAAATGCAAAACTATCCATATAGTTTTGCAAATTGCAAAACTACCCTCGTAGTTTTGCGAAGTACAGAACCACCATTGTGGTTTTGCACAATTATCAAGGTAGTTTTACAATACCAAGGTAATTAAATATTTTATAAATTTTTTAATTTTAATTTAATATTACAATTAATCAACAATTTGAATATATACCAAATATTTAATATTTAATATATAAATTATTAAATACTAATTTTTAATATTACAAATTAGTATTAATATTAAAAAAAATATTAATGTTGTAAGAATTAAATATTTGAAATTTGTAATGTTTTATTTTTAAACCTAAAATTATATATGTAGAAATTTGTAATATTAGAAATTTGTGATAGTTTATTTAAAAAAAAATATCTGTAGAAAAAAATATAAAAAATAAAAAAAAAAGTTATTCTGCAGAGCCGCAGAAATATCAAAGTTGAAAAAAAACTATTAAATTTTCTTCACTGTGTAGAACTACGAAACTACATGTTATTATATTAAAAAAATAAAAATACATATATATATAGCTCTGCAGTCTAGAAAAAAATATAAAAAAAACAAAAATAGTTTTGCAGAACAACAGAACTACCAAACGTAGAAAAAAATAAAAAAAAAATTCTTCAATATACTAAACTACAAAGGAACTATAGAAAAAATTACAAAAAAAAAAGGTAGTTCTAGGCTGGAACAAAAAAAAATCTTTACTGAATTGAGAGACTTTACAAAATTTAGCCCTGCAAAAAAAAAAAAAAAAAAAAAAAAAAACCTTATGTTTCGTGGAGTCCAAAAAAAAAAATTTCATCGACGAAGGCAGGTTCCTTCATCCACGAAGGATCCTATAGTTGCCACGTAGGTCAGTCGTGATAAATGACCTATCTTTTGAGGAACATAAAGAGGCATCAATTGTTGCAGCCACTGAGCAACAAGCTGGTGATAATTTGGCAAAAGTTGAGGCAGCGGATGAGTTAAGTGGTGAGAGGCATGCTTCTAATGCCTTAGTTGAAAATACAAAAAATGAGGAATTACAAACAAAAGAGACAAGAACTCACAAGATTGAAACATGAACCGAGATTAGACCATCACTCCATGCCATAGAAGATATAATGAGCATTTATGTCAAAACGAAGATCCCTTCAATTGTGAACAATGGAACACCTCTTCCTTCTGCTAAAGAGAGCAGAACTCCTCCAAAAGGAGCATCTGATGAGGACTCTGAGGACGACTTTTATGATGTGGAGAGTCTGATCCTGTACAGATGTTCCTTCAAGTGACAATGTCGTTCCGTTTGTGAGAAGTGGTACTGATCACATTGTCTCTCTAGAAATTTCATCTCCCTAGGAGGAGCTAGAAGGGCTTGTTTGGGAAGGGGTGCCTATGGCTCTAAGACGAGAGGTGACATTGGAACTCCAAAATGCCCCAAATACTCATCAAGTCCATCTTTCCAGCCATTAACTTAGTAGGAATGCCTATGTGCTTCACCATTTGAATTGTAGCTTTGGCAAGCCTTTGTGGGAGTAAGAGCACGCGGAGTGGACAAGTATTATCAAAATCTCCTTACTTCAAATACTAAACATGGTGATAATGTGCAAAATAATAGCACACAAATAGAAATTAGTGAGAGATCAAGTACTGAGTCTGTGGCTTAGAGGTTAAAAAGCACAGGAATATCACCTTGTTTATTTCTGGTGAACAATTTGAACCTACATCCAAATATTTGAATATTGTGGTTTTATTCTTTAAAATAAAAAGAGTTGGTGAAGTTTTTAAATGGTCAAATGGTGATTAGGCACTAATCCCTATCACTTGTACTTGTTCTTTTTTTGTGCATATCTTGTCTCTTGGTATGCTGTATTGTGGTCTATGATATATGATGTTATGTTGTTTATGTCACCTTGCTAACAGTAATAGAGTGCATGTTCCAAACATGCATAGGAAACTACTTGTCGCTCTTTAACTACGTCAAAATTTTTTTATAGTCAATACAGTTATCGATTGCATTTATTTAAGGGTTTTCACTTTCATTTCCTGTGGCTTTGGTTTTTCAAGAGTAAATCTTCATCTTCTCACAATGAATCATCACTTTTGGAATCTAAAAATTCTTTGTCAAAAGAACATGTTTATTTAATTCATTCACAAAGGACAAGGTTCTTGTCAAGAGTGAGTGGTTATTTTGGTATTCTTTCTTACGTGTATCTGTTGCATTCCTCTTTTCCGCAAGATGCAAAGATTGTGTTTTGCAACGTTGGGGTATTACCTTAGAACATTCCATATCCTTAGATTATCTTCTTAACTGGGCATTATTTTGATATAATAATTTGGTCAAAGTTTTAATGATTGTGTTCTTGTGTAAGGTTCAGGTTCTAGAATATCGTACATTACTTTCACTCCATTCCCCTTTTCATGTATTTTTATCTGGATAGACATCTTTTATTTAAAACAATAAAAAAAGATTTTTTTTATGACAAACTTTTCGATTTTTTAAAAATAACATTTGAGAAAATTTAAAAGTTCATGAACTAATTTATTAAAAATTTATCTTTATACATACACAAATTATATAAACTGAAAAATAAAAAATAAAAGTAAAATTAAAATCACTCCTAAGACCCTAAATTTTATATATACATAAATTTAAATAATTATGCACTACAGAAGCCATATTCTGCATGTAGAATTGGATAGTTGTATACACAGAACCTAGAAAGTTATGTGCACAGAACCCAAGTTTTGCACGCAGAATGTGCGTAGTTCTGCTCCCAGAACCTGGGAAGTTCTGCGCTGCAGAACTTGCATAGTTCTGCATTCAGAACCCAAGTTTTGCACTACAGAACCTAATTTGTGTGAGTTTTGTATCATATAGAACTATATAGTACAGAACCATGCAACTTTGCACCTAATACAAAATATAAAAATATTATATAATAAAATAAAATTATGTTATTCAATAATTTAATTTAAATAAGTTTATAAATATTTTTATCTAATTAAAATTTATATAAGAATAAAACATTTTATTTAAATATTTAGATATTTATTTAATATTAAATATATTATGTATTAAATATATTATTTAAAAATGAAAAAAAATATTTGTATAATGTTATATTTAAATATATGTTTTATTTAAAAGAGGAAAACAAATTTTTTTTGAGCAACCTTTCGAATTAAAAAAAAAAAATTTAATGTTTATCAACGAAGATTTCTAGAATTACATAGCAGAACTATATAGTTCTGCTACATAATCTGCGTACCATCTTATTATTCGAATATTCAATTTTTTAGTATATTAAAAATAATTTATTTGGATATTTGAGATTTATTTAAATAAATTATGAAATTATAACATAAAATGTGAAAATATTAAATAATGAACCAAGACAATATTATTAATATTTATAAGTTTTAGTTTTGGATCGTTATTTAATATTTTTATATTTTATACGTGTTAATATTTTTATACGTGTTAATATTTATAAATATGTATATATTAATATTTTTATATATGTCTCAAAACTGAAACCAATATAAATTTTACTAAATCATACCAAATAATTTTCCTCATTTTGCGATTAAAATCAATACTCTATACCGCGCGCTGCACGGTGTACACCTCCTAATAGAAAGAAACAAGTGGAGGAGGGGGGTGCTGGGGGTACCACATCGGATGGAAACAATGTTTTAATGTTCTTTTTTTTTTCTTTTCTTTTTTTGGTTTCTTTTTCTTTTTTCTTTTTACTTCCTTTTATTTTCATTTATTTACTCATTTTTTTACTTCTTTTTTTTTCGCTCTTCACTCTACCTTCTTTTTTTAACTTTTTTTGGGTTTCTTCTTCTTCCTTTTTTTTTTTACTTTTTTTGTTGTCCACTGTTACCGATTTGTTACTATTCTTTTTTTTTTTTACTTTTTTTTCACCCATTTACCATTTTTTGGCTTCTTTTTTTATTTCTTTTTTCTTTTACTCTTCACCCTTCTTTTTTTTTTAGCTTTTTTTGGGTTTTTTCTTCTTCTTCTTTTTTTTTTTTTACTTCATTTTTTTTTTACCCTTCACCATTCTTTTTTTTCGCTTTTTTTTAGGTTCCATTGTTGCCGGTTTGCTACTGTTCCTATTTTTTACTTCTTTTTTTCACTCATTTACCATATTTTTCTTCTTTTTTTTTCACCGTTCACCCTTCTTTTTTTTAATTTTTTTTGGGTTTCTTCTTCTTTTTATTTTTTTTACTTCTTATTTTTTCACCATTCATCTTTTTATTTTTTTTACTTTTTTGGGTTTCTTCTTCTTCTTCTTATTTTTTTTACTTTTTCTTTTTTTTTTCACCATTTACCCTTCTTTTTTTTGCTCCTTTTTTTGTTTCATTGTTACCGATTTATTACTATTTCTTTTTTTATTTCTTTTTTTTGGATTTCTTCTTTTTCTTTTTTATTTTTTTTTCACCCTTCGCTCCTGTGAGGAACCCTTGTGATACAAGTGTCCAAAATACCATCTGTTGAACACTTACCTTCCTCTGTATTAATGGAGAAAAACAAAGCCAGAGGCTCAAGAAACTGCTCACCAGAAAGTTGCTTAACATTTTCTTGGGAGAAGTGGGTGCCACACCTTTTGACCTATGTACACTCCACCAGGAAAGGCATTCCTGGAAAGATCACCTTTTCCTCAGCTTCATGACACATTTTATATTTTATACTAATCCATCGCTGGCAACACTTATTTGTATATTTTTATAGTATTTATGTATGGGTGTGGGATTGTTTGTCTGATTGTTTTTTTGATATCCTGCGGTAATTACAATTGTTAATTTATATACATAGTTTTCAATAATTGTAAAAAACTATTAAAGTATTTTTTGTAGCATTCAAACTTCATATGTATTCAGTGTGACATAAATTCTATGGAAAATTAGAATCTTATTATTTCAGTTTCTCTTCATATTACACCGATTTGATTAGTATCTATGTTAGTCTATCTTCGGTTGGGATAGCAAACTCTACATGAGCTGTCTACTTTAGATTTAGATTCTTGAAACATAAAATTAGTTAGTATACAATCGTTTATATTTTTGATTAGACATAGATTTTGAATAATTTGAAGAGCATTGTTGTAGATAGAGGGTTACATGATTTGCAAATTCTACAAGCATTAGGAGCAAGTTAGATATAATTATAACTGTCACCAACGTAATATCTTATTCTTTATTTTAGATCGACCAAATATTTTTGAAATCCGTAAATCTAGAATCTACTCTTTTGTTATGATTGTAGTGCATTCTCTTTGTTCATCTAAGTTTTTGAAAATGTTTATGAAATAATTCATGTTAAAATTAATATTATGAATCATATGATAATTTTTTAGAAGAATATTATAAACTATTACATTCTCAATCAAATATAATGTATCATAATATATGCATCTAAGTTGTAAATATAACATTATATGGCATCATATTTTTTTCTTTTGTATAAACACTTATATTGTTTTAAAATTATAGTTATCAGAACTTTATACCAGTTTCCTTTTACTTGTTATCATTAACTAGGTTCATGCATAAAAGATAATAACAAAATAAATTTCTTTGCAAATCCAAGCACCACACCTTCACGTCGGCAAAACTTTGATGGGCTGTGAGGCTGTGCCACGGCCAGGAATTGTTAGTTTATTCATATAATGGAAGATATTATTTAAACATTAAAAGGTTGACATCAACAGTGGTTCAATCCAGGTTCCCTATCTCTGCACCAAACCCAAAAAACCAAAGGACAACCAACAGCAAATCATCGTACTTTCATATTTTAAGTACAATATGATATAAACATATCTATTACACAAATCTCAAATTTTTTTGTTCACACGCGAGAGAGAGTAGTTTTTGACAGTTCTGTGGAGGTTGGCACAGGGTTTGGATCATATTGAAGCATTTTGCATAGTCTCACAAAATACTGCAGAGACCGGAAACCAGACTTGCGGTGGTGAGTGCGGCATTGACAAGTCCAAGCATGCCCACCACATCATTCTGTCAAAGATAATCACAAAATAAATAATTTAAAAATGTTTAAATTATTGAAATTTATTTATGAGGGCCATAAAAGATAACTCTTTGCAATAAAAATGTCAATATACATATACATATATATATATATATATATATATACATATACATATATATATATATACATATACATATATATATATATATATATATATATTAGAGAGAGAGAGAGAGAGAGGAGAATAAGTTTTTTATGAAATGATACAAAGAAAGGATAGAAATTCATACGCGTTTTGGTGCTGGAACTATTGCATGCGTTGGCTGATTGTTTGACTGCTAAGAAAAGTATAATCATTTTCAAAATAAATAAATAAATAAAATAAAACAAAATAAAGTAAAAAGGAAAAATTAGGCTATGCTACTTGCTGAGCCGTTAAATGTGTACCAGGTTCGGACGTCTGATTGAGTTGTTACTACTGCTTAGCGAACGTATTGAGGTGTTACTACTGCTTGAACGTAGCAAACGTATTGAGGTGTTACTACTGCTTGGAGCATGTCCCTGCGGCATCAAAGCAAAAAAAGGAAAAATACTGTAAAGAACATATACATATGTGTCAAACCTATATATATTTGTATATATGGGTGTGTGATTTATAATTAGTTAATAAGCAGTCACCAAAATTTGTTAACAAAGCACTAAATATATATATAAAAAATTGCTACCTATTTGTTCCCTAATTAATGAAAAATTGTGGTGATCTCTTGACAAATAACATTCCCTGCTTCCTCGTTCCTTACCTCATGCGGTACTTGGGACTGCCGCACTTGAGATCCCATTGCACTCGAATTTTGCGCCTGCATACTGTACAGCCAACTGTAGCAGTCGATGAATTGATAATGTTTGCATTTACGGTTAATATATTTTTTATTTGTAAAACAAGCAAGGCAAATTGTGTAAGAGATCGAGCCTGCTTTATGGCAAGCGAGGCAAGTGAAGTAAACTTCAAGGATGAAATGACCACAGAGATTACAAAAAGGCCTCCCACTCCTAATAATATAGAACAGGGTCATCACATCATTTTTGCTCAAGGTCGGCCTCTTTTTGTCCTCCTTTAGCATCTGAAAAAAGCCATGGTTACTCATCAGAGGGCGTGACTCCTTAGTAACCTCGAGGAATTGAGATTCCCCAATCGTGCCCCTGCACTTAGAGTTCATCCATTCATAGAAATCGTCACCCTGCTTCTGGACTTCACGAGCAGAAAAATAGTAGGCGTTTGCAATACTGCGAATTGTCTCCATTTTTAGTTGAAAGTTTTTTTTGTGATGACGGAAGGAAATGATATGCAAGTGCTAGACACAAAAAAAAAAAGTGTTGCATGCAGTTCATAAGGTGCTGTCTATATATTGGCTTTCCCATTGGTTAATTCCTTGTTTCACAAAGATTAAAAAATAAATGAAAGTGCTCTATCAACTGTTCTTAGGGCATTATGCATGACGTGATGCATGATCTAAAACCACTATATGCCAAATTGCTTTAATTTATTTTGCAGAAATGGTCTAATTTGAAATTTATTATTTATTTTTGCAATAGTTATCTATTTCGAGAGCTCAACTTAGGGATTAATTTTCCTAATATCTATTTTTTCATTACAAAAAGTCGGACTTGTGAATTTATTTAAACGAGTTTACTATTTTACAAGTAAATTTATAAGACATTGGTCTACTAACTTATAAGGTAAGAGTCAAATTCATTTTAGATTATGAGAGCCACTTTAACGCCAAGGTCCATAATATAGTCCCATATATGGGTAGAATCGCTCAATTTATGAAACAATTAACTTTTAAAATATGAGTCAAAGTCTTTTTCTAATATTTATAATTCTAAAATTATATAGATTTTTATTAATAAAAGTAAATTAAGCTTTTTTCTTTTTTTTTTTTTTTTTACAACTCAAGAACTCTTTCCTTAATTCCCTTCTTGTGATGAGAATGTGAACGTCAATTACCAATCAAAATTTATCAATTAAAACAACAAAGGATATTAAAGAAGTTCCATGCTTCTTTGACTGGTCTCTTGTGATTAGTTAGATCTCAGAGTAAAAAGAAAAATGTGAGACTAATATGTGAACAAGTGTCATTTTAGAAATCAATATTTGACCTAAAGTTATCTATTGTATACCATCTTCTTCATAATCAAAACTTACAAGGGTGGGGATTAATTAAAAAGATTTAAAGTCATGGGTTTTTTCATATTGAGGATAAATTAACTTTATTGTTCACATTATACTAAAATGTTTGCTTTGTCCATAGACAAGTCGTCTCTTACAACTCTTTTGAATAAAATGCAACAAACACTCTTAGAAAATTATTATTTCTAGACCCCATTTCGCAAGTCAATCAAAATGAGTACCAATAATTCTTATTTTAAATACTATATTACTTAAAAAGTATAGCATATGTCGTCGATTAAAACTGATTTGATTTTTTTTTTCTTACGTCCCTATTCAAAATTTTGTTTCGACTAATTCTGTTCGAGTGTTTACAGAACTCTACAAGATACTGAAAGTAACCTTTCAATGGTGCTTGTCCCTTGGACGCCTTCCAAATGAACAGCGACCAACTTGGAAACGTTTCCGCGATACAATTGAATATATATATGTAACCTCATAATATCCTATAATTACAAAATCTTTCATTTTCGTTAATTAAAAAAAAAAAAAAGCACTACCTACCAAGAAATGAGGTTATGAAATAAAGGAAAATCAGTGATTACACACAAAGAAGGAGAATAATAATCTAACCGACTGTTTTGGTCTATGAAAATGCTCAAAGTATTGGCTAATTAAATGTTTGTTTATGTGTTGATCTGAAATGAGAATGAGACTATATTTTCTTTAATGAGACGAGGGAGAAAATATTAATAAACGACCCGAGAAGACGCCAAGTCAACTATATTAAAATAATGTGCTTTATGTTGGGGGAATAAAAAACTAAATTTATATATTTGGTAAGAGAAAAATTAAAATTAATGTGTTTAGAGAGAGGAATTTTGATTAAATTGATTTTAGAGAGAAAAATTGGATTCAGAATTTTTAGAGATAGAAATTTTTAATTTTTTAGAGAAAAAATTGACCTGCTTAATTGTGGAAAGAAATAACTAAATTTGATTTTCTTTGTTTTTTTTTTTTTTAAAGAAAGCAAACTTATAGTCAATATGTTTCGACAGTAGAAATGCGAATTAAATAATTTATATTAAGAGTTTAAAATAATGTATTAAGTTTTAGAAGGAAATTTGAATTTAGGTTTTTTTCTTTTTGAAGTGAGAAAATTAAGAGCCAATATTGTTACAAAAACAAAATTTAAAATATTTTTTCAGAGAGTTAAAAATAAAATATATAGATTTCAGACGAGAAATATTAAATTTAGTTTTTTTAGAAAAAATAAATAGAGAAAATTTATTTTTTAATGTGTTTGAGAGAAAAAAATACAAGTTAAATTGATTTTCTAGAGAGAGACAATTAATATGTTTAATTTTAGAGAAGAAAATTTTTAAATTAATATGTTTAGAAAAACAAAATTTAAATACAATATTACTTAAAGTCTAGAATATGATACCGACCAGAACTGATTTCATGTACATATATATATATATAGAGTTTTATTATCATTAAAATATTAAAATTTGATAATAATTTTTTTAATAGTTAAAAATTAAAATCGTTCAGAATTGGAAATATAGACTGTTCTAAAACTATATTCATGTCTAGCTCACTGCTGGGAAGTACCTGCAACTTAGGATGTAGGGGAAAAGTATTCTCGCTCAAAAGAATCCAACAACAGTTTAAACTCATAAACTAAGAATTAATTTTCACTAAAATCATATATGTTTGTTGATGGGATGAGGGAGATATTAACATAGAGGCTTCAATCATTATGCAAAATACGATAGACTTCATTATTACGAATTTCAAGGAAGAAAATAAATTAGGTAAAGTAGAAGGACTACATGAAAAATATTTAACACACAGAGGCTTTGTATATGGGAATGAAAATGCTGAAAGTATTGGTCAATTAAATATTTGTTTATTTGTAGTATGAAATGAGGAAAAAAAATGAATGTGACAATTTTTTCTCTACTGAGACAAGGGGGAAAATATTAATAAACGACCGGAGAAGACACCGAGTCAACCATAACCCCAACCAAAATATGTTAAATTAATATGCTTTTTATTAGGGAATAAAAAATTAAATTATATTTTTGGTAAGAGGAAAATTACAATTAATGTGTTTAGAGAATATTTAATTAAATTGATTTTTAGAGAGAAAAATTGTATTTAGATTTTTTAGAAAGAGAAACTTTTAATTTTTTAGAGAAAGAAAATTCAGGTGCTTAATTGTAAAAAGAAATAACTAAATTTTAATTTTTTTTTTAAAGAGAGCAAACAAGAGATGGATACATATTTTGCCTATTGTGATGTTATAAATCCATATTTTGCCTTGAGATATTCCTATTGTCTTTAACTATAGATGGATACAGAGAAATTCTCTTAACTAAGACCAATAGATAATTACTCTAATGGGAAGAACATTAACCTTTAAATCAAAACTCAGGAGGAAAAGAAATTTTCATGTTCCCCATTATGAGCTTATCTCGCAAGTGAACCCTTTGGGCTAAAGAAAAAGATTTTTTCGATTGCGATTAGCCAGAGAAGTTTGCTGGCAATGAAGGTGAACCCTTTCGATATACCTTTCTCGGCCTTTTGCTAAGATCAAGTGATCCCTTGGACACCTGTCAAAGAAACAGCGACCAACATGGTAGCTTTGGCGCAACTTTTCTGCGATACAATTGAATATATATATATATATACATATATATATATATATATATATATATATATATAACCTCAATAGATATATAATATACTCTAATTCCAGAATCTATCATTTTCATTAATAGAAAAGGCACTACCTACCGAGAAATTACCTCATCAAATATAAGAAAATCAGGAGAATAATAGTCTAACCGACTGTTTTGGTCTATGAAAATGCTGAATGTATTGGTCAATTAAATGTTTGTTTATCTGTAGGTGTGAAATGAGAAAAAAATGAATGTGACAATTTTTTCTTTAATTAGACAAGGGCGAACGACCGGAGAAGACGCCAAGTCAACCATAACCCCACCCAAAATATATCAATTATATTATATTTATATTAGCATTTAGAATTATAAAAAGGATAAATGATTTAAAAAAATTATTAATCTTTGCCGATGAATTATAATCTAACTGAACCACCCTCTCCTCCTTATAAAACTCTCAAATTCGAGCCTTCCTACCAAAAAAAAAAAAAAAAAAATCCGACTATTTCATGGTTCTAAAATTGAAACCATATCTACAAGATCCAATTCCAATTTCTCATTTTGAAAAGTTGGGAATCGTCAATTTAAATTAGTAGTACTTTTTAAACAATAATTAAATATTTACTAAAGATTGTGAAAATGTCAAGAGGTTCATGTACATCTTTTGAATTTGATTCATAGCTAAGGACTATTAAACCGGATACCATCATTTGCTCCCACTCTATCATTTTTAAGGAATGGTATTAGGTGTAAAGTGAATTGGAGAATCAGAAGAGGCACAAAAATAAAGTATCAAGTTAGGCTTTTGTGTTTCTTTAAAAGAATTTTTATATAGGGTGAATCGTATTCTATATATTTTTTTCTGATAGACTGTGAGAACTACTTGAGGAAAAGGTTTTGATTCTAGGGTTTGTGACTCAATGGCCGAATGACCAAGAGGTTGGGTAACTGAAGAGTCGGGTGACCGAGAGGTCAAACAACTATGAGGTCGAATGATCGAAGTATACTAAGAGAAGATGGTCTGGCAAAGTGTATCGTGAGAGATAAAGAATTGACCAAGAGATTGGACAGTCGAGAGGTCGCTCAACAATTTGTGGGCTTCGTGATTGTGGTCAAACATGCTTGATAAAAATTTCAATTGCGATTTTTGTGAAGGGTTTTGAATCACAAAGTCGCCTTAATATAAGCTAGATTAGGAGTGTGTGATTAAGAAAGAGTTAGAGGAAGTGGGGGAGGAGATTGGGCTAGCTGATAATTACTAGTTGAAGTTACCGACGAAGATTGAGTAAGCGAAAGAAGCACAAAATGGGTGCCTTTGACAGAAACTGTTGAGAAATCATGTTGTGCAAAGTTTCCTATGGTTTAGATGATATGGAGAAGACGCATAATCTCATAGAGATGATGTTGGAATCTGGTTATGGATTTCCCAATGGAAATTGCATAGAAATCTTCGATTCCAAAGTGATTGATATAGAGTGTTTGTATTATGAAAAGGAAAAGCCAGTTGCACTTCGTCAAGTTTCGAGTAATGTCCTGGTTGTGTGTTAGAGGGAATCAAACAAGAGAGGATAGCAAAGGTTGTCTTGAGCGATAAAGGCAGAGAGATAGAGTGTTAAAGACTAACCTGGAGTTTATGTTTTTCAGTGCAACGAGACTCCCAGTGAGTGCGAGAGGTTGGAGGTTAGAGATAATGAGGTGAGGTTGTTGTGGCAATCTGTGGAGGCTTTCATGTGTATATAAGGAAGATGTTCATTGGTTGTCATTGTATCCTTCTTATATACTGTACTTGTATAGTATATAAAAATTTTATGAATGAAAAAGTAAATTGTGTTGAGATAAAGTAACCTGAGCGTTAAGTTTTCTCGAAAGGTGTCATAGTTGAGAGATAATATTAGACGTCAGAGCTGAAAGAATTTATATATATATACTAGAGTAATGTTACAACTAGCATATTGTGGTGTCAAGAGAAAGAGAGTTAGATCACGTCCATTGCAATGGTAGCCATATTGAACATAAAGCTGAGAAAATGGAAGTAGAATCCCATCTAGGGGCTGGAGCCTTTTTTTGTTACACGAAATTTGAGTCTCGGATCACAAGTTGGGGGTGGAAAGTTATGACCACTAAACTATCTTCTTGAGGACACCAGAGCCCATATATAGATAAAAAACCGAGAGAAAACGAGTTGAATTCCATTTCATGGCCGTAGCCTATATATAAATAGAAAACCAAGGGAAAGAGAATTGAATCCCATCCGGGGTTCAGGCCCATATATAAACAAAAAACCGAGAGAGTAGGTGTATAACCCATATGCGGAGATGAGTTAAGAGGATGTGGAAGCCACCCACTTAGGAGTTGCATCCTACATATTGGTGATTGGAGTGGTGTAGAGTCGAGAGGATAGGTGCAGAACCTATATGTAGCACAGAACAAAGAGAATGGGTATGGAACCCATATAAGGCATGGAGCCAAGACGATGTGGGAGCCACCTCTTCAATAGTTCCATCCTGTATATTGGTGATTAGAGAGGCATAGAGCCGAGAGAATGGATATGCAACTCGTATGTGGCACGAAGGTAAGAGAGTGGATGCAGAATCCATGTGAGGCGTAGCACTGAGAGGATGTGGGAGCCACCCGCTTGATAGTTATATCCCGTATATTGGCAATTAAAGAGGCGTAGAACCGAGAGGATGAGTGCAGAACTCATATGTGACACAGACCCAAGTGAGTGGGTACGTAATCCATGTAAAGTGTAGAGCCAAGAGAATGTGGGAGACACCTGTTCCGAAGTTGCATCCGTTATATTGGCGATTAGAAAGATGTAGAGCCGAGTGGATAGCTACAGAATTCGTATGTGGCACAAAGCTAAGAGAGTGGGTGTGGAACCAGTATGAAATGTAGAGTTGAGAGAGTAGGCTGCATTTATCTAATCAGGTGCTAGGACTTGTATTGACAACATGTTTCCAGCCGTAGAGCCGAGAGAATTGCTCAGCAGTGGGGTACCACTAATTATGTTATTACTAGCCGAAAGTCAATTTTGATTGCTACATGGTCAATATGATCAAAATGCTACGAAAAAGTATTAGAGAATATAAAATAGAGATATTATTATCATAATAAGTATAAGACAAAATTTCAGGTCAACAAAGTAATAAGAGGTAGAAATTTTTAAATCAGGATACTTGATGAATCCGGATTATAGTTGAGCACTTTGATATTAAGAGTTGTACCGAGGATGGGCATTAGTTCTGCCTAATGTCGTGCATGGATGATGGAGGTATGGCAATATGAGAGATGAAGCGAAACAAGGTGTAAAGTCTTTTTAGCTTATCAAATAGTCATTTCTCATGGATGACACTAATCTATTGAAGTCGATTTTGGCTCTACGGATAACTACTCTTTCGACTCGAATAGAGAACCAATGCCAACGTGCTCGTCGTATTTTCTGAAATGAGAAACTTGTAAAAACCCTATCAGAGGTGGTCCGGCGGGAGAATTCTAACGTTCAAGTCAAAAAGAGTAATAAAAGAAAATTTTAGAGTAACGTGTAGCTTTTGCCCTATGTTGCCCCCATGTGTATTGTGTATAGAGTATTGTACAATGAATACTATGTATAAGAACATATTGTATGTTGTGTATGTAATGCCATGTGGTGTAATGTATGTGTATTTGTATGAAATTATATATCTAATCATGTATAGAGTTGAGTATGGGTTGCCTTTACTCTCTATATATAGTTTTCTATGTGCCAAGATGATAGAAAACCCTACTTATCTTGTGAAGAAATTGTCTTCTAAAATGCCAGAGATTTGTTTTATTTGACATTAAGAAAGGTTTAAAATTTTAGAAAAATTTCATTCCATATCAAGAGTACAAGAGAATTGGAATTTTACAGAAATAAAGAAAATTTCCACTATCATGTAGATTTTCTTTCTTATCGGATAATTATAAATGAATATGGGCTATTAAACCGAGTACTATCAATATATTTTTTAATTTTGATTTTTGAATTGAAATCAGAATCAATAAAAATCCAAATCATTTAGAACTAGAACTCACGGTTCTAAACCTATAGTCACGTCTTCCTCAGATTCGTTGTATAAATGATATTTAACTAGATTTAATTTGATTATCAATATTTGTGGTTTAAAAAAAAAAAAAAAGCCCTAAGCCTATGGGCATCCAATTGAATTATAAAAAAATAAAAAAAAAGGGGAATTTCGCTAGAGATTGTAAAGAAAAGAAGGGGAAATAAAAGAATAGAATTTGTTTCGAGTTTTGACGAAAGTCTCCAAATCTTGAACAGATGGTCTTAATGATTAAGGGTGTTAAATATTTTAATTAAATTTCAAGTTCAAAACTTAAGAATGGAGAAAACTATATTGAAAGAGGTTTCCTTAAATTGGATCTGATAAATTTCGAATCGAATTAATTAGAATATGGTTTCGGATATTTGTTGATATACATAAATAAATAAATAAATAAATAAATAAATAAAGGAGGAAGCGGTCTCCAAATCCACCGGTCATAGAATAGCCCAGCCATTTTAGGCTTTATTGGGTCTCCTCCGAGAGAGTGGGCTTGGGTATCCTTAAGTGCGGTAGCCCTCTGGACCTCCTTGATCTTGACTTTTTAAATGAGTTTAAATTCGAAGGACCATACCATTGGGACAGGCCCAAAATGGAAGAAGCCTTCTTGAACACGCAACTCCAAGGTGTTACGAGACGGCACGCCAAGAAGGACCGTGATTGGTGGGTCAACTGCACCTGTCCTACTTACAAAAGAAGGACCGTGTTACACCCGGTTCTGAACCGGGTGCTCAGGGGTTATTTCTAACGCTTCTTGCAACGAATAGAAGCGTTGAAAAAGCTAGCAACACCTTGGGAGGGTTGAAAACAAAATCCGCATAGTTAGCAATGCTATCACAAAGTTTGCCACGCATTTCCATTTTTCGTCATATAAAATTTGCGATCGGTGCTTTTGCGACACGTTATTATTCGTCACAAATTGTATCACAAAAGCAATTCGCAATACTTTTTCATATATTTTCCTTGCTATATAATAAGGCTGTTATGAAACTTGGGCTACCCGATCAAAACTAGAGCCCGAGCTTGGGCTCGGGTAGCCTGGTGTTGATCTCGAGCTCGAACCTAATTGTGTTGAGTCGAAGAACTCGACGAACTACTTGAGAGATATTAATTTTTTAAAAAAAATAATTTTTATATATAATTATATTTCTTAAAAATAATTTTTATATATAAAATTATATTTTTAGATATATTTTTTAAATTTATTATTTACACTACCCGATAACATTTTGAACTTGGGCTCAAAAAATACGAGCTCGACTGCATTGCAATAGAATTACAAATGCTTGAATAAGATTCATTCATAATATATGTAGCTTTTAGAGATTTTATGTATTTTTCTGGTTGGCACAATGTACATGATAATGCACTGTTTAACAAGCTTCTTACCGGATAATGGTTTATATCGTTTTATTGTCAACATTGATAGCGAAAATATATATATATATATATATATATATATATTAAATTAAATTAAATTAAAACTGCTCTTTATCATTTTATAGTCAATATTGATAGCAAAAAATAAAAATAAAAGAAAGAAAAAATAAAAACTGCTTTTTCATTGACCGTTTGTTAATATTGAAAGGGAATTTTTATGATAATTAATAATCGTAAGGAATTGATATCATACTCAAATTACTTTAATTTGTTGAAATTGAATACTCGTTTGAAAATTTTGATTATAAGAATTTTAATAATCCCGTCAAAAATTATCTTTCCAAAATTATTTTCTTAATATCTTTCAAATAAAAAAAAAAACTGACTTTTAATCGTTTCTAGACTACTTTAACTCAATGTTGGCAAAAAAGGCATTGTCAACCGACACTTGTTAGCGTAGGTAGGAAGGATACTTTCGTTTCTTAATCAGATCAAAAGTTCGACTCCCACTAGATACGGAGAAAACAATGTTGGGAGATCTCCCCTCAAATGACACCCGATAATCAGATCGATTCCGAATTAGTAAGGGCGAAATCTCAGATACCGAAAAGTCCAGATAAAAAAAAAAAAAAAAAAAAGGCATTGTCTGAAAGTTCTGAATTTTTTAAAATAAAATTATGTTTAATATTTTACAAAACAAATAGAAAGTACTTCAAAAAACATGCTTTTCATGATAAAGCTTGTAACAAATTTCAGAGTATAATGAAATGTTAGCCGTTGGATAACCTTTCAACAAGAAAATTTTTGAAAAAAAAAATTTATGTGAACTACTATAATTCCAATATTTGAAAACATGTTTTTCTTTGAAAACATTTTTCTGAGTTTAATTAATATATATATATATATATATATATTTGTTTTTTATGTATTTATATATTATAATTCTTATGTTATGTATATGAAAGTTGATATTAATATTAATTTAAAATTTTCGATAAAGTGTAGATTATAGTAAAATCAGTTCAGAGCTATTTACGAAGATCTCCCTAAAATTAAATTCTAAACTAATCTCCTTTGGTCACATGAATCTTCGATTTCTTTGAAACAAATTCTCTAATATCTTTGTGTCACAGAAGTCATTGTGGAGAAAACAAACACGCAAGCATCTGAACATCTGAACATCTGTAAGTCAGACAAGTCGTGTGGTGCAAACGAGGAATCCCTTCGTTGGACGATCGTAGATTGTTTAATCATTTCATTCTACAGGAACAATGTGACGATTCCACCGTTATGAAATCTAGCCCGTCCTTCACTCCCTGATTGATCTCCTTTTGACTCAATTTTCCGCCGCCACTCCTCTCTCAGTCTCTCTCTCTCTCTGTTATTAATTTCTCTCTCTTAAATTATTCATTTTTTGTGCGCGCGCGAGAGAGAGAGAGAGAGAGAGAGAGAGAGAGAGAGAAATTTGAATACTTCAGTAGCGTTGATCAATGGCTTCTTCTAGTCTAACATCAAGTTCCTCCACTTTCATCAAGGTTAAGAAAATACCCATTTCCGATTTTCATCAATTTTTCATTTTTCTCGTGCTGTTTTCCAGTTGTGAGATTTAATTTATGTGTCTCTAACACACCGATTGAGCATTTTTCTTGTGTTTCAGCTTCAGGAAAATGTTGCTTTCTCATCAAAATCACCAAAATCCTTCCAAAATTACAAGAAAAAATTTCCCAAGAAGATTGTTTCTGTCATGGCTCCACAGCAATCTCCCCGCTCGCCTTCTACCACGGGATCGGTTTGATCTTTTCTGAGACTTTTGTCACATGGGTTTTTGATTTTGGGGTTTTTTTATGCGGGGTCTACCGAATTTTATTTTGTTTAAATTGGGTTTTTGTTGTTTTTGATTCGGGGATTTTTAGGTCAAAACTGGCATGACTATAACTGAGAAGATATTAGCCAGGGCTTGTGAGAAGGCCCAGTTGAGTCCTGGTGAAAATGTTTGGGTAAATGTTGATATTTTGATGACTCATGATGTTTCTGGCCCCGGCTCTTTTGGAATTTTCAAGAAAGAATTTGGGGAAAATGCTAAGGTAAACTCTTTTAATATGTATTATTGTTGTCAATATTATCCTACTTTTGATTGCATTGCTTTTATGTTGCTATACTAGTTAGTGCCTTTTAGGTTTCTGGTCACAGTCAATTGTGATTCGTACATCACTTACCGCACAAATTTGTAATAATTTGAATAAAAATCTGTCGCGACATCGACCGTTGAACAATTCAAATTAGGTTATTTCAAGACCCAAATGAGAAACATCTAAGGAGGTTTATTGGTTTGGTGTTAATTATGTTGTTTTTTCGACTGAATATTGTTTGTTATATTCAATGATATATGCCTATGTATATATGTAGGTCTGGGACCGTGAAAAGCTTGTGGTCATACCTGAACATTATATTTTTACAGCTGATGAGCGTGCAAACCGGAATGTGGACATCTTGAGGGATTTTTGCTTGGAGCAAAATGTCAAGTACTTCTATGATATCAAGGATCGTGGGAACTTCAGGGTATCTAATTGTACTTTGTACTGTTTCATATATATATATATATATATATATATATATATATATAGATATATATACACATATATATATATATATATATATATATATATATATATACACATATACATATACATATACATATATATATATACATACATACATAATAACAACAAATTAAATCTTAAAGTTAAGAATTTGAAATCGAATATTTAAAAACTAAATTATGATTAAAAATAAATAAATAAATATAAATATAAAGGAGAATAAATAAATAATAATAAAAAAGTAAATAAATAAATATATATATCTATCTAAAATATATTAATTTAATTTATACGGATTTTTCTACGCCACTTATTTTTATTTAAAATCATTTTCTCGTTTAAATTCTTAATTATCATGTCTTTACTAATAATTTATGTCAAAATTTTCAGCGATTTACCTCTATATTTTACTAAATCCCTCATATTTAAGTTTTCGATTTTCCTAACTAATGCATTCTTAGGTCTTCTTTATATATGCCTAACCCATATCAAACGACACTTTCGCAACTTTTCCATAATTGAACTAAATTCCAATTTGTTACAAATTTCTTCATTTTTAATTCAAATTTTTCTACTTTACTACACATCCACCTAAATATCTACATTTTTGTTACGATCATTTTCTTCTTATTGTTTAATAACTCAACACTCAGTACCATACAGTAACACAGGTCTAACCGCGATTCTATAGAACTTTCCTTTTAAATGCATTGGTATCGTGCGATCGCAAAAAATTTCGAATGATTTTGTCCATTTCATCTGGTTTGTTTGAATCATATGGTTTACATCTCCATCTATATTGTCATCATTTTGAATGATGGAACCTAAATACCTAAACTATTCATTTTTCGGTACATTTTGTCCATCTAAACTAATCGTTTTTTCATCATTTCGATAATTATTGCTAAATTTACATCTCATATACTCAGTTTTCGATCTATTCAATCGAAACCCTCTAAATTTTAGTATGATTTTTCATAACTCTAATTTAACATTAATACCCTCTCTAGTTTTATCAACTAAAACTATATTATTTGTAAAAAAATATACACCATAGTATTTTATTTTGAATATTTTTTGTAATTTCGTCTATTACTATTGCAAAGAGGAAGGGACTTAATACTGAATTTTGATGGAGTTCAATGTTAATAGAAAAACTATCGCTCAAATTCCTGCGAGTTCTTACATTAGTTACAGTTTTCTCGTACACGTCTATAATGAGATTAATATATTTCAAAAAAATTCATTTTTTCATCAGCGTCCACCACAATACGTGTTTAGTAACTCTATCATATGTTTTTTCTAAATCAATGAATACCATATATCTCTCTTATGTGCTCTATATATTTCCATCAAATATCTTAATAAGTGGATTTTTCCGTAGTGGATCTCTTAGTCATAAATCCAAATTGATTTTGAGAAATATTTATCTCTAATTTCAATCTATATTGTATCAATCTCTCCCATAATTTCATGGTATAGTTCATAAATTTAATTCATCTATAGTTAAAGCAATTTTGTATGTCTCATTTATTCTTATATAGCGGTGCGATTATACTCTTCCTCCATATTTTGGCCATTCTCTTGATTTACCAAATTTTATTGAAAATATCCGTTAATATTATTATATCAAATTCACCAAAATATTTCCACACTTTTAGGGATGTTATTAGATCCTATGAATTTATTATTATTCATTCTCTTTAAAACCTCCTTCATATCATGGGAACGAATTTTACGTTTAAAGTCTTTATTAGTCTCTTCTACATGTATCTCAATACCTCCTATATTTGTTGTACTCTTAACATTGAACAGATTATCAAAATTATCTCTCCAACATTTTCTTATGTTATCATTTCTTATAAGTATATCATTAGCTCCATTCTTAATTCCTCTAATATTATTTAAATCTTTTTCATTTCTTTCCCTTATCTTGACTAATCTGTACATCTCTCTTTCTCCTTTTTTAATTTCCAATCTTTTGTATAATTTATTACACATCTTACGTTTTGATTCTTGTATCATTTTTCACTTCTTTTCTTATACTTTTGTATTTTTCATATGTATTACTACTATTATTATATTTAAAATTCTTATAACACTCTCGTTTGATTCGAATGGTAGTTTATATTTTTTCATTCCACCACAATGATTTCTTGCCTACCGGAGCTTGACCCTTAGAGATACCAAAAACCTCTCTACCTATATTCTTAATATTAGTAAATATTTTTTTCCATATTGTTTCTAAATCAGTATTAGTAAACCAATTTGTTATCTGAATTAATTTATCTTTAAATGTCGTCACATTTTCTCATTTCAGATTCCACCATTCAATCTTGACTCTACAAATGAACGATATTTTTTTTGTTTTTTAGATACACGTATATCTAAAATTAGGAATTTATGCTAAGTTGTCAAGATACAAATGGAAATCTTAAACATGGTGTTTACAACTATCAGATCGAATACTGTGGCAAACTCTAAAATGGTATGTCACGCCCCGATTCTCGGATTGATTACGCAACAGCCGCCGTATTGTCTCAGTATACGGGCAGAACCTCCCCATATATCGGGACTCCAAAATGTTACAAATCAATACAGCAACTCATTCAATACACAGATCCATCTGAAATAGGAAAATCATATAACAATACACATGCAAAGGACCCATCCGGTCCATCCTTGTACACACGAACATGCATCGACACACAAATACGACGGGGGTTCCTGTACATGCACGCATGCAAAATTGGTCATCCTAACCATTCCAGAATTCTCAACACAAATAAAGTATTTAAAATACAAGAAATCTCAAATTATAGTCGCAGGATTTTACTAACACTCGCCTGAAGAAACAACCTAGCGTCAGTAAAGTTCATGCGGAATGAGATGTACAGAATTTCGTAAAATCGAAAGAAAATAACGAATCCCAACATTTCAAATCAACGTCTCATTTAAACAATAAATCTAACAAAAAAATAGGAGTTTAAAAGAAAATGAATAAGTTTCGTACAAATTATGTAAAGATTCCATCAATACTTACCCTTATATATAAAACAAGTATTAATTTAATCTATACCGAAAGAATTATACAAGTCTTCCCTTTCATGAGTTTCAAAATCAACCAAAATGAATTTGTATCACTATGTACCTACACAAGTCAGTGGAATAAACCTTCTCAAGCTCCGATTTCTGCCGCAAACCTAAACTTCCTCTAAAAGATGTTAAAGAGGGGTGAGTATTGGGAAATATTCAGTGAGTGGAGTATAATGGTATGATTGTGTGATAAATGAGGGGTGAATGTAGGAGTGTCAAAACATATCTCAAATAACATTTCATATATATCGAAACATTTTCAATAAATCAAATAATTCGCAAAATATGAATCCACATCAAGTATTCTTTTAGAAAATTACAAGGGTTCCATCGAAATCACTTCCATCCTGCGTTTGGCCGAACCAAGACGGAAGCCCGTCAAGGGGTTTTCCATTTCAGTATTCCAAACACTACCCTCTTCCCTGGCGTTGGTTCGGACCTCCCCGGGATGCAATCCGGATAGTCCGACGTGACAGAGAAAAGACCGCGTATATCTCTCTCGCAATGAAACTCCAACCACACCACCCCGTCGGGTCTTTTCGTGGAGAGAATGACTATAGCCATTAACTACTAATATCATGCATTTCTCAAATATGTCATTTTTCAAGTCATGTGCCATAATTTCTAGTAAACAATCATCAATTTCATGTCATAACAATTTATAGAACAATATCAAATTATATATGGCACATATGCATTTATAAATACAATGTATGCATTCATACTTCACAATCCAATCCGGATATCCCACAATCACAAAACAATTTATATAAAATATGTAAAAATCTTACAAAATCATTTATAAAACAATTTTAAACTCATTTTACTCATTTATAACACAATTGACCATCCACTCACCTCTAGGGACGGTATCCACTCTTTACACCCTATCGATACTTAAGGGATTTCCTTTCAAACTCCAATGGATCTTCCTAAATAAATAATAACAATTCTGAGATAGTACAAATCATAAACCCTAACACATTCTCTCATCTTAAACAGCGTACATTCGATCTATTATTGAAAGCACTTAGAAATTCCCTCACCTAGGGTTTCTCGATTCGCAGACCTAGTTTCCATCCTCCATTCATTTAGCCCAGAACCTGTAGCGTGTCCAAATTAAGGCAAAGGTCAGCAATTAAACATAGCTACTAAGAACATTCAAAATCCTAAAGTATTTACTCTGAACTGTCACCCTTACCTACGCAGGGGATGATTGCAGAAAAATAAAACTTAGGGTTCTTACGCATAGAGGCTGTCGCAAGAAGGTTACAGGAAGATCTCTCTCGAGAGAGAGAGAGAGAGCAGAGCGCGCGCGAGCAAGGGAGAGGGAGGCTGTCGTGCGCGAGCAGGAGAACCCGAGGCAGTCGCACGCTCGCAGGAGGGAGAAAGCAGAGAGCGAAGTAGAGAGAGAGAGAGAGAGAGAGAGAGAGAGAGAGCTCGAGAGATGGTGAGAGAGAGACAGAGCGATGGTGAGAGAAGGGCAGAGGACGGCGGAGATGGTGGATATAGTGGCGGGGAGGCGACAGAAGAGAGAGGGAATCGGGAGAGAGAGGCGGAAAGTGAGAGAGATTAGGGCTAAAAGCCCTAATCTAATTGGGGGGAGACGCGGCGTCTCTCCCTTGGTATTACATAGTATCTCCTGTCTCATTTCTACTATCAAAACTAAAATTTTCATGTATGAGTTCGAATTCTTCATTTTTCTCTTTTACATGTTCATTTAAATTTTTTTCAATTAATAACTTCTCTCTACTAGGTATGAGTTGTATAAATTCATCTAAATTCTCCCAAATTGTCTTTTACTAATTGTATCTATACTTATTTGGGGCGCATAGATATTAACTATATTAATATCATTTTCTCCGTCTAGTATCTTGATAAATATAATTCTATCACATTTTTTTCTTATCTTTATTACATTATCTAGTAGATATTTATGTGTGATTATTTCTACTACATTTCTAGTTCTATCTTTATCGGTATACCAAAATTTATGATCATATACCTCTACTATTCTAATTTTTTTCCCGACTCACTTAATTTTTTGAAAACACATTATATGAATTTTTTGTCTATTCATTATTTCTCATATCTTTTCTAATTTACTGGTTAAAGATCTTATATTTCAAGTGGTTAGACAAATCTTATTTTCATGGACTAAATTATTTACCCACACCCTAGGATCTCTTATTAATTTATCGTTACATACGGGATCCGATATAACGCGTCGTTGAGGGAGAAACGCCCTCAAAATATTTATATGTTTGTCTTTCATTGTTCATTTGATAAAATGTTTTACATTGACTATCAATCTATCACAACCCTATTCCTTTCTCCGGATTTATGATCGATCGTAGTGGAGTTTTTCAAATAATGATATGCAAAACAAGTTTAGGAAAATATAAGTGATAATAAATAAATAAATAAAGAATCAATAAATTAAAATAATATCATAAAAAAATATAATAATAATATTAAAGTTATTATTAATGTTATTAGTAATAATCGTAATAATAATAACAATAATAATCATAGTAGTGACTCATTGTAACAATAACAATAACAATAACAATAACAATAACAATAATAATAATAATAATAATAAAATTAAAAGTAATAATAACAGTAATAAGAATAATAATGGTAATAATAATATTAATATAAGTAATAAGTATGCTAATAATAAGCAAAGAGAAATGATACGGAGAAGAGGACAATCGCCGGGGGGAGACTGTCGGTGGAGGGAGGCAGTGATGAGTGGAGGGGGAGACCAATGGAGGGGAGTCGACGAAGGGGAGAGAGTGACAGGTTCTTGCCGGGGGCCGCAGGGGTAGAGGGAGGCTGAGTGCAGAGGCGTGGAGATAGGGAACAGAGGGATTCTTGTCGGGGTCAGCAAGGGAGAGGCAGAGATCTGGGTTTCCGATGGTGGGGAGAGGTAGATCTTGGGCTGAGGTTCAAAGGTGGTGAATGGTCGTTACCAGGAAATCAACCTGGATCTGTAGAGAGAGATGGGACAGATTTGGGTCGAGGATAAAGTCTAGCGATGGGTTGTGAACAGCGAAAATGGGGTAGAAGGGTATGGAGAGGGAGAGGGAGAGGGAGAGAGAGAGAGAGGCGGACAGAATGCGAAGAGCGCAGATTTGGGAGGGCTAAATCTGTCGGAGTTGGAGCTTGCGAGTGCGGATATGAACCGGTGGGCAGATCTGGGGTTTCTGAGGTGTGGATCTTGGGTTTGGGTAGGTAAGTGTTCAGATCCACGCGCAAGCAGCAAGTTAAGTTCAGAAGCGACGGTAGAGAGAGAGAGGCGGAGAGAGGGAAGGAGAGAGAGAGAGAGAGAGAGCGGGAGAGGGAAGGAGAGGGAGAGACAGCTAGTAAGAGACTACTTACCTGGTCGAGCAGCGTAAGAGAGCTGCTCGAACAGTCCGGTGAGAGATCTGGGCGGAGTGAGCAGTCGAATGTCAAAGGAGAGAGAGAGAGAGAGAATATCAATTTAATGTCAATTTTTGCTAATCTTTAACCTATTTTTATCAAGAGCTCAAAGTTCATTCAAGTTATACAACGGATGACATAATCTCCCACAAATACTAATTCTTCATAGGAAAGAAGCAAAGAATAATACCATAACTGCAGAAGTGATGTCAATTTGAATTTTATATGACGATGTTTGCAGGCTAACCTCGATTACAAAGGTGTCTGCCATGTAGCACTTGCTCAGGAAGGGCATTGTAGGCCTGGAGAGGTGCAATTTTTTTCATCACAAACTGTAAATTAGCATCGCAATTTGATATCTACAAAATTCGTGATGCTTCTTTTTTTTCCTTTACAGGTCTTGTTGGGTACGGACTCACACACCTGTACTGCTGGAGCATTTGGACAGTTTGCTACTGGAATTGGCATGACTGATGCGGGTTTTGTGCTAGGCACTGGAAAGATTCTGCTGAAGGTATGTTGTTTGCTTGTGCAGACAACTACTTGAATTTAAGGTGCATTCAAGATTTTGGCCTTGACACTATTATTTTGAAAATTGAGCTAGCTCCTGTGGGAGACGATGAAGGCGATTTTATCTGGTTGCTAGTCTTTGCAGTAGATTGAGGTTTTTGCCCATAATTCGCTCAGGATTAACCCGTGGTGCAAAATTCAAGGCGTTTATAATGCAGCAAGAAAAATAATAAAGGAGAAGAAACCAGAAATCATGGGAGAGAGGGACGTGTGGGCAATCAGCCCGATATTTCTAAATGTTATTCCATTTATATGAAGCCTGTTTATAGGATTACCATCGTAATCAATATAAGGAAACAAAATCATCTGCAAATATTTGAATGCTACCTAAATATATAATAAAATCTTTTAAGTATTCTCTTGATCTAAGGATGGCTCAAAGAATCTAGAATATTTCCTACACCTAGTTATTGTGCTGCGCCAGCTTACAACATCACACTTTGATTGTTGACGTATTTAATAAAAACTTATTCCAGTCGGTGATGAATTATTTGTCCAGGGGGCAAACTAGCTGTGCTCTGGAGAATCTTTTCTCAACTCCTTGCTGTCTGATTTCCTATTTTTTCTATTCCTATTTGTTCACCAAGTGGTTTGGAGCGATCACTTGGGGAAATTTTATGATGCTAAATATTGGTGAAGCTGAAGTTTATAGGAAGGGGTTCCTGTGGAGGGGATCGAGATTAATTATGTAATTCAATTGAAGCACTATCAAGAAGAAAATTGCCCTTGTAACCTAGCTGTAGGTCCTTGCTTTGAAGGAGTTCTATTGTGTCAATGTCTTTGGTATTTAGGAGGAGCTTTTAATATAGTCAGAACTGTCAGATTGGGAGGCAGGAGAAATTTATCTAGTAGGAAAGCTTTTTATGAGTTTTGTAGGGGATGGATACTTGGTCCTCCTTGAGAGAATGTTACTGCATGTTGTGGATTAAAATGTTCTTATTCTTGAACAAGAATAAGTAGGAGAATGCCTGTCTGAAATGTTATAGTCAAATATGGAGTTTCTAACAACGAGGATAGGTCAAAAGGCCATAGGCAATAATTAGACAGCTTTATGAGTTTAGAAAATTTGAGTCTTTCAAAGAATTGAGTAGCCATAAGAGCCTATCTTGAGAATGTTTTATATGATGTCTGCTTTGAAGACGGTGCCCAGCTTTCATAGACAAGGGAGAGAGATCACATGATGGTTCCCCCCCCCAAAAAAAAAAGAAGGAAAAAACTAGAAAAGTCAATTTGAGAGAAGAAAAGTCTGATAACGAATCAGAGGCTTATGGATGAGAGATCATTAGAAGTTCTTTTTGGTAGTTCTATAATCAGTTGATTATCATTCTTATGGAGGTCTTGATTACAGGTAGGACGGTCAGACACATAGGCCTGTATTTAACTTTGTGCATAATTCTTTGGAAGTTTCTCAAGGGCTAGAAAAATCTTCTGCGTAATGTTAAGATTACAGTTTTTGAAATGGAAAGAAATCAGGCTATGATATTGGTTTTAGCTTCTTTATGCCTTATTTTATTTATTTATTTATTTTGTTTATAGAGGTTCATTGAGATGTTATACGGAGTGATAACAGTTCCAACTATATACGTGTGGCATTTACTAATAGTAAGTACTTGATTGATATCACTTGCTGTGTAGAAGGATTATTTAGTTGAGGTAAAGATTTTGGACCAGTTAGCTCGGTTCTTTTCATATAGAATTCTTAGCTCTTAAGCATTTGAAAGTTGTGCTGCTGCTTGGTTACAAAATTTTTCTCAGTCTTGGTGCTTTATTGAAGGAAGATGAATCAGAAGTGACATTGGTGGCAAGGATGTTTAGGCATTACATTGAGACATGGGGAGTTGTTCTGAATTAGATTTGAGAAGGCCATGATCAGATGAGTGGGTGAAGGAAGATTTTGGAGTCGGTGAAGGAGGTGTATGAGGTATTTATTACTTAATGGAGAACATGAATCTTGGTTTGAGGCACCTTTTCGTTGTCTCACCTGTTGATGTGCAGCAAATAGCAGATTGAAATTGAGTGGGGTAATAAAACATACTATGGATCTTTTTGAAGTTAAAGATTATTTAAAAGAAAAAATTTATTTGATGTATTAGAAAAGCTACATTAAGCTCTAAGGATGAGAAATCCTCTAAAGCAAGACAAAGCAAGGAGAGAAACAGAAACTAGTACGGGAAGAGAAACAGAAACTGGAACAGGATTGCTCCCAGTCCCTCTTCAGCTTCACCAAATTATAATCTCTATAGGCACTTAAAGTATAGCACAAAGGGAAGCATAAAAGAAAATTCTTGTCTTAGAGAAGAGAAGGTCCACTACCATGATTTCTAAAGGTTCAAGCATTTTGCTTCATCCAAATATACCAAAAAATAGCCAAACGAGCACATCTCTAAAGTGAACTAGCATCTTTTCACCCTATAAAATTTCTAAAATTTTGAATAAGAAAAGTTAAAAAATGAAAAATCTCTAAACTTTGTCAGAACCCAGAAGCAAATTAGTAGGCTTCTAAGTGAAACCTATTGATTATTGCTCAAAGCAAAGAGGCAGTTGCATATGTCCAGCACATTTATGCAATACAAAAACAAATTATCTCTAGTTTCAAAGTTCTTGTGATTCAGGACACAAATATCCAGATAGATAGTGTTAAAGGGTATCCTTTTTTGTAACAAGTAATTTGAAGTTAGTGCTTTGAAATTAAGTAGAATTTCTGAGAAATAAAAAATGAGCTTTTTTGCTCCTGTAGAGTGCGTATAGATATTGTGGATGCTCTAACACATGCATTATATCTTGATGCATATCTTGATATCTTCTATGCTATCTTACTAAGTTTCAGAATCTGTTTTTCATAAAATATTCTATTATTTATTTTATCTGATATTCTTGAGAAGCTGTAAGTTTGTCGGAAAAAATTCTTGCTACAAATTCTTAGGTTTTGGAACGAAGAATGAAAAGTATTCTGAGGACTGGTGTACGGGTGCTAGTGATTTCATTCAATGATTACAGAATAATGTTATAATATAATGAGCAATTTTGTATTTTCTTTTGTGGAAAAAGACAAGTTTGGAAAAAGACAATATTGAGAGGTTTTTTATTTCTTCTCCGTGTGTTTTACATGGTTTCAACCAAATATATATACAAAAGTTATCACAAATTAAAATAAGAAAATAACTACAAATGAAAATACTACGATTTTTATCTCTCTTGATAAATCTAAATATTGTAATCTTTGAATTTTTCTCAATAAAACTAAATATTATAATTTTTGATTTAATCACATCCCTAATTTCTAGAGACAACTATATACAGATTCCTAGTCCCAATTATATTACATATATCAGAAAAAAATAAAACACGATAAATATGTATCTCTAAACATCTTTCATTATAGAAAGATGTTATTCTTGGAATCTGTAGCAGATAAAACCAAAGATTAAAAAGCTTTTCTTATTCAAGTTAAGTTTCTTTCCTTGTCATTTCTTTTGAAATTTTGCATCTTTTGAAGGAGATTGGCATTGTTTCTTTAACATTTTCTAATTTTGTCCTTCGCCTAATCAAAAAATAAAAATAAAAAATCTCTATTCTTTGGCAAGCCGTTCCTTATTCAAAAAGGCACAAAACCGAAAGAAGTTTGGTGTACTCTTCTCTACATTTTACATGTTCCAAAGATTGTGATTGATATAATATGTTCGTTTTAGCTTTTTGATCTTGTGCACCTTGAAATTTCTGTAGTTCCAATCTTCCTTACATTGGCTTCTTATCTATTGGATTTACTTTACATTGTCCAATGCAGGTACCCCCGACTCTAAGATTTGTTATGGATGGAGAAATGCCTGATTATCTACTTGCAAAGGATTTGATTTTGCAAGTAAGTGCTGTTAGATCTTTTGATATATGTTTCTTTTTTAGCAAGAATAATTCATTATCATATGTCTGATGATTTTATTTGTAGATAGACCCTTATTTATTTGTCTTTGGTTTGGGATTTGTTGGAGGTGGCTGATCCTTGTTTCCTATGTTCTTGCATAAATTGTTGTTTTCCTTGTAGATCATTGGTGAGATTACTGTGTCAGGAGGAACATATAAGTCAATGGAATTTGTTGGCTCTACTGTTGAAGGCTTAACTGTAAGCTCAGCCTATGAGATCTTTGCTGCTTTTTTAAGGTCATTCTGCAATTTAACATTTGTTTAACCTTTTAGTTAAACATGTTGTGGTGTTTGTTGTTTATTGCTTTGCCTTGAAAGATGGAAGAAAGGATGACATTGTGCAACATGGTGATTGAAGCTGGAGGGAAGAATGGTGTTGTCCCTGCTGATGACACTACATTTAAGTACCTTGAGGTAGTTCATTTTGTCATTCTTTCCATGCAAGAATGTTACTGACCTGCTCATCCCATGCCTAATATATGACCTGTACAAGTTTCTGAGGTGTGAATCTTTTATAGTTGCATTGAACTTCCTCATCCAAGTAATTTTTATAAAACTTTTCTTTGCTTTGGACAGGATAAGACTTCCATTCCGTATGATCTGGTTTATAGTGATGGGCATGCCAGGTAGTCAATATCTTGTATATTATAAATTATCTTCTGCTGCAATTGGTTGTCTTGAGCCTTCTGGTGACTGTTTCACATGCATGGTCTGAGAAATATGTGGTCAATTTTGTTCTCCAATTGTTAAAGAAGATGATTTTGGTCACTTTCTGATTATATGGGAAGTTTTAGCTGTGGTAGTACTAGTCATAATTATCCACAGGGATTTTAAGTGTAGGGAGATGAGATATAATTAGATGCAATTTTTGAACATTGTAGGAAGTGTTCTGGGTTTACGGTTGGGGCTGGTGATAATATGACAAATGACCTAGTTCAGGCTTCTTCTTTGGCAGTTCGATGGTCGAAGATCTTGGAAGAAAGAACAATGTCTTTGTGAAATCTGGGGACTAATTTTTGAAAATTGAGCCCATGAAATTGGGTTGAGTTCAATATCTATTAGGAGATGGCACTTTCTTGGTTGAACAACTCTACCACTTTGTCTGTATTGAAGTCTGTGGACTTAAATCCCATCAAGATCATTTGGGAGATAGCAAGATTATTCTTTTGAGATAAGTATAAGTGTTGTATAAGAGTATCTCATACTGACATCATGGAGGCTTTGATATAGGCTTTGATATGAGAGGGAATATTTACATTAAAGAACATGTCGAAGGTGAGCCCATTTTAATGAATAAATAATCAAATTTGTCCTTTGTTAGAATCCTGCACGGACTGTTTGTGGCTTGAGGTCCACCCGTCTCCTTTGTCCAGGGTTCAGATTGCTCCACCTAAGTAAAATGAAAAGGAGGAATTGGAAAAAAGAGGAGGGGGTTGAACATATCTTAGTCCATTGCAACCAACTACTGTATTTAGTAAACTGATTATGGTTGATATTGTTGCAAAGGGATGCTAGTATCTCAAAAATCAATGCATCCAAAGCTCTCCTCTTTGGGACAAGGTTATGTTTTATGTATCTTTATGGTAGTCTCACGCTTTGGAGGGCCTTCAAAGATGGTAGTTTGGGGATCCTCAAAAGGGTTTGTGTAGTTGTCCTTTTCATTAGAGCTTTCTCAATTTTTTGTTTCTTTTTTCTTATTTGTTAAGAGGATGGAGACATCCTCTTTCCTGTACTTCTTTTCTGTCATTATATGTTGTTTTTGTGTCAAATAAAGGCCTGTGCTCCATTTTCTGTAGTCTACCTCTGGGAGAGATTCAACCAACTTAAAATCTCTTTTAGGGTTTCAATTTCTTACTTGTTGGTCATTGATTTTGTTGGGTTCTTGTGTCTCCTTGATAATAAAAATGATGTCTAGATAAAAGACTGTCTGGGACTTTTGTTAATATATCAGATATAGAAACTCATAGAAGCTCTCTGTTTAATTTGAGAAGTAAACAAATTCAAACAAAAATGTGGCTAACCAAGGAGGATCTAGCAGGTACTTGCATGAGTAGATTGTATTGTATGCATAAAAGGACAGGATTTCTGTGTTTTTTATGCTTAATATCTCTCTGGTGTCCTTGACTGCTCCCGTTTTATTGTTATTAGAGATTCTAACATATATTGATGTGTTCCTTTCTCTCTCTGCAGATTTTTCTCTGAGTATAGATTTGACATCACAAAGCTAGAACCCTTGGTTGCTAAGGTTTGTGATCTTATGTACCTACAAGTCTTGTCAATGTGGAAATTGTTTGCTCTCTTTTAGTTATAGGTGAAACTTAGCTTGATGGTAAGTTGATCTGATCCTTGAGGTATTGTAAGCAACCTCTTTTCTGTAAAAGAAGGCACGTTATCTTTGCGCTGTCCATCCTAGACCTCACATGTAGAGAGAGATTGCTTTAGACACCAGGTGACCTTTGTGGTCCTTAAAAGGATTTCTAGTGCCCCTGCTTTTTCTTTTTTTTGGGGGGGGGGGTTTCAAAAGTGCTAGCCAAATGGCTCGGGAATGAGTTAGCATCTCAGTTGATGTTAGGTATTTTTCCCTTTCTGAGTTTAGATGAATTGCTTAGTATGCCTTTGTGACGGGTAGTGAGTAATGTTGCTTCACCTAATTTTCAGCCTCATTCTCCTGATAATCGAGCTTTGGCAAGAGAATGTAAGGATGTGAAGATTGACAGGGTGTATATAGGATCTTGCACAGGCGGAAAGACAGAAGATTTTCTTGCTGCAGCCAAAGTCTTTTTAGCATCAGTAAGAGCCAAGCATCATAATATATTGTTTACCACTTGTGTCACATTAATCTTTGACATCAATATCAATTATTTCTTTGGGTTTCATTCATTGTTAATGAACCAATATGTTTAATCTTTATTCTGTATTTGTCATGCTCGTGCAAATTACGTTATCTGCAGGGGAAGAAGGTCAAAGTCCCCACTTTCCTAGTCCCTGCAACCCAGAAGGTTAGTTTGTGTTTCATGGCATAGGAGTGGTTATTTACAGTAAGGAAAGTATTGAGTGGTTTGTGCAACACCTTGTATACTAAAGCAGTGAAACAGTTGAAGAGCATCTTGATATTGATACAGTAACAACTTTGCAGGTTTGGATGGATATGTATACTCTTCCTGTTCCAGGCTCTGGTGGTAAGACTTGTTCTCAGATATTTGAGGAAGCTGGTTGTGATACACCGGCAAGTCCTACTTGTGGTGCTTGCATGGGTGGCCCCAGAGACACTTATGCACGTATGAATGAACCTCAGGCAAGTTATTCTTCTTTCATTAACAAAAAAGTTCTTTCCAAAAAGAAAAGGGTTCTACGTGATCCTCAAACTCTCATGGAAAAGTTAAGAGATTGATCAGCTTAGCCACCAAACACTGCTTTACTGACTCTATATTGTGATCTGCCACGAGTTGAGGTTCATTTTGGTGGTTATTAACACTTCACTGCATATCTGCAGGTCTGTGTCTCAACTACTAACCGAAACTTTCCTGGTCGAATGGGTCACAAAGAAGGCCAGATTTACTTGGCTTCCCCGTACACGGCTGCAGCCTCTGCTTTGACCGGTTTTGTCACAGACCCAAGAGAGTTTTTGCAGTGAACGACAAAAACCTTAATCCCGATTACCTCAGATTTTCTGTAATCACGCCTTACTGTTCTGCTTTCCTTGCCTCTGCATTCAAAGCGAGTCAGATCCAAGCCTGAATTATCAGCATTTTCTTGGCTTTATGCTATGAGTTTATACATTTGTGCCATATTTTTGTACCAATATAATAGAACTACCAAACAACTTGTACCAAAAGATGAATATAGAACTACTAAACAACTTGACTGGAAGATGAATACTTTTGATGAGTCTGTAGAATTTAAAATAAATATCTATGGTGAGTATGAACTTTTAAGGTTTGAATTGGAGTTCAGGGCCTTTGTATCACACTTTCCATTGTATTCAGAAATTGTGTGTGTGACCATTGCATTGTCTTTCTCCTAAAGCTTTGTGGAAAGTAGATTAAGCTATCCTCGTAATGTCCCATTCTTGTGATATATATATATATATATATATGTGTTATCTGTACACCGATCTGAATCGAGGAGGACAATTTGGCAGAATTTCCAGAGTTGATCTAAATCAAATCTCCTAAGAATTTAACGATTTCCAGGCACGCACGTGTAAGTGCAACATGTTACGGTCTATCTTTTGGAAATTGTGTGTATCACCGCAAATCTGATAAAAACACTGAATCCTGAACAGAGGAATGACTGCATCATCCCTAATAGTCATTAGGGCCTTAATCTCACAATGATGAAAAAAGCAGATTTCAACTAATCACTATTAAGATGGTAATCTGGTGGCAATCACTTATGTCTAGTTCAACTTGTTTACTATAGTAATTCATGAACAAGTAGCGTTGAGTTTGGTATACTATAGACTGGCCACGGTTTTGGAATCACTAGTTCTTGATTCTTGATCTAGAGAAATTAGAATCGAACCTCAAATGGGTGATTCCGATTCTAAACGGTTTTGGTTTCAATTTTGGTTTCACTTCCAAACGATTTTGTTTCGAATTCTAAAATAAAAAATAAATATCAATCTTTTAAAAAATGAAAAAATACGGCTGATTAATGACAAAATAAATTTAATTGGAAACCACTCACTTTGTCACAACCCATGGGGACTAATATTTATTTCTCCTATTAAAATTGTAAAATAATTTATTTAAAATAGTTTTTCTAATGTAAAATTTATATATGTTTTTATAACTGAATATATTAAATTCAACATTTACTCAAATATAAATTTTTTTACTTTTGCCTTCAAACCTAAAATAATAGATTTTTAGTATTTTTAATTTTTAATATTGTTTATTTTGCAGTCATTAAATTAAAAAATATATTTGTTAAAAAAAAAATCCTTTGATTGAGCTAAAAACCGCCGATTCTTGATTCTTGAAAATGAGAAACCAAGACCAAATCTTTTAACATGATTCGACTTCCGACTTCTAAACCAATGGACTACGATTTAATTTGTTCCGATTTTGTAGTTCGATCAGAAACACGACCACATCTGGTATAAGGTTAAACGGTTAGGACTATAGTGATAGGTTGCCCGCCAATGAGTTTCAACTCAAGTAGCATCAATCCACATCCCCTTATAATAGGCTCGGGTTCGAGCCTCACTGTGAACAAAAAAAAAGTGAGAGGTTGCCCAATGGATAGTAATTATGGATTAAATTCGACATTTTATTTTATCACAGATGGAGCACTCGGGGACGTGGTATTAGCCAGTGAGGATGCTTTCACCCAAAAAAAAAAAGCCTAGTGAGGATGCCTACATTAGTATCCCATCTACTCTTTTGATATTATCTTGCCCAAGTGATCATACCATACCAATCAGCATGCAGTTCCATCTTATTCAAACCAGATGTAGCCACATAGGAAGCAGAATAAGTGAAGTTTAATGATCTAGTATACCACCCACTTGCTCAAAATATTACTTTCTATTGTCAGTATACATTATTGTTGTCCCATAAAGAGAGCTGCCCATAAAAGTAAAAGGATCCTTCATAAGTAGAATGATAAATTTATACCATGTGAACTTTTCCAGTTGTTCTGATTTCAACAAACAATCATGAGTCATCCATTTAGGGAACACACAAATCCATATGGTGGGCTCGCCGCATCACCTTACAGTGATGAATCCACAATGAGCAAAGTGCTCCTTGATTACGATCAATGCAGAGAAAGGCAATGAAAGGCACATTTTAAAGAGGAAACTTCGTGCTTTCATTTCCAACCAGTACGAATGACCATCCTAGCATAATTCAAATTGTTCATGAGCCTTTCACACCCACAGCAGACAGCTCTAAAACCTATAAAAAAAGGTCATTAGCTAAATGGGCACTACCAGCATCCATCAACATCTCAACGGCCAAAATCAACATCAATACTTCAACCTAACAGTCCACATTTAGTTCATGTACAAAGTGCATGGGAAGGAAATTGGAACAACATTTTGTATGTTTTTGTCTTGTGGTTGTCGTTGAAATAAAAATATTCAAGTGAATGTATAATAAAACTAAAAAAGATTAGGATAGAATGAAGAGATGCATACTAAATTGGAAGTGAGTTCAATTGTAGATAAAATGTAAAAGTGTCCCATAAGATGGTTTGGATATATATAACGAAAATCCAAAAATGTACTAATTTAGAGGATTGAGAGTTTAAATATAAGATATTTAGTGAAATTTCAAGATAGGTAATTGAAAATCTGTATTCAAATTATCCATAAAAATATGATAATTAAAGATTTAGTTAAGCAGATGATTTTAGATAAAAATAAATGAGTTAGGAGAATTCAAACAAGTTAAATCATCTCTCTTGTCATCATTTTTTTAGTATTATTTTCTCTATTTCGTTTTAAAATTTTAACGATATATATATTTTCATCTCTCCTATATTTCTCCTATATTTCTCCTATATTTATTACTCAAGTAACAAATCTCAAAATTTGAGATTAAAGTTTAGACCGGTGGATGTTGTTGTTATAGGCTAACATACAAAGCATAAAGAAAAGGAAAGAGGTTGGGTGTTTCGGGTCACGTGACATGACATGCTTATGTTTCGAAATGCCAAGATAACATGCCATTTTACCAAGCCATTCTGGTTCTATCAGACGTTTGATGTTCCTGTTTCAAGTGGACTCGGCAGTGCAATATATTATTTTCCATTGGAATAAGGTCCAAAAAATGGAGGCCTTGCCAAGCTAGTTAAAGGTTTAGTTATCTAATGGGGAGGACCCATTTGATGCCCATTAAAAAAGGGAACGGTACGTGATCAGATAGCATAACTCTTACGTGCGTGCCACTTACATTATCATAAAAGTTCCCATCAGCTAACTCCACATATGGCAAAGCAGTATATAAACTTGAGATCTTCCCCCTCAGCAGGTTGCGACTAAGACCTGAACAAAATTCTCTAATAATTATAACCACACCGTCTGTAGTTACACGCATTGTGTTTTTATGCTTTTCACTATCTTTTTAACACCTATCTTGTTAATATCATCTGTATTTTATTGCAGATGCTACAAAAAAATATATATGTTAAAAACTTCTGTAATTACCATCAACAGCAAAGAACTTGATCAATTTTAGGTACATCTTGATCCATATCTTCCGAGAAGCAAAGAATTTCCAGCATTAGAAACAATCATATTCGGCTACAAGCACAGCAAGTTCTACAGTTAAACTATGTTTTTTCAAGAGACTGCAAAGAATGCAGCAATTTCAAGCCTTACAGGATATGATCCGCGGAATATGAACGCTCCAATCCACAAACAAATTAGAAACAATAGAACAAAACACACAAATAATTCAATTGAAAAAGAAATGAAATAAAACCACACAAATCTATCTTCTATCTTCATGAAAAGAATGAGTAACTTGATTAGCCTAGGTATCAAGCACTCCTATATATACAAGATGAAAGCAACACTGAATATTTATGCATTGTATAATGAGGCAATATGAATAAAAAAATAATACGACCTATATAGATGAAAAAAGAACAAAAAATACCCAGAGAATGGGTAAAAATAAGATAAAAGGAAAACAAAAACCCGGCAAAGACCAAACTTGGCAAAAATCTCTTTTTCCTTTTTCTTGTGGTTGTCCTTCAAACTTCAAAGTTCTTCGTGCCGGAATCAACAAAGGAAGGCATTAATGATTTTAGAAGGGCTGCATTGTTTGTCTTGCACTCTTTTGTTGGAAACCTGGAGCTGCAAGGCAGATGAATCATCGCAGTAAATAAAACAAGGGAAAAGAGCTGTTGAAAACCATATACCATAAAAATAAAATAGAATACATTAACATACCAAGTCCATTAGCCTCCGACATTCTCATGATTCTAAGCCTTTTCACAGTGCCGAGGAACATCCTAGAAATGCAAATCAAAATTAGAAACTCGTAGAGGAGAAAGATAAACCAAGCTACAAAGGTCTAATAAGAGACATTAAAGCTAAAAATGCCATACCCCCAAGGAACATCTCCCACAAGCATCCAGTCTCCCTCTTTGTCTTCATATGTGAGCGCAAACTCAGAAGAGCCATCCAAAAGTTTTGAGGCTTTTGTTGGTTCTACCAGCATCCCATGTTCCTTTTCTCCACCTGACCCTACATAAACAATTACAGACTCTCCATTATTGAAGAAAAAATTCATCATTTAACACAACTTGAAAAGTAAAACTTCATGGAATGTAGTAGCATCTGCAAAATGCACAACAACGGAAAAAGTATCTAAGATCAAATTCCATTTAACGATCAAACAATGAAGAACCACCTATTTCTGTTCATAGAAATTTTCACTAAAACAAACATGAATAAACATGAACCGCAGAAAGAAGGGAACAAAAGAAACTCACTGATAGAAGTGATGGATGTTGTGGAGCTGAAGAACATATCCTCCACAGCTTGGGCAAGAGTTTCATAACAAGCATGAGCATTCAAGTCTATCTTCCTCCCAATTGGTACTCTATCCATGGTCACCTTTACAAACCCGAAATTCCCCTTTTCTTTAGCAGTGTTATCAGTTGCTTTCTTGCCACCTTCTTGCATTTTCTCCTTCATGGCATCCTTATTGTTGTTATTGCCATTTACCAGCTTGTCTTCCTCAGTGGCTGAAGCCTTTGATTGATTAACCAAGCTATTCATTCTATATGCCCTTATAGGAGGCCATCCTACCACTTGACTGCTCCCATAGGTTAAAACAAACACATCAGAAGTTTTTTTTTACATGCAGGCATAATCCATTTCCAATAGTATTTGGAGAAAAGAAAGAAAGAAAGAACCGCAGGATCATTCTGCATGCTGTGTTCTTTTTTTTTTTCAAGAAAAATAATTTATTAGAAAATATTTTCTCATTTTTGTTTACCTTGTAGAAAATACTTTTAGTCAATTACAAATAATTTTCCGTTGCCTGCAAGACCAACGCAAATTTCACAAAAATAACCCCCAACCAATTTCTTTTTTGGTTTTTTTTTTTTTTTTTTTTTTTTTTTTTTTTTTTTTTTTTCCAACCATAGAGTAACTACGTCTAGACGAGAGATATAGAAGGACAAGATATAGAAAATAAAAAAAAAAAAAAAATCAGTTTCATTATCCTATTTGTAATATTTACAGAACCCATTAAGGCGATAGAAAGAGCACACAAAGAACTGAATAATATCTGTACTTGAACAATAAAAATAACAGTACCATTTGCGACAGAGAGAGAGTAAGAGAGAAACCTGACAGCGGCAGAGGCACCCTCTTGGGATACAGAGTCAATAGGTCTCCTTTTAGCAGAAAGAAACCCAGAAGCAGCGGAAGTAATAGTAGGAGAAGAAGGGGACTTAGAGCCATATGCATAAGAAGGGAAATCTTTGGCAGTCAAAATCCTACCATACTCACCCCATGCACCACTAGCCTGATTAGCCTTCCCTCCACGACTCCCACTTCCAAGACTTAGACCTAGACCCAATTCAATCTCTGACTCAGCATCAGCATGGTAACAAGACATTTTATCTGAATCATTTTTAGAGTTTCCTCCACCAGCACCACTACTACTTCCACCACCTAAGAGGCACAGAGGAGCTTCCATGGGAATCAAAAACAATAGATGGCAACAGCCAAAGAGAAAAAGCAGCAAAACAAGAGAAAGAGGTGAAGTGTAGTACTAGTACCAGGGATGTTTTAGTTAGCAAGGTGTGATATGTATGTGTGTGTGGGAACGTCTTCTGGGTGATAGGGAAAGGGTGTGATATGAGTACGTGATGGGACCCATGTGTCTGGTAGTGCGCCTGGCACTCACTACTCGTCTTCTCCTTGATTAACATCTAATGATCAACCCTCTTATAAAATATAGTTGATTATTAAATAATATAATGAAAAATATCACAAAAACAAATCCTATTTTCTCTGTTTCCCTAAACAAGGTTAGAAAAAAGAACAAAATAAAATAGAAAAATTGATCATAAGAAATCAAGATCTTTTTCTTCAAAATAACCATATTTTGTCATTCGCTTTTGAAAATTGTGTGGAACAAAACTTTAATGAGAGATCCTTTGGTCTTTCCTTTCACTCAACCAGATTTGAAGTGTAAAAAGAAAAAGGAAAGGGTATAAGATTGAAATGCAAATATTATCCTCAGAGGGTAGTTTGTTCCTTGGAGGGTCTCACTGGACACCATTGCATGCTTTGATGTCCTTTCACTGTGGGACAAAATTGCAAACTTATGAATTTGATATTTTTCTCTCTTTATACTTTGCCAAAAGGCCAAAAGTGGGAAAAGAAACAAGGGCGCCAATAGGACCCTTAACAATACCTCTAATTTTCATTATACTTCAAAAAGTTTCAACATTTTTCTATTATACTAAAATTTTCTAGGTGAAGTTGAAATATTATAAATGAAATTGCAATATCTCTACATAGATAATTACTTTTTGGAGATAAGGGGTTAACTTTCAGGACATGTGTGATAGGATAGTAACAATTTAAGGGATAAAATTTATTTCTATAAAAATTACTCTTTCTCTTTGTACAGTTGAATTAAGGAAAATTTTCCCTCTTAGAGAGAGAGAGAGAGAGAGAGAGAGAGAGAGAGAGAGAGAGAGAGAGAGAGAGAGAGAGAGAGAGAGAGAGAGAGATTCTTCCAAACAAGGGGGCAAAACAAAATTTACATTATTTTATATTATTTATCAATTTTGGCTTTTTCCTTCTTTTGCATTACTCCCCCATTAGAATAAGCACACCAAATATTTGTCTTAGGGAAAAAGTTAGAAAGAAGACCTTAATGCCTTCAATGGGTGACTTATAAAAGAGAGACTATCCAACCTTAGGTGTATAGGCTTTTAGTATTAAAGAGGAGTTTAAAGTCTAAAGTTTGGGTCTTTTAACAAGCAAAAGCATATTCTAAAAAATCCTACTTTATTATGGTTCCCTTTTTTCTTTCTTTAATCCGGGGGTTGTCTACTATTTGGAAGACAAACAGCACAAACCCTTGTTTTAGAAAGGTGAGACCTAAAGATCATAGGCATTTTGGCCGATAAGGTTTAACCTTAGAAGAATATGACATATTTCTTTACCATATTTCTTAATTTTTTTTCATATCCAAGACCTCTAACAATTTGTGCAATCCCAAGAATTATGTAATTGAAATTTTCAATAATTTGGAGGTCCAACGATTTATTTGAAAAATATTTTTAAATTAAACTCAAAAGGGTCTGATAATCATATAGTCGTTCTGAAGTCCACAAATCTTATTTTCATCTGATTTATTTAAAATATAAAAGTAAAAAGAGAAAAGAGAATGCTTATATAATTACGTAGTTTATAGAGGTTATGTTAATCAAGAGGTTTGAGGGTGTATCTTCATATCATGATTATGCTACCATAGTGCTTCCTTTTGATATGGCCTCAGCATCTTAGGAAACCCTGGCTAGTGATATCGTTGATAGCACTGAACTGGCATGGGGCCGACCAATGTGCAGGGAAAGAGTTGATTTCCATTATGACTTAGCTATAAAGAAATATTTTTAAATCGAAAATTGTACTAATTAATTTTCCATTTTAAGTAATTAGTAGCATTGGAGGATAAAAGGTTTAAGAATTTAAATGTGCAAGTAATCTCGTAAATGTGCACCTATGTATAATTGTGGTAACAGTCAAATATTAATACTTCTTAAATAAAATTTTAAATTTAAATTTTGTATATAACAAAAACAAATGTCAGAGAGTTTTGCCCTTAAAAAATTAACTCGATTTAAATTACATTTAGTCAAATTCAATATTATTATCACATACATACAGATAATTTATTTAAAAAAATCTGACAAAAATACAAGTAAAGGAAATAAAAACTTCAAACTTCAAATTGGCCATTCGCAAGCAACAGATAATTTGAATATTTAAGCAAAAGGTTTAGTTATATAGATTTTAATATAATTTTTAAAAATTTAATTTTAATTTTTAATAAAAAGTTAAATACATCTTCTATAACATGAGATTTGGAATTGCCGTATGAATATGAATAAAGATAATTTTTACTAAAAATATAAAATATTATTTTCCATCAAATTTTAGTTATATAATAAATATTTTAGGTTGTTTATATGATAAGAATTTATTTTTTTAAAATTCTATTGTTTATATATAATTTTTTATTTTGATTAGAAAATTTTAAATGTAAAATCGAATTTGAAGTATCAAAAGGTGCCTTAAGACTTCTTTAAATATCGTATGAGGAGAAATGCGATAATTTTGAGTCTCGAAAAGCAAAAAGGTTGTCGGATTGAAGGACAAGCGGACAAGGTGGGACACGGTTCACGTCTCGATGCTATCCGTGAATGCCATGCCACGTCGGCCGACAGCCTCCGCGCCACTGAGCCAACCGGGTTCTCGGGCCCCGCTCGGGCTTTGTCGGCGACCCGTCTTTTCTTATTTTTACCTAATTTATAACTGTTAATCCATCGATATCTAAAATTATATTTCAATTAATTTAAATTTAATATTATAAATGTCTTTTATAAGGAATATATAATATAATTTTTTTATTTCTATATTTTAAATTCAAATTTTAATTAAAAAATATAATATCATATCTTATTAGACCAACTATCCATCCATAATCCCGTCTATTTTACTTCTGTATAAATATATATATATATACACATGAAAATTACAATACCAAATCCTGATCCCAGCTACCCGTTTGATGAAAAAAAAGAAAAACACCCAAACCATCAAACAGCCCTTAAATTTCAAGAGCACTTGTGAATATACCCTTATAATTTAATTACAATTGAACAATTTTAAAAATTTTTAAATTTGCTTTTCTTTGACCTCTTTCTTTTCTCTTAGAATTGCTCACGAGAGGGAAAGACCCGAGAGAAAATAGAAAATTCGTTTTTCGCTTAAATAATTATAAATTATTGTACTTTTATCTCAAATATAATATTTATATTAAAAATAAAAAAAATTCTAATATAAGAAGGTATTATTTTAATGTTAGGTTAAAATTCTTAAGAAAAATTATTAATTTATAAATAATTTAATTAAAATTTAAAAATTAAAATAATTAATAAGACTTTTTTATAAATATATCCAAACAAAAGATATATATATTTTGATGTCCTAACTTCAATAAATATATTATTCATGTTATTTATAACCAATATGGTTTCATATATTAACGAATACACAATTATTTTTAATTATTATCATATGGATTATTGACACATTAATACTTTTATATCTAATTTTTAAATATAACTCAAAATTGTATTCGTTTAAATTTTCAAATACCCAATTTTTAAATGTTCTATTTTTATATCCTAATTTATAAATATATTTATTAAATACTTAAAAAAAAATTCATACAAAAGGGAAAGAAATTAGAAAAATAGTAAAAAAAATACGAAAAAGAGTTTTTCTCTCTCACTTTCCTCTCTCTCTCCCTCCCCCCTTTCGCTTTCTTCTCTCTCTCTCTCTCTCTGTCGTTTGGGAAAAAGGTGACTAGAAGGTCAAATAAAAAATAACTTAAAAGTTTAAAGAACTATTTGACTAGCTCACGAGTCCTACTAGCAGGCTAGCTCACCATCATGCGTTGTGGGATGGGAGCAGGTTCACAATAGGTCCCTTACAACCACTTACATATAACCTTTAGTCATACGATAGATACCACATCTCCTCAACTTTTTAATTTATGGATACATGACTAAGTGTAAGTGATATTTCTTGGCCTTTTCATGCTTGTTTGTTCCTGTAAATGTAAATATTTTTAGTAGGACTCCATCCCAGATGAATACCCTCATATAATGCTTAGTGGAGTTGAGAACGTCATTTGTTAATTGGTTGGTTCTTTTTTCAGTTCCTCCTACGTATTATGCCCACTTGGCAGCATTCAGCGCCCCCTCCTATAGGGAAGCAGACGGATCCCTTCCATTCCAACACTCAGCAAGAATGTCAAGAGGATTATATTTTATTACCGACAGTGGCCTCCCTTGAAAATTTTGTGTATTTTTTTGGTTTGGAATCAACTTCACTTTTGAACCTTTTGTTTCCTCAGTTAACTTGAGAAGCAAGGCAGGAAATTGCATTGAAGTTTATTGAATCATTGAAAAAAAAGCATACTTCTTTATGGGAATGTGTGTTGTTGATGGGAGGGGACAATAAAATATGGTAAAAGGCATGCGAATGTGGCCTTGTACAAGTGTGTGTGCGTGTGTTATTGTATTTTTTTTTTTTTTTGTCTTTGATTGTAGATGAATTATATATCACCGTGGTCTCTAAACTCCATTTTCACTAGCCAAATTCTGAAGTAAAACCGTATCTTGGTATTTCCTAATCAATGTTTGACAACTTTTGACCATGAGCAGTGTTTTATGTGACCTGCGTTGTAAGATGCGTTTTTAAGTGGCATGGGTGGGAAGGGGGCAGTGCATCGATAAAACAACCCAGTTGAGTTGTAATAATTTTCACGCGCAGCAATGCACCGGCCTACTGTGGCAGCACCGCAGATGTTGCTGCCTACGGTCATTCTCCGCCACGTAGCCGTTGAAGAAAGATCTCACTCTACCAAACAAGAAATATATAAACAGAAGCTGCGCGGATCTAAGACTAAACTAAGAGAATTGACTAAACTAAGAGAATTGATTGGGGGGATATATAGGGAATAACGTAAGGTCTTTTAATGAAAATATGGGTTTGAATTTTATAAATATAAAGAATTATATTAAGAGTATTTTTTAAAAAAGAGATCTGATTTGAACTTAAATTAAATTAGTTAAATTATGATTTTAGATATCGATTATTAAAAAAATATTCGATGCTAAATGATGAATGAGTCGTTAAATAGGTGACTTTTTTTTAATACAAATTTCATTAAGAATAAACTTAACAATTACATCTCTCGTCAGTTTCTCCCGGTGAACTAAACAATCCTCTCTCCAACATTTTTTTTATTAAAATTTGTATGAAACTTTGCTCCATTGGAAGATTGCCATATATTCTCTATACTTTATAATATCACTTTTTAAAAAATAATTAATCAAAACATTATTCCAAACTTTTTTTGAGAAAGAGAATACTAAAATTTAATCATAAACAAAAAGCTAGTGATGTTTTTTCTTTTGAGGGGGGGTCTCCTACTCTTGCCTAATATTATTTAATTTCAAATTTTATGAAAATTAATTAGTTGATCCTAAAATTTGAAATTAACGCTCAATTTGTTATTGTATTGATATGAAAATTAATTAAGAAAATCATTTAAGAATAGAATGTCACGTAGGTTATAAACATTGAAAATTATGATACATAGTGCCCTCAAAGCACAGTCGGGCATTTTGACGCAATAGAGAAATAAATGGTTCCATATATATTGGTAGTTGATATTAGGAAATTAATATATTTTTTAAGAATAAAATTATATAATATTAATTTATTTATCATATTTAATGACAAAAAATAGAAGTATAAATAAATCTGAACATAAAAAATTAATGAGTATGAAAAATTCATTTTTTTGTAACAAAATAATTAATGAAAAATTAATGTTAACCGTTTAATTTTTCTCAAACCCTACTTATTATAATCTACACCTCTCATCATTGTAATCTCCATGAACATGATATAGACAATTCTCAATCCAAATCTTCTTTCCTATGTATAACTCACTCTATATGTTTTTATTCAATCAGAGTGAGAATATATATATTATATAAAAATAACTTTTTTCAAATTATTTTTTATAAACTTTTTTTATTTAACTTTTAATTTCAAACCATTAAACTAGAAAAAGCTAAGTCAAATAGACACTTACGGTATGCTTGAAAGTTTTGGAGAGAAAAGAAAACATTAGTTTGGAGAGAAAGGAAAAGAAGAGAAAAATTATAATTTTTTCTCTACATTATTTGGAAGTTTTATAAAAGAAAAGAAAAGAAATCAGATTCTTTAGGAATAAAGAGTTTGGTTTTCAGCATTTAAAGGGCATTTTTAAAATATAAAAAATGCTTAATTCTAACATTTTATTTTTCCTCCATTTTTTTCACTTTTGAGAGAAAATAAATTTTAAATTTGAAGAGATCTCTAATCTATCCAAATCTCTTATTTTCTATCGTATTTAAACTCCCAAAAAAAAAAGAAAAGACATAAGTTTTTCTCTTAATCCTTTCTTTTCTCTTCTAATATCTCCATCCAAATGAGCTATTAATCTCAAAGATAGCAATTAATTTGGGGTATCACATGAGAAGACGAGATAGGAGAGAGTGGTATGTCGTCAAACAACTAAAAATAAAATTACCTACTTCACTAAGACGAGTCTAGGGTGAGCAGGGTCGAATCCACAGGAAACGGTAGATTTATCTCTTTCAAGGAAAATGAAAATATGGGAAGTTTGAGAGATGATCTAAATCTAACAAAAATAAATAAATTAACTAAAATAAAACAACTAAATAATGCCAATTAAAAGAATGGATATCAATGAGAGAAAACCTAGTCAAAGGAGTTATTTCCATCTTTATGTATTTGATTGATCATTGATACAAAAATTACTCGATATTATGCGAATAAATTGGTTATAGCTACTAAGTACCACGAAGCGACCAATCTCTCCGTACTTTTTCGGTAATCAAGATACCATCGTTAATTACTTCCCTAATCGAAAGACAACCCAAGAGACTCTCGTTGGATTTAATGTTCCGACAGCATTACGATCTAGAGAGACCCAATTCTAATAAGTAAATTCCAATCTGGATTTATTTAAATTAGATTACCTAATCTCTTAACATAAATCCTACCGCTTGCGAGGCCATAAAATTATGTCAATTACCACTCCATTAAAAATACACAAACCTTACTATTTTTAAATGGTAGTAGAGTATTCTAGGGCTATTAAACATAGCGCTCTATTTAACAATTCCAAAACAATCATAAACACTAAATATAGAGATTAAATAAATACCCACAAATATCAAGTAAATAAGATCATTTAGATCTCACAATCATCATTCATCAAGAGTTCAATAATCCTTTGACTAGAAAAATAAATTAAAAACAAAGTATAATAAAAAAAAAACTCATAAAAAAAGGATTTATTGCTCCTAAGGAATGAAGAAAAGAACAAAGAGTTTTTCTCCCGGCTGAAGGCTGCTACTGTAGACGTGAATAGTGCTGCCCCCAAGGGGCTGCCCAGCTGCCTCCTCCAAGGTTCTCTACCAGGGTTTGGAATACTCCTATATATATATATGAGTAGAAACCCTAAAGAACATAGGATTTTTCCTATTTGTAAAAAGTAAATATTTCTAACCCTAATAACTACTAAATAAAAAGAAAATAAAAAGTAAAAAGTAAAATTCCTAAAATATAATATCTAACAAATTTACATTTTTAAAAATTTCTTTTCCTAAATGTTAGGAATGGAATAAAATTCTTCAATATCTTCAATTCCATCCCAACTTCCTCTTGAATGTGTAACTAGGAAAGAAAGTTTTTACTGCAGTAAATCTTCAAAACCTCTTGCTTGCCTCTTGAAATCCACGTGCCCACGTGCTAATGAAAGAGTATTGCTGTCCAATTTCCATATTTTACAAAATTGCTCCAATTTAACTCATTTTTCTTCATTTTCCAAAATAAGTCTCCTCCTAAATCAAATGTCACAAAACATAAATATTAGTGTAATATTTATTCAAAAATAATACAAAATCAATCGCAAATATTACACTTATTTAAACCCTATCAAATTCCCCCACACCTAGATAATGCTTGTCCTCAAGTATCTCCAACTAAAATAAAATTAAAATTATCCAAACTATTTTTTTTTCTTCCAAGCGTCCAAGTTAACAATTACTATAAAAGTCAAACCAAAAACACAATCGAAACAACAAGTATTTCATAGCATTCTGCACTAAAACAATCTCCACATGTCTCAACAGTCACTTATGAAATCAAAACAGCAAGATTCGACAATCCTCTCCGAGGGATCACTCTAATGCACTCGAAAGGGTGAAAAATATTTCAACAACACTCAAATCAACACATTGGAATTGACATTACCATATGCTTGCAAATATATCAAATCTCCACCACTTAAAAATTAGAATTTCATGTATCAATCAAAAGGTCTTTTATTTGGTTGTAATGGGGTTTGGGTAAAAGGTAGGATAAGGGGATATTTAAGGGTTAAAAACGTACCAAAAGAAATATATAATTAACTACATAATTCTCATAACATCGATTGATCTTTGCCTCAAGCAATCAATAAACAAAATTTGACTTCTTGTTCTTCAAATATATAGCCAACAGCAAACAATATATAAGATGTCTAATGATTTCTCAATTTTTCATAATTGAAGTATAAATAAAATTTCAATCAAAATACAATACTTTTCTTTCTCATCTTTTTTTTTTCTTTTCTTTTTTCTTCTTTTTTTCAGCATTTATATCATCTTCATGAAAATGTCAACATCAAAATTGTAATCATCATCTTCCTATTGAGGCGAACATAAAACCAAAATCATGCAATTAAATATATATACCTTTGGTACTAGGGTTTGAAACGAATGCTAAAATCAAAGGTTAGGTGTTGTATTGAGTGGGTTTTAAAGAAGAAAAAAGGTAAAGGCTCAAATTGGGCAATTGGGTTTATGAAATCAGGGTATGGATTTTAAAAAAGCCAAAAATAGGGTAAAACCTAAGTGCCTTTGTCATTTCAATGCATAAAATCCTATATGTGATCTCGAAATGTATAACAATGCAAGTTCTAGAATGTGCAATCCAAGTGTGATAATCACTCATCAAGAAAAATAACGTCGAGCACAAAGAATGAATTTGATCGTTTATAGTTCAAAACCTCACTTTTTAAGTAGGGTTTGTGTCAAATCTTACATGTTCATCATTCAAAGAAAATTATTAAAGACATGAGAAGCCATTTCAAGCACAAAAGCCATTGATACAAGCTATTTTTCATATATCTCTAGCCAACCAAATAGCATACATCAACAAAGAAAGCTCGGAATTTTTTTTTTCAATTTTTATTTTTTTATTTTTGAAGAAACAAAATTTAAACTAATAAAATAAAAAAAAAAAACAAAACAAATATAGTGTCAAAAACCAAAACAAAGAGAAAAACACCTAACATCCCCCCACACCTAAATCATACATTGTCCTCAATGTATGCTCAAGTTAAGAGAGATAAAAAATAAAATAAAAAAAAATGTATAAATAAATCAAATAAAATAAAAAAACAAAGAACAAATAACAAATAACGAAGAAATAAAAGAGAAAGGGGAGAACAATACTCCCCTAGGGTAGAGTGGAAAATGGAGGAACAATTCCAACGAACTCGAGAAAAGAGCTATGACGTGGGCACACTGTAATTATCAAGCATTTCGGTCCATTATTGAGACTTCAAGGTAGAGAGAGAAACCCTAAAAAAATAAAATGTAAGTGTTAAAATAAAAGTGAAATTCGCCTCTATCTCTCTTTTTTTTTTTTTTTGTTTTACAGAAGTGGGTTGATTTTAGGGCGTGGGTACGCCCTAAATGAAGTGAAATTCTGTCTATCTAATGGTCGAAGGGCCAAACGTGGACGGATCGTAAAGCGTGGTCACGTCCTATCGTGGGAGTACGTCTGCCAGTAGGAGTGATATGGGCAGATGTGGGTAGGAGTTAGGGCGTGGGCACGCCCTATACTACGACCGCTTCTGAAATTTTTTTTTTTTTTTTATAAACCTAAATCAAGGATCAATACTAAATCAAATCAACATAAATGAGAATAAATAAACAAAAATAAATATAAAAATAAATATAAAAAAAGTATTGGGTTGCCTCCCAATAAGCGCCTTTGTTTCATATCATTGGCTCGACATGATCTTCTCTTTTCAACCTCGCTCAAATATCGGTCCGGTCCATTTTGACTTTAACTTGCCTGGAATGAATTTCAATCTTAAATTGAAATGAAGGACTTTATGGCCTACCATAAATCGTTTCCGATGTGAGAGTTTGTCTTGAAAAATTTTATCCCATTGTGCAAAATTATTTGTAAAATTCTCTTTAATCACAAAATTCAATTTATTTTGCACAAAAGAGTCATGAACAATGAAGTCCATCTCCTTCTCATCATCTTGTTCCTTGGAATATGTCAACCTACCAGGAAAATGAGAAGAGATAGTTAGTTTCAAATTTGAGTTGTTCAGTTCCTCACTTACCTTCGTGGCCGATTCATTTAATATTGATACTTTGGTTTGTTCGGCCTCTTTATCTCCTTCAGTTGTCGATGAGTTGTCCTGCAGTTTCCCTTCATTCTTGACCACCATAACACTCACATTTTTTTCCAGGTCGATCTCTACTTGAGAGGTTAGCTTCCCATTATTTTTCTCCATTCGACTTATGGTCGTTGCCAGTTGCGACACCTGATTTTTCAAGTTTTGGATGCTGATTCTTGTCTCTAGTTGAAATCGTTGATTTTTCTGTTATAACCGTTGGGTTTCCTGTTGAAACAATTGAGTGCTGTTAGCCAAACTTTTAACAATTTCTTCTAAAGACGTACCTTGATTTGAAGAGGGTTGCTGAGATTGAAATTGTGGTCGGTATTGTGGTTGTTGTTGGAACTCTTGTGACCAATTTCCATAACTGAAGTTTGGTTGATCCAACCATCCTTGGTTGTAGGGGTTCGAATATGGATCATCATAAAGAATGGGACATTTATCGGTTGGATGTCCCATGTTCGAGCAAATACCACATGCTTTCACTTGTTGGATTTGTCCTACAACAAATCTTTCCACAATAGAAATTAGGGAATCTATTTTATGTTCAAGAGAAGAACTACTCACCTCATTGACCCTTATTGGAATATCTTGCCATATTCCAAATTGATGGGGAGTCTCAATATTAAAAAAATCACTGCAAAAAGCATGTTAATTAAAATCAGGAAATAACAACTCCCTTAAAGTCTTTTGACTGACCATATCCGAATGTTTAAAATCCTTCTATTCAATGTCGTTGACAAACTTTCAATAAATTCACTGTAAATATTAGTCCCAAAAATAAAAAGGAAACAAAACTTAAAAGAAATAAATCACTTAAAACCGTTCCCCGGCAACGGCACCAAAATTTGGTGTGTCGTCAAACAACCAAAAATAAAATTACCTACTTCACTAAGACGAGTCTAGGGTGAGCAGGGTCGAATCCACAGGAAACGTTAGATTTATCTCTTTCAAGAAAAATGAAAATATGAGGAGTTTGAGAGATGATCTAAATCTAACAAAAATAAATAAATTAACTAAAATAAAACAACTAAATAATGCCAATTAAAAGAATGGATATCAATGAGAGAAAACCTAGCCAAATGAGTTATTTCCATCTTTATGTATTTGATTGATCATCGATACAAAAATTACTCGATATTATGCGAATAAATTGGTTATAGCTACTAAGTACCACGAAGCGACCAATCTCTCCGTACTTTTTCGGTAATCAAGATACCATCGTTAATTACTTCCCTAATCGAAAGACAACCCAAGAGACCCTCGTTAGATTTAATGTTCCGACAGCATTACGATCTAGAGAGACCCAATTCTAATCAGTAAATTCCAATCTGGATTTATTTAAATTAGATTACCTAATCTCTTGACATAAATCCTACCGCTTGCGAGGCCATAAAATTATGTCAATTACCACTCCATTAAAAATACACAAACCTTGCTATTTTTAAATGGTAGTAGAGTATTCTAGGGCTATTAAACATAGCGCTCTATTTAACAATCCCAAAACAATCATAAACACTAAACATAGAGATTAAATAAATACCCACAAATATCAAGTAAATAAGATCATTTAGATCTCACAATCATCATTCATCAAGAGTTCAATAATCCTTTGACTAGAAAAATAAATTAAAAACAAAGTATAATAAAAAGAAAACTCATAAAAAAGGATTTATTGCTCCTAAGAAATGAAGAAAAGAACAAAGAGTTTTTCTCCCGGCTGAAGGCTGCTACTGTAGACGTGAATAGTGCTGCCCCCAAGGGGCTGCCCAGCTGCCTCCTCCAAGGTTCTCTTCCAGGATTTGGAATACTCCTATATATATATATATATGAGTAGAAACCCTAAAGAACATAGGATTTTTCCTATTTGTAAAAAGTAAATATTTCTAACCCTAATAACTACTAAATAAAAAGAAAGTAAAAAGTAAAAAGTAAAATTCCTAAAATATAATATCTAACAAATTTACATTTTTAAAAATTTCTTTTCCTAAATGTTAGGAATGGAATAAAATTCTTCAATATTTTCAATTCCATCCCAACTTCCTCTTGAATGTGTAACTAGGAAAGGAAGTTTTTACTGCAGTAAATCTTCAAAACCTCTTGCTTGCCTCTTGAAATCCACGTGCCCACGTGCTAATGAAAGAGTATTGCTGTCCAATTTCCATACTTTACAAAATTGCTCCAATTTAACTCATTTTTCTTCATTTTCCAAAATAAGTCTCCTCTTAAATCAAATGTCACAAAACATAAATATTAGTGTAATATTTATTCAAAAATAATACAAAATCAATCGCAAATATTACACTTATTTAAGCCCTATCAGAGAGGAAGCGAAACAAAAATTTTTAAAAATACATGAGGATATAAGAAAAATATTTATCAAATTTTCTATCCCCATATTCAAAATCAATTCCTGTAAAGGAGTAACATAAATTTTATTCATTTTTATTCTAAAAATATAGATAATTTTTTATTTTGCGTCTATCCCACAACCAAAAATAATATTTTCTGTCTCAGAAAAATATTTATCAAATTTTCAGCCTCCATATTGGTTTCCATGTCCTCTGAAGGAGTAACATAAATTTTATTCATTTTTATCATAAAAATATAGATTTTTTTATTTATTTTGTGTCTATCCCACAACAAAAAAATAATATTTTCTGTCTCATGTCTATTCCTTCTGTCCTCAATACTATAACAAACACTAAGAAAGCGAACAACTACAACATCACCGCCCAGTGTTGGACAAATAAAGTAATTTCCACCGTGATACTAGAATTTCGGATTAAATCCAATTTACAGAGCAAAACCTAAGGGTGTATACAAACATTTGACTTTTTTTTTTGCTCTTGACTAACTGGTATTTTAATTTAATATTTTAATTAATTTGGATCGAACTATGATCGAATTTTCTATAGGGAGAAACTCTCTTAACCTAATTATTTATATTTTTAAAATTTGAAATCGAGTTTTAATCGAAAAATTTAGTATATCATTTCTACTAAATCAATTGTTTTTTAATACATTTGACTTTCGGTGTGGTTCAATTACTTTAAGTCCAAATTGATTTTCCAACACCCAATAATAGGAAAAAATATAAAGAAAAGAAGATGTTTGACACACAGAAGTCTCATTCACATTACATATAATGTTTATTTAATGAAGAAAGATTGCAATATCCCCGGCCAATGTAGATAGAATGAATGGCCTCTTTTACAAGTGTTTGTGTGATTTTCTTTTTATGTTTTCAATCGAAACAATGGAAATGAAGTATTTTTACATAAGAAAATACAAGAGATCGGTTTGAACTGACCAGTATCAACTTTCTAATCTCAGCCACCAGTGTGCTCATCATGTCCTGCGCCCCACACCGCCCCGCCCTGCCCCTTCTTTTTCCAGCGTTCAAATTCAAAGTCACGACTTTGCATACAAGTATAAATATTACACATTGCAGTGTGTAGTTTACCCCGCGCACATTAACTCAGATAGTTATTTACCGTTAAGCTCCAAATATTCACATCCGGGTCGACCCGAATTTAAACCAGGTATTTTTTTTTCTTTCTGTTCTTTATATGTGGGATTCAATTATGGTAGTACACATGGAAGGACTTCCGAGAGCTTTCCCACTGCCCTTCTTCTTTGGGGCATTTCTTCCACAAACAATGGAGCATTCCATGCCATAGATGTTTCCAAAGCACGAAAACAGCCCTCCTCCATCTGTATGCCTCCTCCTATGGTGGCTGTTTGAATGGAAGCCGCCATTCTCTTTTCCGACCGGTCATAAATGGGTGGTGGCTCGCTCCGCCAGCGTTCAAGCTTTGAATCGAGCCCTTCTATGCTCCCAACGAGGCTCCATCCTAGAACCGAATCACCCGGGTCACGGATTGGGTACCGACCCTCGGCCACCGCCATTGCCACCTCTGATGGAGATGGACCCAAATCGCTTCCGAGTAAAACCGACCCGGCTATAGGTGGGGCTGCAACCACTTGTTTCTTGGGAATGTCTTATAGTATCACTTCCGCTGGTCCTTCAAACCCAACATTTTTCTTCTTCTTGGTAGACTTATCTTGGGTCGGACTCTTGTCATTCAATATTGACCCGAGCTTCTTTTTCTTAGCCAATTCTCTTATCTGGTCTCCATATTCGGTGTCCTTGATCTTCAAAATAACAGATTCTGTCATATCAAGATCCGCCCCGAGCATAGACCCGGCTTTTCCCTTATAGGACTTCCCTTGTTTTGTTGTTCCATTGGTTTCAAGATCCGAACCGTTTACCATGGAATCTGCTCTCTCAACCTGGGCTGCTCGAGTTGTCCCAGTATCAGAGGCGCCAAGCACAGACATTGCCGGTTTTGGAGACAAACGATTTGCAAGAGTACTCGGATCTTCGCTTAGGTCACTCTTAACGCGCCGTAGGGTTTTCACAGAAGTATGATCTTTTTGATTCTTGTCATTGTGGTGATGAAGAAAGTAGTGTTGGTGGTGAATTTGTTCGTCTACTTCACCCATCAAATCGCGGTACCCGACAGCCGAAGAACTCAAATTTGTGTACAACGGCATGTTCCTTATAGAGTTATTCAAAAGGGCAACACCAATGTTGAGAATCCCTTGAGGCCGTCCTGACCTGCGTCTAACTTGTAGGGCTACAAACCGCATACCCGGATAACAACGTGAACCTCGATCCATAGGAGGAATCACATTACTAACGAGAATTCGAACCGTGCCAACATGAATGTCACGAAACCAATGAAGCGCATAGATTTCAATCACGACCGCAGATGCGTCCGCCTTTAGAAACTCATCACCCACGCGAAATACAAACTTGTCATTCCATGTAGGGTTGGTGTGGCCGTCGGTATCAACTCGGGTTAATAGTTTTCGATCAGAATGCACCCATGCAATCGCGTAAGTTCGCAAGTTCTGCGCCACAGGCGCTAGGTCTTGCGCCGATATCACATTGATTTCTAGGAGTTGGAATGGTATCATTAACATCGATATTTTGTCCCAAAAAAGAAAATAAATAAAAAGAAATGGATTCAATGGACTGCAAAAATGATTATGAGGAGACATGACTATGAAGATGATGGAGGAGGAAAAAGATGAAGATCCGCTCGCCGCCCAAGAGAGGAGGACGACGAGGGATGGGATGGCGTCAAAGAGGTGAGAAGATACGCAGCGAGGCTAATGAAAAGGAGGGTGACATTGTTATGGAGGTTAACATGCATGCGAGAGCCGAGGAAAGTTGGTTATTGAGAGTTTCTTTGACCTCTTTTTTGGTTTTGCTTGGACAAATGTGGTGTCCAACCCTTTAACATCTAGTCAATTTGGAGTTATAAAAAAGAACTAAAATGGATACGATATTTTTTTATCTCCCTATCCAAAATTATATTTTGATTAATTCAATTTAAACATATACTAGAACTCTATTTAGAAAAGTAACTCTTTCGATATAATTTTTTTTATTTTTAAATTTTAAATTCAAAACTTAGTTAAAAGATTTAATATTCTCGTCCTACTAGATTGATTATCCGTTGATAAAACATATACAATATATATATATTCTAAAAATAATAATAATAATTTTGGTTTGAGCTTTCTCCAACAAAACAAAGCTATGAAGGGTCAGCATTGGTTGCGTCCATTTCTATTAACCAATGGGTATGTGTGTTTTTCGTGTGAACAATGATACAATCATAGTTAAGTCAAATAGTTACGACGAGAAAAACATCCCAAGTTTCGTTATATCCTTTCAATGAGGATTAAAGTAGTTTTACAAATTCAATTCTAAACATGTGACAACTCGCTAAAGTGAAAATATGAAATTATTTAAATTGTAAAGCATCTGCCTGAAAATAAACATGAATTTTTCCTTTTATAACAGCACTTTAGTTTTTCTTAGAAATCATACAAAAATGACAAGTTTTCACACGCATTTTAAACATGTGAAATCTTTTATGAGAATTAGGATGGTGTTTGATCTAATTGCAAGGGTGCATAAATTGTCTTTGTGGTAAAATGATCAAACATCTTGATTTGAATAACTAATATATATATATATATTTTTTGTACTTTAGTTAGACTACCGTCCAGTGTTCAGAGTTTTATCCTGACTAGTCTGGATCGATCACGGTAGGGCAACCGATGTTGGTCTAATATATATAAATATATATATATATAATTCAACTTGTTTAAACTTATTTTTAAAAACAACCAAAAAGTTGAAGCGAGATATTTGGGATAAGAGTTCTTTTAGAATTTAATTCTCCCCTCCCATTTGTCACCAAAAAAATAATAAATTCATTAAACACATGGTACAACTCATAAGTCATTTACACTAAACAAATTTTATCAAAAAGAGGTCAAAATTATGAGAATTTTTTTCCTGATATATCAAGAGATTTATAAATTCAGAATTATACAATAAAAAAATTTGTGTTATTAATACACTTAAAAAATAACTTTCATTTGCACTCATTTTCCTGAAACTAATTTATTGTGTCCCTCAATGACAGCTCAAGAGGTAGAATCTCTCACTTTCATCCTATATTCTCTTGTTCGATCCTGTTTAGTTATATCTCTTAAAAAAAAACCACAAATAAAAACTAATTTTTTGTAATCAAATTAGGCCCATTACCCAGGCGCCGCTAGCGTGACCTAGCCCCGGCTTTCATTTCTAGGGCAAAGAATTATATTAAATCTAAATTTAATTTAAACTCAACTCAATTCCTTTATATTATTTGATATATTTATTTTATTTATTACATTATTTTTTATACATTTTAAAAGTCATTATTTAAATTAATTGTACCACTTGAAGGCTAAAGTGTTTTCACAACTATAGCCTGGAAAATTTGAAAAAAATTAAATAAATAAAATGAAATTGTGTAATAAAAATTTTTTAAGTAAAAATGATGGCTTTGAATGTTTCTAAGAGAATAATTTAGTGGTACAAATTTCTTTTTTTTAATTTAATGATTTTAGATTTAAATTTTTATATAAAAAAAAATGACGACTTCGAATTGGGCTATCCATGTGTGACCAACTTTTATAGGAGGCCGACCCCCGCCGCCCCCCCCCCCCCCCTCGAGAACCCAATTTAAAGGCCGGTATGCTAAGTCCAAGCTTTGAGATGGTCAGGTTTAACGCATGGTCCAAACTTACACTACATAAAATTAAACATAAATTATCAGTATCTGAGTTTTATTTGACTAATTTAATTCAAATATTATAAAGCTCATTTTATGGGTTAACTCTCTCAAATCCCTTTTCGCCAATCCCAAAACTCGAACTCGAGACTTCTGATTAACGGGTAGAATGTCTAATCACTCAACCTAAAAAAATTTGGTGTAAATATTTTTTTCACCCCAATAACCAATTTATTAATTTGATTAATCCAACTTGATCTAATTATTGAATCCATTAAGGGATAAACTTTCCCAACACTTATTTATTTCTAAAACTCGAATACAAAAACTTGATCAAAAGAATTTAGTATCCTTACTATTGGACTAACAAGACGTTGTTAAATTAGAGGAAATTATCAATTGCTCTAGTCAATGGTTTTGGAAAATATAATTTTTTTTTAAATTTATGTGACTTATTTCTATTTTATTTTACTTTCTAATAATTCTTTAATTAAAATAAAAAATTAATAAAAATATAAAATTTTTTAAATAAAATTCTAAATTATATAAAAATTTTAATTATTACAACAACAACAGTTTAAGTATTAATTCAAAATTTGAGATCAGTCATTTAAAAAAATATATAAGATAATTAAAAAAAACTATAAATATAAATTTACAATGACAAAAGGGATAGTTTAACTTGTTCTAATTTTTCTATGCCAATCATTTTTATCTAAAATTATTTTCTCAATTAATTCATTAACCATCGTATCATTACGAATATATTGCATCCAGATTTTAATGGTTTATTTCGAAATTTTACTAAATTTTCTATATTTAACCTCTCGGTACTCTTAATTAGTATATATTTTAGTTTTCGTTGTACATATTCAAATAATTTCAAACGATACTCTTATATTTTATTCACAATTGAATTCATTTCCAATTTAGTATGTATCTCTTCGTTTTTAATCCTATTTTTCATAATTTTATCACACATCCATTTTATCATTCTCATCTATGTTACAAACATTTTCTATTTTTGTTATTGTTTAATAGTCCAACACGTGATATCATATAATAGTGCAGATTTTACTATAGTTCTATAAAACTTTTTTTTTCAAATGTAGTTGTATCATGTGATTGCAAAAAACTCAAGATATCTTTCTTCATTTTATTCAAATGTTTGAATCCTATGATTCACATTGTCATATATATTATTATCATTTTAAATGATGAATTCAAGAAATTTAAAACGTTCACTTTTTTATACATTCTGCTTTTCTAGTTTAATTATTTTTTATAATTCTGATAATTGCCACTAAATATACATGTCATATACTCAATTTTTGAGATACTCAATCTAAATTCTCTAGATTTTAATATATTCCTCAATGACTTCAATTTAATATTAATATCCTCTTTAGTTTCATCTACTACTACTATATCACTTACAAAGAGCATATATCATGGTGAATGTTTTTTTGTAATTTCATTATCATTATTGTAAAAAAGATTGAATTTAATACCGAATTTTAATGAAATCTAATATTAATCGGAAAGTTATCGGTTACTGCCCCGCAAGTTCTTACATTGGTAATAACTCTCTCATATATATTTTTGATAAGATTAATGTATTTAATATAAATCAATTTCTTTATCAACTCTCTTCTATAATTTCATAGTATGACTCATAAATTTAATTTTTCTTATAATTGGAACAATTTTGTATATCTTCTTTATTCTTATATAGTGATATAAGCGTACTCTCCCTCCATGATTTGGATATTTTCTTGATTTGTCAAATTTTGTTAAAAAAAATCTATTAACATTGTTATTCCAACTTTACCCAAATATTTCCACACCTCAATAGGAATGTTATCGGGTTCTATGACTTTATTATTTTTCATTCTCTTTAACGTCTCTTTTATTTTATGAAAACGAATTTTACATTTAAAATTTTTATTGATATCTTTTACAGATATCATAATATTGTCGATATCTCTTGTACTTTTTCATGTTGAAGAGATTATTAAAATAATCCCTCCAACGTTTTTTTATATTCTTATTTTTTACAAGTATAACTTTGGTATCACTCTTAATATATCTAACACCATTTAAATATTTTCCCTTACTCTTTCTTATTTTGGAAATTTTGTAAATATCTTTCTCTCCGCTCCTAGTTTCTAACTTTTTGTATAATACCTTATGTATATTACTTTTTGATTCGTGGTTCATCTTCTTCACTTCTTTCTTTGCACTCTTATATTTTTCAAATATATCTTTATTTTTTTTATTTTTAAGATTTCTATGACACTTTCTTTTGAATCGTATAGTAATTTAGATTTTCTCATTCCGCCATCATGACTCCTTGACTATTAAAGCACGACCTCTAGATACACCAAGAATCTCCTACTTATATTTTTAATATTATTAAATATTTCTACTATTATAGTTTCTAAATCATCATTAACAGATCAGATTGATAATTAAATTAATTTTTCTATAAAAACTATCATTTTTTTCCAGTTTTTATCACTTAATTTTTGACTCCACCAATAGATAAAAGAATTAATTATTATTATATCTATAATTTTTTATGTATCGAATATAAATTTTACTTTTAGAAAATATCAATGTAGTTAATACCACATAATGAGGATAAAAAAATTTTAAAAAAAAAAAATGTGACTTTATTTTATGGATGGTTAAGATTCATTTTCGCCATTAGAAGGGAAACCCCATTTTCCGAATAATTACTAGTCGATACTATTTTTATTCACTTTTTTTTTAATTATGCTTTAATGGTTATAATATAAGATATCTTTCCTTTATTTATTGGATGAGCTTTTATAAATTTATTAAGCATGACTGGAATTATTAAATATAAATTATAGATTTATAAATAAAAAAATAAATTTGTTTTAGAAATGTAATCGATTTTCAATTTTTTTAGGTTAATACTAAATTATATTTTGCCATGGCCTTATTTAACTGCCCAAATTAACCTGAGGCCTATTCTATTTTTCATAACCGAAACTTAAATTTACTTTTGAGGACAGTAATTTTAAAATTTTATTCTCAATAGTGTTTAAAATTATTTATAAAACCTTTTTTTTTTTTGAAGAGTAGTTTCCAAGTCATTTTCTGAAAGACCTTTTTACATCTATTTATATATATAAAGTAGAGAGAGAGATTGAAATACCTCCGGAGATCGTTATAATCACATAAAACCCTTTAGTAATAAATTATTTTAATATATCAAATTTTTTTGGATCGAGTGGTCGAACTGAAAAAAGATTTGAAATAGTCAATCTTTAAAATAAGTGCCACAATACTCGAATCAAATTAATCGGATAAAATCTAGATATCGGTGATGAAAATTAAAAAATAAATTATTTTAATATTAAATTTTGAAATAAAAATTATTTATACTTTTGTCCACAAATTAGAATATGATCATTATTATTGTTTTTTGCTTCAAGTATTACTTTATAATTCTTATTTTAATTTCAAGAGTCATTTTAAAAACTAATAAAATATTGAAACCATTTATGCCACCATAACTTCTCCACACAATAACAAAATCCCTTACCGTTGGTATCACATGATCCAGCAGAGAGGAGCGCCCCCGGGGGGGGGGGTGGGGGGGGATGTCGCGTCTTAAAGACGCGACATACCCAGAAACGGAAATATTTCTCACTTGTTTTTTTAAAATTTTTTTTTAAGGTTACATCCGTACATGTCTCTGTCCTGCGATCCCTCACCGATCTCTAATTCTGCTTCTGGGTTTTTCAATTCAGATAAAAAATCAAGTTCCCTCAATCTGATGGAAATTTAGAAAAACTTGGAAAAACCCTAAATTTGATGGCACTGCTAAGGCAGTCCTCTAAAACGATGGAATCTGCACTCGATTTACAATTCTGAAGATGTGTTTGGTGAAAATAAGAGAGAAGAGTTGAAATCTGGAGATTTGGAGAATATGGTATTGAGGTTTTCGGAGAGATCTTTAACGATTGGGGAAACTATTGATGCTGCTGGGAGTGGCGATTTTAGTTTTCAGAAGAAAGGTATGGATCTGATTCAAGAAGAGGGAGAGAATGATGAGGACGAAGTTTTGGGTCCGTTTCAGAAGATAAGCGTAGTTGATGAAGATATTGAAAGGCCTCCTAGCCTCCAACGTATCTTGCTACAAGACTTGGAATTGGAAATGAAGGATGTGATATGGAATTTGGTGTGCCAAGTTTTGAAGAAGGTCAAGATGCTGAGGAGTTTTACGAGAGGGTTCTTGTTCAGGATCCTTGCAACTCTTTGTTTCTCAGAAATTATGCTCGACTTTTGCTGGTGACACTTTTATGACATTAAAACTTCTTTATATGTTTGATTCATTTTACACATTAATGATCTGTTTGAACGTTTTACTGAGAATCTTAAAAGGTGTGGAGGAAATTATCCAATGCTTGACATTGGACTACAGAAGTACGATTGCTACACATTTAGTAGACCTACATTCCAGCTATCAATGCCCGTGGAATGGGTGTTATCCTATTTAGAAGTGAAAACTTGTTGTACAGGTCCAGTACTATAGATCCCAAGTGATTTATCACGGAGACCGTTGCTTTTATTGAACAGTTCATTTTTTGTGGCTGCTCACCATGTCGACCAATTTTTTTTAAATCAAATTATGAGCTTACATTAACTATGTTTTGTACCAATTTGACCATTTTGTACGAACTACACATGGTGTCAGTACACCATTTTGTGCGAACTACACATGGTATCAGTACCTTGAGCGTGAGCCTGGAATGAATATTCTATCTTATTGTAGATAATTAACTTGATTAGAAATGTTTTATTTTCTCCTAAATTATGTACTCATTGAATTGGCCTTATATGCTTGCGTTGCATAAATTTCCATGGGTCCTAGTTGTAAATGTAGGATGACTCGTTACGATATAGGTGTGCAAGGGAATGAAAAAAAAAATAAAAAAAAAAAAACCTTGCCCATGTTGAAGGAATTAATTGCAATGTTTTGGGACCTCTAGTTTTCGAGCTATAGGATTCTTTCATGTAATCTTTCTTTCAACTGCAACACTGAATTTTGAATCTTTTGTTGTAGAATCTCATGATTCAGAATATTCAAACCTATTTTGTATGAACACTTCTTGAGATGAGTGCATCCAAGATGAGTGCGTCTATGTCAGGCACTCCCTTTGTACAACACTATAAGGCACTTCAAAACTTAAATTAGTGCAAAATTTTTGTGACTTTGTAATGTTGCTCTGCTTGTATCGGGCTGCGTCCCATGTCTCTTGTCTGTGTTTGTGTCTGCACTTCATAGGTTCAAAATAAGATAGCTGATCAATAGCTACAGAGAAGTGCAAGATGATAGTACCCTTCTTTATAATTCTTGAATGCTGTTTGTAGACATTTAAATTAAACATTCACCTCCAACTTTGAATAAGTTGCTCATCTACCTATTCTGTTGGTTTCTAATTCACCGTAAATCTTCACCAACGGTCCAAGGGAGATCTTTATGAAGCTGAGAAATATTATTACTGTGCTACTGTCGCAGATCCTGCTGATGGTGACATCTTGTCGTGGTATGCCAAAATGATCTTGTCGCGGTATGCCAAATTAGTTTGGGGTCTCCATCATGACCAAGAGAGAGCCTTGAATTACTTTGACAGAGCAACTCAAGCTACTTCCACTGATAGGTGCTCATGCCTTATGCTTTCACATTTTGGTGCATTTTATCAAAGCTTCAAATCTGAACATTAACTACATATGTTCAGGTCCCCCTTTCCACCAGTCAAACAATGCATGTTCCCTTTATGTAAGCCAGCCAAATAGCACCACATGCTTAAATGCCTATCTGAACTTGATACTTGTGAACCTACTTGGATCAATGTTTTATTCCTACCGACTGATTTTTTGTCTTGTGCTTCAGCCATGTAGTAGCAGCATATGCACGTTTTCTTTGGGAAATAGAGGATGATGGAGAAAACGAAGGTTTACAGAAGGATCAAATGCAGGTGATTTCTGAAAACAAGCCATAAATTTGAAAACATTAATTTGAGGACCTTGAGAAGGTGCTAAATGCAATATTTCAATGCACTTCAGAATGGATTCGATGCAAGTGTGGTTGAATTTCAGAACTTGGCTTCTGAAGAAGAAGAAAAGGAGCCACCTAGTGCACACTTGCGCCTTGCAGCAGGCCTTGGAATCAATGTAGGTGGTCCCGGTGGTAATATTGATGGCTGTAATTCTGTAGTACCAGACTCTTCAGAAGGTGGCAGTCTGGACGAGTACTATAAGAAGATGATTGAGGAAAACCCTTGCAACTCATTAATTCTTCGAAATTATTCTCAATTTCTGTATTTGGTAATCTCTCTCTCCAGAAGTTTATAACAATATTTAGCTTCGCTAGCTAGCATCATAGAACTTGGCAACTCTTTATGATTGTGAAACCATTGTAATTGCAGCATCAACTGAAGACTCTCCTGTTCATAAGCAATCAAGGAGTTCCATATATGCTTACTTGCATGAATATATTTTTCTAGTTAGACAACGATTTCATTTTCTCAAAGTGCTGCTATTTGACTGGCAGAGGGCGAACCTTGGTGCAATGACGGAGTTGCTCCTTTGGTGACTTCAAGGTCACGGGTTTGAGGTATGAAAATAGCTTCTTTGCAAAAAATGCAAGGGGAATGCTGCATACATATATGTCCACCCTTCCCCTAACCCCGCACTAAGCAAGAGATCACTTTGTGCACGGGTAAGCTGCTATTTGACTGGCAGTTGAAAGGAGACCTACATGGAGTGGAGTGTTACTCTCGTGCTGTTCTAGCTGAACCTGTGGATGGTGAAATCATATCACAATATGCTAAACTGGTCTGGGAACTCTATGGTGATCAAGATAAGGCCTCAACTTACTTTGAGAGAGCAGTCCAAGCTGCCCCTACTGATAGGTACAAGTTTCTACGTGCATATGAAATGGTGTAGCTAAAATGGTATCTGCATGGTCCTTTTAGATTAAAAATCAGTTTTCCTACCAGTTAAATACTCTTGGAGTCTATGAAGTTATCCCTTGGCTCATTTAAGAAGGATCCCTACTCCGAAGACTGCCTTTGCAAACAAGCAGAGGGGTACTGAAACTCTTTCCTGAATCTGTAACAAACCGGCTAGAAAAAAGGTACACTTAAAGGTCAAGGCAAGGATATAGGGTCTCACGTTTGTTAAAACCGAAAATTCAGGGTTTACAAATTGAATAACAAAGCTGAAAATGGAAGGGAGCAGGCCACAAGGTGCAAAGGTCAACCGAAGGTACTAAGGAAGAACTCGCTACATGTCCCCGCCAACTCTATTGATCACCTCTGGTAATGTACGTGCTACTGATTGGCTCTAACCTATTGCGCCTCATGAGACATTATCCGCTTTGACCTGAAGGCCTCACGGTGTTGTCAACAAAGGCGCCTGACTATATTGGGGTTGTAGTCACATATATATGACCAAAGATCACTCTAGCACTAGCAGATATCGAATCCATCTCCACCACAACATTATCCCACATCCTCAACTGACGAGGGACGTTACAGAATCATGCATAACTTCTATGGGAGTAGATTTGAAAATAGCTAAAAACCTAATTAACTTGATTCTTATTCTTCTGACCCGCTCTTCCTGGGCCTCTTTTTCTGGCCCCATGCACATGCAAAGGCCTATCCAAACTAGATGTTAACTTAATTACTCAAGAGCCTGCCGTTCCACCAGTTAAAAAATGTTTTTGACCTTTATGCCACATGAATAGCACCATGCTTAAATGCCTACCTGAACTAGATGCTTGTCAACCTACTAGGATCAATATTTTCTTCCTACAACTGACTTTCCATGTCTTTCAGCTATGTACTTGCAGCATATGCTAGTTTCCTCTGGGAAATACAGGATGATGGGGAAGATGGTTCAAAGCAGGATCATGCAGGTGATTTTTGAGAATGGCCCGTGAAGTCACAACATATTATTTTAAGGACCTTGAGAGGGTGCTAAATTCTAATATGTTTCGATGCACTTCAGAATGGATTGGATGTACGTTTGGTTGAATTTCAGGACTTGGCTTCTGAAGAAGAAGAAAGGGAACCACCTAGTGTGCCTTTGCACCTTGCAGCAGGACTAGGAATCCAAGTAGCTGGTTCTGGTGGTGACATTGATGGCAGTAATGCCGTAGTACCAGAGTCTTCAGAAGGTTGCAATCTGGATGAGTGCTACAAAAGATGATTGAGGAAAACCCTAGCAACTTATTAATTCTACGAAATTATGCTCAATTTCTGTGTTAGGTAATCGCTCTCTCCAGAAACTCATGACAATTAGTTGATCAAATTTAGCTTCATTATCATAGCGAAACCTTAGTAATTGAAGCAGTTATTGAAGACTTTTCTGTTCATACGGAAACCCACATACGTTTGCTTGCAGTTTCTGAATGTATTCTTCTAGTGAGTCAATGATTCATTTTCTTTAGTTCTGCTACTTTTGACTGGCAGTCTAAAGGACCTAAAAGGAGCCGTGAGTACTACTCTTGTGCTATACTGGCTGATCCTACATATGGTGAAATCATATCATCATATGCTAGATTGGTCTGGGAACTCTATCAAGATCAAGATAAGGCCTTAACTTACTTTGAGCGAGCAGTTCAAGCTGCCCCTACAGATAGGTATTAGTTCCATATGAAATAGTGTAGCTAAAAATGGGGATTCTGAATGGCCTTTTGGATCTGGAGTAAGTCTAGTTACCAGATGTGTACTCTTGAAGCCTATAAAGTTATTCCTTGGCTCATGTTAGAAGGATCCCAACTTAAAAGACTGCCTTTGACAACAAAGTTCAGGGTACTGGAACTCTCTCTCAGATCAAGTAATATTTCTATGGGAATAGGTTTGACAATAGAGCTTATCCAATGGTCTCAGGAAGTTAAATCTAATTCTTCTCACTCCCTCTTCCCGGGGCCTCTTCTTTTGGTCACGACACAAGCACGCATACACACGCCCACACGCTAAACACGCCACACACGCCACACGCATAGGTGGATATTCTATCATGTACTCGTGTTCAATGCATATTAATGGTCCTTTTTATGTTATCGGCAAGTTCTTGCAGCATATGCAAGATTTCTCTGGGAGACCAATGAGGGCAACGAAGAACAACATTTTGCCGGGTTAAACCACACATCTGCTCCATTTATCATTGGGGAACCGTTGACATCTGCAAGTGCATAGCCTTGACTTTGTTCAATTTTGATGCTAGAGGAACGGCTTGATACCAATATAACAAACGCCTAGGGCTTCTTACATGATGAAAATAAATGGGCAGGAGAGCAGAAAGCGTGTTGTCCTTGTATTTCAGTCATGTTGGATGAGAGAATAAATACATGGCAACTACTAAAGAAATTGCAACTATTAATTGTTCTTGGCAGAGGAGCTTGGGCTTGATCCCGAAGGGTATTAAGTGTGACCACTATTAGGTTAAAACCGAAAAAACTATTTCTTTTGAATCGCTTTTAATATCATGTGGTTTTTTCAATTTTTGGTTTCGATTTTGAGTAAAATTAAATTTCAATTTGATTATTTGGATGATTATTGTTCTTAATAATTTTTATTTCAATCAAATTGAATGAACTGAAATAATTAAAATATATATACTTTTTAAATAGTTTTATTCATGCAAATATTAACATAATGTTATAATTAAAAGTGGAAAGAGAAAATAAAAACATTATAACTAAAAAAAAGGAGAGGTAATAATATTTTAATTGAAAAATGAAGGTTATTTTAATGAATGGTGATGTAAAGTTTGTCATTTTTTTAAAATTTTATAAACAGTAGGGTTAATTTAAAAGTTTTAGATTTTATTAATTTATTTGAAATTTGAATTTTAAACTTTTTAAATTGATAAGTTATAATTAGTAGTGAATTTATTACTTAAATCTCTTATAGAAATTTTAATTTGATCAATTTAGATAATCAAATCAAATTAAACGTCTAATTTGGTTAAATTAAATTATCAATTTTTTGTCTATTATATTAGATTATGATTATAAAAATTATATAAATCAATTAAATCAATTATTCTAATTTTGATTATTTTAAATATGATTTAACTAAATGTTTACTATAATGGTCCGTTTGGATGAAGGGTTTTGATGGGAAAGGAAGGGAAATGGAGACTTTTTAAAGAATCCATCCATTTTTTGTAAAACAATTGATTGGAGGGGAGGGAAAAGAAGGATTTCAATGAAACCTTCTAAACTCAATTTTTTAATTTCTCTAAATTGATGAATTTTAGAGAGGAAGGGATTCCCTTTTAAAATTATTAATGATAAATTTACATTTATGTTCTATTTTAAAACTATAATAAAAAATAAAAATTGTAAAATAATAAATTTATATATTTTTTAATTATATTTCCTCCCTTTTTTTTGTCTAATCAAAAATGATTTTTTATTTTACTTTCCTTTCTCTTTCTTTCCCATGAGTATTTTATTGTCAAATATGATTTTTAATTTTACTTCACTTTCTCTCTCTTTGGTTTCCCTCCCTTTCTCCTGAGATCACCAAACACGCTCTCAGAGACTATCTTACCAACGAGCGGCACCTAAATAAATTATTCTGCAGCATAAAAATATAGTTTATCTTATTACATTACCCTTTCTCACTCAATTAAAATTTGAGAGAGAGACGATAAAATTAGAAAAATAGAAAAAAAATACTTTCTTAATCTTAAGTGACTGATAATTTGGAACGAATTAAAGTTTTATTAAAATGACATATAAACAAAAGGAGAGGCATACGAACCACTGCAGTTTGGAAAATGAATCGAAGGCCAAAGGCCTCCCCCCCCAAAAATAAGAAAAAAAAAAAGGAGGAAGAGAGAGATGATCATCCCAAGCAAGTAAAAGTGATCAATGTATATATTTTGCATGTAATATACATTAATATATGTCAAATGTAAAACACAAGGGAACAGCTTTCTTTTAAAATAAATACAAGTGAATTAATAGAGCATATATTCATAATAACCCCAAAATCCATCATGGACAAAAATCATATGCTTAATCTCAATCTAAAGCAAAACTCAGTAGGAATCTCCTCTTAATTTTGGGGAGTCCTAGGATAAAATATGGGAAATCTCAAAGAATGAATGCGATGCTTCTTCCTCATCACATGATGTATTTCAAAAACTTTATGTAAGAGTAGAGACCATAGTAATTGTGCACAAAACCGATAAACACCATGACAACTGGACACGAAAAATTTGTTCTCCTGTTAGTAGAACTAGGTCGATGAGTCCACTGGGCTCTGTCCATTTCTAGATTCTTGGAAACCAGAGAGGCCTCTGTCTTGTCGAGCACCTGGCCGATGGTACCCGTTTCCTCTAGGCCTGTAGAAGTCCCTGCCACCTCCATCTTGGCCGCTTCCCCTGCCACTACTCCGCAACCCAGAACGGCCTCGAGGTGCCTCTGATTGGTACCCACCTCTACCTCTTCCACCTCCCCCTGTTCATATACAAACACAGGAATTTGAACATGGTGAACTGTCTCCTAAACATTTTTGTTTCTTCTACAACAAACATTGATTTGATAATCACCGGGTCAGTTGCAACATTATGTAGTCTTAGGATTCATTAGAACTGATTGGATATAAGTCAAAATTTCAATGAGGATTCTTTCCAATTACTTCAATATTCCAGCAGGTTTTAATGTATAATCAACAAAAATAGAAGTTGTCAGAAGGATGATCCCTTTCATTCATGTACTCGGAGATGATCCCTTTCAAACGTACCCAGAATTTCCATACAGGAATAACTTACTCAGAATTTCAACTCCTCAGCATTTGAATGTGCTCACAAGACATTAACACATAGAAGCAAAAATAAGCTGATGACATATTAGAATGAGGAGATTAAATGGAAAATGAAAATTTCATAAAATGGGTTAAGGATTGATACCACAGATCCCTCTAAATGTTCAATCCTCGAAGAAGGAGCAATCTCTTCAGCATGAGACTTTCAAACTGACAACATTCAGCAACCATAGGAGTAATACTAATTAATTCTGTAATCGGGGTTCTAGTGGGATTATATATATGTGTACAAAGTATCCCAGTTTAGCTGTCAATTGTTGCTGTATTGGGGTTTATCAGTAAATGGGGAAATTTGTTTATGATCCACCACTGTAGTGTTTTTCTTGATTATACAAAAGTTCACTCCTCTCTGCCTATGGACATTGGCTCTAAAGCTGACCCACACACACTCATGTATTTCTCCTCTGCTTTCTTGCCTAGTTATGTTTTGCTTCAGCCAGTTTCTCCCGCAAGCACTTACAGGGTCATATGCACAAAAATTATTTTTTTTTCTAAATTCTAGGGGGTGGAGGGTTTAACATAAAAGGCGAGGTGAGTGTAAAGGTTACAAAGCAAAAGAAAAAAATAATAATAATGGCCGTGGTATAAGCGATATCCCAGTGTCCTCACATATAAATTAATATTCTAAACTCATGTGACATGAAATCTAAGAAATATTGCTCGGACACTTCTAAGAATGTAATTATGATAGAATAACCTGCGAGGTGAGTGTAAAGGTTACAAAGCAAAAGAAAAAAATAATAATAATGGCCGTGGTATAAGCGATATCCCAGTGTCCTCACATATAAATTAATATTCTAAACTCACGTGACATGAAATCTAAGAAATATTGCTCGGACACTTCTAAGAATGTAATTATGATAGAATAACCTGCAAAACTGTGATCTCAAATAATATTCAAAAAAATTTTGCAAGAAAGAATTCTCTTGCACAATAATGAACCGAGTCCAGAAGCTACAGTTAACTTTGAACAAAATTTAGTCTGAACCCTGCAAGAAATGCTTAATGATACTGAAAAACACTTTAAATGAGCCCCTTCCCTTGATAGATCAAATCAAATAGGGTTATCTATTTTAATCAAGATTTAAAAGCTTTACTAGGAATACGAGTGGAACAAAGGCAAACAGAGAATCCTTTGCATGATTAGGGGTTGAGGTTTTTGTTTTTATTTTATAATAACTCAGAATTTAATCCATTTCAGATTATTTAAAAAAAAAATCCTCTTGGAAACTCTACTTTAAACAAAAGAATAATATAGATACATATCCAAAGGATTGATCACTGAGGACTTATAACCTGTTGACCAGCATTAGCAATCGATGATGCTGGAAAAGATTTGTTCTAAGATTAATATTAGTGCAAAATCAAATTAGGTTATGCCTATGAGTAATTCACTCACTTCCTATGCTATTAGGAGAGAGCTAGTATGTAATTGAAGACACTACTCACCCAAGGGGGTTTCCTGCTAAGAAAGTGCTATAAGAGACACTAAGCACTCCAAGGGGATTTCCAAAATACTATCACTCCTAATTGGTAGATGTGTATCTGTAATAAGAAAATCATGAACTTTTTATGGCAAACTCTTTTCAAGAACAGTTTCTTTCTGGTCATTGGTGTTTGGAATGCTGGGCTTGGCAACACCATGTGATGCACTTAATCACTATTGAATATGTGAATTGCCAACAAATTTGTGTTGACTTTTTTTTCTCTTTTTTTTTTGGGGGAGGGGGGTTATGGGATGTTGACATATAGAAAATGCACCTCTAAAACAGTAAAGATACCATTAGATATGCCCTGAAAGAATTGGAACTTACTTCCTCCTCGAGATGTGCCTGTGCTGCTTGCTCTCCGCTCTTCAATGTATGCTGGCCGCCCAGCAATCTGCACCTTAGCTGCCTGTAAAACCCATATAAGGCCATCTTAGGTATCAAATCACATGCAAGCATATTAGAGAGAAGAGCATATAATTGGTAAAACTAAATTTTCAAGAGAGATTTGATTCAAACATGGTAAGCAAGCGCAGGAAAAATGGCCAGTGGGTTTACAGGAAATGTAACAGTAGGAAACAACTCCACTGGTAAATAATAATAACAACATAAAAGCAAGACATAAAACGAAAAGCCCATTTGAACTTTCTTGAACCACAATTTACAACAGCAAATAAATAGTTATCAGGTTGCTGCAGTTTAGCAAACCTTGATTGCATTTTGAACACCAGTGATATCTTCAAATTCAACAAATGCATAGCAAACGCCGAGATCCTGAGCAAAAGTAAACATCATGCATGTTCAGTAACAGTTTTAATCCACAAGTAACAAGATGGATAAAACTCAAAGGACAAAATGATAACAGACTTTGCGGTTCCTGATTGCCACACCATCAGGCTTCAGTTTACCGAAGTTCTTAAATTCCACCTCAATCTCAGAAGGAGACACAGTGGGTGACAGGTTTCTCACATAGACCGACTTGATCTCACCTGGAAAGATTGCAGATGAATGATAAAGATTTAATATGGGCTCCACATATAAAACTATCAAGAAATCCATTCAACGGCATAACTTTTATTAATATTTACCAGAAAGATGCATTTAGCTCCTTGATAAATATGAAATCAAATACAAAGGCCACAGACACAAGTACCAAGGAAAAACTAACCTTCATCTTCTACGGCAGAAATCTCCTCTGCAACCTCAACACCAGGCTTCTCAACTGCAATTGCAGATGACTGCTGAGAAACACTCTGTGGTGCATGATTCCACTCTGAAGCAAGTGATGCAGTTTTACTGACAGATGGCATGGAAGAGGCTGGCGGTGCACTTTGACCTTTAGAAACCCGTAGCTTCAAGCAAAAGTTTTGCAGAAAAGCTCATCAAAGTAAGACAGAATCCTATAATGAAAAGGTTAAATTATCCAAGAAAGAAGGGCGTAGAAGGAGAAGCTGACAGTCGCACATACAATGGATGCATAAGTGTGCTTTGCATAAGCGTGCTTCTGAGGCTCCCCTAAAGCTTCCTCCGTAGGAGTAGGCAACGCATCTTGGATAGTGCCCATTGTGTTCTGAAGTGCATTAGTTGATGCATCAACAGAAATATCCTCCAAAACATTTTCAGCCTCAGAGCCTTGCTGCAAACATTGTTCACCATAATCATACTGGTGTACAGAACCATTTTCTTTAACATTGATTGGAGTTACAAATTCCCTAACTTGTATGGCTCCACCTAGCATATAGTTGGATGCAACCACTGCATTCAAAGCGTCCAAAACCAAAATCAAGAAAAAGAAAGAAAAATAGAAGCATATCATATTTCATAGATGACCAGTCATATAATTGTCAGCAGAAATGACTAAATAAAAATTTGAAAAGGTTTCCTTAAGGCATCAAGGCAAGTCAATATTAGACCAAAAAGCCACCTTAACAATGCTGTGCCAAGATCCCTAAGATAGATATGTCAGTTCCCTTCCCAAACTGTACGCACTTCTTCCAAAGCATATGGCTTTCTAGATGTGGATGATGATATCTAGACAGATGGAACATGGATACATAGGAATCCAAATCTGCCGAATCACTCATGATCTTCAACATCCTAGGTCTTCCAGTTTCCATTAGTAATAAGGATTGGGAATATCACACATTGCTCAATCAAAGAGAGATTCAACAACAAAAAGAAAGATCAATTCTTTGGGATCCTTCCTTTCTTCAAACATCTGCATGTTCAGACCAATTTCTGAAACACCTTTCTGGACATTCCTCAATGTCCCGGGCATTCAGGAATGTGTCTGGAAGAAATCAATTTGAAAAAGTTTCTCTAAGGCACCAAGGCAAGTCAATAATAGTCCTTTAAAAATTGGCAACATAAATCCTGAAAATGCCACCTTAACAATGTTATGCCAAGATCCCTAAGGTATGTCAGTTACATAGAGTATTATTAGTCAGGAAGGTAAGTAGCAGTAGAATTTAAGAACATAGATAGAGAGGTCTCCAGAGAAAAGTATAACTATTCTTCAAATAAGTACAAGGTGATGGCTTCCTTCCAACTTTCTTACCTTTATTACTTTTTTGGTCTGTATCTCCAAATTAATGAATCACAAGGTCCTCAACCCATTGGTCATATATATATATATATATATATAAATTTGTACTTACCAACAACTCAATTAGAGGATCGACAAAAAAAAGGAATTATCTATGGAACAAAATCCCCAGAACCAAAGGTTCACCGATTAGTTAGAAAAAAAACTCAGAAAAGAACTTAAGTCCAACAACTATGCAACATCACATCATCCTTAGGCAAGCAATACAAAAGCTGTAACTCATTGTCTAGCAAAATTTCAATCTACTATAAACAATAAGAGGACATGATATTGATGCAACACTTCATTGAATTAAAACTCAAAGCCACTGCCAAGACAAATATACATTTAATGTACTAGAAATATTGATCCACACAAATTTGATCCAATTTTGCTCTGGTACCTGGCTCAGGAATAGAACTAGCAACATTTGCTTGATGAGCCAGAAAGGTTGCTGGATGTTGGTATATTGGTTCATCATCAACAAAGTGAAAAATATCATTCAGAACAAAGAAGCCCTTTTCCTGAGGTGCAAGGAAAAAGGTCTGGAAAAATTTTCTTATGTTTAAGTCCTTTTTCTGCACAGAACCTGATACCATCACAAGAACACCACCACTCCAAGACTCCAGGGAATGAGCTGTCTTCACCTCAACTCCAACATAACTGAGTGACATGACAAGTGCATGGATTTGCTATTAGAAGAAAAAAGGGATAAGACGGTTAGTGCTCCACACAAATTATTAACCTAATATGATTGTTGCTATTAACATTAGACTTAGGCCTTCAGGAAAATATAAGCAAGTGCACACTGTGCATCACACTTGCTACCACACACACGGACTCATACAAGGACTCAATAACCATAGAAATAGATCATGGAAATGAACATGAGAATCTCCAGAGATGCCAGAGCAATAAATCCCTCTCCCTCCCTCCCTCTCTCCTACCCTCCCACCCTTTCTTCTTTTTCATTTCTTCTTCCTGTCCTTTCAACTCTTCCTCTTCTGCTTATTCTATTCACAGAAAGAGGGGGAGGTTGTTTGCATTTCCTCCTGTCTGTCAATGACCTAAGCCAAGTTGCCTACAGGGGCCAAGACTGAACATTGAAATGGCCATGCATGACAAAGTCAATGCATAACCACAAATACACATGCAAGCAAAGAGCTCAAAATGGCAAGAAGGTATTGCTCTAGGCGGCATTCATAACAACTGTAAGCATATTTTCAATTTGGTTGGAACATAAAATCATGGCAAAAGATTGGCAATTGGCATATAAGAAAGAATATTAAGGTTCACAATGAAATATTAAACTTACTGAGGATGGTATGGTTATGCTAAGTGGCCAAATAGCACAAGCTATAATCCAACAACACCATTTATAATTTTCTGATGAACCTAATCTACAACCATTTCCCATACCACAAGAAGTATCAAACCAGAAGCTTTTTTTACACACAACAAATTTTTTGCTCTAGCAAAATAGTACAACTGAGCAAAAGAAGAATTATTATCATCAGCTATGAGATCAATTTTGTATTGGAGAGATTTTGCAGACAAAATCAGGTGAAGTAAAGAAGATCACCATGATTAAATTCATATGGAGAATCATAGGTGTTGATTAATATCTACAGCTTATAGTTTTAATCCAAAACTAACCACCAAAACCAATTCTGTCCCAACAATGGTTCACCGCTAATCTAAATGCTCTTACGATTTATAAAGCACAAGAGTAAAGGGATCACCATGTGGCCCAAAACTAGAGGCTTTAATCAATCAACCCATTAAACAATAACCACAAGAACAAATATTTGCCAATTAGTTCACCAATCCAATAATTAAGTATCGGCTATCACCCAAATTGCAACCTACGTAGATCCAATCAAAACACTTCCACTTGCAGGACTAAAAAACCAAAGTTGAATTAATCCCATGATTCACTGCTAGACAATCCAAATAGTCAGGAACTAGAAACATCATATTTTACAAGTCAACGTAGACAGAATCCTCTCAGCCCCACAAAGTCTTCAAGCTTGCAGAGTGTGTATCATCATGATTTCTTAAACTAGGCAGTCCGCAAACACTTGGAGAAAAATGCTAATGGCAAGATCAATGTACTTGTGATGTTAAACAAACCTCTTCATCGTATATATCACCAATTAGCATGTAATATCACGTGTAAGAAGTCAAAAACATAACTTGACTCAATGGCATTTTCATAACACAATGTCTTCAGATATTCATAGTTAGATTTTTTATTGAATTTTGTTATCAAGAGGGAAGCAGCGAAGTGAACCTGTCACCTGCCAGATATCAAGGTCCATTTCACCTCTTTGCAACCACTGGGCAAAGGCCTAGGTCAAAAGAGGTTCTTATGTCCAAGTATTTTAGAGAAGTCCTTGAATGTGAAGAGAATGCAACAAGGTTCATTCATTGAAGAATATGAGGTTGCAAAACTTAAATCACCTGGTGGATTTGGTAATTCAGTTAATGTAATGGCCCCTAACACATACTCTCCAAATCCTCATCCATAATCACTACTTTCTCTCCATTCACATAGGACAATGACCACATATAAGTGGATTATAGGTCTTTATAGGAAAAACAACTTGGTATTTACTTAGCATAAATTCATCACTGAAGGTAATGGGCCCTCCAACACATGCTCCAAGTACCTTTCCACCAATTATGTCCTTTCTTTTCAAAAATATGAACAGCCGCATGAGTTTAAAATACAGATTTGAGCCCACTATTTAAAGCAGTTTATTCTCATCATATTGATCTCTTTTGTTAATCACATTATCCCAGTGAATTTGAAAAGGTCATTAGCCATTATCAGTTCCTACAAATCTACATCTCCTTTACCATTTTGTACATAGAGACAACAACAGGAAATTTTGATATAGCCTGATTAAGCATAGACCATATAAATGCTAAACTTCCAGTAAAGTATGTCCTCCAAATGTTCCTAGAAGGAACCATTCAAAAGTTAAGAACTTGCCAATAATACAAACATGATATGCTACTAATTATCACCTTTGCCTTGGAAATATATCACTATTTCCAAAATAAAGCAATGGAGGGTTAATCAGGTTCTGCAGTGAGCAATGCGATCTTATGCCAGGATGTTGTCTTTGTCAAGAGAGCGAGAATTCAGAGCTCAACAAGTCTTTCTTTCTGGTGGGGGATTTATGATCAGCACATGCAAATAGAAGGGGGCTCATGTAATGGAAAGGAAGCTTTTTAGTTCAAGGCATTTTAAGGTAACAGAATTTTATGGCATTGTCCACACGAGAGCCAAGTGAGGACTAGATAACAATTCCTTTCATTTGTAAGCTATCTAGAAGCCTCTGAATCATCTTTAAACAGTGGTATTTTCTCATGGGAAGCAACTTGGGCCAAATTTTTTTACCAAGCAAAATTGCAGTAAAGAGGTATGGTATTGGTCAACAAGCTTCCATCAGGCAAGGAATACAGAGCAGCATTGCAATAATAATTCCTTTCATTTGAGGGGTATATGTTGTACAGAAAAGAGAACGTTTCAATTTTATTCCTTGCATCATGCTTTGGCTTGGCTAGAGGAAAGGAATGGAAGGGTGTTCGAAAGATACCAAGATTTTAATTGGCTACTGAACATTGATAGCTATAAGCACAAATGCATGGGTGGGACATGGGACATGATGCAACACAGATACGGTGATTCAGAAAAGAAATAAAAATTCTACACTATTGTAAACCACAATCTCTTATATTACAACGGTCATTTCTAGGAATGTCAATGCAACATCACTCAATAGATCCCTTCATCTTTGTTTGCTTTTGACTTTGATTATTAATGAAGATGCTGCTTCTTTTTCACATTCCCAGTGGTTGTTGTCCCAAAATTGCAAGGGTTTGCGGCTTTTTTCTTCTTTTTACAAAGCAAAGCTAATAGAAAAGAATGTCTTTCATGAATTGTTTGCCGTTGAAGCTTGATATTGTTCGGCTATGATACCAATTATATTGCTCTTAATCAAGATACTATTTAATGCCAAGAAATATCACATGGGTATAATAAATCAGAAACCAAATTTGACCATCATTATTTGCCATAATGGTTTCAAAAATAAAATGGTTGTTAACAACTTTAATTCAGTATGCCAAACCACGATTATAACTTTCAAATTTTATCCATGTCCCGTAAGGGACAAAACCACCATTATTTCTTTTCAAAGTAGACAAGCTTTATGTGTCTCACTCTCATAATAGCATTCCTCCAACACCCGTTAAAAGTATCTCCCACAAAGAACTTACTTCCCATGGTAATCTAAATATTGCTTTCCAGGACCTGATAGTTTCTTAAAATCGCATCAACTCATATAATAAACCACTAGGACTGCTTTGTCATTTAATGTACTAAACCATCCTATGAACTCACTTAAAGTCATCCCACTAAAACTAACCCAATAAAGAAAAAGGGGTTTAAGATTTTTCATTTAATCGTTCACGCAAAAATCAATTGTCCAAAAAAGGGGTTTAATGTAACATTGCAATTATCAATAATAATTTTGGAAAAAATATAAGAAATTAAAAAGAAATGGGAAAAAGAAAAAAATACGGGTCTCGCAGTAGCAGTCTCTCGAGTAGGGCCATCAATACGAAGCATAGTGCTTGCATCGGTGTAAAACTGGTGTACAAACTCTGGCTGTTGCTGTAACACTTGATAATACTGTGCTACGAAGTACGTCCCAACCTGTAAGATCCCACCATAATCAAAACCAAATAACACCACAAAGAGAGAGAGAGAGAGTGTATGTGGGTGTGTGTGAGAGAGAGAGAGAGAGATGAGATGACCTGAGCAGCAGTAACAGGATACGGAAACGGAGTAGCCATTTTCCGAACCCTGAAAAAACCCTAGATCTGAAAAATACGATAAATCATTAAACGCAAGATTGAAGAACTCAATGTAAGCAGAAAGATATGAAACTTCTAGAAAAAGGACAGAAAGGAATAACGCACAGTCGAATGACAGAAGAGACGCGGTTTTAGAGAGAGAGAGAGAGAGAGAGAGAGAGAGAGAGACCTGAGATTGAGATAGAGAGAGAGAGAGATTAGAGAAGATCTCGTCTCGTTTTGGTTTTCTTCTTTAAATATATAAATTTGATCTTCGGCAATCCACTGCCGTCTTTTCTTTTGAGCTTTACGGCTTTTGTCTGTTTTTCTGATCTCTCAGTCTCTGTCTCTCTGTCTCTCTCTCTCTCACCGTCACGCCACTCTGGTACGTGAGATGAGACGAGGCGTACTTTAGTGTGAGAGGTGCTGGGATACTGTTCTCGGTGCTAGTGTGCGCTCGTGGCTTTCCTTTTTGACTCCCCAAAACAAAAGTAAGGAAAAGATAACGTATGTTGTGATTTATTGGTACTAAGGTTATCCAGATAAGCAAAAAATATTGCCTAGTTTTCGGTATTAGTATAGGCCTTCTAATTTAATACGTATAAAATCGGGTCTTAGATCTCTTAATATCAATCGTAAAATCAAAAATTTATAAGTTTCAATTATCAAAAATTATAATTCTATGATTAATATTTAATTTAGAAAAATGGGCATTTTATTTCATGATAAATTACTCATTTTCTTAGCAAAGTATACGGATTTATCTTATTATCGATCTTTTGCTTGAATTTACTCAGCATAACATATACATCTTCGGTAAGAGGTTAGTTTATTAAGAGTTTACTTCTTCAACTAATCAAATACACCAAGTTTCAGAGATATATTTTTATTAATTCAATTCCAATGTTATTATGTCCAAATTAGGAGAGCTCTCTTAATTTATTTTTTTTTATTCTTAAATTTTAAATTCAAAATTTAATTAAAAAATCTAATATATTTACTCATTGATCAACTATTCACCGTCACCGATCTCATGCAATGGTTGTGCAAAATGGTTGAATTAAGCATGTGTCCCAAGAAGGAAACTCTTCGGCCGATAGCCGGCCCAAGTTATGTACATCATGCTTAGACTTTTCAATTTTCCTTGGACCATCTACATCATCTGTGCCCTCATGTTACTCTATGGATGATCAAGGTGTCCTGTACTCTCGGAATGTAAACCTCTTTTTTAATCAAAAAAAAAAGAAAGAGAAAACACTATATTCAAATGCACTTCCCGGTGGGGCGACGAAAAATCAAACCTCAAATGTAGTAAAACAAATAATAAAACTTCATATTTGACGGTCCATATTGAAATAGTATCATCCTCTTTTGTAATCTCATCATAAAATAAAAATTTATCGTCGATAAATTATATTTCAATTGATATCGTCTCTCTCCTTTTAAAGATCTCAATTTTAAACATTTCTTATATACAAATAAAAGAAATGCTTACCAAGTAATTGTCATAACGTAGGAGCACAAATAAATGTAAAAGGGTTCTCCCATGTTTACTCATGAGACCTTGTCTATTTTTTCTTGCATTGAGCCGAGATAAAATACCCTACCAAAAAGGCCTTTGGGCATCCTAGAGGTAGGGCCACTAAGAAACTTCAATAATGTATTAGGGTTAATATGGATTAACTCTTCCTTTATTTTTTTGTCCTTGATCTTCGGTATCTAGAGTTTCGTTCTTATTAATTTAGGTCGACCTGACTATCGGATCTCCTATAAAGGGAAAGATCTCTTAAAGCTATCTTTTCCGTTTCTAAGAAAATTCGAAATCGAACACTTAGTTAAGGGATGCAGAGCTTTTCTCATTGTGTCGACTGACTTTTGGTTAGATTAACTCTGCATTAGTAAACTATATTTTATCTAGACATTTTTTTTTTTTGTTATATTGAAATTTGAATCCGAAATTATTGAATTAAAGGAAGTGAATTGTGACGACTAAATTGGGGGACACAAATTTAGAATTCTCATAAGAACACTAAGTAGCATTTTCAACTTTTGCTGTAATCTTTTCTTTCTTTTTATTCTTTTTTTTTAATAATTTTCTATGGTAAAAATGTTTGAATTCAATTATTCATATATTATTTATATAAATAACTCTAGTCATGTGAGAGTTGATGAAAAGTCGATCTATAAAATTGGTGGTATTTCCGCTGCAATTGAATTCTGTCCAAATTGATCAATCAAGTAGTGATGGGTACAGCTAGCCACAGCCAACATTGTGCAACAGCCCATGTAGAAATGATGTCAAATCTTGAATAACTTCACAAGGGGACAAAAGGGCCCATCGTAGCCTTCTTCTTCACATGGTATTACCATGGAAAGTTTAAGCTAGGATTATGCCCATTGTCCATCTTTCATCTCTACAGGATGGAAAAATGCAGACAGAAAAACAACGTAGAACCCCATATGTCCAAGGAAAAAAAACTAATTTTTTATCTCCTGAAGAAACTACACCTTGCATTAGGGGGAGGAAAAAGGTTAGGGCTTAAACTCACGTAGTATGGTCTCAGGTTTGGGCTTGTTGGGCCCAAGCCTAATTGAATCCAAAGGAACAATCAAAATATTCTTTTATGTTATATTTTTTATTTTTGGTAAGAGCAGTCAGATTAAAATTGAGTCAAAATGTTCTGATTATACTTGAGTCAAACCATTAAGCAAGATTGGACTATACTTGTTGGGCCCAAGTCCTTACAAGAAATAATCTCCATAGCCCTTGCAAGGTTTCGAGTTCAAACAATACTTACAATAGTAGTTTATAAATTAGACACATTGTTGATAGATATTAGATCACTAATTCTAATGTCTAATTGGCTCAATGATGAAAATAGGCGTCGTGTCCCTTAGGAGTCCAAAGGACTTCTTTATTCGAATTCAATATGATTAGTAGATACAAATAATATATTAAAAAAAATTAGATCACTAATATTTTGATGGAATTCATGTGATGTAATTACCCTATAAATAATAAGTATTCCATTAGATTTCCTCTTTTACTCTAGTATTATAGAAAGGAAGTTGGTATGATTTTTTGCCTCCCTTCATCATCTTGTAGCAGTAGCAATCCTAAAAGGACTCTACTATGTCATCATATCTGCTTCATACTTTTTATGAATTTTGTCTGATCTTTGCCTGGAGGATTATAATGGTTTGCCTATGCAGCATCACATTACATTTGTTTTAAGGTTCATATCATAGCAAATGCTCAAAATGTCTAATGACGTTTATAAAAGGCAAATGGCCGTAGATAAGATTACAGTCTCTACCCAAAAAAGAAAAGGTTCAACTTACAAGATAATAAGGTGAATGGGGACCTACGGACATCAACGATGAAAAGAAGTAATTTGTGACCGATGAAAATTCGAATGCAGCTACAGATTACTTATATCATGTCCCTTCAATTTCTTCTATCATGTACATTTGCATGTCTCCGCCTCTTGACTTTCTTCCTTGCGCTAGACTTACGCGCATAGGCCTTCCCTCCAGTTCCTGATAGTCCAACACATGTATAGTCATCTATAAAAGCTCATAGACATGAGAGAGAGAGAGAGAGAGAGAGAGAGAGAGAGAGAGAGAGAGAGAGAGAGAGAGAGAGAGAGAGAGTAATACACACCACTCCATTTAGTGATTCAAGTGCAGTCTCTAGTTCTGCTCGTGTTGAGTAGCATACAAATCCATATCCACGAGACCGTCCTGTTTCCCCATCATAGAGCACTCGAGCTCCAACCACACTACCATATTCTTGAAAAGCTTGCGTTAAACTCTCTCTCTCTCTCTCTCTCTCTCTCTCTCTCTCTCTCTCTCTCTCTCTCTCTCTGTATTTTGCTTGCGGAAGTTTCTAATATATTTGTATGAATTTAGTCAATTTCCATATTCTTTTGTCTATGGTGAAGGCTATATTTCTCGTGAACATTAGAAGCTAGGTTTAGTTTAGCTCCATATTTGAAGAACTTACCCTATGGATCACTGGACATAGTTCCATTGACTGTCTTGATAAATGTCTCCGGTTACTTCTGTTGCCTAGTCTATGTTCCTAGTTGGTTGAACACTTTTCTAATATATTTCAGGATGAAGTCAGTAAATTTTCTTTAATGCTAACTTCCAGATTTGAAGAGTTATGGCATCTGCTGGGTTTTCTCCGACAATTTCTTGTAATTATAATCTCTCGGATGCAGTACAAGGGAAGCAAATGTGCACATTATGTTCATGGGTCATGGTCTGCAACTATTTCTGGCTAGTAAAATTCATGGTGAGAAATGTGATTTCCTTTTTCTCTTTAAAAACCATGCATTTTCTTGGATCTTTACAATGTGAGAGGAACTTTGCTTATTGAACCTTGTCGGTTGTTAATGCTTTCACAATTTTTAGTCTTTTAATTAGAACAATTTTCTTGTTTATATATATGGTACACTGCTTTATTATTGGTTTAGCTAAGAGAGAGAGTTGCCATATACCATTGATGAGAAAACTAGGGCACTATGAATAGTGCCAATATATATAGAAATTAGTTTGTAAATACCAACACAGAGTATAGACTTTGAAACTAAGAAAATAGGAGACAAGTAGAAACAAAAATATGCAGGAGAGAAAATAGGCCAAAACAAACAAGAAACAGAGGAAAGACCCAAGAGTCTCTAATATACAGTCATTGAAATCAACTTGCTTGAGTATCGTGATAAAATCAGAAAAATGTAGTTTGGATGGGGAAAATTCCGCTGCTTGGTGAACTCTCCTCCCTAACAATCTTAAAATGACTCATTTTTTTTTCCTTAGTTTCAAGGCTGTTTAGGAAGCAGGGAAAAGACCATGATAAAAACAAGTTGACAAGATCTAATGCAAAAGAAGATTTGCAGTTGGTTCAGTGGTAATTATGCGGGGCAGACAAACACTATGCAATGATTTACAGATGGCTTTGAGGACAGCGCAATCTGAACAAGATGAGTTTGCAACCTGATTGAACCCTTTCCAAATCCTGCCAGCAAAAGAAGTACAGGATGATAGCCTTTCTTGAAGGGTTCATTGATCTCTATATGTAATACAAATGAGAAATTATTCAAGAACCATATACCAGTCAAAACAGCATAAGATTTAGGAATTATTCTCTTAACAAGATTGCCCTGTTTCATGTCATGTCTTCACTTAGATTTTACAGTGTGAAAGAATCAATGCAGAAAACCCTTTGGTATCTTTTTCCATACCTTCTTCTGTTGTGAAGTTTTTTGTTTCATCCATGACTTCTATGAGAATATATATTCAAAAGCTGTATGAAAACTCTCTGAACCATTCAAACAATAACAGCCTCTTTTTTGATTCAATGACATGATGAATGAAAGATGATCGTGACCATCATGATAAGCTGTCTGAAAACAATATGCTGCATATATGCTTCTAATAAGTAGAACTTGAACAACCAGCCCATGTCCCTCTGATCAGGAAACATTTTTGAACAAACTCATTGTGCCAAATTGTTTTCAAAATAGGATTTCAGTCATCTTTGTTACGATGATGGCCTCTATATAGAAGAAAGAAAAACAACTAGTCTCGTATATCAATGTGACTCTTTTTAGAATGCAAAGAGCTACACCTCCTACCAGCATCACACTGGAGGATACAACTTGATATGTAACGGCAGCAAAATTCAACATAGAAGCAACAGAAAGGAAGGCATGAGAGCACCGAGGTTATTTCAAACACTTGAGCTAAACTCTCACTAGGTTTGGTCCTCACTTGCGTAAGTTCTCACGCTTGGAATGGCAACCAGTAACTTCTTTCCTCCCTGATCATTCATATTATCAGCAGTCCCCTTGGATTCTTTCCTTGTGTTTACAGGACTCTCATTGTTTGCATACTGTGGAACAATCTTACACCGTTCATGTCGATTTGGTGGCAAATTCTGACTCCTCAGAGCTGAGCGCCTTTCTGTCCTCTTGTTTTTATTCCCTATCATCCCATCATTATCTGAAAGCAGAACAACCAAACATGTAACCTAGACCAACGGAAATTGAACAAAACAGGTGAAATCCTGAAAGATACTGCCAAATTTTACAGTGCATATGCAACTAAAGTTTCTGAATTTTCTACTATGTTGTTTAGAGAATTCTCCAAATGTTTGGCATACCAACCTTTTTCTAGTGTCTTAATGCAGGTCACACATTGGAGTACAGGTGTTAGAGGTCAACAAGTCCAAGCGAGGACTCACCTTATCCCCAAAATTTGTTTTATACGGAAAAGTGTCCAACATCGATTCCAATGACTAACATACCGACATTGTCATGCCATACTTTAACCAAGCATGGGCGGCAAAGACAGTCCAAAAGCATAGAAGTCTAAATCAAACTTTTACGTGTAACAATTTTGGCATCGTTCCCAATTAAATGGTCTGCAGGAAGTGAGGAAGGTCACATTATATTTGCAGGCATTAGGCGATTGTAGTCAATAGCCTAAGAAATGAAGTGCAATAGATTTACCTGGACTGGACACAACAGCACGAGGCCGTGGAATTGGGCTGGCTCTAATTTTTGGTTTATCTTCATCATCAAAGTTGTTGTCCTTCTTCCGTCCTGGTCAATTTTGCATACAGTCAGTAGATAGAATCCCCGACCAAAGAACTAATGATAGATAATAAAATAACACGATGGGAAATTTGATCAGAAAAACTAATTAAAACCTTTGGAGGAGGAAATTGTAGGCATGGGCACAACTGCACCCGGAACATATGATTTTGGAACTCTTGCCGTGCATGGTAGAGTGTCATCTTGATGTTCCTTCACTGTGATGGACACAAACAGGCCACAGGGTATATCAACTCAACAAGTAGTAATCATGAAAAATGTCTAACCAGCCATTAGCAAAGCTCCCAAAGCCAACAAAGCACTAACCAAAGATCCCACCTCAATTTATACATAGTTTAACGAATTCATCGAAAAACTAGTAAAAGTTGCAAGAAACATCTAATTCACACTCAAAACACATAAATTTGTTAATTCAAAAAAGTCTGGACAACAACCAAATTTTTGAAGGATTAGGTTTAGAAAAGATTCAGGAAGCCCAAATTTCAAGACATGCCAACTCACCTTACATGGGAGCAAGACCTATAAACTATTTTCTCTCGATTGATTATTGTCACCTAAGCAACAAGTAAAACGCAAAACTAAGCACAAACACAACATACCCAGAAATTCAATACATCTTATATGATTAAAGAACAATCAGATCAAATTACAAAACAACCCAGAAAGACTCCACATCGTCATTTATTCAACTCAAACAAAAAATTGATTAGATAATTAACCAAAAGGCATACACCCCATAAATTTGGATAAATCAATCAATTAGTCCATAGAATTCATAAGCCCAAGCCCAAAAAGGAACGTAGGAAAAACAAGGAACTGATGTAAGTAACCAAATATAAGAGGAAAAAAAATGGGAACCTGGATAAGATGAATCATGGACAGAGAAAGAAACAAAAGCCTTCAAAGGAGGCTGCAAAGACTTTCCCAGATGATTATCTGTGGTGGGTCGATCCTGTTTTTCTTCTTGTCTCACCCTAACCTTAGGATACACTACAAATTACAAATTTCAAACAAATCAGCAAAAACCCATTAAGCAAAATCTAACATATACAAGAAAGAAAGAGAGAGTCAACCAAACTGACTTGTTTCCTTCTCCGGCAGCTACCTCTGTTTCGAGAAACAGTTTCCTCTGTGTTGTTGTTTTTGATTCTGAGCTTGAAAATGAAGCGATGCTGAAATTGTGCTTAAAAATGAACACGCTCGAAGATTTGACTCGACTATTCAAACATGGGAAGTGGGGTTGCAAACCAAATCCTCTGCTTTTGAAAATGGGATGGGCCCACAGAGAGAGAGAGAGAGAGAGAAGTTGACTTGGAAGTTGGATATTTGGAATTGGGAATCCAATTCCAGACGGCACTGTCAACGGTTGCCCTTGGCTTCTTTCACCTTATTTTTCTTGTGGCTTCCTGTTTTATTCTTGTATTTGTTAATCTGAAGCTAATATAAGTATTACGTAACGTTACTCCTTAAGAGTCCCTTCGGGGGCATCCGACGTTGCTCTTTACGATATTTTTATTATAATTTATTTGATAGATCATTAAATTTAGATTTAAACGATAAAATGTTTTTGAGGGAAAAAAAAAACTTCTTTTTTGTAGTATTTTAATTCTAAATTATTATTTTTAATATCATATATGTATTCGAAATTTATAAAAATATATATATATATATATATATGATAAGGATGAGAATTTCGGCCACCTTAACATTTTTTTCTTCATTAATTTTTTACTAAGGGAGTTTAAATAGAAATATGTTAATTTGTTGTTCTTTACGAGAATATTTTTCCAAGTCTTTCTATAGAAAAGGTTGGCACCCTATTTTCAAATGAATAATTTCAACATTTAGGTTTTCTTTTTCGTTATTTTTGGAACGAAAACGTTAATTTTTTTTAATAAATTATTAATATTCAGTAATCATATTGGATCTGATTTAATCTGATTTGATTAGAATTAGATTTTTAAAAGATAAAACTCTTCTGATATATATTTTTTCAACGCAAAAAAAAATTTAAATTTTATTTAAAATTATCGATCCTCAGATATCGGATCAACCAACTTTGGACGGCAAAGTTAACGAAAGCAAGCAAATTATGTGTGCAGGGGTCATATCTTCCGTTAGATATTTTTTTATTTTATTTTATTTTATTTTTTTTACATTTGCACAAGATGGATTAGTCAAATAAATTGTATACCATTAATTGTGGTTTTATAATTAAAAAAATAACACTCCCTAATTAGATGTTAGCTTTTTTGCTTGAATATTTAAAGGTTGACTTGTGAAAAACTAGGGTTAACAATTTGAATAGGGTAAATCTAAATGTCAACAAATAAAAAAGGAAAAAAGAAAATATATACATATATATTGTGAAATCTTTTCCTAATTATTTTGGAAAAATGGGTAGAAAATCAAAATTTTATAAAGTTGAACATGAGAGAACTAGGGCAAAAAGTGAAAGAGTTGATTTGTTTAAGGTGATTGATTGTTCCTGCATAGTAACAAAAGTGCAATGTAATTATTATCATATCTCTATTTATAGAGAAAATTTGGGCCAATATTAGGCACCCGGTCTTAAATAGATGTTCAAACCGGCTCAAAAGGAGCACGTTCTCGAATCAGTAATATTATCAACGTCTTATAAATTTAGTGACTAAATATTGATATCTTTTAAATAAAATTTTAAATTTAAATTTTGTGTATATAGAAAATCGGTATTAAAAGAGTTTTATTTCCTAAGACTTTAATTCGATCGAAATTAAATTTAATCATAATCAATATGATTTTTAAATAATATAATTTACTTAAAAAAAAGGAGATAAAATTTAAATTTGAATCGTCTAAAATATAAGTGTTGAACATATTTTTAAACAAGCAAAATGAGAGTCACTTTAATTATTTCACATCTCCTTGGTTAAGTCTGAACTTCTAGCAAATATTTTATTAAAAAAAAAATTAGCAAATATTTTATTAAAAAAAAAATTTATGAAAGCTATTCCACATTTTTAAGAATCAGAAAACTTACTTTTATGCAAAAAAATTATTTCTTAAAAATTAATTTTCAGATAACATAATTATTTTGAGCAAAATAATAACAAATAACCAATAATCCAAGTTGGTATTCCCAATTTTATTAATCTTTTTATCCTTATTAATATGAAAATATTCCATATTTGAGGGTTTTTTTTTGTGAAATGAAAAATAATGAATTTGATAATTATGCATAATGTGTTCATACTTTCTATTTCCTTAAATTTTCCCCCCTCACAGCACTTCCTCTCTTTACAAACATAGTACTTATTTAATACAAAATTATATATTTTTTAAAGTAATTAATTAAATCTAAAGTTGAACCCATTAGTAACAATACCCCCGGGTGGGGGTTCTAGGGTTTTGTGAGGGTTTTAACACCGGGGACCTGAATTGAAAGTGGGATTTTATTTGGGGGTTTCAAAATTCGGTTTCAATTTCAAAAAATGATATTGCAGAGGGGGAGAGTGGGTGTTCGGCGATTGTCAACAGCGGTGAAGCAACGTCGTATTGAAGACGAAGGCGACTGGTTTTACTCTTCCGAATGGTGGGGTTACCATCCCGACCATGGTCAGACCGTTTTCCGATCAACTTCCGACAAGGGAAATGGCGTCGTTTCTGTTCTTGCTTATCCTTCATCTCGACCCGTTAGTCTCTCTCTCCCTCTCCCTCTCTAAATTTTGTCTCTCTGAACTAATTTTACTTAATTAGTTATGGGTTACGATTAAAATTCGAATATTAAGAAATTTTAATTGATTTGTTCATCTTCTTTTAAATATTAGGTTGATATTGAACCAATTCATGGGGTATCGAATTTTAATTGATTATGAAAAATTAAAGTGGAAACACTTCATAGATGAGGTTAGCTTTCACTGCTTGATCCAGTGGTTTACCTTTTAGGATAGCATTAATGACATGGTCGTAGTTATGCAATTACGGTAATTTCATTTCGGGTAACGACCGGTGGAACGAGGATGTTTGAACTCTTGTCCTTCATTAAAAAAATGTTGGGTTTTGTCCATAGTTTTTATTTGATAAATGAAAAGAAAATAGTGGCATGACACTCTTTTACACTGTTTTGGAGGGAGGATAAGGACAGGTAGGAAAAGAAATGCAGGTAAATGGTCATTAGCTGGTGTTTGCATGTTTAGTTAGGTTAGAAACAAAGGGATAGGGAGGGAAAAGTTATACCCCTAACATTCATTTAGTTTTCCTTTCAAATTAGGGCGTTAAGGATGGAAAAGAAAGGATTTTAAGTGATAAATTATAGATAGAACTCCATATTTTCTTTTCCAATCCTATTCATTGGTTTTTCAAACAAAAATAGTTCATACCCTTTATTATTCCTTTCAACATGAAGCTCTAAAAGGTTACTCGGACCTTCATTTCCTCATTGTTCTATTCTTTCCTAAATTTGTGATTTAATTTATTTTTCAGTTCCTCCTAAACTCCCAAACCACAAGATAGCTTTGACATTTTTGAGTGAAGGAAATAATGGAATGGTCTTGAAACTCATCGATAATGAACAATTTAAGGAAGCTTAATTTTGAAATTTTGACCCTATTTCATTCCATATGGGATTAAAATTGATAGTCTATGCATTGACTCATCTACAACTGCAGGTCAAGAACAATGGGTTATCTTATCTTTGGGATACATAACCATTTGTCTTGCTTAGTCCCAAATTTCTTCTTACATTGTGCGATTGCCTTGTGGTGGTTGTGCAGTATTATATATGATTTTAGAGCTTGTGTCTCTTCAGCTGCATCAGTCATACTTTTTAAATTTGGCTACACAAGCATTGACAATGATACAATTTTTTCAGTGAACTATCGGAGTCATTGCTTGAGGAGTATGAATTATTGCTATGATGTCAGTGTGCCATTTTTGTGTCTCAGGCCATGTTGGATGCCACAATCTTCCAGGTCTTGTTGGCTACATGTTAGAGAAGCCAGGTGGCATGTTTAATCTTTTAATATTGCTTTTGATCTCTCTTTTTTCTTTTTTTTTTTTTGAGATATTTGTGGACTTTCTTGGATCAATTTCTATGGTGATAGGTAAAGGGTTGCTTGGCATTTATGACAATATGAGAGCCTTTTAGCTTGTTTATTTTTTAACTTAAATGCTTTGATTATTTCATCATTCACTTCTTCAATAACTAATTAAAATAATACTCATCTCTGAACTGTAAATTGCATATTTGCTTTTTTTTTTTGAAATATATGAGAGAAAAATTGTTAATATAATATGAATTGATAACCATATCTGTATGTTGTGTTTGATTCTGTTGCAAATTTGCCGCATCACAGTGTTTGTAGCTTGCCCTTTTTGCATCTGTGCTTTGTAGCTTATATTATTTGAGCGCAAACATTTTTACTGGTTGCAATATGGAGTTCCATTTCATGCCTGGTGTCCTAACAGTGCCATTTCTTGTTACCACCATATGCATGATGTTTGTCTTGTCTTCTGGTGGTGTTCCATGTCTGGTGTCCCTGCATCATAATTCCTCTCCATATTGGGTCTGCTCTGATGACTTGTATAAGCATCAGGTCCTGATTCACAGCATCCTGGTATCTGAGCCACTAGTTATATTTGACTGGTTTCTCTGGTATATAAATAATGGCCAAGCACTTTAATATTAACAATTCAAGAGTGAGGTGATATGTCTCCACAATTTACAGCAATGTAACTTAACTGTGCCTTATGCTTAAGCAAGCTTTACTTGAATATGAAGTGGGATCTTATTGTAGTCCACACTCTGAATGCAACAGAGGCGGTAGTCCTATACTAGTTTCTTAGGGTACGTTTATCATTTATGCATTGATATGGCCAGCAGTTCAAGGCAAACCAAAATATATTAACACAATTTTCAATTTGTTGTGTTCTCAATATCAGTCCCAAGATTAATAAATGAGAAAAATGTTTGTTTCTTTTATTAAATGATCTTCAATCTCCAAGTGTTACTATTTGTAAAATAATATTTCTAAGGATGCTTCCTATCATAATCTGTTTCAGGATCAAAGTTACTGGCCAGAGACAGAGAGATGGCTTCAGCAAAGGTATGAGGAGATCCACCCCAGCCATGAAAAGAGGAACTTTAGAATCCTTGGTTATCAATGGCGTGTGCTTCGCTTTAATGATAATACTCGACAGAGTACAGTTAAACTAATGGCAGCAGAATCAGATCTTGGCTCCGTATGGTTCATGCCTCAGGCACATTGTTTGTCTGTTCCATGTAAATTCCATCACCTTAACTTCAATGGACTCTTTGCAGTAATCACTTTAAAGAGGTCAAAGTTTCATCACATTTCCCACAATTTTTCCCTGTGCCTGGCTTTTGTCTCTTTCTCTTTTTATTTTTTTCTTTTTTTTTTTGGGGGGGGGGGGGTTCTTGCACAGTACTGAGTAGTGATTGCATCAGTTTCACTCTCACTCTCTCATGTTTCTCTGTTTCTGTCTATGAACATGTGCACTTGATTCAAGTCAAAAGACCTCAAATCCAAATTAGTTAGTTTGGCTACAATGAGCCAGATTCTCCCATTCAGCATTGAAGGCCATAATTTGAGCTCATTACTGTGCTTTTATTTCACTCTGATTTAGTCATTTCTAACTGGAAAAATGTTTCAATGTGCATCTCTTGTGTTTGAAAATGTACAAACATTATTCTATGTCAGTTAAATGTTGTCACTTCCACTAATCTCCTTGAAGAACTTCATAAATCTTACCTGCATTTAATTTCATTTTTGTCAATCATTAACTTAAAGTCCACCATGGAAAGTCTTGCTTTTGATTTTTTGTTCATGTGTGCGACCATCCGTATGTTTTGGTAAGAGGGAGGGGTCTCTAGTTACTTTGCTATTTGCCACCTGATAATACATCTCGTATGAGCTATGTCCTAAGGTCATACTAGCAGAAGAATAAACAATCTTTTAGACATTTTTCAACTTCAGTAAAAACTGATTTATCTTGTAATGGTTGAACATTTGTTGACAGCTCTGATCTTCATTCCATCTCATCTATCTATTTTTATGAAGCTTTTTTTTTTCTCTCACTATTTTTCTTGCAGAAGTTTTGAATATATTTGTATGAATTTATTCAATTTCCATATGCTTTTGTCCATGGTGAAGGCTATATTTCTCAAGAGCATTTGAAGCTAGGTTTAGTTTAGCTCCATATTTGAAGAACTTACCCTACAGATCACTGTGGAGTTCCACTGACTATCTTGATAAATGTCACTGGTTGCTTCTGTTGCCTAGTCAATGTTGCTAGTTGGTTGAACCCTTTTTTACTATATTTTAGGATGACGTTAGTAAATTTTCTTTAATGCTAACTTCCAGATTTGAAGAGTATGGTATCTGCTGGGCTGTCTGCAATAGTTTCTTGTAATTATAATCTCTCGGATGCAGTACAAGGAAAGCAAAATATGCGCATTTTGTGCATAGGTCATGGTGGAGGATGCCTGCCACTATTTCTGGCTAGTAAAATTCAAGGTTAGAAATGTTATTTCCCTTTTGTCTTTTTAAACTATGCATTTTCTTGGACCTTAACAATGTGAGAGGAACTTCTACTTCTTGAACCATGTCAGTTAATCTTTTCACAATTTTCGGTCTTTTAATTAGTAAAATTTAGCTGGTTTATTTATTTGTAGTACATTGCTTTATTATTGGTTTAGCTTAGATAGTAAGTTTCCATGTTCGATTGAGAGAAAACCGGACACCATGAACGGTGCAAATAGGTCCTGTGAATAATGCAAATATGTATCGAAAATAGCAACACCCTTCTCTTTGCTTGTGATATCATCTTCTCCAGATCAAAGAAGATATAATAACTAAAGCAGCTACTAGTATTGATGGTATCACAGAACTTCACCATAAAATTTACATGTCAGGGCAATATGAGGAGATGAAATACAACTCAACTCTATTCATCTAAGCCTTCATCCCAACTTAAATGGGGCAATTTGAGGAGATAAGGGAGAACAAAAATTAAGATATGTATCCTTCCCCAAAAAGTAATGCAATTGAACCTATTTGTCTATAGTTTTGATAATATTGGACAGTACCAAGTTCAACATTCCATTATTAGACAAGCAGTAAGATCATTTGGTTAAAAGCATGAGATGTCAATATATGCTATGAATTGTTCTGTTGGAAACGTTGTTCCCCACTGTCCAAGGCTATGCCTTGCTCTCCTTCCCCTGTCTGTCTATCTTGCACCCAGGCATGCCAACTGCACATTCATCCCTAACAAAGTCACCTAGGAGCGTTCTCTGTTCTGTTTTAAAATACCATTGTCTTCTCTTTAATTCCAATTACTATCCAGCATGCCGTAAAAGACCCATAGACATTAGTTTTAACTGAAATTGATAACTCTGTTAAAGTATGTTTTCATTCACAATCTTTTCTTTGCAGGGGCTATAGTGCACAGCGTCGAGATTGACCCCCTTGTCATCTCAGCATCGATTGAAGCAATGGGATTCCCTTCTTCCTCAGTTGTGAAGCCATCAGGCCAGCGGGCAATATCCAAGCCTAAGCTGGTGGATGAGATCTTATGGAAGGGCACACATGAGAGGCTCTTTCTGTACGAAGCAGATGCTGAGAAGTTCATTCTTGACACCACCAACACTTATGACTTGATACTCATTGATGCTTATGATGGTGATGATATCTTTCCTCACAAGCTCTGGGACCCAAGCGGCCTATTCCTTAAAACTCTCAGTAACCGCCTTCACCCTGACCATGGTACTGTAGTCATCAACCTTCATTCAGATTCTGACATATTGAACCTGGATGGTCCAACAACCGTTCTTCCGCAGATATTGCCAATGGGTAAGTATGTTTCTGGTGTTTGCCGAGCATTTAAAGATGTGCTGGTGGGTAATGAAACTCGTAGCCACAGAAACAGATACCAGGGTTTGGGATTTACTGTTTCTGCACCTTGGGTGTGCAATACATCTCTTGTTGTCTGCAGAGGTTTTGAGCTGAGTGGCGAAATTATGAATAGGGATGAAGTTCTAGGTACCCTTGTATCCAAATCTTCTGATGTTGAAAAACTTTTCAAGTTGCCATTTTCATGTTTGCAGTACCTAAGGAGAGGCTTTGTTCTTGTTGATTAACATTCTAATTGCTCTGCATTAGAGCGTGTTGTACCATCCAATTTATCTATGCCTTTTAATTAATTACTCTGAGGAAGAATGGTTCCCAAAATTTGGCCGTTTACTCCTTTATCTTCGTGTGTTGATTCTGATTAGGGTTGTAAAACATGCGGCGCAAGGTGGATTATGGCACCTCTGCCCCCATCATTGTTCAGAAAAATTGGCTCCATGGTACTTCCCCTAGAGCATTATGGAATTGGGACCTCAGCTGAAAATGAAATTTTATTTACTTTAATTATTTTTTTCTCCCCCCAAATTAAATTTATATTACATTTTATTTTAAAATTGTGCAAAAGAAAATATTTTAAGAAAAAATAGAACAGAGTAAACATGAGGAGAGTGCACCATCTTCTGCTATCCCTTGGAAAGCACCCCTTTTCCTTCATTTCCACTTAGTATGTGCTTTGCTGATCAAATTTTAATATGTATAATTTTTTGTGAAAAATATTACTAAAAATCATAATAATATGCTAAAAATAGTAAAAATATCGTTAAAAATTCTTAAACAATGATTAAAAGTTTTTAGAGTGTGATTTATTAAGAAAATTATATATTATATTTTAAAATTTTGACTTTGACCCTTTCGGTCTTGATGTGTATATAAATAAATTTACAAACGATGCGCAAACCTTATAAATTATAATAAAATTTATTGTAAATATGCATGTTCAAAATTATTTAATCGAATCATCAGATTCAACTCAAATAATTAAAAATAAAAAAATTGAAATCTTTTAGCCTACTAATAGAAGTGTTAAATTTGGGACTTGCTCCCCTCTTATATATAGTATTTAATTCAATGAATTTTTTTCACTTTTAAAAATTTAACTCGACTTGAATCGAATTTAAAATGATTATTAAAAATTTATAATTTATAAAAAAAAATAATTCTTTGTAATTAAAAAATAAAAAGAGGTGCGACTAATATAATATTCTTTTGCCTTTTTTTTTTGGCTAGAAATAGAATATTTGTTGCTTTAATAAGAAAAAAAAAAAAAAAAATATATATATATATATATATATAAAAAGGAGAAGAAATACCGGTTGGGTGTTGCTTGCTTCACAATTTTCCCCCTTTTTTGGTAAAAATATTTATATATTCACGATACCAGATGATAAACCCTTCTTTCCGAATCTCATTAAACCCTCTTCTCTCGTTCTAGGTCTTTGCTCTCCCCCTCCCCCCTCTCTCTATCTCGCTCTTTCACTCTCATGGCGTCGCAGGGCAGACGAGGATCACTCCCACCGAGCGGCGGAGATGGAATCCTGGCTAGAGTCTCAAACGTCGTATCCCAGTCCTCAATAATCTCTCAAGGAAAGAGAATCGCATCGGACACAGCCTACGTAACCAAGAAACTCCTCAGAAGCACGGGAAAAGCGGCCTGGATCGCAGGTACAACCTTTGTCATCCTCGTCGTGCCTCTCATCATCGAGATGGATCGCGAGCAGCAGTTTAATGAGATGGAGTTGCAGCAAGCCAGTCTCCTCGGAGCTCCTCCTGTTGCTAACCAAAAGTGATATGAAACCCAGTAAGTAATTTTTAGGGTTTTTTTTTTTTTTTTGAAGATGTTTCAAAATTTTTCCCCTAAATTTTGTTCTCAGTCGATTGATGGTTTTGGTCTTTCTCTTGATATCAATTTAGTTTAGGAGGAAAACAAATCTACCTCTATGAGAACAATTAGGCTGTCTTTGCCTCGTGAAAACCTCAATTTTTGAGCTAATTAATTGAAGAGTCGACCTATATGTAATGCAAGATGTGTGTTTGAACAAAAAGCCAATGCGGGGACCTCGAATTTGGAGTGAAAATTTAAGAAGAGAAATTTTCTGGGTATAGGTCGGAGGATGAAGTAGCTGTCTTTCTTTGTGCCAGCCTAATACATTGTACAAATTCTGAGAATGCATTTCTATTATTCTTAATTTAGTGGGGTTCATATCGTCAAAGAAAATTCCAGCAGTCCTTGAGTTTGAGATTCTATTTTTTTGAAAGTTCCTAACTCAGTGGTTCCTCAATGTTAAGACTTCTATTTACCAATGCTTACTAATATATGCATCAGCTTTAATTTTTTTTTTTTTAAATGATAACTTTATGGGGATAATTATGGTGAGGTATTTTTAATAAACAACTCCATGACCATGAATTGAAATGCATACGGATATGAGATATTTATTTTGAGTTTCCAGGAGAGGGCATGTCCTACCTAAGTGAAAATCTTCTAACGTGAGGATAGTTCCTGATATGGAACCAAGAACCTGCTCTAGAAGAAGTTTGCAATACCAATTAGAATGGAGGGGACCAATCTTGTGTAAGAAAAATATATATATTTGAATTTTGAGAAGCATCTCAGCATGGCAACAAATGCCCCTTGTCTGTATGCATTCAAATGCTAATAGCACCACTAAGTCATGTCACAACGATGTTACTGTTCTGGATTGATCAGAGTTGCAGCAGCTAAAGCCAACAACAGTAACTGAGACTATGTTCTAGTTAACAATATACATGTTGATTGCATTAACTAGCACCACAGACAATGAAATAAGAGGGACTAAAAATACTTAAATTGTATTTCTGCAACACTTGACCTAATTAATATGGAAGAAATACTGCCATTTTAATATAAGAGGGACAAAATAAAATACATACTTTGACTATTGTAGTGTGTATGCAAAACATAAAAAGGGCTATCATAAGCATTTTTTCAAAAAAGTAATAGAAAACATGAAATTCCCCATAGCCACAGCCAAAAATAGCCTTTTTCTTTTTCCTGGTTTTAGGTCTACTCAATTTGGGTAGACTAGGCTTGTTATCACCCAGAACAAACCATTTATTTATATATATCTTTCATATTCTTGCACCTTGGAGTGCCTAATATTGCCAAAGATTTTAAGGATTTAAAAAAAAAAAATCGGCCTGTTAGTTAGTTAGCTGTTGATTATCATCTTTCATTTATTCTGAAACAAGATTTGAATATGATTTACTTGAAAAATGATTACTAGGATTGTCCATTACCATGTTAATGACTAAATTCATCCGCCTAAAGAGAATAGCTTCTAAAGATGTGAGCTTTTTGCCTTCCAAAAATTTAAAAATAAATAAATAAATAAACCTTCATCCTAGGCTGCATCTTATTATTATCATTATCATTATTTCTGGCTTGGGACCTTGGAAACAAGCTGCATGGCATGTCTTGCTCCAGAATTGTGACATTAGGTTTTACTACCTTGAAAAAAGTGTTGTATTAGCTGCTAAGGATAAATAATATGTCCACGAGGCCTGAAATTTCAACTGCATATGTTTAAGAAATGTTTTCTTTAGAAGGCCCTTAGCAAATACTCTTTCCCATGACTCTTTGATTGCTTTTGCTCTTAGTATTCTCATCACACTGTCTTCTCAAACAATAAGCTACTTCCCTGTATTCTTCATTGTAATGGTGTGGGACGAGTCATCTCTGAATTTTGTTCTGCTATTTTTGCCCATCAACATGTAAATGAGCTCTCTCAACAGTTCTTGGCTTTTTGGCTAAGATCAAGTGAATTTGTATATGGACACACGAGGCAAATTAAAAATATATGACATGACTTCACTTTTGCTGGTTGCCTTTACGGAAATAAACTGGTGGGCAGTTTGCCAGATGGGATGGATTTGGAAGAGAGAATTGCAAAAGTCAATAGGCCTCTCTAATTCATTTCCATTATGGGAATTTCTTTCTTTCAATGATTGCAAGCACCAAGAGTTTTTTCATAGACTAGTTTGACACGGGAAGTGGCTTATCATTGATCTTGTGGTTTGCAGGCTTATCTCACTGTGGCCATTGTTATGCAGAGGCGATAATGGAAATTACTTTAATTGTTGCTGCTAGGAAAGGAGGGGGAGAGGAAGAATTTAAATGCCCATGTAGTTTTATCTTTAATTTTTGAACTTACGTTTTTTGCACCAATGTTTTTGGCACTAGCAGTATGTATAAACTCTGGCAAGTTAAAGGAGTTATGTTTTGTGGCAGACATTTTTTTACAACAGTGGCCAAGTTTATTTTGGTGTTGTGAACTCAAGCCCGATTGTGCAATGATTCATGGATATCATGTAGGTTATCGAGAAGAGGAAGGAAGAAATATTGGACATTGGGAGAAAAGAATTGCATTAAACTTTGCAGAGCGCCCTTGGCATCTTTTTTCCATGTGATTAGCTTTACAATAAACATTATATAAGTGTGCCCTGTTTCTAGCCTGAAAGACACCAATTATGGCTAGTTGGTGACTGTTGCCGAGCGGTGTTGGTACCAAGAGTATTGAGTAGACAAGAGTAATGGCTGTCTCTGTGAACTAATGACTTGTTGGCATGTATGCCACACCTATATGATAGTGACTGTTTTGGGGTTTTGTTTCTATTTTTGTTTTATTATTTATTTATTTATTTATTTATTTGCAATAAAAGGATTCTTCTCAAAATGCATACCATGTTGACACCGGAGCGATCAACAATCAAGAACAAGAATTGTTCAGCTCACCTGCCCAAAGGAATCACCTTAGGATACAGAGCGGTACTTCCACTCCATCAGACAACCCACTATCAAAAACCCACGTGGGTTTTTGATGGAATGCCTTTCAAAGAAGCTATTTCATGGAATTTGGTATAATGGGGTCATGTGAATTCGGGATCCGTGGATTTAGCTGAAAAGATTTTCAGGGGACGGATGTTGCTTCGTGGACAGTTATGTTGTCTGGGCTTGTAAGTGCAGGGAGGATTATCGAGGCTCGAGCTTTGTTTGATGACATGCCTGTAATAGATATCCGAGCATGGAAGACGATTAGGAGGATACGTAGAGAATGGGGGGGTTTTGATTACTTATGTTTTGTTTTGGAAAATGCCATAACATGGTTTGGATTCTTGGAGGAGTTTGGTTACTGGCTTGGTAAGACTTGGACGAGTCAATGATGCTATGAGGCTGTACATACTAATGCCTCAGAAATGTAGACTGACATGGAATATGTTATGTTCGGAATTAATAGGGAATGGACTCGTCAAAAATTTGTTGTTGTTGTTGGACTCGTCAAAGAAACTATATTGGACAATGTTCTTTCGGGGACATCGTGGCATTTACAGGTGTAATTGTTGGATATTTTGGACTATGTGAGGTTGAAAATGCTGTTAAGCATTTTGAATTGATGCCAACTCGAGATGCAACAATGTGGAATATCGTTATATTTGGATTAGAAGAAAATGATTAAGGTGAGAAAGGTCTGAAATTTTTCATTAGAACGAAAGAAGGTGGTCCAACCCCTGATGAAGCTACATTTCCAAGTATAATGACCATTTGTGCAGACTCGCCTACTCTGCACCTCGGAAAACAAGCTCATGCTCAAGTGTTTTGCCTGTCCAATCAAAGCTCCTCCAGATGCAGTCATGTTAAAAAATTGTTTTGCCTGCCCAATCTAACAATATGCACCTTTTGCAATTCAATAAGATTGTCAGATGAGGCTGGTGTGCTTAGAATCTTCAATTCATCTAAGCAAAACCAATTCACAGGTGGTCTTCCTAGGCTTTCGTCAGTCTCATGCAAGTCACCAATGACCTCCACAAGAACAACCACCATTAGCAAATGTGTGGTATCTGTTCATGTCCCTCACAATAATCTCCCTTTCAACCACTCTGCTGATAAATCTAAAGGCCTCATGACAGTCCTTACAAATCTTCAAATTCTTCACAATTCTTATAGCCTTCCCAGGCGGTGCAGCACCACTAATCAACGCAAATGCCAAAGCCAACTTTTCACTGTGACGCCACAATGCTTCCTTCTTCCATCTTTCCTCCACCTCATGCAGCACCTCATTCCAGATGGGAACATAGCCTAATTCTTCAATTTTCTTCATCAGCGCTGATAGTTCGGCATAAATCTCTTCTCTCCTCTCATGACGTCTATCCCCCACAAAGAATACATGAATCATGCCACGTACCTCAACCCAACTCCTCCCTCCCTCTTTCCTCACCCTTCTCTCTTTCATCATACTCCTCACTTCGGCAACCTCATCCCACCTCCCCTTACCAGCAAAGACATTCGCAGCAATCACATAAGCAGAATCATCCTTCGGGTCAAGTTCAAGCAACCTCTTCCCCATTTTCCAAGCCATATCGGGTTCACCATGAAATGCACAAGCTGAAAGCAATGCACGCCACACTGCAGTGTCCGGGGCAAATGGCATTGTCAATGCAACCCTCTCTGCTTCCTTGAGTTTCCCTGCACGGCCCATTGCACCAATCAAACAAGTATAATGCTCCATTTTGGGCTCCAGACCATACTCCACGCTCATCCTCTTGAACCACTCCTTTATTTCCACAGCCAACCCTGAATTAGCCAATGATGTTACTATTGCCAAGAACGTATATTCATCAGGAACAAAACCTCTACCCACCATTCTATCGAAAAGCTCAAGGGCTGAATTCTTGTCACCTTGTTGGGCATAACAACTGAGCATTGCATTCCACCCAACAAGATTCATACCCATCACAAATTCATCAAAAACCTGTCTCGCATCGATAACCAACCCGCATTTTCCATACCCATCAACCAAAGCAGAGTACACAATCACGTTTGACTCAAACCCAGAAACAAAAGCATGTGCATGAAGCATCCTACATTGCTCCAATGCAGCCATCTCTGCCGCCGCACTCAATGCGCCTGATATACTATACAACGTAGACCAAATTCCTCGAACTCTCATCTCCGAAAACACCGACAAGGCATGGATGGATCGCCTATTTTGCGCCAACCCAACAACCAATGCGGAATAACAAACTTCATCTGACTGAGGTATTTCATCAAACACCTTGATAGCTTCATTGGGCAAGCGTAATTTGGTATAGAAATTTATCAGGGAGGACCCAACAAAAGGTTGAGGAGAGAGAGAGAGTTTGAGGGAGAGAGAGTGGAGCTGGAGGCCAAAGGAGAGACAAAGAAGAGAGGCGCAGGTTTTCAGCAAGGAGGCTAAAGTGCGCTGGTTAGGGAGGATAGGATATCGGAGCATGGACATGAAGTGGTGCAGCGCATAGGGAGTGTTGGTGTGGGCGCAGATCAGAGCCGTCCATGTGACGACGTTGGGTGATTTGATTTGGTGGAAGAGGGAGATAGGATAGGAGCGGAAATTGGATTTGGAGTAGAGGGTGATGAGATTGTTGTAGAGGGAGACTTCTGTGTGAGTGGATTTTAAGGCGCGTGCGTGTATTGCTCTTGGGTCTGTCTCGCTCTCACTCTTGTCCATGGCAGGGTTTCAAAGTGCGAAAAGAATTTGCATTTTGAAATTAACTGGTGTGAATGCCATTGGGGTTTTGTGGGAATTATGATGGGCTACCCAATAGTGGCCTACCCAACCAAAAAAAAAAAAAGGAATTATGATGGGCTAAATGATTTGGGCCTTCAATGCCATTGTGGCCTACCCAATAGTATTGGATTGAAATATTTGCAAAATGAGCCAATATTTATAGAAAAAAAAAAAGAAAGCTCACCGCTCAACGATGCACTCCTTTTCTAAATAAGAATTTAATAAATAAAGTTCTAGTTACTTGCATTAGATAAACTTTGAGTTTATATATAAAGTTTATTCACTATATTTATTCGGTGTATAAGAAGGTAGAGTGTGATGATTTTTTTTTTTTTTACACAAGGATTTTAACACTAAATCTCAGGATTGGGAGAGCGAAATTATGACCACCAGAATGTCCCTTGAGAACGTATGCTGTGATGATTAATGTATTTCATAGTTTCCTTTAGTGAAATGGATTTGAGTGACCAGCACTTAGTTGGTCAAGTGATTGGACATTAGTTTCCTTTGAATAAAAATTTGAGTACGAGTAGTGTGTAGGGATGAAATAGGCTCTAGGAAAGTTTTGTAATCAATACAACTTAAATCGAATTTAATCGAATTTAATATGGTTACCGAATATTAATAATTTATATAAAAAAGGGTACGAATAACAATAATGATTTTGAATTATTTAATAATTATAGAGTGTGTTATCATATTATATTTAATTAAAAAGTATATTTATTTAATGTTAATGGTTAATGATTTTATTAGTGTCAAGAGAAGCAGCGAGATTCCCATCCGCCGTTATGAATAAAAAATGCCTCTATCAGAAGAGAAGAAAGAAAGAAAAAGAAAAAGAATTTCTTTCTAGGGTTATTGCTCTTGACACTTCAAATCAATTTGCAATCGACGAAGTACTTGGTCCACGTAATTAAAATAATCTACTTTGATTTTACTTATTGTATCCTTATAAACACGTCGAATAAAGAATTTTTTATTAAATATTATTTTTAAAATCTAATATTTAAATTTTTATAAATATAAATATTTTTATGTTCATTATACAATTAAGAAAAAATATTTTACTTATTGTGAGTAAAAGACTTACAATTGTCTACGTCAAAGGACAGGCAAAATATTGTTTTTTGGGTAAAATTTTCCCTTGGGGGTGGGGCGGTGTAAAACCCCATTTGTCTCCTAGTAAGAAATGTTATGGGAATTAAATTCCCTATAATTAACCATGAGATGTGACATTAAACAAAAAGTCACACTGACATGCAGCTCAGCTCGATGCTTGAGAGCAAGAAACAACAGAAAAAGAGGTGGCCAAACATGGGAATATCTCAGTTGGAGTTTCTTTTCAAACTCTAAGAAAGTACTGCCACAGAGGAAAGTTAAGATAAGTTTTAAAGTAAGATTATTAGGGCCAATGAAGGAAACTATGTTCCAAAAATAAGGTCATATTAATTGCACCATAGAGTTTGCATCGGAATGGTAATCTCTCAAAGGTATGAAAGCAGGGAGGGTCCACAAAGTTCAGGACAGTAGGACACACATGCAATCTGTCAGAAAAAGGCAATGGCAGGAGGAGAATCAAATCACAAGCTCCATCCGGAACACCAATCGGCCGGTTGAGGGTTTGAACATTTGGTAGAGAGATGAAATGGAGCACCCTTTGCCGACGGATCTTTGATCTGATAAGAATTATATTATATCTTTTAATTAAAATTTAAATTTAAGATTTGAATATCGAGAAAATTATATTGAAAGGGTTTCTTTCGAAAAAAAATTTAACAACAATTCAAACTAAATTAATAAAAATATAATTTTAAATAATAGTCGGTAGAGATGAAATTAGACTGGTTCCATTCTAGAAACCGGCCCAGCTACCCTACCGTAGTACGGACCGGAAATCGGCCTGGGATCACAGTAACCCAACATCAGATCGCACCGCTATAATAACCAGGCTGATCCAATTTCTATCTTTATTTTTTGAAATTTTTTACTTTGAAAAACAGTTGAACCGGACAGGGCCGACCCGACCTCGGAAGCCACGGAACCATGAAACCGTCCCGTGGTTCTTAGGCCCGTCAAGGAATCGGACCGGTCCCATGTCTAATGGTTGGTGGGCATGATCCCCATGAAAAAAAAAGAAAGGACCCTCTTGTTTGATTAGCGCTTTGAATTTTGGGTCCTTGAGGTGACACCAACTGGCACACACCATCTCCGCGTGATAGGGTAAGATTTCTCCATTTCAAATTATTGTACAAAGCCCTTCTTCTCCATCCCGCCAGATTAGTACTAGAAATAATAGTTAGAGACCCCACAACCCACTCTTTGCAATGTTTGTGAATTCAAGTGTCCACAATTTGCATCAGCCAATTACAATTTGTTAGTAAAAAAAAAAAAAAAAAAAAAAATTGAACAAATTATACTGAGATTTGAGAAATCTCCTTTTCTAAGTCGTGAATTTTTGCCCTTGTGCAGATAAAGTTTTTTAAACACTTGTACGCGCCGGTAAACACTTGGCTTTATTACAAATTAAATCTATCACTATAGAGATCTACTGCTAAATAAACTAAGTTTTAAATTTTGAGATGAAACTCCTCGAGGTTGGATTGTGCTTGCGAAAGTGGGTGCAAAAATAGACTGCGATATTCTCCTTCCTTCACTTAATTTGTTAATGTCATTGGATTAATTTGAATTGTATGCTGTCTAAACCACTTCTATCCATCGGGGGAAGAGCTAGCTCTTCTTAAACTAGCTTACTTGATTGTTAATAAACTATAGCAAAGCAATCTCGACTATAATAAGTTCAAAATTTTAGAATGAAAAAGATTACGATAAAAAAATCATTTTCTAAATAAAACTTCTTATATATTTAAAACAAATTAGTCGAAACATATTTTTAGATACTGATTATTGATAAATAAATAATAATAATAAATAAAAAAAGAGACTCGATTCAAGCTAAGTCAACCGATTGGAGTTCAGTAATTCTTTTTACTCGTAATTTTAGATCAAGTAAATGATAGAACTAATCCGCTGACATGGACGATGGAGGTAGCAAAACACTTTGTTGGCTAATTGAGTTATGAGGATGGTCCGGTCTGTAAAAGTTTATATGGATGCGCCTTTGCACGAAAGGTTTTGGAAGTAGAGCAATAACTTGGCACATGGCAACAATAGGAGTCCGGTATTCTAGTCAAATTGGATTTTTAAGAGATAAAAATTTCTCCGAATACTATGATTTTTTTTTATAAAAGGGAAAAATATTATGATTTATGAATTACTAATTAAAGTTAATACATTCCCTTATTGAATTTTTTTTCCTCTATATTTTATTTTATTTTACTTGTAATGATTTTAATCAAAATGATTTTTTTTGGATAAAAATATAGAAATTTGTAAATAGAATCAAATTTCACCATAAACAGATTTAAATTATTATTATTATATTAATCTTTTTCATTAAAATCTCAACAATGGAATCTAAATTCAACTTTCCAAAACTGGCGTAGGATTTTTATGTTCTAAACAGTATTCTTCAAGGAATAAGAAAGGGAGAGACAAGGGTTTCACTTTCAATTTTCAACTACTTAATCATTGGTCACAATTTATATGGCAGTCATATATGGGGAATGAATTTGAATCACAAGAGAAAATCATGGAAACATCTTTGAATGAGAGCAATATCTAACTCGGACCGGCCTCCTCACAAACCCCACCAAAACAAAAACAAAAACCAAAATTTTTCAATCGAAACTTAACTTGGGATTAGCAATCTTTTATGGCAGTGACATATGCATGTGGTCAAACTGTTAATTCGTGAGTTTTGCCTCAAAATATCCGCTGTCAGACTAAACCCGAATCAAGAAATACACATAACCCACAGAGAGAGAGACAACATTCTGAAAAGAAAGAAAAGTTTAGCCATGGAAAATGGAGAAGCATTATTAACAAGCGGGCAAAAAGAGACAAAGAACAAGCACATGGCAACCCAAATAAAGAAAAGCAGAGGGCAAATTACCATTACTCTTCTTTTTCATCTCTTTTCAACCACCCTAGGGCTTCACTTCACCTCGCCCAATCAAAATGACGAACATTCCTCATTTCTCACCTGTTGAAAATTCATTCCACTTTCACACCATACCCCCAACCCAACTGGTCTCTTCTCCCAAAAAAAAAACAAAGAAAAAAATATATCCTAATTGTAATCTCCATTTCTTCTCTCTCTCTCTCCAGCTCACCAAATATATTAACCACAAAAATACATTTTTCTCCTCTGTAAAGAAAAGCAAAAGAAAGAATCCACCTCAAAAAGAAGTCAGCCTCCTCTCTTACAAAATCAACCCTTCCTTTTAGAAATCTACACAAAATAGCACAAATTCCAATGATGGCAGCATAAGCAAAAAAAAAAAAAACGCAAGAGAGTAACAAATAAAATCAACCACCAAAAGAAAAGAGAAACAAAAAAGAAAGTTTTCATGTATTTAATATAAAATTTTAAAATAAAAATCTTACCATCATGTCTCTTCATTAAACCTCTAGCAAACAACAAGCAAATCACAACAAATCCCACTCCTGCAGCCCCACCAAGAATAATAGCCACTGTTTTCCCTGTATTTTGCTCTGATCGTACATTAAAAATCAATCACATCCCACATAAAGGCCAATTAACAAAAAAGGAAAACTAATTCAATATTAAAAACAGAAAAAGCTAAACAACCCATGTTCTTTTCTATGAGCTTCTTTGCCGTCCCATGAACATTTCTAGTATATTTTAATGGAATAATTTCATTCAGAAAATTGCTACTAACATGCACATTGTTTGACACGTTCAGGAATCAATGAAAATACTAGATAAATTTTTCAACACAAAAACTTCAAATTACCTGAAGAAGGAGAAGAATAAGATGGAGAATGTGAAGCACCCCTTGGAACCCCGTTAGGGTAATAGCTATAACTAACAAAGCACTTTTGCAAATAAACCTGCCCAGAAATAGAGCTTCCACACTCAACTTGTGCCCTTTGAACAGCAGATTGCACACAACTAACGCAATCACTAGACCCCAGATCTGATTCACACTGACCCAAAACATAAACAGACTGATAACTAGTAGTGTAAAATCCATTCCCACCAGAAACCCCATTTTCCATAACCTGAAAAGCACTGTCCCTCCTCAACTCAAATCCAGTCCCAGCAACATTTGTAGCACTACATATTTTGTACAACATTTCCAAGCCTGAAACCTGTGCGAAACCATTGATTTCATAGGATATGTAACAACCTAGGAGTTGAACTCTAGCTGCCACAGTTTTGCCACACAATTGGTCAGTCATTTGTGGGAGTTTGCTAACACAGTTGTAACAGTCATTCGTTGATAAATCTCCTCTACATTGGAAAAGGCCTGAGAATGAAGTTTGGCCTCCACCAGATGATGTTTTGTAAAACTTGGATTTTGAGGATTGTGAGACTAGGGAACTGAAGAGTGTTGAGAGTGCCTGTGAGTAGACCCCATTAGGATCTGAAAGAGATTGCTTTGCACAACCCTTGAAAACCAACGTTGTGTAGTCTGCTGCAGATTTGGCAACTGGGGTTTGCTCAAAATGTGAGAGGAAAGCAAGGGAAATCAAGAGTAGGCAAAAGGTTTTTTTGGGAAAAATTGAAATACCCATTTGGAAATTGCGATTCTTTTCAATTCATTACAAGTTTTTTGATTAAATTTGGGGTTTTTTTTGGGGGGGGGGGGGTGGGGGGGTCGGTGTTTGAGAGATGTGTGCCAGTCGAAAAGGCAAAAATGTTTTTAAGGGTTTTCTTTTAGAGGTGTGCACTGTGTAGAGATGAGGAGGTGGAGGTTCACCTTTCCCCCTTTGAGAGAGAGAGAGTCGAGTGAGGAGAGAGAGTGCTCAAATTACAAGGAACAGATATCCTAGCCTAACTGTACCCCAAAAAAAATGTCCTAGCCTAATAGGGGGAGTAAGACAGTATTTTTTATCGAAAAGATGAATAATTTTATAGCACTTTATAATAATATGCTTATTATTAAATTTGCATATTCTGTTGGTTTTGATCTCTAATATTTGATGGGAATGAAAACAAATAGTACTGGTACAAACAAAATAAATCAGAAACTTTGAGAAAATATTCCTTTGGGCCAAGATTGTGGTCGTGAAGTGAGAGAAAGGGAAAGGGATCTGGGTTTTGACGTTGGATTGGATGGAGGGGTATAGCGCATGAAGTTTGACTGAAGTACGGTTCTATGACCTAGGGATGAATTGTGAACATCATCTAAAGTTAATTTTTTTATATGTATATTAAATAAATTAAAATTAATAGAATTTAAAGCTGATTCCTCAAAAACAAAATTATTAAATATATTAATCATCATATTATGTTTTTTTTATGGATATATATTATCTAATGTGCATAAAATCATATTTTTTTTATAAATTAAGAAAATTCCAAAATTTTCACTTTTTTATTCTAATTATAATATTTTAACAAAAATAAAAAAAAAATCAATAAAAATAAGATATTACAATTAGAAATCAAATTTCTCTAAAAAAATTGAAAAATAATACTATATTGTAAATTTTCTGTAATGAAAAATCTATTTTATCTCAATTGTTAATCTCAACTTTCTTAAACATAAATATTCATCAAATTACCTAATATTTATAACAGCATAAATTCCTAACATTCTCGCATATAACTATAAACTACTTTTTTTTTTTTTTAAACCTCGGAAATATGATTAACTCACCCCATTTATACTAATGTTATTACGGTTTCTTAAGACATATCTAATACAAAAAAATAAACTTTTATTTAAAATTATAATATCCTTAAAAGCAATATTTTTTATTTTTAAAACGTCTATTACTATTTGTACTAAAGTTTTTATATCTTTATAGTTATATTTTTCTACATCTTTAATGAATTATTTGATAATTTAATTAAGATATTTATTTTTATAAAATAATTAATATTTATACAAAAATATTTATATTTCTTTATATTTACGTATTTCTCTATATTTTTATTTTTTTTATTTTGATAAAATGCTATTTGTACGTGTGTTCAAATTTAGACTTTTAAGAAGAGAATAGACGATACCAATTAAGTTATAGCTCATTGTCTAACATATCAATCTCTAACAATCTCCGGCGATCCGCTTTTCAGTATCATTCGCAAGAGGCAGGTAAGGGTGCCAAATGGAACAAGATACTTATGTCAGATTCATGGCTTCTATAATGGGGGATGAGGAATTTGAGTAGGCACGGTCAGGCTTCATTAGTAAATGGAATACCCCTTTTGAATGTGATCTTTGCCTTATAGGTTGTATCCTGGAGGAAAGGTTCCTGACATATTTTAACATGAAGAATTTGTTTAAACGTCCAAGTATCCAAGTTGGAAAGTAGAAGCCAAACACGATTCTTCTCTCCATGCGTTTTTGACTACTTGGCCTCTATTCATTGACATTACAAAAAGTTTGTCATATGCCAACTAATTAATTTATTGCTATGACAATAAATTTATTGAATATTAGTTTGACTAGAGGCCCGTCTTCGCAAATCATATGCCTTGCCATTTGGCCTTCAGTAGTCGATGTAAGGGGCTTGTAAACCCCCGGAGAGTGGCACTTGGTAAGCCAAGGTTTGAATCTCATGTTTTGTTCTTATTACCTAGCAAAAGGTTAAAATAAATAATAGATTTGACCATTGGGTAGCTCTTGTTTATTACGTGAGTCTACATTTTTATATACTAATTTTAAATTGATCCAAAAACTAATACCTATCTTCAGAGATAATTGTGGTATATCCATTTTTGCGTTTGTATGACACTATTGGTTATAACTTCAATATCAAATTTCTTTAGGTTGGTTGGTCAAAAATTCTATCTTTTAATCAGATATCTCGAATTTAAATTCTGAGAATGATAAAAAAGATTTGGGAGAATCAATCCCTAAAATGTATCCCATAATATTCGAATTGGATTAGTCGGCCATATAAAAAAAAAGTTAATAAGTTCAATATGGTTCACATTCCCAAGTAATAAAACAAATTCTTGTTATTTTTTTGTTTAGAAAATAAGTAATAAAACAAACTGACAGAGGGAAGTGCGATGCTGGTTATAGATGGATTTTCTATAAATCACAGAAAATATGAATTTCTTTTAAACCTGATAAATTAGTTAATCACTGATGGTTAAATTATAGAAACTCCACATAACAATCTCATTTCGAGCTCTCGCCGGATAGAACCATATATGACCATCCAACCAAAGGTGATATTGGATGGTCACGAGAATGTTGAGCTAGTTAGTACCTGTGTCCATCTATCTCGTCTACCTTCTCTCTTTCTTTCTTTTTTTTTTTTTTTTTTTTTTACCTTTTTTCTAATACTATATCAAATGATATCTGAAATTATATTTTGACTAATTTAGTTCGAGTGCTTACTATTTTAAGAAACAACTTTGTCAATATAGCTTTATCAACTTTTAATTTTTAAACTCAAAAATTAATTAAAAAATCTAATATTCTAATTCATTTTATTTTATCTAATAAATAAGGGTGTGTTCAAACCGAATTGAGTACCAAGTTGTTTATATGCTTGCAAGCGTTTGAGTTGAGTAAGTCAAGTTCGAGCAGTAAGCCTTACTCATTCAATAATCAAATTTTTGATATTGAGTTCCAACTCAATTAATGACTTTAATGACTTTTCTGTCCCTTCTGATAAGAAGAATTTTAATGGATAAATTTATGAAATGTATTAATAGCAGTGATCTTTATATATATATATATATATAAGGAAATTCGAACTCAAAATATTTATAAAAGGTAGGGGAACGGTGTCAATAGAGCGATAGTTCATTAGCTTAATATTAGCGTTCCTACTTCTTGAAAAGGCGTTGATGGAGGTAGAGTTCTGATAGAGATCTTTCTATTATTCTCAATAACATTTTTTTATTACATAAAAATTATAAAATTATAAATCATAAATATTTATAAAAATTTAAATATTAAATCTTGATATTGAAAAATATATTTAAACAAAATCTCTTTATCACAAGAACCTCATACAGTGTTTAATTACTGTTGCTTTTGTTGCTCGGATCAATGAGCTTTTGGCTACTCCTTTTGTTTTGTGTTGTTATTGTTCGATTAGTATATGATTTTGTAATGAGGAGGTCCTTCATCAAGGGTTGTTGTACCGTCATGCTCTCTAATGTTGCTATGCTCCTACATTTCTTATAAGCGAGCTTTTAAATCCCCCCCAACCCCGCCGGTTTTGTCTTACTCTTGCTTCTATATGGTTCGCGAGATTATCTGATAGTCTCGGTTTATGTATATTATAATTTAATTTAATTTATATATTTATAATTATATTTTGAATTCTTTCATCTCAAAGGGCATATAAGAAACGTATAATCAAGTAAAATAAAATATTAGATCGCTTAATCAATCTCAAATTCAAAACCTGAAATGAAAAAAACTATACTGAGAAAGTTATTCTCCTAAAAAAAGTCTCTGCAAATATTCAAATCGAATTAATTGAAATATGATTATGAATGTCCACGATTAAAAAAAAAAAAAACTTATAATCCCTCCCTATAATGTTATTATTTTCTTTACAGGTATTTATTTTGAGAATTAAACTCATTTGGGGGACATAGATAACTTTTGGAATCGAGCAACATTTTACCTCTGACCACAATTTAAATTTTAATTCTTCTTCATTCATTCAAAAATATATCTTTTCTTGTATTTTCATTCGTTTAATATTTTCTATTTATTAGTAAATTTATTAAACAATAAAAAATTAATTTATAATTTATATAAATAATAGATTATTTATTTATATTTTATATGAATATAGATTTTCTATTAACCAATTAATTTGCCGCGTCCTTAGGAAAAGTATAATATGATTTTTCATTAGTCTTACCCTAAAAAGATCTCGAAAAGCATAATATGGTAAATGGTAGAAAAGGAAGAATTGTGGCGTAGGGGTCGTGGGGAGACACGGACAGTACTCTCTCCGCTCGGGCTTGGATTGGTCCACGTGTATTGATACGCGAGGACGCATAACAACGTAGCTATACTATAAAACACCACCCAGAATGGAATTTCTTGTCGACCAACCCCATCAATTACCAAACTTTCTTCGTCTTCCCACTTCTCCTGTGTTAATTCAATTCATCATTTCTCTCTCTCTCTCTCTCTCTCTCTCTCTCCAATGGACATTGGGGTTTTCGTTTAATTAACCGACACCAATAATAAACAAAACGAAGAACAAAGTTTACTACAAAAGGGTCTTGCCGATGAATTCCTGGAAAGACAAAGTTTCCGACAAGATTTTTGGTCTTTTCGCTGATTCCCCTTCTTCTGGACCCCATATGGACAATGGATCTCCTAAGGTACTCAATCAACTGCATTTTTTTTTTATTATGTCGATTGTTATTATTGGATCTTCTTCAGATCGTTCTCTGTTGGCATTTTCTTTTTTCTTTATTCTTGATTTGGATCGCGAGCTCGATCTGTGGATTTTGATTAGCCAATTTTGTTGATTGTTGATCAATTGATGATAATTATGGATTTTAGGTAATTATAAGGAAAAAATTGTCTGATTTTTTGTGGTTTTTTTTAATTATCCCCTTTTCTATGGTTTTTGCATATTTAAATATGTGAAAATGAATAAAACTGAGCGTCGTATTGTGTTTTTTGATTCTTATAAAATTTTATTTCTTATATTTGTTAAGCTTTTTGATTACATTATTGAAACTAGAGCCCCTCCAACTGTATTATAATCCTCCAATTTTTGGGGTGGTGTATGAAACTTGGTTAGCTTAATGGCAAATAACAAATCATCAACCCTTAACCATGTTTGTAACATAATATGTTTGGCATTTTTGTTTGTGTTGGTGGGTTGGGAGGAGCGGGTGCTACAATTGTTTGAGGGGATCATCCTATCCTAATCCATCACATTTTGCGACCCCTTTCTCAATGGTTGTCTTACAATTTGCGACCAACATTAGTTTTGTAGGAGGCATTAAAGCATCTGTATTTATAGCTGAACGGTCACCATCACTGTTGTTTCTACATGCCCTGCGGATAATGATATACGATTTTTGTTATCGTGAAGCACTTGTGTTGCCCTCATCTTTGTGTTTGCTCCTGCTGGTCTCTGCTTTAAGAAGTGTCTGATTCCGTTGAGATGCATTGACCTTGCGTTGACATTGTCTGGCTTGTATACCCAAGATAGGTAATTGGGTTTCGTTGATAGGGTTAAATGAATACGTGAAATAGTAATCTTATGTATTGCTGTGATTTGTTTTAAGTTAGAACGCTTGAGGCGTTATTGTTCTGCATTGTGAGCTGATTATGTTTAATTCTCTGTGAGAAAATGAATCAAAAGATTTTGTTTTGTTGTTTGGCCTTACCTTTGTTGAAAGTTGGTGGCAGTTGACCATGTAATTGGCTCATTTATGTTTCTTATAACACCATGTCTACACCTAGGAGCCTAGAAAAGAAAAAGGAAAACAAATAAATAAAGATGGAGAAGAATTACTTAATGATCAATGATCAGAGTGAGTTTTGATCCTGTTGGTGTGGCTAGCTCCTGTTCAAGAGAGTGCCTTTGGATTCCAGAAATTCCTCAAAGAATTTGGTTGATGAGGGACTCTGTTTATAGAGTGCCAATAGACACTTCAAATCTTCCAAATGGGCATGACGTGGTGCTTGTTCACTGCAACACAACCGTGACAAAGTTCATTCCTTTTGGGAAGACATGTCTCTCCATCAAAAGTGAGAAGGTTCTTACACTTAGTCAGGGGAGGATTCCACAAATGAGGATCCACACTAATTAGGGCGTGGTTAAACTCATGCAATCTATCAGTTACATCTTGGAAGATTTGAAAAGCAACTTGAGGATTTGGTTGGTGGCATGCTTTGTTCTATAGCACATGCATTGTCCCATTAGAATTGGGTGTAAATAGATTTAATTTGTTCTGCTTGTACTATTTTTGTGGGCAAACCTGTTGGTTGATAGCAAAGTTGCTTTCATCTTTGCTTCATTCATGTTTAATTCCTCAAAACAAAAGAATTTGGGGCTATCTACATAAGGCCCATCTTGGAACTTATATGTTTAGTAGAATGCTTTAATCACTATGTGACCTGTTTGTACTATTTTTCATTTACTTGTGACTATGAATGCTGTCCAATCCTTGTTAATTCTTACTATTGTACCTACAACCCTTTGAGAGATCATGCCCAAATTGTATATTTGGAGAGGAAAAGAGAGTTTCCTCCAGATCTGTCTTTAAGTCATCTGCTACATCTGATGTGATTTTGGCTTGTTAAGTTGATCAACCCTAAGCCTATGGGTAGTCAGCTTTTCTCATGGAAAGAAGATTACTTGCTGAATAACTATGGGCAGCCACATGCATTTGTTCAAAGTTGTTTAAAACATTTTTGTTTCTTGTTTAGGCTAGGTCACATGAGGAGGGAAAACCTTTTTCTTCATTGGTCTCGCTCCTTATTCCCTCTGCTGGCTCTGATGGTTCGATGCAGGATAAGCACAGCCATATGAAATCCTTTCACTCACTTCCACTGAGGCGGGAGAGCCATGATTTAGATTTGGAAGATGATCTCAAGTTTGAAGAATGCTTGCCTGTGTGTGAGAACAAAGAGGTGGTTTCACGTGACGAAGATCAATGCCCTGGCTCAGGAAGGAGCACCGATAGTTCTGATGTCTTTGAAGAAGCTAACTGTCATGATTTGCACAAGACTATGCCTAATCTCATAGATGAATCTTCATTTATATCTGCGGAGTTGTATGAGTTCCTCCAGTCATCGCTACCTAATATAGTCAAAGGGTGTCAGTGGATCTTGTTATATAGGTAAGCCTTTCATGGAAATATTCATAGTTTGTTTTAGAAATGCCTTATCCTTGCATGTTATTGATTTAGCTTTTATTCTTTATTGAAGGGCAGTACCTTGAAACATGGAATTTCACTTCGAACTCTTATTCGTAAGAGTGCTGAGCTTTCTGGTCCTTGTTTGCTGGTATATACTCGCTTCTTTCAGTTCCATTTCTCTGTGAAGTTACACATGTTTTAAATTCTTTTGATCAACAATGAATTTGCATATCTTGTTCTTTGTCTTCTAGATTGTTGGAGATATGCATGGTGCTGTGTTTGGTGGGCTGCTAGAATGCCCTCTGAAACCTACTGCAAAGAGAAAATATCAAGTAAGTTAAATTATTTATAATTGGCTTTCCAACTATATGAAGCTTTCCAACTGGGAAATCTTCTAATATTTCTTATGCTATTTGCCTTTTTGTGGTACCAGGGGACAAATCAAACATTTGTCTTTACAACCATATATGGGGAACCAAGATTATTCAGACCAACTGGTAAGTATTGCTTTAGTATATTTGCCTAAAAATGTCTTTGTATTGTGATATGCATTTGGAGATATACCTGTTGCAAAGCATGTTTTTATTTGTCTCTTTGATTGTTGGTATTTTTTTCTCCCTTTTAGTCGCAAGCTATTTCCTAGACCTGTGGCATGATGCCTAATTCACTTTTCCTTTCTGTTTCCATGTAGGTGCAAACCGATACTTTTACATGTGTTTGAATGACTTGCTAGCACTTGGTGGGGGTAGCAACTTTGCCTTGTGTTTGGATGGAGATTTGTAAGTCAATTACTCAGGCATTCTGTTCTTGTTTAATGCTGAATATTACTCATGAAATTTTAGTGATCTCAAATGGGTGATCATCTTAGCACTATGAGCAATTTTGCTTTCACGTGCATATATGTTGGTGAAGGTTATGTGGATCTAGCGGACCATGTGAAACATTTGGCAACTTGTGCTTGGCTCATTCTACAGAATTTGAGTTGAAGAATGTGGAGGTAATCCTCACATGCTATTTATAAATGTGGCTGACTTACCTTAAATTGTGCATTTAGTTTAACTTAACCTATTCTTGTTGATCATTTTGTCACGGTCTATTCACTTTTCCACCAAGTAACAGATTGAACTCTGTCTGAAGGCAAAATATTGGCTACACTTTTAAACCTCAATGTTTCCCTCACTGGGTTATGCAAACTGCAATTTCATAACAATGTTGAATCTGTTTGTACGCAAACTTTGGATTTAATTTAGAACTGGAATCTTGCCTCCCCCAATTTTTGCCATCTTATAATTCCTTGGTCACTGCAAGGTGTTACCTGTCCATTTCATACCCTCTCCCAAAAAAATAGTTATTTATGTAGACATCATAGAAGAAATTCCAGAAGCTTATCATCTTCTTCTAGTTTTTGCTTTAAGCTCATTCATGTAATCTCACACTCAGTCCATGTCTTGAAGTAGCATTGTTTAAGCCGGTGCTACATCCCCTTTAAATCTGTTTTCATTTTTCATAAATTCTCATTTCCCAAATTGTAGTTTTTCCTGATTGTAGCTTTTGCCAATCTTTGCAGCTGTGGGGGTTTTCCCATCTGTCAGAATACCTTTCTTGATGCAGGCATGCTTATCAGTCTAGACCTAGAGTATGTAAGATGCCATTCTTTGTTCGTTTATTCTTTTTCAGCATTTGAGTTCCCAGGAAACTCTACTTTAAATGGTAACCCTTACCCTCTTTTGTAAACCATAGATTGAGTCTGTAATGTGAATAAGTTGGACAGAAGCTCATTGTTAAGTGTTCATCTTTCTCATTATGTAGCAATATTTCTTTTTGGCTAAAGCGAAATTTTACACGTGGTAGGATATTTTATACTGCACGGGGCTTTGCTTTTGCCATGTATGTGATGCATTTGGCTGGTCATTTGACTTAGTTTCCATACCTCAACCTCTCTTGATAAGGAAGCTTCATCCATATGTTTTGGTTTTGCTGCTACACATGCACCAACATAATCAAGGAAGTTTAAGTCAACCACTGGTATAAATTTTTAACCACTACTCCGGTGTCACTTTAAAAAATTCTTTTTGTTCAAGTGCGTGCGTGCGTGCGTGTGTTCTCTTCCCCTTCCCCCCAATTTTACCCTTATTTCCTCTTATTTTCACTAAATGCTCATGCACACGACAACATGATAAATTTGATTTGTATTTTTGTCATTTAATACTATTTTTATTTAGAATTGTAGTTGTTTAATTACTTTCACAACACTTAAATTGGGATACAGGGAGTATATTATTTTAGGTGCCTACTAGATAAATTCCTCCAATCAGACATGAATAATTGTCTAATGGCTGGAACAAGACGAGCGCATAGAAGAGACTCTGGGCCAATCCCAGGGGTTTTAATCCTAATGACTATGGAGATTGAAGGGGCTTCTCATCACCGAGCAATCCATAGCATACACACAGAAAGCAAAACAAGTCATGCAAATTAAGAAGAGAGATCACAATACAACATATGTTTCAAAATAATTTTCACAATCAACTGTAAATGTGTTGGTGTGCGTGCAGATCAATCATTTTGCTTAGGAAGTGAATGCAGCAGATACTTCACAATTATAAAATCTTAGCTTCAAATTCAATTAAACAAAATCATTAGCATAGATTCATCTGGGACTTGGGAGTTATGAAGAGATTGTGGGCGCTTGCACTTTTATGGAGTCATAGCGATGTGTTCGCTCAAATGGTAATAGTTACCATCAACGTTATGCATTCTATCTTTTGCTTAGCAAAGAGAAGCGTAATTTAAGTTTTAAGAGTAAATGTGATTCTTGCAGTGGCGCACATAAAAATAAGTATAATATGAGAGGCCACTTTTGAGCATTGAGAAGGTTTGGTCGGACTTAGGTTGAGCCATTGTTGGGTCCAAAGAAAAGCATCATGGGTCTAACCCTGCCTACGCCTGATTGAGGGTCAGGTAATCTTAAATTGAAATAAGATTTTTTTCCCCTTTCGTGTTAGATTAATCGGTATCTAAGTTATTACACTAATTCAGTCCGAGTATTACGGGTTTATTTTATGGGTCGGGTCTCTCATCACTTATATCTTGAGTGGTTGTTTTTCTAAATATTTGAGTGGCAGTGACTGGATTTTGCTTATTCTAAGCTATCTGAGGTGCCTTTTGTGCATCATTTTCGGTTTAAATGTGGTGGTGGTCGACGGCGGCTCTAAGGTTTGAACAAGGTTCGGCGTTTGTTGTGGTTTATATTTTTTTATCAAAATCTTGTCATTTCATGACGTGTGTAGGCGGAGATGATCACTAATTGTTATCAAGATCTTCTAGTGATTTTGCTTTAATGGTTTCTTTGATGGTTTTGTGCTTCTAGTTTTGGTTGGTTTCTTTCTTTTTTTTTTTTGAGGGTTTGGAATCTCTCCTCTATTTTTTGGGATTTGCTTCTATGAACTAATTGTTTTGAGGGCTATGCCTTCATTAAGAACCAAAAAAATTAATGAAAAGGATATAAGATGTGGCAAGAGGTACATCAAAAATAAATAATGAATAAATATACATAAATTATAAAGAATTGACAAAAAATCTAAACATGCTAAATTGGAAATCAAATAAAAATACATGAACTTATGATGTCACTAACCCCAAAAAGAATGCAAAGTACCATCAACGCCACCTGATCTATATAATTGCGGATTACAGAAAGGGAACTAATATATGGGTGATGAAGCCAAGCACCGATCCATCAAAGTTATAACTCAACTAGTATCATCTCCTCTATTACAAAGATCTCAAATTCGAATCTCTCAATATACCAATAAAAAAAGCACCCATCGATCTTGCATTTGTTGATGAGCTTTCTAAAGTCCTACCCAATGCTTAACTCTAAAAATCCACACCCTGTTAAAAAAAAATCTTTTTGGGGGGGGGGGTCGGAATAAATGCCACCATGTGGAAGAGATCTTACCTGAAGAACACTGCGTTACCCTTTCCATCCCCTCAAAACATCTCGAATATATGTTTTAGCTTTCACATAGCTTGGGGTATTATGGTATAGAACGAAATATTTGATTCGGAAGACATAGCGTTGTCTCTTTTCTTTGCGTAAACTTTGGTTAAGACGGTCTTTCATGTTCGCAAGGCAATCGAATTTTGCCAATGATGGTAATATAGGAAGCTCTTCCAAGCTGAGGTGCGCTGCCACTGAAGGATAGATGGATAGATATGAATTTGTGTGTGAGAAAACTATATGGGGAATAAGGCATAAGGCTTGTCTTTTGTTAGTCAAATACACAAGATGTGTTGAAAGCATTGTTGCTGCAAGCGTGTAGGGATTCAGTGACACCAGTTCAAGGAAAGGGAAAGAGATTCCTGGGCAGTCTTCTCACTTTGAGAACCGATGTACAATTCGCTTATCGGGAAGAACATTAGATCTCTTAAATAAGATTTGAATTTGAATATTATGAATATAAATAACTATATTAGTAAAGCTCCCCTCTTATAGAGTGTCTGTCTGATTATAATTCGAATCAAATTAATTAAAATATAATTCTGAAAACCGATTGATTAATTCCAAAAAAAAAAAATAGTCTTCTCACTTTGAGATGTTTTTGATGCCAATCAAAGGTTGCAAAGCGAGTAGCTAAGTCCTTGGTTAATGTAGAGCCCTGCTTTGGTATCTCCTTTACACTTGCAATGGGAGTCGATAGTGGTGTGTGGAGCCCCTGGTGGGTTTCGCATTTTGTTCTACATATGATCTTTTGTTGCTTTAATTATTTGCTAATGTCTTGGAGTTTTCCCCCTTTAGGGAATATCCTAATTTTTTGGTGATGACTTTCAGACTTTTTTCCCTTACCCTGGGGGAATGAAAAGGGCTCATCTTTTATTCCTTTACTCTACCCTTGCCAAGGGTACTCTATTTACCAGAAGCAATGAGAAAAAAAAAAGAATAAAATTTGATGTGTGGAGCATTAAAATTGTGTAACTGAACTCATGAAATGAATAAAAGCCGCTGTTTTATTAAAACGATTTTAAAATTGTCGTTCTTAATAATAATTTAAAACTATTTGCAAACTTAGATTGAGATTTTTTTTTTAAGGTTTACCAACTTGACAAAGTGAGATAGACACAGAAGGAAACAAAGAAAGGGTCTGGTCTAGGAAATCACACTTGTCTCAAAGCATTTCCTACTTCCAAATAATAGTCTCAAAATTTTAATTTGTTGAGAACCTAACCAGAAAAGGGGTAAGTATATAAAGCCCAACTTGCAGTCCCCTCTTTTTCTTCCAATGGATAGACAACAAGATCTTAAGAACTAGTAATGGTTAAATAGCTTTATCAAGTGGGATTATTACGACTTGGTGTCTTACAAGAACAGGAAAGACCCCATTGTCATTGAGCACATGGATTAAAATCATGGAATCATCCTATATTTATGTCCTGAGTTAATTAATTGGGCCTTTTCGGGAGTTTTATGCACTCTTTAAATGCAATTGATTATTACGAAAGACAAATTATAATATTTCTGGTGAACCCCATGACTAAGACAAAAGTCCCAAGCAATAGGGTTTGGGAGCCAACACGTGTAGTCCTGTTCATGGCTTTAGATTCTTTAAAAGGGAAAAGTAGAGGGTCACTTTCTGCACCTTGGGGAACAAGCACAGCTTTAGACTTGAGCATCGATGGAGACAATGAGAAAAGCAACACAGTGGTTGACGTGCTTCTTTTTTTTTTTTTCTTGATCCACCGTCAAATATTTGAAATTTTACTCTAACTAATTTTGTTCGAATTATTGTCAGATTTCAATCGAGAGAAATCTCTCCCAACGTCATTTTTTACTATTATCAAAACTCGAATTTTAATTCTTGATATGAAATGCGAATATCATTCTCTCTAAATCAATCAATGAAATTTTATGTTTACGTGCCGCCTAAGGAATCCCAACATTAACCGATAACAATTTGTTGAGCAAACCGGGAAACATTGTGGTCCCTTACGCACAACACCTTTACTCCCTATTTCTCCTTTTTCCTCTCCCCTGTTTTGTCAGTCAAGGTCTTTGTATGTGTGTCTGTGTGTATCTTCTTCAATGCTTTGAATGTGACACATAACATATCTCATGTTCTCCTTATTGAGATTTCAATTCCACGTCTTGTATTCACGTGCTTTTATTTTTCTTCCCAAGTTGTTTGAGCCACCAACGGAATTAAATCTTCAAAAAAAAATTTTTTAAAACACCCTCAAAATCAAAAAAATTTTTAAAAATAACCTTATTTTATCGCGAATTGAACCTGCGACACACGTGACAGCACCCAAGTGACCGAAAGCCATATATTACATCTTCAAGACACAACAAAGCTTGTCGTGTCTTGAAGATGAGACGGTCCGCCTCCCCTTGCCGCCCACAATGCTCCGGCTGCCCCTTCCTCCGTTGCCCGTGGCACTCCTTTCTCCCTCTCTCCCCCTCTTCCCCGCCCGCAGTGCTACTCCTCTCCTCCTCCCTCCCCCTGTGGCTCTCTCTCTCCCCCTGCCGCCGACGGCTCTCTCTCTCTCTCTCTCCCCCCCTCCCGCGACCCCTCCCTCCGCCACCTGCGACTCTCTCTCTCCCTCCCTCCCCCCGCAGTTGTCTCTCTCTCTCCCGCCGCGGCACTTCTCTCTCTCCCTCCCTCCCTCCCCCACTACTGCCCACTGCCGTGGGAGCCCTCTCCCTCCCTCCCGCGGTGCTGCAAGAGCTACTAGGCTATGTCGGGTCTTCAAGACGGACATAACTCATGTTGCGGGTTCAACTTACGACATAGTTTATCGCGGATTCAATTCGTAACATAGTCTATCGCCGGTTCAATCCAAAACATAAGAGGATTATAAACGAAATTATTTTCTGTCAAAAATTGTTTTAAATATATGTATATATATATATGTTTTATGGTTAGATCCATACATGTCTCTGAGCCACTATACGAGCACACTTACCCTTGTGACTAACTCTCTTAACTCTGTCAAACTCCCATACGTGTAGCAATACGATATTGTACTTGTTTAATCATAAATTTCATATTGAAGCTAGTGGAATGAAAAAAATAAGATTTGAGAAAATCAATTCCTTAATAGACTCTACGTTACTCGAATTAAATTAATCGGATGAAATCTAGATAGAAAACAAAGAAAAACCTCTTAATTTGAATGCGCACAAAATTTGATCTCAATTTTTTTAATACAGTTTGAAAAGATTTATTCACTAATTAATAAAAAACTGGATGCCGATGATATGCAAATTATCTAGTCATTTAGGCAGAAATATACACTCCAGAAGAGTAATGCATAATTTCTTTGAACCTCAATATTCAAACAGAAATAGTTGGAATGGAACTATGTCCGACCGATAACTTATTTTTGGTTTTTATTATATAGTAATATTAAATGAATCAAATTTTACATGATAATTCATATATTTTGATAAAATCTAATTAACTAATGCTTAGAAATTCTTAAAAAATTGCATTAAATTGATCAACTAATGCTTAAAAATAAAAGGTTGAAACCGTAAAAATATATATATCAACGAAGAATGAATATAATTTTTTTTTTCTTGTAATTAATAGTTGGGAATGGCATATTTATAAGTTAGTCTCAGTTTGCAATCACAACAATAAGGCAGCAAATTTTAGTTTAATTTTTGCTGGATATTTGGATAAACCTGCAAATATTAGCAATTGTTACAGTTTCCTATGAACAACCTATTAATACTGAAAATTTAATACTAAGCCAAGGTAATTTTTGCATTAAGTAAGATCAATAAATTTAACACTATTTCAACTATTTCCACTAAATAAGTAATCTTTTTTTTTTTTTGATAAATTTTGATATCTGATAATCACATTGAATTCAATTAAATTCGGTTCAAGTTGAATTGAACCTTTAAATAACAAAACTCTTTAACGCCTGTTTCTCCGTATATAAGATTTGAACCCGACATCTTATTTAATGGATACCAGTGTTCAATTAATAAATCAACCAAACATTGTTACTAAATAAGTTATCAAATACACCTATGCACCGCAATTCATCAGTTTCATCTCATACTAGATTTCACTTCCAAAAAGGAAAAAAAAAAATACACACTGGATTCTAAATCAAAAAAAAAAAAAAAAACTACTAAACAGATGGACAGCGAAAAGAGGAAAGCAAAAGAACAAGTAAAACTACAACAGGAAAAACCAGATAATCAATTAAAACAAAAAAATAAAAACACTACAAACTACTAAACAGTAGACAGCCAAAAAGGAAAAAGATAAAGAACAAATAAAACCAAATTATATCAAAAAAAAAAAATTCTTGTTTGTAATAAATTTTGAATGAGAAGATATATAAAAATAGCCTCAACCCCCCCCCCCCAAAAGAAAGTTTCAAAGATGTATATTTTTTAAAAAGTTAAATTTTACAGAAATTTATTAGTCAGTTTAAATTTTTAATTTACAAATAGAATTTATTTAGCTTATAAAGTCTTTTACATGTATTAGTATATTTATTGATATATAACTTGAGAACAATTAATAGGGATATATATTACGTAAAAATAAAATTGAAAAAATAATATATATATATATATATATATTTTTTTTTTTTTTTAAAAAAAAAAGAAAATTCCAGCTGACAGTACCCAATTTGACTAGGAATTGAAACTTTTTAAGAAAGCAAGGAGAACTGCAGACGTAGCATTGAAAAGGAGGATAAAAGTGTAAATTCGCTAAAAAGCCGGCGAGGAATTCTGTTCATTGCTCGGTCAAACCATTTTCTGCCCACATGCCCACGTCATTGAAGGGTGCGCTAAAGGGCCACGCAAGCAGGAAATGTGAACTCTTGGCCCACCGGGCCTTCCGGGGCCCCACACGCGTCGGCCCTGGCTGACGGCTATGTGCTTGTACGGACACACTCACCCCTCTCTCTCTCTCTCTCTCTCTCTCTCTCTCTCTCTCTTTCTGTGTATAGCAACAGTATAAATATAAACACAGCCCAAATACAGCTCTAACATGCTAATTTTAAAAACGAACACATCTCCCTCTCTTCTTAGATATAGTTATCTCTTGCTTCATTGGTTATAATTAGACATGTAAAGGTCAGAGAAGGTTTTGGAAACCATATTAAATGCTTCCCATTCCCATTGCTATTCTAGGAGCCCCCACCCCCTTCTGACAAGCAAACAAGAGAGAGAGAAGAGCTTTAGACCCTTGTCTTTGGATTTTTCTTCTTCATCATTGTTATGTTACAAGGCATGTTTCATCCTCCGGAGCAATATCCGTTGGTGAATTATCCTCTCCCTTAATCCTTCTTATTATTTTTTTTTAAATTTTGTTGTAATTACCCAAGTTTTTAATTTTAACTTGAATTCATGTTTTTCTTGATTTTCTTTTCCTTTCTTTTTCTGGGTTCTTCTTTCCATTTTCTGGGTGTTGAGCATTTTGTCGTGGTTATCATGTTTCATATTTGTGTCTTTGCACAGCGCATAAACACCAAGATGATAAACAGTAATGCAATAAAGTTTATAATAAATTTTGTACTTTATAAGTTATAAAATATCATATTATACCATAACGAACATAGTTTATTTCAAAAAGTGTCGGTTCAAGGATAATTAATAATATTTTTACAATGGGTAGACAAAAGTTATGCGGGATTATATGTTTCATGTTCTTTGAAATTGTTACAGATTTTGGTTGGGGTACGAAGTTTTTGCAGTTTTTGTTGATTTGCTGCAGTGGGTTCAATTTCGAGTTCTTCTTTTGGTCTTTTTGATGCTTTGTGCATTGAAATTTTTATTTAGCTATTTTGTAGAAGTTTCTGCATTGACGTGTGATCATTTTCTAGCATAACCACAGTGTTTTTGATGATACAATGTTTTGGTCCTTCGTTTCACATTCTTGTCCATCAACAATGTCGCAAGGCACCAAGACTGTCCTAATCTCTTATCCTAAACTACCCTACACAGTGTCATTGACCTTATCTTTTACATTATTATGGAATAAGTAGCTTTATATGCTTTTCTGTTAGGCTTTCTTTGTTTGATTCTTTTATTCAGTTTAGATTGATTGAAAAAAAAAAGCGCTAGTTACCTAATGATTTTCGAAGTGCCCTTTTCTCAATTCCAAACGTTTTCTTAAATCTAGGTAATTTTCTATATCATGAGCAAGATTAGCATGTCTGGCAACTTGCTTGTTTACTAAGGGTGATTTTTATTGCTATTGCAAGTACACTTAGCTTTGTTCTTACATGTCACATGGAGGCCCTTGCAGCACGTCTTTTTCTGATTGCATAAAACAACCATCATTAAAGTACCCCTCTTTGGAGAAGTGACATGTTTTTTGTTCAATAAAAGCAGTTTGCTTGGTGGGTAGTGGTCATACGCATTTATATTCACAGAGAGAGAGAGAGAGAGAGAGAGGGTACCTGAGTAATATTAGTTACATGAAAAGATTTGCATCATTTGCTCTTTTTTGTTGTTAATTGTGATCATAGTTGTTGAAATCCTAATTTTACCTTTACAATCTTAAGATTTTTTATTTTACTTTTGAACCGGTCAGCTAGAATTCTGATTCTGGCAATCCTTATGAGCTCGTGTCCTTTAAGATCGTAGGTCATTAATATGGCATCTATAACCTATTCTTTTGTGGGAGATAGACTTGGTCTTGTTATGGGATGTATGACTTCTCATGATTCAAACTTGCAGTACTATGAGGTTGTTTTAAGTCTCTTATCTTAGTAACACAAAAGGGAAACCTTTCATAAGCTTCTTTTTTTTTTTTTTTTTTGGCAATCTAATGGTGTTTCTCCTTTGCAGGATGAGATTTTATGCCCGCTCAGTGCTCAGATCTTTGAGTTATGTGACCCTCATTTATTTCCAGAAACCATACAAACTTCTGAAGTGAATTCTTCCTCAAATTGTGGACAAGAAGACAACTCTTCATACACTACAAACTTGTCTTTCCCTTCTGACTTAAACAACTTCAATTCCCTCAATGATACTAATGGCAATACTAATGGCAATATTAGCAATCTCTCTGCTCTCTTTGATGGTCAAGAAGATGACATTTCTGCCTCCATAGACTTCTCACCATCCCCTCCATTCTCTGTCCCTCAATTCACTGCAAACCTACAAGGCCAATTTGACTTCTCATTGCAAACAACCACTACTAATCCTTCAACTTCACAAGTTCCATTAGTCAATCCAATTGGTGTTGAAGGGTTCTCGCAATTTCCTTCAGGGGACAACAATGTTGTCCCTCTCATGGGACCGCCATTGCCAATTGAAGATGATTGTCTGTCGACCATGCAGTCTTATGTGCATTTGAATCCTTCCTCTCCTTCTTGCTCTTTCCTTGACCCCTCTTTGGCATCATACTTGCCAGGAAGTCTGAATTCCACCCTGTCTTCTGCGGTCACTTGTGGGATTTTCACTGGAAATCTTCTCATGAATCCGGAACTACAGCCTCAGGATTTGGATTTCCAAGGTGACAATGGTGGACTGTTTTGTCCTGAGCCTTTGCCACTGCTTTTTGACCCTGGTTGCCTTCAGGTAAAGAAATCCCTTTAGGTAAAGATGACAGAATTCAATTGCTTTGGCGTTGATAAATAAGAGAAAAAGAAATGGGTATTAAGCTAGCTTGTGATCATTTATTTATTTATTTTTTTTGGCACTTGGTTGACAGACACTTAGCAATGAAAGCCAACCACTTGCAAATGGCGGTGGGAGTTCTACTCCTTTGGCATCAGAGATCTCAAGTTTGGAAGACTCTACCTTCAAAGTCGGGAAACTCTCCGTTGAGCAAAGGAAGGAGAAGATTCATAGATACATGAAGAAAAGAAATGAGAGGAATTTTAGCAAGAAAATCAAGGTCTCTCTCTCTCTCTCTCTCTCTCTCTCTCTCTCATACTTGTGTTTGTGATCATACATTTGGTTGGCTTGAAACTCTACTTCTAGACTAAAATTAGGACTCTGTTTAACATGTTTGAAGACTAATATTGTAGAATCAAAGTTGGGATTTTACGAAAAATCTTTAACAGAAGAACCGTGAAAATAAAAAATTGCACAGATAGAATCAAGGTTTTAACAACTGTGATACTAACGGTTGGAAATGATAATCAGTATGCATGCCGCAAAACACTTGCAGACAGTCGGCCTCGAGTGAGAGGAAGGTTTGCAAAGAATGACGACTTTGGAGAGGCTCATAGAGCTGCCTCAAGCACACATGAGGAAGATGAAGACGATGAAGTAAAGATTAAACCTTTTACCCGAACAAGTTCTTATTTGGACCAAATTTAAAAACTGACATGCACATTTTTATTTTTGGACTTCAGGTAATTGTGAAAGAAGAAGAGGACATGGTTGATTCCTCAGACATCTTTGCCCACATAAGTGGTGTAAATTCCTTCAAATGCAACTATCCAATCCAATCCTGGATCTGATTTAGTTCTCATTCTAACCAAGGTCAAGCAGTACTCTACAGTACAATTTTGCAGGCCCTGTCTCAGCCAGGATTTCTATGTCAGGGTCCTAGTTTTAGTAGAACTTGAATAATTGGGTCATTACTCTTAGATGGTTATTAGAATCAAAAAGGAAAAAAAAAATTATATGCTTAGGGAATAAAAAGAGATCTTTTGTAGATAACATCATCTCTTGTATTGACTTTGTCAATTATTTCTGTGTCTACAAACCAGTGGCACTTCTTTCTTTTACTTGCTATTCTAGGGTTTATGAACCAGCTTTGCATGTGCACTATGCAGTTTTCAATTAAGCACACTTTGCCAAAAGTGAGGCATTGTATCTGTCATGTCCAGAAGGGAGTGGGGGTTGAAAAATAACAATTGGCAAATCTCTCTCAATGTGGTGATTTATCAAAGGTCCGTTGTGTTTTTTTTTTCCTTTTTATTTTTTTCTGGAAATTAAAAACTTTCACAAAAGTAATAATAAAAATATAATAATAGAACTTGTAATATCAGTTTATTACTCCGACACTGCCTTGATAACCTAGTGATCCCATTACTACGAAAACCAATTACAAACAGGATTTTAAAATCAAAACCTATGAATGAAAAATGATCATCAGAGAGATTTTATAATGAAGAGTTGACTTAGTGGGAATAGTACTATATTTCTTAACCCAGACTCTGAGTTCGAATATTGGGAATAGAAAGAATTATATTATGAGAGCTTTTCCTAAAAAGGGTATGATAGTAACTCGAATCGAATTAATAATTCCGAATATCGATCGGCCTAGTACAAAAAAAAAAAAAAATTAGAGAGACTTTTGTGTTGGAATGGGCTTGGCATTGTCGCCTTCTTTGGTGTAGTCATTGCATTCTAGATGTTGTGCTACCTTCCGAAGAAAGTTGGACCCCCTCAGGTGACAGCCAATAGGATCCGGTGGTATTCGTTGAAGGCTACTGTTAGTAACCTCATCTGCAGTAAGGTGAGGGAGGAAGTGCTCCCGGTGGCTTGGACAAAACCTCTTGAGGGAAGAATCAAGCTTAATGTTGATGGTGGGACAGCTGCAAAAAATGGCCATTCTAGTGTGGGTGGTTTGTATAGAAATAGCTCTGGTACTTGGCTGTATGGATATTGGGCTAAAATCGGTTTGTCTGATAGCAGCTTGACTGAACTCCTGGCCTTAAAAGAGTGCCTTGGGATAGCTAAAGACAGGGGAACGAGGGATCTTTCGGTAGAGTGTGACTCCCTCAAGGTGGTCTCTTACATAAATAAGGGAGTTGGTTCGAATCATCCTTAGAAGAATATTATTGCGGATTGCAAAGAGCTCATGAGAGTGCTGCAAATTTCAGCTATTGACCATGTCTTTAGAGAGACAAATCGTTGTATTGATAAGCTGGTAGAAGTAGGTAGAAAGTGTCAACCTGGTGTGGTGGAAGCTGAGAGACCCCTCCCCCCCCCCCCCGGGCCCCTGCTGCAGTTGGATTCCGAGGGAGTTTCTTGGTGCAGAAGGAAGAGACTCCTAATCTCAGACGAGCCAGCCAAGGACTAATCTCTTGTGGGATTCTTGTTCGACGTTTTTGTCCCTAGCCGTTTTGTCTGCCTTAGTTTCTCATTAGTGTTTTCTTTTGGTTGTTTTTTTTTTTTTTGGTTTCTTTGGGTTTCTTTCATCTTCTGTACCAAAAAAAAAAAAAAAAAAAAAAATAGTCATTGCATTCTCTTTCGGGAATGTGCCTTTTGAGAATCCTGGACACTCATTACATTTTAGGCCGAGTTCAGTCTCAATTGTGGGCTGAGTTCATTTATGGTGAAAAGTGATGGCAATGTCTTCGTAGAGACCTTACTTCTCCGACATTGGAGATACCCAGAAGTAATGTTTTGAATGAAAAGAAAATAGTATTTAAGGTTTGGGATTTTTATCCTCCTCATATGTTAATTCTCATGATAGATATTCATAAAATTAACAAATTATTTAATATTTGGGATGCCTCATTAGTATTAAGGATTTTGGGTTTTTGGAAGGACAAAAAAATGTCCTTATGAGCTGCAATTCCATCTCAAATTGTTCTCTCTAGCATTGGCTGTTTGCACTGACCTTCAATTTAATTTTTTTCTTGGGAAAATTAACATATTAAAAAATGCCCATGAAAACTAGGGCAATACATTCCTTCAATTCAACTCCTAACAAATGCTGTTATCGCTCTTCACCAGAAAAAAAAAAATGTTGTTATTGCACAACTTTTGATTTTGAGAGCTAAAGGATCATTGGATGTTCTTATTTAATTAATTCCAGCAATATTTTTCTAAATATTAGATTTAGAAGTAAAAATTATAAAAATATTAATATTTTTATTCAGATCACAAAAATAATGAAATTGATTTTCTAGGAATACATTTCTAAAGTTGATTTTTAAGAAAACTGCTCAAAAAAAAAGTGAAGTCTATTTCTCAAAATTTGATTTCACACAAATTATTATTATTATTATTATTATTTTGACTTCGCCCACTTACCCATCCTACCCACTTACCCATCTTCAAACCCGGTCTATCTCCTCCCCAGAGAAATTGACTTTACACAAATTATTATCTTTTTGATTTCATCCACTTACCCCCTCTCTTCCTCTCTCTTACTTCCCTCTCTCTCTCTCTCTCTCTCTCTCTCTCTCTCTCTCTCACAAACGCCTTCTCCCAAAACCCATTAGAAACTGTGAGTTTTGTTATATGCACAAATTAAAGAATTGAGGGGAGAGAGACGGTGAACTTTTGAACAAGGTTAGTGGGTTTGGGTCTCTTAGGATATTTCAAGCATAAAATCTTTTCACTTTTGTCCTTCTTTCTCTATGTACCAAAGAAAAAAGGTTAGCGGGTTTGGGGAGAGAGAGACAGTGGAGTTCGGGTGAAGATCCGTAAGTGATTTTGAAGATGGATATGTGGATGAAGTCCAAAAAATAAAAGAAAAAAAAAAAAGATAATTTGTGTGAAGCCACACAATTTTTTTTTTCTTCCTATCTTTGTATGGCTTGCGAACAACCTTTGAATAGTATTTGAAATCGATTTCAAAAGTAGATTTTTAAAAAATCGATTTCATTATTTTTATGATATGAATAAAAATATTAATATTTTAATAATTTTGATATCTAAATTTAATATTTAGATAAATAACCCTTCAAGTTGACTTTGTGGTTGCAAAATTTTGAACATTTCACTTATTTTCCTCTCTCTCCTCGTACGTCTATCTTAAACCATGACCAAATATGGGTATGGTTCTCAATTTGGCCATCTAATACAAAAAAAAAAAAAAAAAAAAAAGTCAAAACCATTAAAAAAGATAATGAATTACAAATAAAATATTACTTTAGGGGTTTAAAAAAATCACAACTTCTTTTAATTTGCCTTAACTTACCTTTATTTTATTTTATATTATTTTTAATACTTTTTTTTTATAGAAAATCTAGAATTTTATAATTAAAAATTCATTTAAAATAAAAATAAATTACTATATTAAAATATATAATATAAAAAAGTTCACCTAATCTAAGCCAAACAACCTCAATTTTCTAAATGGGCCTGTGATAGTATGAACTTAAATGTTGTATTTTTAATTATATTTTTACCTGACTACTCCAAAAATCTAACTAATTCAGTTCGAATAATTATGAAATCTAATTAAGATATTGATTCTTTTTGCCTTACTTTTTTATTTTCAAAACTTGAAATTAAAATATTGATCAAGAGAGTATAAATAAGTAGTTTCCTGTTAAAATTATTTATTTCTCGGTAATTATTATATAAATAAATTTTACTATTAAAAGTCAATTTATTCAAATTAAGGCTCGCCACTGCTACCACAAAACGGCCTGGGGAATGATTGGATGAACCTACTCCCCAGATGAGACTATTGAGATGAGGTTGAAGATTAAGGATAGCCCGTAGAAATTTTTGTCTTTCTTACAAGTTGGTCCATGAGAAGTAAGACCCATGATAGGGAATTTCATTTTTTTTTCTCTATTGAAAGCAACTTCAGAGTTTTTAAATTTATAAGCTCTGAATTATACATATACCTCATATTAATTAACTTAAATTTTTGAGTGTGGTATATAAATAAGGAAATTCTTTATTTTAATAATTAGTTTTTATAATAGAATTCAAATTCTCAGATAATATTATAAAAATTTTCTGAGCAATCAAACCTCATTCCCGTAGTGTTTTGTTGCATTAAAGATGATGGATTTCAGAACAAAATCAAGTATGCTTCGGGACTTTTATCCTATTCATAAATACAAAGGATCAACGATAAGATGATTTAATAGAATGTGATATTAAATCTCTTAATAAAAGTCATGAATTTGACTTACAACTTGAATATATAGCAAATTACGTTGAAAAAATAATTCTTTTAAATAAATTACTGTAAATTTTAAATCAAATTAATTAAAATATGATTTTAAATATTAATCGGTATAATAAAAAGAAAAAATGTAAATACAAAGGACCTCAAGTGGAAACCATATAAACTGACGCACCACTAGGGATGCCACTCCAAATCAACTTGAAGGGCAACAATTGTGGGCTACCCGAACAGGGGAAATTCTCCCTATCTCATAAATAAATTTAAAATTTAAAATTTGATAATGAAAAAAATTATATTTAATAGACTACTCTCTAAATTAGATTTGATATTGTTCGAACCAAATTAATTATCATATATTTCTAAATATAGGTTATTAAAAAAAATCTCCTCCCATTCAGATCATCTTCACACAGTGAAAACCAACGAAAAACAACCCTCGCAAGTTCAAACCGGAGGAGCACGGGTCCATGGAGACTTTATGTGTTGAGGCCTCCAACTAAAACTGGAAACCTAAAACAGATATTAGACTTGACCAAAATTATATTGTCAATTGATCCCTCCTATCATATATATATATATATATATATATATATATATATATATACACACACATATATGTATGTATATATAACTTATATAACACAAATGCTTCGTTGGTCTAGTAGAAAGAACACTAACATTCCACACCAAAAACCGGGTTCAAGTTTTGATAGTGACAAAAATCAAATTGGGAGAGTTTCCTCCCGACTGGGACCCGAGAGCAGCTCGACCGAAATTAGTCGGAGCAAAAATCCGAATACTCGGCGGTGGACCAAGTTTAGGGAATCAAATATATATATATATAGTGCGTTTTAATTTTTTATCAAAATATAATTATATATATATACATATATGTATGTATATATAACTTATATAACACCAATGCTTCGTTAGTCTAGTAGAAAGAACACTAACATCCCACAGCAAAAACTGGGTTCAAGTTTTGATAGTAACAAAAATCAAATTGGGAGAGTTCCCTCCCGACTGGGACTCGAGAGCAGCTCGACCGAAATTAGTCGGAGCAAAAATCCGAATACTCGGCGGTGGACCAAGTTTAGGGAATCAAATATATATATATATATATAGTGCGTTTTAATTTTTTATCAAAATATAATTCTGTTTGATCAGTTTTTAAAACTTTTAAAATAAAAATCAATTAATACGTGGGAATTAATATTATACAAATTTTTTACTTTTCAAGTGCATTTAGAATTAATTGAAAACAAACAATTATGAATCTTTCTTTCAATTATCCCCTCTTTTCGTTTGTGCTTCTTCCTTGACCATGTGCCGGACCAAACCCCTAACTTCACACAGGAGACATTTTAGGAACAGGAATAACATAATACTTCAAAGGCCATTTTATGATTATTATAATTCAAATGGTTAGGCACATGCCCTTGTCCTTAAGCCTAAATCTTCAAATACCATGTTTGTTTGAACCATGAAAGCCCGGAATCAATGAAATGAATCAACTATGTATTTGGTAATGAAAAAAAAAGGGTGAGCATTTTTAGTACTAACAAAAAAAGGAGTGTGAAATAGCAATTTTCATTAATCAAGTCCGTCGAATTAGTGTTTTAATAATCAAAAGTATATACAAAAATAGTGTGTGAAAATATTGGAAAATATAAAATATTAAATATAGGGTTTAAGACAGATAAATACGAAATATTAAATATAGACAGAAACTATTAAAAAAATTAAGCTTAATCAGTGTGAATCCACTCAACCAAGTTAGAGTAGGGGATTCAAAAAATAATCCCCATCTATTGGAAAGGTGAATGATCTTGCAGGACTGAAGGGGTGAAGGGTAAGTAATGTTCATGTCTGATATTACCCAAACTCCATACATTGAAAATTTTGAGAAGATTCAAATTATTGAGTAGTGCTCAAATAGTCACTTACATAACCCAAAACTATTTAAGAAGACACAGATTATTGAGTTTGATATTTGAATTTGATCCTTTTCCCATTAAATATATTTATGCACGTCAAATTTGAATTCGAATTTATGGGTCATAGTTTGAATACAAACTGACACGCTGTCGGCATAATTAAACTAGCTAATAAATACACAAATTCCACCCCCCCGGGGGCGCGGGGGGCGGGGTAGAGCTACATTTTTTTTTTCATTTTTTAGTACATGGGCCCTAAAATATATTTTTTTTTGTTTTTATCATCGGTATTCAGATTTTACCCGATTATTTCAGTTCAAGCACTATGGGACCCATTTTACGAGTTGAATATTCCAAATCATTTTTCATGATTTTCAAGACTCTAAAATATTGATCCTATTAATTAGCAAAGTATTATACAATACGGATATTAAAAAATATTGTATATAAAAATTAAATTAATTATTAAAAGATATTATGTATTAAAATAAATTAATAATTGATTTAATTTAAAATTTTTTGATTTTTGATTTTTATATTTGTAACAATGAGTTTATAATATTTTATTAAAATAATTAATTATTAAAGTTTTATATTATTATATTATTTCTAATTTTTAATATGGTATCACACCTTCCGTTATATATTTTCTCAAATCACTGCAACCCCTAATATTTTATTAAGCCACTCGCGCTCTAAAAAATTCGTAATATCACAGTTTATAGAGGATGCCATTCAAAAACAAGTCTTCAATCATGGTTAATGCAATGTCCTGGAGAGAGTCGTATTCAAGAACCAACTGCTGCGCGCTCCCCTTGCAAGCAAAAGTATGTCAAAACCTAATGGCCAACGGCCGCCTTGGGCGAGGTTAAGAAACCCAAATAGTATTCAAGCAAATGGAGGTTGGTATTTGCTCGTATTTTTCTTTCAAAATTTGACCATTTAACCATTACTTTTCTTCTAATAAACCATTAATCTTTATGCTTATTTGTAACTTCACTATAATTTTTTTATTTATTTAAAAGTGACAGCTTGTATGGCATATCTCATGCCAGTAAACTCTATAAAAATATAATTTTATTTTATAATCTATTAATACCATTTAAATAATATAGCTACGATTTTCATTCCATTAGGTTTTTCACACATACCTTAGGATTTGTTCACTTGTGAAGCTCATTTCCATGTGAAATTCAGGATATGAATCCGACAAACTAAATTCAAATATAGTATTTTTAGATTAGAAGCAAGAGTAATGATGCGTGGATGCAAGAAATTTGACAACCATATGTTGATTTGACAAATGAAAGCTACAAAATAACATGGAAAAGGAACAATCTTATTTTCAATTAAGTTGTTGGACAGTGCCCTTAATCTTAATTTTTTTTAATTGTATTTTTTTTTTACTATACCAACCGATATCCGACACCAAATTTCGAATAATTTGATACGAAACTTACAGTGGTCTATTTATGGATTACCCTCCTAATATAGTCTGCTTCATATTTAAATCAACATAATCTATTCCGATATTCAGAATATTGGTTATTGAAAAATCATATTCATACTCATAATTGGGTCCTTATTGGATTTAGTCGGCCCCACTTCTATATGATCTTATACATAATCCTCTTTCAATTCAATGTTTTATTTGAATTTTATTTCATTTGTCAAAGGGGTTGGTAAAAATTTTGAATTCTGCGACCTTATTATGGTGGGAATCCAAGATTTGGATATGAAAACAAGGACAGAATGGTAGGGGCCACCGGGGGGCTATAGTGACCATAAGTGTCCAAATGATTGAGAGCTTGATTAGATTCCATTTGAAATAATTAGTCTATTTAATAAAAATTTTAAGTCATCTTATTTTAAACTATATATCTTTTCATTAAAAAATTATTTAAATAAGAAAAAAGAGACAAATTTGAGAAAATACAAATGGGTTTTACTATGATGCATAAGAAAAATGTAATTCACTGCCATTGTCATAAATCTTGACCTACCCTTCCTAAAATTGAAATGGGGTTTGTGTTTATTGATTTTATTCATGCAAGGGTTAAGTCTAGATCAAGCTCTAAATTATTACTTACGGTTGTTTTGTATATATGATTTAATCGAATTACTAAACTCTATGATCTCATCAGAGTCACACCTAATATTTCAAATTTAAGAGTTATAGCAATACAGTATTTTTATCTGAAAATCTTAATTTACATTTTTTTTATTAATATTTTACAATTAAAATATAAATTTTTTTATAAAAGATATTAAATTCCACAAATAAAAGTTAAATTTACTTTTGAAAATATAATTATTTTTATTAAAAGAATAATTCGATTTTAATTAAATTTAATTTTAACTTTTTCGAGCGCCATTACTATTAGTTTGTCTTGTAAATTATTGGGACACGAAAGCATGGACAAATGAGATGAAGAAGAAAAAGGACGAACCAATGGGCACAATTTCCAACGGACAAAAGAAGGGAAGGCCCAGTGATTTATTTATTATTTATTTTTTAATTCGTAAAAGTAAAAGTGATTTATTTCTATGATGAAAGTGCCCCAGATGAAGGCAGCATAGGGCACCCACAAGCCACAAGGTCAACTTTTTTGGGTCTCATCAGAGTAACCAAAGTCCCCCAAACCAGATTTATGGGTAAGGGTAACCCAATTGGATGAAAATGAACATCCACCACTGGTTTTAAATGAAGGAAGCTTCTTACCCTTTTTTCCTTCCCCCCTCCCCCTTTATCTTTCATAAAGTTTGCGAAAAGAAATATTTCTTTCCAAAAAAAAAAAATTTGCAATATGTTTCATAAAATTTTAATCTTTTTTGACAAATGAATTTTACCTTTTTAAAAGTGAATTATAATATGGGTATGTTAGTAGACCAATACGATGTATTAAAGAACAAAATTTGAACCAAATTTTAATAAATAAATTTTCAAAGTAAACTATTGTAACAAAGTTAAATTTTACATCAAGATATTTTTTGATAAAGAAAAATGTTAAAAAAAACCCAATTGAGAACTCTGCGGAACCAAAGAGGCTAGCTTATAACATACGGAAATTTTTTATCACTAATATTTTTTATTTTTGAAATATTTTAATATATTAAATTAATTAATATTTATATAAAAAGTTTTTATATTTAATAAATTATTTGTTTATTTAATTATAATTTTTATCTTTTATATTATTTGTTTTATAATTAATAAGTATATAGTTGATTATTTTAGATATTTATTATAAAAAATGTCTATTCCATCGTTTCTATATATTTATATAAAAATTATTATATATATATTTTTTTATTTATGTATTTACTCATATTTTCATTTTCTATATTCATATTTATTATTATTATTTTTATATCTTTTTATTTTTGTTTTCATTTTTCATCTCTATTTCCGTGGGACTTATGGGCTAACTAAACTACTTACCCAACCTTCAGGTTTGCCAACAAATTCATAGAACAGAAAACACCATGGAAAACCTTCATTATTGCTCAAGAATTATCCAATTTGCAACCCAAAGAGCAAAAGGCCAACTTTACAAAGAGAGAAGAAGAGATGAATTTGACAATGAATGGCTCATCAACCACTATTGGATGAATGATTGCTTTTCCTAAAGTAGAGAAGCATTCTCTTTTAGCTTTCTCCTTGGAAAATTACCCGTCAACTTTTCCTCATTTCATAGTTCCAATTTTGTTCTGATCCAATAATTCATCTCTTTTTTCTTTTGAGAAAAGAAATTTGAGGAATTATTTTAAAATATTTTACTTTTTAGGTTTGAATTACGCGAAACAAAAATATTTATACAAATTAGAAATCAGTAAAAAATTATTCGAATCTTTTTAGGAAAAATTATTTACAAATTTAGATTGGGGATGAAATACCACAAGTATTTGAGATTCAAATTTTAATATGGAGAATAATAAATATATATTAGGGGGACAAAGAACATTTGAGATCCTTTCTTTAAGGGCAAAGAAAATGATATTTTGAAATTATATTTATTAAAGTTTTTTTCTTAAAATTTAGGAGGTAGCTGTACTTCTTATAAACCTTCCACCAACAATGAGTATGGTTTATGGTTCTTTAGATTTAAGATGAATTTGAAGTTTCAAATCCTATTACTACATAACCATGTGATGTCAGAGGGAGGGTCTCCTTCTTCTCCTAAGTCAGACGAAATTTTTCTCTCGGGTTATCCTTGAGATCCACATGATTGAACTTGTGTTAGTTTTCAACTCTCTAACATTTCTAGTATCATATTATCTATCAACGTTAAAAACTTAATCTGTAATATTTTAATGAATCGTGATATTCAGAATATGATTTCTTTTAAAAGTTAATTCTCTCCGTTATATTTTGTATTAAAAAAACTATCCAATAAATTGAAATGCACCACCGCCTCATATCCTAAAATTTAGCGTCCACTCGTATGGAATTTCGACACTAAAAGGACTGCATTGCCAACACGAACCAGTTGTCCATTAAAAATTGGATCAAAGGTCACGTTAATCAGATTCCTCTACATTGAAACCCTTAATTTAGTAGGCCACGATAAATTTTAATAGCAATATTTGATTTTATCCCCAAAAAAAAAAAAAAATACCATTTGATTTTATTGAACTCTTTTCACGGTTTTGGATCTATCATATAACATTTGCTTATTTTATTTTTGTAGTCAGAACCATAATTAAAACAAAATTTTTTTAAAAAATCATAAAATTGGAACTTAATTCTCAAGTAGACAGCTTGATGATCACAATCTTCCTCCCTAACTCTAAAATTTAAGATTTGAATACCTGTATAACTAAAAATAAATAAAAAAAATAAAATTGGAACCTAGAATCAAAGCATCAAGGAACTTAAAAAAACATGAAAAACCACAAAAACATAATACAAAAAACATAAAAAAAAAAATAGAACGGAATCAAAATCAAATTAAAAATGAATTAAAATTAGAATCATGTAATTCTTGAATCTGAATAGAATGAAAACTAGGGTTTTTAGATTTGTTTTGTTTTATTTTTGTTTTTGATTTTTCCCCGCAAAATCCAAACCTTTCGATTTTTGGAGACCCCGGTGGGCATGTCTAGCCTAGAGCTCGCACGGCTTTCCCAAGGGTGGGGCACGCTTTTCCAGGGGGAAACGAACAACACCCAAGACAAATCCCATTTATTAAATTGTTACGACGTACCAAGGTGGGCTCCCATTAACATTTTCTTTAATTTCCTATGCTATTTATGTTAACTTAATTTATCTCAATTTATTTTTATCTTATCTTATTCATAATAATTTTTTACGTAAACGCTAAACCCTAAGTTGATTTGGGGTTGCTATTTTCTTTTAATAGAACTTTATTATCATGATCACTTTCCATTATACTTAGGTGAGTGTTAGTCGTGTTATAAAATATATATTATTTATCAAAATGAAATCAATTATTAAAAAATTTTATGTATTAAAATAAATTAATTGACTTAATTTGACTACCTCGCACTCCTTTCATCAAGCAAAAACGAGAAAGAGAAAAAAAATAGAACATTAATTGTAAAATTTTGATAATTAGAATTGGATTTTATGTTTAATGTTTTCATTTCATGAAAATGGTAGAGATTTACGGTCCATTTGGACGGAGAGTTTTGATAAAAAAAAGAAAGAAATGATAGGTTTTTAAAAAATCAACTCACATTTGACAAAATAATTTATTGAAGGGAAAGATTTTGAAAGATTTTATCGAAACCTTCCAAACCCAAGTTTTCAATCCCACTAAATCGGTGGATTTTGAAGGAAATGTTATTTTAAATATCAAATTAACTTTTATATAAATTTTTAAACAAATAATTTTTTGAATACATTCCCTCTCTTTCCCTTATCTAACCAAATGTCATCTTTTTTTCTTCTCATTCTCTTCCTTTCCCATCACATTTTTTATTGCCAAACATAATTTTTAATTTTACCCATTTTTTCCTCTATTTCCCATTCTTTTCCTTTCTTAAAGTGTTTTTAAGACCGGAGTAGAGCGATCGGTTAGACTGGTTTGATCATGAACCCTTTTATAGCATAATGCGATTTTTACTATTAAATCAGATAAAATTAAATTCTACTAAAATCACTTAAAATTGATAAAATGGTAAAATGTTCAAACTAATAAAAAAATTATAATATATAAATTCATTTTTTTTAGTTTTATATAATATATAAATCATTGCTGATAAATCAAATTTATTTTTTATAGAGATATATAAATTTTATTTTATTTTAAAATATATAATATATAAATTATATATATAATATCATGATAATATCATTTGATTCATAATACGATCTGATTAGTTTGATCAATAAATTAATAAATTAATAGATTAACCGAGTTATTTAAGGATTCGGTTCTAAAATGCATTATGGGTTGCCAAACATAGGTGTTAGAGGAATTGATAAGGGAAGCAAATATCAAACCATGGAATGCAAATGATATACTATTTGATCTTTATTCATTTGCATTATTCATTTCGCACCTAACATTCACTTTTTAAAATTCTATCTGCAGCATTCGGATCTATAATTTGAATATTCTCTCCATGTCCACCGCTAGGTAGATTTTCTATTTATTCTACTACAATTTTTTTTTAAATTAATACAAATTTTATACTGATTATTTAGAGTTTAGGGTTCAGGATTTATATTTTAAAATTATATTTGGACAAACCTCTTCGCCCCTCTTACAATTTTTTTATTTTTGGACATGTTTTGATTCATGTCTTTAAAATTGATTTATAATTTTTATAGGTTTACAAGAAGCCTTCCAAATAGGCTTGCTGAAACATCTACCTTAACTTGTTTTTTCATTACATCTCATCCTATTTAAGAAGGATTCTATAAAATATTCAATATTAGAATAAATTAGTAATAATTTGATTTTAACAATATTGAAATTTATTTATTTATTTATTTTTTTTCATATTTGTAACTAATAAATCCGCACACCAACCCAAGTGTCGCCGTAGATTTTGGTGTTGGTAAAAGCAAAAGAAAAGGTGTAAGTGAATATTGGGAAAATAGGTTAAAATTTGAGGCGGCCCACCCCCACCATGAATTTGTAAAGAAACAGCAAAAGGTCGCAACCCTTTAATCTCAAGTAAAGCAACAAATTAAAAAATAAAGAGCATTCCAAACCCTTCCCCATAATAAATCAAGAATAAAAATAAGACTAAGCTATCATGTACCTTAATTTCTCTCTCATCTCTCATGTCACAAGTCACGTGCCGGCAAGAGAGAGAGAGAGAGAGAGAGAGAGGGTGGGGACGTGATGCTTGCTTGAATCAAAAATCAAATAATTATGTTTTTATGAACCTTAAAAATAAGAATAAGTTATCATATCTTATGTTAGAAACTTTCATCACATATTTCTATAATTTTTTTTTTGAGGAAAACATATCTTTTTAATCAGAAATAAAATTTTCATATCGAGAAATATTAAATTATTTTCTATAATTTTTCACTCCAATAATTTAAAATTACTATCATTCGCATATTTTTCTTTTGAATTTTACCGGATAAAAGAGGGAGAAAAAATATTCGATTGATTTATTATTAAGTAATTAACTCATAAATTATTCGTGTATAGAAAACATATATGGAATGAATTTAAAATCTCTTGAATACAAATTTAAAAATCAAATGCTGAATTTTAATTAAAAACATTATATGTCATGAGTTAATTTATGATTTAAATTCTAATGAGTTTGTTTAATTGCAATCGCCATTTTAGGCCAATACCCATAATCAAAATTTGGAAAACGCCACAAAGAAACAGTCCTGGCTCGGGCTTTGGAGTTTGGTGCGTCTTTTAGTTTTAGTGGAGACGTGAGCCTTTCTGCGCACCAGCTCACATACAACCGCCTTCCCTTTCCCCCATATCTCTCTCTCTCTCTCTCTCTCTCTCTCTCTACGACTGAAAAGTTTCCCTCTCTTTGTCTGGAGCTTCAGCCAAATTGGCCATTTGGGATTTTTGCCCATAAAATTCAATTCAAAAAGGCATAGAGAGAGGGAGAAACAAAACAAAACAAGGATCAAGGTAGAAATGGAAACATGGGTATTGGTGGGGCCTACACATGTTGTTAAAATGGTGGAACCAAAAGCAGGAGTTTTTCTCAACTAAACGTGGCTTACGACCCCTAGTCCCCCATGGATCCCCTCCATTACACCACGACCGCTCTCTCTCTCTCTCTCTCTCTCTCTCTCTCTCTTTCTCTCTCTTTCTAAAACGGAGCTTTCCAAAGTTCAACTTTTCTTCTTTTGTTTCCTCAAAAACTAAAGAAGGATTTTATTTTATAACTTCCATTAAAATATAAGTGGCAGCAACACGGCCTCTCTCTCTCTCTAGAACGGAGTTCTCCACGGTTCAACTTTTCTTCTTTTGTTTCCTCAAAAACGAAAGGATGGTTTGTTTTACAGCTTCCATTAAAATATAAGTGGCAGCAACACGGCTTCTCTCTCTCTCTCTCTAGAATACATACCGAGTCATCTGGGTTTTTGAAGAAGAAGTTGTTTTTGAGCTCCTGAAGCTGGAAATTTCTTTCTTGGATCTCCTTCTCCAGGTTAGATTATTTAAAAAGATGTACTTTGTTGTATCTTTTTAACTGTTAATTTACTCTCACTTTTATTAATATCTGTCGATTGGTTTGGTTTTTTCTTTTTTAAATATATTTTGGGGCTCTGGGTTTTTTGCCCGACAATATTTTTGGTAATTTTTTTTAACTTTTTTCAGGGAGAATTTGTCTTCCAGTTATGGTTATGCTAATTGATTTCTGGATTTCTTTTGTTTCTGTAAGCTTTGGATTTGCAATGACATAATTGAATTTTTAGTTTTTCTTGTTTTGTTATTAATTTTTTTCATTGTGGGTATTTGTGCTTCTAATGTGTTTTAGTACTTCATAGATTTGATTAATTCACTTTTTTTTTTTTTTTTCTTTTCAATTTTCTTACATAGAGTATGATTTTGAGGAGATATAATTGACTGATTGAGAATATTTTTAATTAAAAAATAAGAAATTTTGTCTATTTGATTCAGGCTAGATTTCTACCTTGGATACCTATTTTCCTTTGACCCAGTTTGGCTGACCTATGTAGGTCAATGTCTTATGATTCAACAAAATGTTTGCTGCATAACATATCTGTGGAAATGCGTGTACAACCGTCTGAACAAATAATTATTTATTCCTAGTGTTTGGTGAGAGGAGAATCATCTTGTCAAACAATTCAATAATGTTTTCCAAGGAACACAAAAATATGGAACATCCCAATGAGTTCATAACTGTTAGAGGTTTTTCAATACTTTTATATTTCTTCTCTTCATGTTCCAGAGGGATTACATGACCAATTAATTACAGATTTTGTAAGTTCATGCCCTTGTTAAGACTATAAATTGGTTAGCTATTCCTTTTCATATGTAGTTTCTTTGCAGGGCTGCAAATGAACCAAATTATTCGTGAGTAGCTCGTGACTCCGCTATATTTAGCTAAATGAGTCTGAGTATGAACACGATTTTTAGATTTGTTGATTTAATTAGCCAATCTTAGACATAGGGTGAATACCCTCTGACTCGCTCGTTTGCAGCCCTACTTCTTTGTTCCCTTGTTCCCCTTTGTTTTTTTACCTCACTGCATCAGATTGAATTCTTATTCAATGTATAGTGGTCACAGTCTATTTTGTTTTTTGTTTTAATTTGTTTTGGTTTGGTTTGGTTTGCTATTGTTTTTGTTTTTGTTTTTGTTTTGTGACAAGAATATGAGACATAGCATTCATGCCATTCATATTATTTGTCGATCTGCAAAGCACTGACTGTAGGTTTTTTCTAGGTAGCTTGTGAAATGGTAAAAAGACAAATTTCAAGGTGAAGGATTATGATTGTGAGTAATAGCTGATATGTATCATAAGTTGATTGCTGAAAGATGGAGGATAAACTAGTTAATATGCAGAAAAATCAAAAGGTGGAAGAAAACTCTTTGGATGACCTGAGCGAAGGCAAGGATACTGCAGAACATTGCCCATCAGATTTTCCGGATTCTAAGTCTGCAAAAAAGGTGAGAAGAACAAAAGGGGAGGGTACCTTGATATTGAATATAACTCAGTCAGCAAGCAGTGTATGCTGCCTTCAGAAGTCATCCCTGCAGAGTGGTTGTGGCTTGGACTATTGGATTCCAAAGCATATTGTGAGTCTTGATGAGAGATATCTTCGTCATTGCTTGAATTTGATACATATTACTGCATTTAAATCCATCCCTTGCAATATATCTTTAGATTTAAGCTCCTCAAAAATAGGCATTCACTCAGACAGCTTTGATAATTTTAAAACCAGAAGAAATAGTTCATTAGGTTTGTCAAGGCTTGCTTTCCAATGCCCGTCCGCTGGTGGGACTGGGAATGTAGTTATAAGCCAGGCAGGAAAGTGGATAGTGGGTTTTATTGCAGGGCATAGAACAACAAAGAACTTGTTACAAAGCCCTTCATTTCGCAAATTGGGCATATTATCCAGTGACACATGCTCTCCAATGACTGGGTCAGTTGATTTTAGGGAAACATTATGTTCTGATTATACAAGCTCTCTAGTTTCTCGGAAGTTAAAGAAAAATATCATGGCTCAGAGAAACCAAGGACAAGGATTTAAGTCTGCACATAAGAGGCTTGATTCGTTGTCAAGCACATTCTCCACATATTCAGATCTGTCTTCTTCATCTTCTGCTTTTGGAATTGGTAATACTAGTCAAGGAATGCTTCAATGCACATGGAAGGCGGGCTTTCCATATTTTGTATTCTCTGTGGATGATAAGAAGGAGCATTATTCTGCCAATCTGGTACAGGTGGGATCTGCAGGTAATAAGGCTTCGGACTACACTTACTCGTTTAATTTGAAAAGTCATGGGCAAAAGGTGCACAGCATTAATAATGAAGAGTCAGATCTTGTTGGTAAGATGAAAGTGCACACCTCTTTCACTCTCTGTCCAACAAATAATATGAAGATTATGGAGACTGAGTGTGTTTTATTTGGCGATGATGAGAATAATATGGTAGAGGTGCAAACATCAAAGTGGAAACTCAGCAGGAATAGGAAGTTGTCAAAGATGGTGAAAGTGTTTGGGAGTGGTCATTCCATCAGGCACAGGACTCCCTCCAGTTCTGGTGGAGCATGTGAAATTTCTGAAAATAACTATAAGGAGCCATTCCCAGATTCAGACAGCAATCTCAATGCAGCAGGTAAGGCCAATCTCTTGGAAAGTACGATTCCACCAAATCTAGAATTAGCGGCCATTATTCTAAAAGAATACCTCCATGATAGCCGTCAGGAGGCAGAAGTTGGAGGATGGGGCTTGAAATTTTTAAAGAAAGTTGGGGGTAAACAAACCAGTATCTCCAAAGACAACTCAGTGCCTACTGAAAGTTCAAGAATTAGTGGTGATTGCTCCACAAGCGTGGATATTCTGATCCCTGCAGGTGTACATGGTGGGCCGCAAACCGGAAATGGTGGCCCTTCTAGTCTTATTGAGAGATGGAGATCTGGTGGACATTGTGACTGCGGTGGCTGGGACATTGGTTGCCCACTCAAAGTGTTCCATACCAAAATAATAAAAGAACATCTATTACCCAGAGTGGATTCTCAAGGGCACTGCAAACCATTTGTCCTAAGCACCCAGGTTGGTTGATCAACTCATATCATTTTAGTTTGCTTGTTTGCGTGTTTAATTTCATTTCCAGCATCAAACATTATTGCACTCCTGGTCATAATATTTTGGTTATACTAAGCTTCCATCGATTTGCTAGATATGCCACAGCAATTTGGCAATTGACAAAAATACAGTCAATCCTTTGGCTAGAGCCTTATGAGTAGTCGAGATCTACGTTGCCAATATTCATTAATTAGTAACTTTTGCACGGGGTATTTTCCAGGAGGATGTAATCTCATGCTAATTCCCACTGTGCATGCATCGGCAGTTTACAATAATCGTAAATTTTGACCAATTTACTTTACTAATTGCCAGCAAGTTGACTACAAGCATTATTACAGCATATTCCCTGGGTCAATGGTCAAGAGTAATCCCCAGAAGTTAGACAAGGAAACCAGCAATAATGTTTGTCCATTTTCTGACTCTGGAATCTGCATGGACCTACATTTATTTGCCAAAGCCTGTTCATTTCAGGCTAGCTTAGCTATTCATTGTTTTTACTGCATCAAATGCCCAGCATTCTAGCTTACTGAATAGTTAAGTATGGTGAAGCAGAAGGCTTTGCAACTTCTGCACTTCACACTCACTCCTACACCTTTAGAATCTTCACAATAATCTATCTTGGTTTCTTCATCATGGACGAAGATGTTTTCCATAATTCAATTTATGTTGGAACCATGGTGCATGTCTGTGCTTGATTAAGCATTGATACGATCCTTTCCCTAATTTTCAGGGTTCAGAGCTTGACACGCCTTATTTCAAAATGGTGAACATCAATAATGGCCTGTATTATATTCATTTCCAATCAACTCTGTCACCATTGCAGTGTTTCTCAATAGCAGTGGCAATTCTTCACACACACAGTCCCCAATTCCGGCCAAAAAATGTACAGAGTTTAAAGTAGAGTATGGACGGGTATTCATCAGCTTTTTAACTTATACAATAGTTCAACCCGTAACTAGAAAGTAAGTTTATATAGCCACAGGAAAGAAGAGTCTTGTTCATTTGTTTTTGTTGTATGATTATTATTTTTCTGATTCTATTTTTTGTCATTTTCGTTACTATTTTGAAATAATTGCCCTTTTAGCTTCTTTCTTTTAGCCTGTATTATTGAGGTTGCACGTAGCAGTTGTGTACAATTAGCCCACTGTCCCCTTTTTTGTTATCTTTGAGGATATTGACTTAGACCTGAGCATGGGTCTGGCAGCCTTTTTCTTGCCTAAGTTTAAACTGACTTGAACGTTTGGAGAGTTTGGACACTGACCCAGCAATAGACTTGGCCTACAGACTGACTTGACCTTCAGACTGGGTAATGCTTCCTTGTGACCTCATACCCTTTGTTATTATCTCTTTCTGGGAAGAAAAAAGGGTAAAATTAGCAAAAATTGATCAGGACAATAAATTGGGAAGTCTACTTGGTAAATAAATCAGAGTAACAGCATGCGACTTAAATGTTTTGCTTCCTTCCATAATCAAGTGTAGAGACAGAGAGATCAAAGTTTCTATTGCTTTCTTGTGTCATAACCTAAGGTTTCTGGCATACTTCATTTCTATGCAATGGCTATTTTCTTGTTCCAGTCATTATAAGTCTTATATTCCTGTAAATCGTGTCATTGAGATTTGGAGAAAAAAAAATCAAATTGCTGTTCAAGCTAGAAATGCTTCTTCTTCCATTTTGGCTTTTTGAGACCGTCAATCTCTCAATTTTGTGGGATTTTGTGAGCCATGAAGTTTACAAAATGCCATTACTCAAAGAAGGGAGAGAAGGTGGCTAACCCCCTCCCCCAAAATTAGTAACATTGCTTCTAAAATCATCACTTCTAATGCGTATTCGACTGCTCCTTCAATATAAATTTCTTGTTTTGCACATATCATTTTGTCTCAAAATTTTCTCCTTAGGTTCGATTCGGAGCCTAATTCATATAAAGACGTATACCTTCTCCATTTAGTCATGAAGTACTTATTGTATGTCACATATATCTGTTGTATTTTTAGGGTTTAGTGGTTGCTTAACTGGGGGTTCGCATAATTTTATGTTTATTTGTTGCTCTTCAACCATGAATTTTACTTTTCTCAGCTTGGGAATGACTGAACTTGGTTTTTTTTTTTTGGTGGAAGTGACTGAACTTGGTTTAGCAGACTGAATCATGTAAATTTTATATTCGTTCATATAATTATGCATTTTTCACATAATATGAGAAAAGAACACCTAATTAAACATAAAATGCAGGCCTAGTAAAGTTCCGATCGAAAAGAAAGATATTTTTCACATAGTATTTAAATTTAAAACTATATTCTTTAATAATATTTTGATAGTTTATTTTTGTATCAAAACTAAAATAATTTTATTTTGATAAAAGAAAAAGGTAAAACTCAGAAAGAAAATGGACATGATAACATTTAACAAAGGTTTCCAATCATAGGCCTCGTTGCTTAGCATTAGAAGGTCCAAAACATTGTCCCCTGGTAAAGGTTTTGCCATAAGGTTGAGCGAAGTATCATTTCTCTAACAAATATAATTGTGCTTTCACTGATATTCTTTAAATAAATTCTTATATTTAAATTTTATGTATGACAAAAATAAATATCGGGAATTTTTTTTTTCTTAAGGATATAACCCAACTTTCATTGTTTTTAATCGAATTTTATGTGATTATTAGATATCGATTATTTTTATATAAATAAATGGATATATCGTATTTGGTTACCGTATCATAGTTTACAACATCGTTTCAAACTCAAGACCTTAGTTTTAAACGAATGAATCATCATCATTCGACAATTCCTATGGATATATCATATACCAGCTCCTGAATCAATTTATCGGCCAATGATTACATTTAAATACATAGGAATCCAAGTTCCTCTCTCCATCGTCTTGTCCGCGGCTTTCTGTCTCTTTTCCCTAATTTTTCAGAAATTGATTTAGCTCCTGAATTTTTAGAAATGGAAATTGATTTGTGGATCAAATCTCTTCTTCCTCTCCCGTGCATAAACTTGTTATCTCTCTGGGTCCTTGCATTTGCTCAAAGCCATGAGGGCATTTGGCACTTCTGTTAGCCCCATGAAGGGTTGTGGTGGCAAAGATATAAGCCCATCCACAACTGCAGGACATGTGGCTGATTTCCCAGGGATGTTCTCTTTCATGTCCTCCATGAAAGAGCAGAAATCAGCTATCTTCAGTTCTCTCTTCCTCCCTGATTCTAACATCAAAGAAATTGATGACTCTAAAATAGACTCAAAACAGAGAAAAGGGAATTATAAAAATTAAAATAAACTTGCAATTAAAATTTTTGTTAATCTCTTCACCTGAAAGGTCTCATGCTATTGAGAAAGAAAGCTGAAGGGAATTAATTTATCTTGTGGTTTAGTTTTTCTTATTGGTAAGATATATATATATATATATAAAACTTAAAATATTAATTCACGAAATATGGATTCCAATTCAAAAATAAAATAAATTAATTTCAATTTATCTAATACAAACCCAACACCAAACCTCCAAAAATAAGTTTGAAATTTAAAATATCACTAAATTTTAAAATATTGAATGAAATTTTTAGTTTGTACCTTTGACGTATTTAGGACTCGCATGATTACTAGAGTTTCTTTGTTAGAAGAAGAAACAGAGAAGGAAAGAAAGGCAGTTGTGCTCGAGATCCAAAACACAAAAAATGGATAAAGTTAAAATTAGAACTTAGCTTCTTTAGTAAGAAAATTGCAATTTTGATCTACATGGAGCTGGTATATGGCCAGTAAATTCCAGATGGGTTCAAATATTGGGCGAAATGAAATTTATTCGAATTTTTTTTTTTTCGTTTTTTAATTAGGGCACGAGGTATTCCGGACATTCCCGAGCAAGGAGTGGAATTGAAAACTTTGATTATAGTTATCAATGCTTTGTAATGTTTGAAGTGCAAACTTTGGGCTAGTCAAAGCATAACATCTACCAAATTTAGGGTTTACGATCATGTAATTATGAGGTTGCACGCTTTGTGTTTAATCATGTTCGGCGTTATCAATGCCTAATTGATCGGTGGCCGAACACTAATTCTTTTTAACAATGTTTTAGATTTGAGTACGAGAAAACAGATACCGAAGAGTTTTATTCCTTAAAACCATCAATATTTAGTAATATAATCGGTATTGATACTATTTTAAATTTTGTTCTAAGTATATAAATATTTAAATTTACACATTATTATATTTAAAATAAAATAATCATTAACTTCAAATGTAATAACTTACGGTAAAGGAATACACTAAAGTCATAACCAAAATGAATCATTATTAATCATTATTGTACAATTTCTATGGAATCATCATTCGACGATTCCTATTGTTATTAATGCATAATAAACCAAGTTCTTCCTCTCTTTGTCGTCTTGTCCGACTTTCCGTCTCTTTTTCCTAATTTTTCAGAAATTGATTTGTGGATCAAATCTTTTCTTCCTCTGGGTCCTTGGATTTGCTCAAAGCCGTGTGGGCATTTGGCACTTCTGCTAGCTCCATGAGGGGTTGTGGTAGCAAAGATCTAAGCCTAAGGCTATCCATAACTGCAGGACTTGTGGCTGATTTTCCAGGGATATTTTCTTTCATGTCCTCCATGAAAGAGCGGAAATCAGCCATCTTCAGTTCTCTCTTCCTCCCTGATTCCAAAATCAAAGAAATTGATGAGTCTAAAATATTGGTTCATGTTCACTATATTTCATGAGTCTAAGCCATTTTTATTTTTCAAATAAACAAATTATTATCTAACAATAAAATGACATGGAAAATAGACTCAACTAGCAATTAAAATTCTTGTTAATCTCTTCACCTGAAAGGTTTCATGCCATTGAAGAAGAAAACTGAAGGGAATTATCTGCAAATAATCAAATCAAATGATCATCATGGAACAGTTTTTCATTTAATAAAGAAAAGGGATTGAAAGAAACAAGAAAAGCATAAAACCACATACCTGGTCCAACATGAGAAAATACAATTGAAGAAATCACAATCCATTATCATAAGACTCCTGCCTAACCATCACCACCCCCCCCCCCCCAAAAAAGAAAGAAACATATGAAGAGAGAGAGCACTTCACGACAACCCCCAAGATAGAGCAGAAGGCTCTCCCATGTCCTATTTATTAGTAATCTAAACTATGAAATGGATTCTTTTTTTAGTAATTATGTTGAATTCAATTGATCACTTGATCCTAAAATAACTTGTTATCCTTATCATGTATTTGGTACATAGGATTTGACGACAATGAATGTCATTCAAGATGAGGGAGTCCAGTGCATGAACTATTATATGAATGCGCGAGACAGATAGACATGAAGAGAGTTTTTTTGTTAATTTTGTCTCATTAGTTAACTTCTTATCGTTATCATATATTTGGTACATAAGATTTGGTGAGAATGAATGTTATTAAAGAGGAAGGAGTCTAGGGTATGAACCCAAACATCAAACCTCCAAAAATATATAATTTAAAATATTAATTTATGAAATTTGGATTCTAATTGAAAAATAAAAATAAATTAATTTCAGTTCATCTAATTTAAACCCAACATCATACCTCCAAAAATAAGTTTTGACATCAAATTTAGGAGTCGCTATGACTTCCAGAGTTTCATTGTTGACTTCCAGAGTTTCATTGTTAGAGCAAATAGAAAAGGAAAAAAAAGGGTAGTTTTCATGAAAATCTAAAATAAAGAAAATTTGATAAAGTTAAAATTTAGGATTTAACTTCTTTAATTAGAAAATTATAATTTTACCTGTACCAAGCTAGTATATGGCCGATAAATTCAAGATGAGTCTAAATACGGGTGAAATGAAATTTATTTCAATTTGTTCTTTTTTTTTTCTTTTTCCTTTTTAATCGGAGAATGAAGTATTCCGATCATTCCGAAAGTTAGAATAAAATCGACAACTTCAATTATAGTTATTTCAGAGTACAAACTTTGGAGAATGAGTTAGCATACGCTATGTATCTAATCATGTTGTGTAATATCAATAAATTATAATTCAATTGATATCATCTCTTTCTGTTTCTAACTCTGGAGTTTGAGTCTCTCTTTTGTATATATATATATAAATCATGTTGTGCAATTAATTCATATTGATACTTTAATTTTTATGGTTTTCACTTGCGCTTCTTTTTGGTAATGTTTATTTGTGCAAATGGATTTTTTTTTTCTTATTATTGCTTGCCACAATGGATATCAGATCAATAATCAATTACGTTATCTCCGGATCCTCCATGGATGTCAGAAATTCCAGAAATCATAGATGGAATATTTGGTTCTTCTCAAGAGAGTTTTATGGTAATTGAAAAATTACCTGCTCAATGGAGTTGGCAAAATGGTAATATTTGTATATCAGATACAGGAATAATACTACTAATTTAAATGAATTAAACTTTTAATATATTTTGGTATTGTGTATTAATTTATATATATACTTTTATTTTTACCCGGCAGCTCCATGTATATCTACGTCTAAACACGATCGACATTTGATAATATTTAAAATTTTATACAAAGTGTATAAATTTTTAAATTTACACATATCATAATTTAATAAAATAATCTTCGGTGTCAAATGTATTACTCTTGCTGTCAAATATAAATTATATCTAATAAAATAATTATTAATTTCAAATACAAAATTGAACCCCGGAGAATGAACTCCGGGAAGGTAGAGTAGAATTTATGATGATAAAGATAAAAAAAATTGTTAAAGTAGTAAAGTAGTAAAGTAGTAAAAATGAATAAATACATTCAATAAAAAAAATATTTATTTTTCCCAGATTCTTTATTTTTTTTACGACACGACAATCAAATTCGGATTATCATATTTTTCGAACTATTGATACTTGATAGTAAAAAAAATGTCTTGCATAATTTTTAAGGGGTTTTCTACCTAGATTCTTTTCCAAGAATAACATAAATTGAGTGAAAAATATAAGTATTTTCAGAATTACATTCTCATCTCATATACCAAAAAAAAAAAAAAAATGGTTAGAATTGATGCAAAAAACCCAAAATTGCAACACTCCTATGGGATGTGACGTGGAAACTTTACATATACATTGATCTCAAGACCAAAATCAAAATCATTTTGCAATCATATTATTGAGTATAAATCAATTGATATTTAAAGTTATAGTCCGACTAATCTGATTCAAGTATTATCGCTTATAATATATTTTTTTATTTTCAAATTAAGGGATTTAATATCTTTATTTATTAAATCGACTGTCTATTAATAATTAAGTTGTTGTCTCGGCCCTCTTATCCCTCTTATCCGTAGCTTTCTCTTTGTCTTCCATTTATAATTGGGAAACATGACTAACCAAAATTGATTTAGCTCCTGTCTCAATTTCACTTTCACCGTCTCTTCTTCCTTTAATCTCTGTCGGTCCTTGGATTTGCTCAAAGCCATTCCAGCATTTGGCATTTCTGCTAGCTCCAAGAGGGGTTGTGATGGCGAACACCTAAGCCCATCCACAACTGCAGGAGTTGTGGCTGATTTCCCGGGGATATTCTCTTTCATGTCCACTATAAAAAGGCAGAAATCAACATGTTTTGCATGCCTTTTTCTTACTCCTTTATTATTATTATTATTATTATTTTTGGTTAAAAGAGGATCAAAACAAACAGATAAAATAGAATGAGGGAAAACAAAATCCTCACAAAGAGGTAGGGCACTACGGCCCCTTTTCTTCCTGATCCAAGAAATGCCAGCTGCGTCTAGAGCCAAAAGAAGATTCACATCTGTTGGAGGGATGTCTGATTCTCAAGTACTAACATTTCCTTCTTGTCTGGGCAAATTCAGCCCCAACTTGGTCAACTTTTTTTTAGTATTATACCAACCGTTATTTAGAATCATAATCTGACTAATTCGGTTTAATATTTACAGTGGTCCATTTAAGAGATTACTTTCCTAATATAATCTATTCCATACCCACCAACTTGGCCAACTTGTCAGCATATCTACCCGCTTCTCTATACACATCTTCGTTCTCTCTACCTCCCTAATTCCGAAATCAAAGAAATTGATGAGTAAAAAATACTGGTTCATGTTCACTATATGAATCTAAAATATTTTATTTTTCAACTAAACAAACGATTATCTAATAAAAGGACATGAAAAAATAGACTCAAAACAAAAAAAAAAGGGAATTATAAAAAAATTAAAACAAACTTGCAATTAAAATTCTTGTTAATCTCTTCACCTATTGAAGAAGAAAGCCGAACGGAATTATCTGCAAATAATCAAATCAAATGGTAATCATGAACTTTTTTTTTTTTTTTTTTTTTTGATAAGCAGCATGTTTATTAAAATGACACTAGAGGGAATTGATGAGAGTTGGTCTAATCGTGACAATGTCCGTCCTGAACTTGGGAGCATACAAAATAGTTGGGGTTTTAATCTTGTTTCCGCCCCAGACGCAAAGCCTTGAATTTCCGGGAACAACTGATGTGGCTTCCTCGGAGAACAAACAGGACTATTGACTCAAAACAGCAAGGGCAATTATAAAAATCAAAATAAACTTGGAATAAAAATTCTTGATTTTCTTACCAGTTACCATGCTATGGATGAAGGAAGGCAAAGGAAATTATCAGCTAGAAATCAAATCAAATGATCATGATCAAGCATTTGTTTATGTAATACAGAAAAACTGAACCGAAAGAAAACAACATAATCTTAAAACTACAACATACTAAATATCGAAAACCATGTTATACTTAATCAAAATTAAAACATACTGTCCAAATTTTCTATCGTTAAATTTTTTCTCTGCAAACTTTTTCTCTCTTCGAAAAATCAAAATCTATTTGTTGAAATTCTAAACAAAATAGTTTGATCCTTAGGAAAAAGACAAATAAGAGAAAGAACACGTAACAACACACTCTATTTTAACTTTTTTTCTTTTAATTCTATAAATTTTGAGTTCAAATAACAAAATAAAAATATAATTTTGGTTATAAGTTTTTTTAATTTTAAATCTTACAATAAAAGTTTGAAAATTTTGTCTTCAATCTAGATTCAAATCAAAATTTGAAAATTTTCTCAGTAATCACTCTCATTAACATTAGTAAATACAAACTTTTCATTACATTTTGTGCTCTTTTTTAACTGTTATTTCTTAATATTGACGCTTCTAACGAAAAAATAAAATGAAAAAAAAAATAAACTCTTATCTTAGTTTTTTTGAACGTAGAATTCTTCGACATATATTACCGTTATTTCTAGGGAAGTCGTAAAATCTCTTTTGGAGTCTATATATGCTAACCAATTATATTTTTTAATTATCAAGTTGAATTTAATAGCCATATTTCTTCGAATTCAAGGGATAACATTTATTAAGTCGATCTAAATTGAAGTAGCTAGACTAGAAAATAATTATTTGTGACCTTGTTATCATTAAGATTAATTAGTGAAATGTTGTTATTTAACAAAATATAAAAATAATCTAAAACAAATCATTGAAATTAAATACTATTAACCGTAAAGTATAAATATTTAATCTGCTTAACTCGTATTAATAAGTTATCAAGCTTGATCAAAAAATGATAACTGATGTTCAATTACTTTCATAAGTAAATAATAATAATATTATTAAAAAAGTCTACTAGTTTTCCACAATTATAATTGTCGGAGAATTCTGAGATATAATGTCGAAAGTTAATAGTTATTTGAAAATGTCTTGGAAAAGTATGGCAATGTCGGACATAATAATGATTAGATAAGCAATATTTGGTCTAAAAAGTCCATACAAAATTAAGGGTCTACTTTTTTTTTTTGGGGTGATATAAGGGTCTATATTTACATTTCAAGATAATAGTCGATAATAGTCTCCCTTGGCAGGAAGTTATATTTGCTTTGTCATACTATAAGGGGAAATTATTTTTTTGATCTAAAAGTACTTGAGCCACACTAATTTAGACTTTCCCATTACCAATAAACACTCAACCCTTATACAATAGGATTGAATGTATGTGGTTAGGAAATTGAATGGAAAAGACTATATCGAGAGAGTTATCCCTTAAATAGGACTTCCGACGTTCGAAAGATTAATTGAAATATGATTTTAAATACGGTAAAAAAAAAAGTATTGAATGTATGTGGATTAGGAAATTGAATTGCATGTGCAGTAAATATATTGATATGGATTCTATATGTAAAACGAATTAAAATCACATGCTTTGTATATCTTTCTTTTCATTTATCGCAGGAGATTGTCAATAATAACAAAAAGCTATCAAATTCAAAAGGAAAAAAAAAAATATGGACTTACCTTTGCTTGAATGCTATAATAGAAAAGGACTTCCCCCTAACGGGTGAGGTGGCTTTCCCATTACCTCTAATATGGATGAGATTTGATGAAAGGGGGAGGAAGGATTGAATGCAAATGCAGGCAATATATGAACATATAATAAAGAATAATAAAACTACCAAAATGGAAAAAGACTTCTCTGTCTCCATTTTTTCCATATGTAATTGTTATGAGTCCTAGAGCTGGCTCTCCCCCTTTACTCACAAGTCTCCAGCCCAACCATAGATGAGATTAGATGAAGAGAGGAAGAAGGACAGAATTTTATTAAGGAGAGTTGATTGATTTTTAAAAAAACTAAGAGAGAATGTGACTGCAAAACATAACAACTTAGTATACGATAAAATAGTTAGAAATAGTCAAAATAAAAAGCAAGGCCATCATACATCAAACAAGTTCATTAAGCAAATTATATCATTCCAATTGGTGTTTTCTTCGAACCAAGTACACTTTACTCAAGCATATATATAAGAGAATCAGAATACACAAAACAACCCAACAACAATGGTAACCACAACAGGCCACCAGAACAAGAATGCAACTCTTGAACGATGACAAGCTAACAATCCAGGAGTGCAAGTTTTGAATTCATCGGTTTCATCACCAACAAAGCCAATGATGTGGGCCACCGCTCATAAGACTATAACTTCTGATGACATCCTTCTGTCCACGGAAAAACTTGGCTTCTTGTAACTTCCTCTCACTTCTTTTTTTTTTTTTTTTTTTTTTTCTTTTATAAACTACCTTTATCCAGTTATCAGATCGATCTAGAGTAAATTTGATTCAAGTCACCCTTAAAGGGCAAATGCCATTTTAACCAAATACAACACTCGAACCGGAAACTTTGCTTAAGGGATATCGGTATCCATCTATCGGACCACTAGGCATTGGTGTAACAGCTTCTCTCTTAATTTCCTACATGTACAACAATAATTTTCATAATCAAGTGAAAAGGTGTTACCCGTGACAACGAAATCTTACAAATTTTTTGATCATTATCCACTAAAATTGCATCATTTGAGTTTGAAAATCTATATGAAATTCATTTTATACTTATCAAAGCCAAAGAAACATGTTTCCCTTTTCGATAACCAAACACATAATTATAAAATTGGCTTCCCAAAGATTTTTTCTCATTTTTGAGTAGCACTTTTCTGCAAAAAGGGGATTAAAAAAAAGCCGAGAAATAGTAATGTCTATATAGTTAACTCTCACCTCATAAGTCATGGAATCAATGTCGAAACCCAAATCTTCATCCCCAGATGGCTCTTCCATCGTGGGAACCTCCTCCAATACAAAGGGTTGGCGCTCTCTGTGTATCAGGAGTTCCTGATCAACCCAAAGCAACAATCATAAGCATGATGATAAATCTAAACATACAATAGAGCATAAAATTTTTACACAAAGTAGTTTGTGTACTCATCTTCTTCCAACCCAAGACTCAGAATAAATGATATGCATCCCTCAGAGGAACACAAAACAAAAGACACAGGAATTGACTCCAAAGTAGAAAAAGTATAAAAGGGAAATAATGAAAACAAACTCGCAATTAAAATTCTTGTTTCTCTTACCATGCAATTGAAGATGAAGGTGAAGGAAATTATCTGCCAATAATCAAATCAAATGGTCATGATGGAGCAGTTGTTCATGTTATAGAGAAAAGTGAATTGAGAGGAAGTGAGATAAATCTAAGACCCCAACATGCTAAATATTGAAAGCCATCTCATACCTGGTCAACATGAAAAAATACCATAGAATTCTCTGCCATCAAACTTTAATAAGAGAAAGAACACTTAACAACAACCCTAGCACCATGAGGAGAAAGAGAAAAGAGAGAGGGAGTAGGAGAGCCTTCTCTCTCTATATGTTAGATCTAATGGCAACTTGGGAAGCAATGATGCCTAGGGGTCCTATTTGTAGTGCTCCAACAAACAATGACAGCCTACAATACCCTAGTTTTTTCAACACATGTCTATTTTTTCTTTTAATTCTATTAATCACGAGTTCAAGCAATAAAATAAAATATTTATTTTGGTAATATTGTGAAAACATAATATTTTATATTTTTAGCATATAACTATAAATTTTCTAATTTAAAATCTTCTAGTAAAAGCCCATAAATTTTCTTAACATATGCTTTGATATAATATCGACAAATATAAAATTTTTCAAAATAACGTACACTTTTTTTAAACATTATTTCTTGATGGCAGCATTCTTTTAAAGAGAAAATATTAATATCAGTCCTATACGCAAAAGGAATTAGAAATCGTGCACATGCTTATTATAATATGTGTGTGTGTGTAAATTACTTATATATATATATATATATATATATATATATATATATATGCATATCATTTTTCATTAATCTGAATAATAACAAAAGAGAAAATATTGATTTACCTTTGGTTGCCATTCTATAATGGAAGGCTTTCCCCATGAGTCTCCAATTCTAATATAGATGGATTTGATGAAAGGGGAAGGGGAGAGGAAGGATTGAATGCCATATGCAGGCAATGTATCAACATATAAAAATTAAAAAATATATATATTTACTTACCTTTTTTTTTTTCCCTTGAGTAAACGTTATGAATGATAGAGATGGCTCTTTCCTTACCTATAAGTCTCCGGCACGGCTGCAGGTGGGATTTGATGAGAGGAGGGGGTAGGAAGACTGAATGCTAATAAATTATGAACCCATTTGATATTTTGTTACCATTATTGATAATATTTTAGAATAAATGAGAAATGCCGAGAAAAAGGGATTTGATTTTGAAAAAACAAAAAGAGAATGTGTGTTATAAAAAATCAAAATAACTTAGTATACAATAAAAACAAAAATAATACTAGAATACTAATATTTGAGGTAGATATTCTTGGAATGATTAAATATAAATTGGTATTTTAGAATCATAAAAAAGATGCCTAGCCTTTGGAATAATAAGGTATTAAGGGAAAAGTAGATTTAACCCTCTTGTGATTTAGAGTTTTAACACCAACTTCTTGATTTCAAAACCTTTGCTTTGCTCCCATACCATCAGTAATTTCTATCGCTCTATCGCTTCCATTACCACTTTTCTCTCGTGTTGCTTTGATAATCTGTTAATCATATCATTTATTTATACTTTTGATACCAAAAAGTTAAATATAAATAGTAAAATTTGGCTTCTAGTTTAAAATCAATTTCAATTTAAGAGAAAATTTTTCTGATATAATCTTTTTTATTATTAAATTTCGAATTCAAACTCGAATTTGATTAAAAGAGTTAACACCTTTACCCATTATATCATGTGTCTATTTGTACTATCTTTTAATCTCTCTCTTCTCTCCATGATTTAAATAGACCTGACTCCTCCCCTCCCCCTCCAAATTAGGCTCACCGGTTTAAAACGCAGGTAGGAAGTGATCACAAAACATTTCTCAAAAAAGAAAAAAAAGGAAATAAAGCAGACACTAATATGTCTTTGCAAGTAGTACTCTTCCTCAGCACACTTGGTCTTTAGGGTTCAAGTTGATACGATACATATAACAGTTGATGAGAATTGCATTTAAATATAATATATATAATTAGACGTCAATTCATAACCTAAAAATTTCAACTATTATATGTTGAATCAATCTACGTATTATGATATTATGTAAGAGTTGATTTGCTTTATTCAGAAATAAGATATCAAATTAATAATGTTATATGAACTAAAAGAATTATAAATAAAATAGACCAAATCTTATATAATAATGTATATACGCATATATTGACTAACTCTTAATAAAATTCTTTATATATTTTTTCTAATTTAAATAAAATTTAATTAAAAATCAATTAATAAACACCAATTTAGGCTATCATATAAATTTAATTCATGCTCTCATCAAACTCATGCTCGAAATTCCTTGATACTTCTTCTTTTGCTACTCTCTGATTAAAATATTTGTTGTAATTTTTTTCTCCTCCCTTCCTTTCTTTTATCATCAATATTCGATATTTATCTGACTAATCAAGACTAAATATTATAAAATCTATTTTTAGGGATTAACAATTCTAAATTCTTTTTTATCATTCTCAATACTCGAATTCAAGATTTCTGATTAAAAAAATAGAGTATCCGATCAGCTAATGTAAAAGTATTTGATTCTCTCCGCGAACAACTGGGCCTTGGGTCGGATGAAACCGGCCTCTTTCATGGTATTAGCCATTTCACATAAAGTTCCAGGATATTATCGTAATTTTATGAAAAATGAACTTAACAGAACCCTAGCAGCCCAAGATTTAAGCCATACTAAACCCTAGTCTCCTTCTGTCTCATTTGCAGTCGCCAAGATGTCGAAGCGAGGTATTCTCTCTTTCACTTTTCTCTCCTCTCACGCACGCACATACATTTTGTTTTTCACATGGTTGATCTGAGTTTGCCTTTGGTTATGGGTTTCAGGACGCGGAGGAACGGCGGGTAACAAGTTCAGGATGTCACTGGGTCTGCCGGTTGCGGCGACGGTGAACTGCGCTGACAACACCGGAGCCAAGAACCTTTACATCATTTCAGTGAAGGGTATCAAGGGAAGGCTGAACCGATTGCCATCTGCTTGCGTAGGAGACATGGTGATGGCCACAGTCAAGAAAGGAAAGCCTGATTTGAGGAAGAAGGTCATGCCTGCTGTCATCGTTCGCCAGCGCAAGCCATGGCGCCGAAAGGACGGGGTCTACATGTACTTTGAAGGTATACATGTTTTCTTTCTAGGGTTTTGTTCGTTTTGTTGATTTATGTTTGTGGATGTTCTCTTGATTTTGGAGTTTGGAGCTTGATGTGCATGTAGATTATGTTTTTTGGGACTGATTTGGATATGGGGTTGCTTGGGTTGATGTGATTTGGATTTGTCTGGATTTTTATGTTTGTTATATTTGTTGTGTTTACTTTGGTAGGGGTGATAATTTGGTCTGAATTAAATTGGATTATTAGTTGAGGGTTGTTTATGTTTTTGATTTTTTTGATAGCCTACAGATTTGGCTCTAGCTTGCTGGTAATATTTATTATTAGGGTTTAATCCGGGGGTCTTATTTGTTTTAAAAGAAATGCTGTAACCTTAGATTGAATTAGATTGGATGAAAATTGTTCTCTATTAGGTATTTTAATTGTGCTTCTTTTTGGGTTTTATGGATTATAATCCTGGTGTGGATGTGTTTTTTGGGTTGGTTTGTTTTGATTATGTTGGTGATTTGGGTTTGATTTAACTGGGTTGTATCTTTGGTTTTAGGCCCCAGAAGATTAGCTGAACTGAGGTTAAGTGGGGATTTTAATATAAATATTAGTAACACTGATAATATTTTTGGTCCTTTTTATTGAGAAATTCAATTTCTTCCTGCAAAACCATTTATTTACTACAAAATTTTTCAATGGAGTTGAAAAATGTTGCAAGTAGAATATAAGATAAAATAGGGGCGAGGTGAGGCAAATTGAAGGAAATTTAGGTTTTCTATTTATTCAGTTTATTGATTTGGATTTCATGTTGCTTCTCTTCTATTAATATAATGGCCTTAAGTTGGTCATTCATTGTGAGGAGCATATACTGATTGGTTAAGGCCAGTTTTAAACAGCATGATGATATTATTGCATTGTGTTACCTGTCTGCTGGCACATGTGTTCTTATATATGAAACTACTTCAGCATCATTAGAAGTAGGATATACATTTGCTTTTGGAACCTCTTGGGTTGTTTATCCTTGATCATCCTGCTTATGGATGACCCCTCTCAGCCAATTTCTGAAGCTTGTCTTGAGTGAGTCTTATCTTTATTTATATTTTTATGCAGATAACGCTGGTGTCATTGTCAATCCCAAGGGAGAAATGAAAGGTATTCATGTGTTTCTCAATGTTGAAACTTTGTTATATGTTCCCATCTGCATGGTTTCAACATTAATCTTCGCATCCTAGCAAACATTATGGATGATCCTGTCCATAGAATTTCTGTATTGAGCTTTGCATATGGGATGTTGCATAACATTGCTGGTTGTCTTGATGACACAAATATAACTTGTGCGCTCTGTTTTATTTTGTAGGATCTGCTATTACTGGACCGATTGGGAAGGAGTGTGCGGATTTGTGGCCAAGGATTGCTAGTGCAGCCAATGCTATTGTCTAAGCATTTGTTCCATCATACAATCAGAATTTAGTTTTGTGTCCTCCAGTTTTGTATGCCTTAAATGTTTTAACTTTTGTGAGCTCTGGATTCTATTTTTGGACAAATTAGACTTGGATATCGTAGGTTTATTTATTCAATTTTGTTATTTGCTATTTTCTATCTGCTGTAGCCTAAAAATGAGTGGTTTGTGCATCTATTTGTCGACACTGGCTCGGTCCTTTGCTCATGCAATTTAGTGCTCTACTTAATGTACTGCTCGAGTGCTCTGGCAGCTTGATAGGCGAGGGTTTCAAATATAATTGGGTGGGGTGTTTAACTTAAAATATTGTATTCGATCGGATGCTTATTTTCGTGTTACCGAATTTGTCTTGGCATATGAACTTGTGACCTCAACTTTGCATGTGTGAATCTTAACCACTCTTCGTCCTCTGCTCCAAGGCAAGCCTTCCTGGAGTACTCGGGACTGACATTTTAAGGTTCACGACACTGCATCTTGGGCCAAGGATCCAAGTAATGAAATCAAGAGCCCTCGCATTGCTGAGGTCTCCCCCCCCCCCCCCCTCTTTCATTTTCTTTCAAGCCAAATGAATCTGATGACCATTTTGTTTTTCATTTTAAGATTTTCTGTGGTAGCACCCGAGAAAGTGCAAGGCCCTTCCACCGCCTATTGATGGTCTCAAGTTAACCCAGTCAAGCTTGCGTCTTGTGTACCCTAACAACACACTTCCACAAGCTTAAACAAAGGCAGGTGTCGCCACAACTATCTTTTAAAGAAAAATTGATCATTAAAAACAAGGACGGGCTCACAAATTCCAAGTTCTCATGATGAGATTGATTGCCAGTAGAAAACTTCCAAACGCAGTTTTGGTCTCGGTAGTCTATACTTACACAAAGCCCCCACTTTTCCATTGGAAAAAGTTATTGAGATTGCAAAAACTAGTAGAGACTAAAATGCACCTTCTGCAAATTCATTCTGGCATTAGATTTGCTTCCTTCAACTGGTCTTGTCATCTCTCATCTGCATTTTAGCACAGTAGTCGAATAAGCTCCCATCGAAACAACGTCTAACCGCTTCTTTGGACAAGAATCCCTCCTCGTCTCTCGCAAGAATGTAGAGAAATATCCACTCCAGTTTTGCGGCAAGCCTGCAAAACCAAAATCTAAATCGAGTCATACATGTGCGCAAGGTAATACATTCTTCTGGGTGTGCATTACAAAGGCCCGCAGAGGATACCAGCCAAAGATGTCGAATGCGACTCTCTGTCCCTCTGTCATGGCCCAAAGTTCTCGAAATGTTAGTCTGTCAGGAATTGTCTGAGCATATTTGCTGAAAATGTTCTCCAAATTCACCGGCACAAACCTTGGAGATAATAAGTCAAACACAATTAGAACTTCAAAGGTTACCAAGGCAACTTTAGGTTACTAGATGGGACATAGTGAATGGTTAAACCTTCCTTCAGTATCATAAGCCCCGGAGTCGCTCCCATGCTTGCCTTTGTGTATGTTATATATGTAAATTGGAAGAAAAGGCGAAGGTATCCATCCCTATTAGATCAATCAAAAGCGATAAAACAAAACATATAATCAAAATATGCTATAGTAAATCTTTCATCCACATATATTTTGTAGAAGTTTAATCAGCATGAGCTACTTCAAAGGTATTATTAGGCATGTTAGTTTATTGTAGCCATAGATAATGAATGAACCACACCAGAATACCATATTAGTGAGATTTCCCTTCAAAACCACTATTAGCACTTAGATTTTCCTGCCCATTATTTTTCTTTTATCAAGTGTAGAGACCAATACCATGGTTGGGCACTCAAATTTAAGATAATTTCGTCATTATTCCAGCAAATTAAGCCCATCTTTTAGGATGGCATACGCTCATCGGTCAAGAAATTCTTCTATATCCAATTGCAATTTCCAACATACCACTATCTAACTAGTCTCGAAGAATGAAGATTGCCACTGAGTTCGGTTCATTTTATTTTTTAACACATTTGATTTCTCTAATATTATTCCCAATCTAATATTTCTACTCTGTACAGAAGAAGTATAAGAAAGTAATTTAACACGAAAGTTATCTCATGTATATAAGAGAGAACAATTTTTTAGTTTTAAGATAAGGCCAATGAATGAGTCATGCACAATACACGAGCATCCTTATTCCTAATAGATTGCACCACCATTTGTGACTTCTATTCTAGATCACTTCAGTGAGATTCTAAAGTGCATAGTGCCCGGGATAAAAATTAACTTACAGAGAGAGTAGGATAGCTCAAAGCTGCATTGATAACCACAGCCAGAATAAGAGAGGCAATGCAATTAAAGCCGATAGCGCGAAGCCCTGACACCAAACCACAAAACTTAAAATGAGAATTGAATTAACATTGTTTTGTCCAAAGTAGGATAAGGAGAAAAATTGAGTGTCTTTATATAGATATATATATATGACCAGTGTAAGTCTCCCAAGGGTAAATGATGCCATTGTTGTCGGTGTCGAAGAAAGCAGCATGCTGCTGAAGAACACTCATGCCATGATGCATGTGCCCTGGCGTTCCATTTGGATGACTCGTGTCCGGTGCCACCAATGCTCTTGCCAAATCTGTTCACAATTACTAATTGTTTCCAATTTTGCACATAAAATATGTTTGATTTTATTACAAAATGATTAATGTTGTATAAAACATATTAGCAAAAATTTTCTCAAGGGGGGAAGCAAAATTTTGGTACATTTAAGGACAGAGCCAAGATTTTTTCTTTGGGGACCAAAACAAAATAAAAGTACAAGGTATGTAATAGAAGATATTAAACAAATAATAAAAATTTTATTTAAATACTTCTATTTCATCTCTCATAGTACTAAAATTGTCTACAATGAGATCAATACTAAATATTTAAACAATATCTTCTCAATATATACAACAACACATACGAATTATAAACTAATTAACATATTTTTAATTGTTTTCAGTATTGATAGAAAAATATTAAACATTCAACTTAAAAAAAAACCTAAAAAAGCCCTAAATAATATTTTCAATTAATCTATAGAGGGAAAGCGTGCAAGAACACTTAAAAAGAGGCTATTATTTTTGTCCAAAAAAAGAAAAAGAAACACAGAGAGAGAGAGAGAGAGAGAGAGATGGGATGGGAAGGGATGGATAAGCGTTAATCAAGGAAGTGATTTTTTCCCCTTTTGTTTTTTGGCCTTTTTGTCCTTCCCCTTGTGTATCCCTTGTGAATTGAAGTGAAATTGGCAATTTCTTTTTAGCGTATCAGAGAGAAGAAGATAGAAATGTGAAAATAGTAAAAAGAAAAAAAAAGGAATTAAATACCAGAAGAAAAGGAGGGGGGGGGGGAAGCAATATAATATTAACAAAAGTATAATATTTCAATCTCATAATTTAATTGTCATAAACTCTTTTAACTTAAATTAATGATTTTGAATTCAAATTTCAATATTTAAAAAAAAAAAAATTGGAGAGGTCCATGGCCCTTGTCAGGGTCCTTTTCCCTCCGCCCCTGGGTGCATTGCATCTTATTCGAATAAAAACAAAACCTAAGATAAGTGCATAAATTTGAGTATTGCTCAACATTTGTTTTTTTGTACATAATAACTTGGAGAGAACATCCAACTATTTTTTTTCCTTTTTTATAATCAATCGATACGTGAAATATAGTTCGATCTAAATGTTTTTAAACCAAATTTATATTTTTATAAATAAGAAATTGTAATAACATGAAATTGAATTAAAAAAGAGAAAATAAAAGTGAAAAGGTTTTGCCACTTAATCGGTCTCCATTCAATAATAATAACAAGTGGGTCACTAGACGACCTTGAAGAAAATTTTTACAAAGCCCTAACAAATTTTATTTTATATTAAAGTATTTTTATATGTTTTTTTCCGGGTTCCAAAACTCGAAAAGATGAACATAACCTACCCAAATTAAAAGGACACCCATCTTCGATGAAAACAAGAAAAACAACATGTAGCAATTATGACATCAATGAAAGAAGAGCTTAGCCCACAAATTGTAGTGGAAACTCACAAGCCTTGGGAAGATGCTGCTCTAGATCAGGTCGTACCGGTCTCTCGCTGGTCACAGGAGCAAGAGGAGCCTCTGTTTCCAATGCGTCAGCCTTCACCACTACTTTCTCCATCTCCGATCTCCGTTCTCTCTCTCTCTCTCTCTCTCCCTCCAAATGCAACAGCTAAATGCAATAGGCAGTGAAGGGCTGTAAATAAAAGAACAAAATGGAAGAAAAAGGAGTGCCAAGCACGGAAAATGCTTGGTTGCTGTTATAAATTTTGGGGGGGGGGGGTGTATGCATGCAGAAAAGGCAAAGAAAATGCCATTTGATCAGAAGGGGCCTTTGCATGGGTGACTCTTGTTCTTGTCCCGCTTTGCCACTTGGCGCGTCTTTTTCGACTCATGAGGATTCTGCAGCTGTCCCACTGCCCTCCACGTCCTCAAGGATCAAACTCTAGGGTCTGCTCTCCTCTTCGTCTTCTTGTTTGAACCATGCAAGTAATCCGATTTGGTTCCAAGTTTGTATTTGTTTGGACCGGCTGAGGCCCATGGTTGTAGCTTTATCATTTTTTGCTCTCTGGTGACTTGTGAGCGAGAGAGAACGGAGTATCCAAATTTCGGTTTGGTCGGACGAGAGATTAATTTTTTTCCATCCAACAAATAATTCACGATCTTAAAATACTATGTTCAAATCTAATTAAAGAAAATTATTTAGGAAAATATGTTTAATTTTACTAAATTAATGAAGAGTGTTCAAATTATTTGACATTTAGAAAAATTGAAAAGTGGATTTTAAAAGCTTTCAACTTTCATGGAGAGTTCTTGTAACGATATCCGAGTAGTGAATAACTCTTATTCAAGTGTCTTTTTCTACATTTAGTGTTTGAATCTTTATGAATACATACATTTTTTCAATTTTTACCGCTCCGTGTGACAAAAAAAACTTTTATTGAAAATAATATTATCGGTTCAATCACGAAAAAAATAAAAGTAAACTGATAATTGTTTGTATTTTATTTTAAAAGAATATTTTAAGAATCAAATAAATTTTAAATCAAACAAACTAAGTTCTAGATGTCAGTTTGATTTATCATATAATATATTGAAAATTTAATTAAGAATTAACAAAAAAAAAATTGATAAGAATCGCAAGCATTGCTGTTTTGGGCCTCTAAGTCGACCCAAAAACGCGGCAAATAAAACAAACTAGAACCTGAAATATGAGGGAAACCGAGTAGGGCAAAAGGCCCAATTCAGAATAAGCTAAATCAGCATCCACCATCAGATCAAGAAACATCGATCGCTGCCGGTCCATTCGAAACCTCCCAGACCATTCGTCTTGTCTCTCTCTCTCTCTCTCTCTCCCGCCGTCTCACTCTACGGAGAAAAATCGAGAGATAGAGAGAGAATGGCGACTGATGTAGCGACGACGGAGCCAGTTGCGGCGGCAGAGACGACGGAGACGAAGCAACCTCACAGGCTGGAGAGGAAGTGGACCTTCTGGTTCGACAACCAATCGAAGCCCAAACAAGGTGCTGCTTGGGGCACTTCTCTTCGCCAGGCCTACACTTTCGAAACCGTTGAAGAATTCTGGTGGTATTAATCTAACCCCTCCAATTCATCTTATATGCACGCTTATTTTGTCCTTTAGGGTCTCTGTTTCCCCAATACAAATTCTGATAGATTTTGGAGAAATCAAATATTGCTATATATCGTCATTATCATCTATTTGTGGTGAATTTCGATTGTTTTTATAATGCCTTAGTGAATGGATTTTAGTTTCAGGTAGTACTGTTTGCATGTACAAAATCAAATGTTAATATGTCTCTGCTGTGCAGATTGTTTGATCCAATATTTGGGACAAGCAAATCGCCACCTATATTATTGTAAATTAGGGGTTTTTTCCCCATTTGTGTTCAATCCGTGTGCATGTTTAGTTATGTTGAATATTTGATGGATATAGGAGATGGGAAATAATTTGATTTTTTGGGTTAGGGGTACTTTTCAGTTGTGGGTTTTGATTGTGTTTTTGTGCCCTAGAGAGTAAATTATAGTTCGGAGTTGGATTGATTTATTGAGGCGCCTTATGCTTCTTTACATCTGCATAACATTGTTATTTGAATTAAAGTAGGTCGTCTCTGAGTCGGATTTATTTGTACTTGAACACTAAAATGTTGTAATCTACATGATCGAGTTTTGGATTAAATTGTCACCTGATTGTCATAAAATTCTTACCTATAATTAAGGTTTAGGGTTTGCTCTTCTCTTCTTCCCCTTTGCCAAGCCAAGAAAGGTGTGATGTTCATGCAGTTTCTAAGGTCAGACATTTAGGTCAAGCAAGTTGCCAGCTTGTATAATTCATTTGATTTGCCTCTATCTTTTTTATAGATTTTTTTTTTGGGGAACAATTTCTTTGTGCGTTTAGGAAATATGAAATAATTTGAACAACTTTTTGTGATGCCCTAGTTAGTGAATATTAAATAATTTGAAAATGGACTGATTTATTCATGTGATTATGCTTCTTGAATGGGATTGAAGTGGGATATTTCTCAATCAAATTTGTTGAATATAAAAGTTTTGATTATTTTTTCTTTGGCAGTTTATATGATCAGATATTTAAGCCAAGCAAGTTGCCACACAATGCAGATTTTCATTTGTTCAAAGCTGGGGTTGAACCCAAATGGGAAGATCCTGAGTGCGCTAATGGAGGAAAATGGACTGTTACAAGCAGCAGAAAGGGCAATCTTGAAACTATGTGGCTTGAAACTGTAATGACTTGAGTCTTGTTATATTTGATCATTGTAGTGGGTATGTATTGATAGATTGGGATTCTCTGTTGCACCAACTAATGGGTTTTCATTTTTTTTTTAGTTGATGGCTCTAATTGGAGAGCAATTTGAGGAGAGTGATGAGATATGTGGTGTTGTAGCTAGTGTGCGCCAAAGGGGAGACAAGCTCTCTTTATGGACTAAGACAGCTACAAATGAGGCTGCTCAGGTTAGCTTAATCTATCTCTTCTGTTGATAGCTTGTTACTGTTGGTAGAACATATTACTCTGGCAGCCTTCACGATATATTGTTTTTGTTGTCCATCAATATTAATTCCGTCAATCAGTTTGCCTGAATTCCAGAAATCACTCTGAGGGCTGTCTATAGACAGTGTAGGGTAGCAGTCTTCCTCAATCTGAAGTAAGAAAATCTTGTCAAACAATTTCTTCTTACAATTTATTCTCATTTTTATTTGGGAATTCATTTTGCATGTTAACTTTGAATCCTGGATTCCGAATGATTCATTTGAAGATGCTGGAATGAATTAAAAGAAAATCTTATTATCTGTGGAGGAATGTGCCACTCTTAGTTTAACAACTCTTGGTCTCTGTGTTGGATGTTGCTTTGAAAAATTTGGATGAAGTGTGAGGAAGTTCTGATGAGCTAGCCGTATTTCAGAGGCACTTGATGCTATTGTTTACGTGTTTGAGGTTTGAGGCATTAAGAAAGGAGTGACAGTGTTGCCTGTAGGTAAAAGCGGTGATGCTTTTGCTTCCAGGTTGAATACTAATTTTTGGAGTTAGGGTTACGTACACCGTTATATATTTATGGATAAAAAGAGGTTTATGCTTAGTGAACCTTCATTGTTATAATATCCAGTTATCAAAGTCAATTGTTGGCTTATATGATTTTGGGTTGCTTTTGCCGTATTCGTTGAATTTGCAGAACAAAATAAAATAAGAGACAAGACTTAAGAAGACCATGGGAAGCCAAGGAAGTGCAAAGATCATGTGACTGAGATGGAATCTAGAAATAATTTGTGGCAGGTTCAAAAGATTGAGAAATTGCCAACTACAACTTGGTATTTTCTACTACTGGTGTGAAAAATGAACTTTGATGATCTTGACTTGTGTTATCACAACCTCAAATTTTTCTAGCCAATTTTGTAAGTTAAGTTGATTTAGAAGGGGATGGTGTTTTGTCTCATTGTTTGTGTGTGTGTGTGTGTGTGTTTTTTTTTTTCTTGTTGTCGGGGATGCAAGGGTGTTAGTGGTCATCAGTTCCAATATGGTGCAACTTTTATGTGGTAGCGATCTAGTTAATACCTAAATACATGGTAGACTTTTAGGGAGTTAATTACTTAAAAACAGGAGTGTGAAGAGTAAAATTTTCGGCGAGAGCAACTGGACTATAGTGAGTCTACTACTAAAATATGGTTGCTCCAAAAGTTATATATAGCAACCTTTCTGAGTAAGTCATTGATCTCTTGTAAATTCCCATGATGTGTAGAGAGAGAGCCTGTTAAAGGGACCAATCAGTGGAGATTTCTCTGCTGAAAGTTACTATCATTATGCACCTTGGTGATGTTACTTGGTTAATCCTATTTTTATCCCCTTGATTGCTTCTTGCACTTAGATATTCTTAAAATTGAAGAGAAAAACTAATTAGCTAGAGACAATTCTAGGTTGTGAAGAACTTTCATGAAGTGGAAGTAGGGCATTATTGATTGCTGATTGTATGAACTATGAGGGGCGGGCAAGTTTCCCAACCAATTTATCCACCCTGGTTCCCAACAAATTTCCGAATTGATACCTTTTTCTTTTGTCCATTTTGCAATAACGTGAGAACTAGTTCATTGATGAGCTGCTGATATCATTATTTTTTGTCATGCAAAACCACATATGTCTCTCTAGAGCAGTAGGTTCATAAACTTTAACTTAGAGAATATTACGAGAAAAATCTCCTATTCTGCTTGATAACCCGTCCTTTTGAAATTTAACATGATAAACCCTATATGTCATCAATCACACTTTACATCCTCCCCATTTGTTAAGAGTCAATAGAATGTTACTCATATTTCATTTCAATAACAAGAATGACATTATTAAAAGTTAAATAGACAAAAATTGCCCTTGTCTTGATGTAACCACTACCATCTCTGCCTCTTCTTCTCCAAAACTTCACTTTCTATCTCAACTGCTCTCAACAAGCTTTGAGATTCATGGCCTCTCCAAAGTTTTCCTTTTGTCATTTAAAAGCTCACATTCTTCATAAGTTAGCTATTCTAATCATCGATCATCACCCCGACCCTGGAAATGAAAGACATGATCGCCATAATAACAACTTTAAAGACGTCATCATGTTGAATGAAGAGGACAATGCCCCCCCCCCCCCAAACGGAGATACTATCTTCCTCACTTCCATTCTTTTGGCCATTTAATAAATATCTTCTTCTCTTCCTTGAAGCAAATGAGGGAGCCCTTGGAAGAGGGCTCCCCACTGATCCTTGTCGGTCTGACTGACTGAGTGAATGCACTCTGAGCTGGCCCCTATTAGCCCAAGAAGCATAAGGGGGCCTGCATCTAAGGGAGTGAACGAACAAAACTCAGTCAGAATAGCCGCAAAGGAGGGTGCCCCGGGAAGTTAATCAGTCATGGAAAGAACTGATGAAACTGAATCTTCAAAACAAAACCTTAGACTGCCTCCAGAACAACCAAACAATGTTGAAAATAAAGGAAACTTTGAGAGCATTTTCTCTGATCAAGTTTTTTTTTTTAAAAAATGAAAATAAAAAATTGAGAGCAACTTCAGTCCACTGTTCCAGCCAGCTTCAGACACAATTGTTTGCAGTTTTTTCCTTCCTTTGAATTCTCAAATGAATGCCGAAATTGATAGCAAAGTGGGATTGTTGCCAAGGAAGTTCTTCATCTCCGCATAATTGAAGAGACAAACCTTCTCAGAGTTCTTCCTATTTGAAACCAATGGGGAGGTGGTGGATGGAATAGAACTGAATAATTTGAAGGACTGAATGGTGGAAATTGAATTGGCTCCAGAATCACATTTGACTATTTGAAATTGAAGGTTGAGCTCACACTTGATTGTTCGGAATTGAGGTTGAAAGTTGAATTTCGTGAGATGAAAAGAGAGGGTTTCTATATGGAGATGGAAGGGGAGAACTTATGCTGATCAAAGGGTTGCAACAAAACGAGCTGATGCGGTTATCTCCCAAGCAACGTGAATTAAATACATTAGTGAGGGTAGAATAGGTATTTTGCACTGTCACTAACAGTTATTTTAACATTGTTAAGATGAAAGCTGAACAGGAAATTTTAAGAAATGAGTATTTTTTTTTTTGTGTAACACGAACAAACTAAAGAATTTTTTTTGATAATTTTTCCTTTTTTGTACTTCGTGCAAATTGTGTGAATTTCGTTTGGTGTATAGAATAACTTTAATAGCTGGGAATACATGATTAAATTTCCTTTTTTCTTTTTGTTTGTTTAAGCTTCTTCCAGTCGCACTCACCTGTGATCCCCCGCTCCCCCCCCCAAAAAAAGGAGGATCAGGGACACACGTGCACACAAAATAAGAGTAAAAGGGAGGGTAATGGGGACTGACTTGAAAAACTAATTCAAGTATATTGACATGGCCTTATAGTGTTGTAGAAAATGGGTGTGACCATACTGAATCTTGTTTCTTTCTTTCTTCTTTATTTGACTTGAGATGTTGTGTGTTTAACTTTTGGCTTCTACAGTCTCCCTCAAGTCATTGTACTTTGGTATTCTTTGACATTTCATTCTTCTCCTGCACTTGTGCTATGTTTTCTACCTGATCCTTTGGCCTATCTCAAGCCATCCATGAAGCTCAGACAGGACAATGGAGCGGGGTTCAGGCTTGAAACACAAAATATCTTCCATTTTAAAACATCCATGTTTCATAGTCTGCCATACTCATGCTAATGTTACTGAGTTTTAATAATCAAATGAATAATGTTCTCTGATTCTTTTGTTTAGATGAGCATTGGAAGGAAGTGGAAAGAGATAATCGATGTAACAGACAAGATCAACTATAGCTTCCATGTAAGATTTATTCTGCCTAATGTTGTGCTCCAATAAGCAATTAATCCTTTTTTAGGTCTCACACTGACCTTCACTTTTCTTAATTTTTTTCAGGATGACTCCAGAAGGGAAAGATCAGCTAAAGGTCGATACAGTGTGTGAGAGAAGAGCCATTGATCCTATTTTTGTGTGTCACCAGTCTTGGCTGCCATCTATGATGACTATTTTTGAGTTTGCAGTTTACTGTTGTTGTTTTGTCTAAACTGATAAATACAGTTACCATTTTGCATGTGAGATCATATAATACAGGCCTCTTATATTTTGGCACCTCCTTTGCCACTTGCTTCTAAACATGCCCTAATTATACCTTTCTTCAATGCTTCAAATGCAAATACACGAGACTTGGGAGATTTCTGCAAGAATTTTTTTCCGCTGTTGAAAATCCAGATATCATAGCTACATTGAAGAAACTAGAGTATGCTGGAGTTGACAGAAAATTGCAGAGGGAATTGGAGATGACAAGAGTGAGATGATAGTTTACAAACATGACTCAGGGAAACCCAGACGAAGAAAGTATTTACATCTGGACCCCTTGAACCTTTATACTTTGAAACATTCTCTGATGGTAATGACAAATTGATACTAGTGGATCCTTATGCAAGGAATCCAAGCCTTTCTCCATTCTTCTTTGCCAGTCGAATGAGTCCTTGTCTTTGCTTTGCATCTGCTCCGATTGATTTGCAGAACTCAGTGATTACCTGAAAATTCATATGCGCACACGATATATGTTAGGAATAGGTTTTGTTTCTGTGCTGTGCTCTATATGTGTGTGTATTTTTTGTGTTTAACAGTTTGTAGTGAATAGAACCTGCGAGTGTAGAGCAATAGCTTTGCCTCTAATCTGATTGAAACGTTTCTTGCCGATGATGTTACGTGTAACAACAACAATAGGAGCAAACAAACCCTTTCCTTCATTGATATTCTTCATCATTGGTTGTGCCCTAACCGGCTTCCCAACCCTAACCTTAGTCGGCACTGACCTGGCTAGCATAGCATGATCTTCTCCCATGATGGAACTTCCCTGACCTCCATGAAATGCCGAAGAGAATCCTCCCTTAAACCCAGTTGCAGAAATTGTAGTAGCCATTGAAGAAACACGAGAACTTTCTGAGTGTCAATCTACTCTTGGACAAGATCTCTTCTTGAATTTCGCTTTTCAGAACTTGTGATAGATGTGGTTGGTGGTCTTTCTTCTCTTTCTTGGTTTTGTGTGTACGATATTGAGTTCTGAGGTTGTGTAAATTTGAGAGCCTTTGGTTTTTATTGGATGCTGGCGTGAGAGATATGCTTCAAATAGAACATTTTGAGCCACACATCTTGGTGGGGGCTTGGATTTTTCTCTACTCCTGTCCGCGTATGTTATTTGAACAGTAAAGGGGGAAGATCTGAATCTGGTCATCCAATGGCTCCACTTAGGTTTGGGCCCCACCTCTTCCGAAGCCATGACCGTCCATATGGCAGAAAAATTTCTTCTCTCCTCTGTCGTTTTTTTTGGGTACTTTTTACATTCTATTCTCCAAGAATATTGGACGGCCTTAATTGTTTGCTTGGGCAAGAGGGTCTGAAATCCAGATGCTTCTTGTCCAAACAAGTCCAAGTTTGCTTCTTCACCATTACATGGGGAACATATGACGGCCGATGTCTCCAGAAGAACTTGGCTTCTAATTTAATTGGTCAATCTGCCAAACCTAGGAAGCTGCCTAGAATGATCAAAACATGCTGAGAAAATTGTAATTGTATCTCGTCGAAAAGCATGTCCTTTTGTCCATCCGAAATAACTCAAGCGGTAGAGACTTTCCACTTTCGTACTTTATTTTTCGATTCGATTCTATTTAATTGTATTTCCTTATATCAGGAAAAAAGAAAAAGAAAGAAAAAGAAAAGCATGTCCTTTTCTCTTTAATTGGTTGCTTTTTGCTGGGGGCTGGAATAAAATTTAATAGGGGAAAAAACATTTTAAATTACGTTTTTGAAGTGTTAAATGCATTCCCCCTTCTAAAATAGAACAATTATCACCTCCTAAAATAAAATAATAAACTAGATTAATATGTTTAGTTTTAAATAGAAAATATTAAATTTGATTTTTTTTAATAAGTGACAAATTAAAACTAATATATTTAAAGAAAAATATAAATTAAATTAGTTTTTCTATAGAGAAAATTTTAATTTAAGTTTTTAAAAGAGAAATTAAAATTTATATGTTTAAAGAGATAATAATTTTAAATAATTTATTTTTTAAATGAGAAAAATAATATACTTATTTTTATAGAGAAAAAATAAGTTTAATTTTTTTTAAAGAGAAATCTAACCAATTTGTTTAGAGAAAAAAATATAAATCAAATTAATCTTTTAGAGAGAAAAAATATGTTTGGTTTAGAGAGAGAAAATTGAAATTTAGTTTTTTTTTTAGAGAGATTGAATTTAAAATACATTAAATTATTTTTGTGACACAAAGTTTAACTATTTAAATGAATTAGATAAAAAATATGATTTTAGAATTGTTTACTAAGGTGGAATATATTGTGGTTTTTGGTTTTTAAAAAAAAAAAAAAATGTGATTGGTTGAGAGTTGTGTTTTTCGGTTAATATTAACAAAAATAAATAAATAAATAAATATAAAAACGCTATCTGTTTTCCTAAGGGTTAAAAAGAGGTTTTATTATTATATATTTTTTTTTCAACCCTAACCGCGTTCCTTCCTCATATCTTCCCCCCCCCCCGGCCCCCCAAAAAAAAACAAAAAAAACAAAAAAGGTTGAAGACTCTCTCTCTGGCTCAAACTCTTGCGCAGAAAGCAAAACTCCGAGGTCAGCAACTCCATTCAATGTTTTACTCTCTGCTTCTAATTTGTTGAAGTAAGGTTCAAAAACTGTTCAACGAATCAGCTATGGAAATTTCATATCTGGTAAATGTAATGACATGGTTTTCCTCCATAGCCAGATTTTTGGTTCGGGTCTTGAATCGGTTGGGTTAAATGGGTTGGAGCTGATTGCTGTTTTTGTGAGGCATTGTTAGTTTTCCGATGTAAGACGAATGGGTCTTGCTGTTCTTGTACTTTCTCTCCGGTTTTCTTACAATGCTTGGCGTCTCCGAAGTAGGGATGTTTGTTCACTTTATGCTCTGGGGTGGGGCAATGATCGAGAGGTTATTTGTTCTGTGTCCGAATTTTGGCCTCAATGTGTTCGCTAATGCCAAAGGAGAGGTGGGGGGGGGGGGGAGAGAGGCCAGCGGAGAAATATTTTGATGACTGATGAGATCCCCAGTAATTCTGTTGGTTGGCTATCTTTTCTGCCAAAGATTACTCATTTTTTTGCACTGGAAGGTAGTTTGAAGGATTCGGTTCTTTTGCCTATTTGCAATGTGCAGATAGCACCACAATTTTTATAACGCCATCACAATTGTTCACTCGGGCCTTGGCATGAGTCAGTGGGTCCAAAGCATGCTCTGTGCCAATTGTTAACTTGTTGTCAAAGATGAAAATAAGGAACCCAATTTAGAGGCTCCTTTCTCTTATGACCCTGCTTGTGCTACCAATGAAGTGAAGCATGACTAGTTATCACCAAAAGGAAATAATGCTCGGCAGGTGAATGACCACAATGTTCTAGCTTTACACGAGCCTCAAAGCACTGATGCATGAACTTCAGCAGCAAGGGGTCGTAGGTGGCTCATTTCATTTGGTTATCGTTTGGAGTTTTGACATTTTAGGCGTTTAATATTCTTAAGCAGGTTTTACATATCAGATGCACATGTACCTCTTGAATGGGGGATTATTTTAGCTAGTTAACCAAGTAGTTATTTTTTTGTGGTTTATCTATATATAAACCTACCTCTCCCACATAGGAAATTAATTCTTTTGTGTATATTTTTTAAATTTTTAATCAAAATAGTTTTAGTTGGTCTTTAAAAGAGAAAGTTTTGTTTACTATGAGGAATTAAAAATTTTATATAGTGGTTGACTCGCAACTGCACATCACACACTCTTCATATGGGTCTTCCATGGGTCAATTGTTTTGTGTACACTCTATAGGACATTTGGAAAGCTTGATATAAGAGTGTCTTTGAGGGCATAATTTTCTCTCCTAAAAATGTGGCTTCCTTTGCCTCAAGTTATTTTTGGGATGGGGGTTGGCATTTGTTGGTAGATCTGATACTCCTCCTTGTATAGGATGCTGGGTAAGATGAGTTCCTCCTCCTTGGGTGTACATAAGTTGAATACCGATGGGTCCTTACAGATTAATTCCCCGGTAGCAAGTGCAAGGGGTCTCCTTTGGGATGAATATGGTTTATGGGTTTGAGGTTTCATAGTGAATTTGGGAGTTTTAGATCCGTTTACTATAGAGTTATTTAGAGTTAGAGAGGGATTGCGCCATTTGAGCCATACAAAGTTCTCACTAGTTATTTTTTAGATTGATTCAGCTGAGCTAGTAACAGCCCTCACCTCAAATGTAGCTCCCGTGCACGTAGGGTATCACATAATTCGAAAATGTGAAGAGTTAATCCGCAAAATTTCAACGCATCAGGTGCTTTTTGTTCACACAATGGTAATATTTGTGTAGATATTCTTGCTATATTAGGACTATCATGGTAATATTTGTGTAGATATTCTTGCTATATTAGGACTATCATTCCGCTCCAGACTCCATGAGTAATGCTCTCTTCTATATAATGTGTATCGCTGTTTAAAACGTGATATAATGGGAAGAGCTTTCTTTAAATGTCAGTTCTTCTCTCTCCCTTGATAACAAAATATATATATATAATTTTTTCCACAGCAAACAAATGCAATTTTTTTTAAATGAAATAACTAGAGTTTATGTGCTTTTTATAAAATCTTGCACTAGAATTAAAATACCAACCGAGGTTCGGCTTCAACAATGGATTTTATATAATTTTGTCCAAACCTTTTAATTTTGAGATGTGAAGAGGATGGAAAGACTGATATTTTAATTCAATAAAGAAATTCTCATTCTTGGTTCTCAACCTAGTTTGGATTTCAGTAAGTTGGATACCAATTAGGCTTACAGATTCAAAAATATGGTTTAAACCTGATAAAATTGTGGACCATACTTATCAACTAAGTAGGCTACCCTAAATATTGTCCATAGTTCAAGGAGGAATTAACCAACCAGTTCACAATTAAAAAAAAAAAATGATCCCTAATTTGAATTATATGGTTCAAGTTCGGATTCAAGTTAAAGAGTCCAAAATGATTTCAATTTGAGGTGATTTAGGGTTGATTTAAGTTGATAGTTATTGCAAGTGTCCTGTTCAAGGTGAATTCCATTTTTTTTTCTTTTGAATCCATTTTAAGCAAGTGCCCCTAAAATGGTTCATTTCCATCATTTTTCTTAAAATTAGCCATTGGTTTTTATTTTCAAAAAAAAAAAAAAAAATCTTCAAGCTTTGAAGCTTTTAAGGGTTCTTCATGGTTTTGATCGTTAGGTTCTAATTTTTAAGGGGTCGAGGGTCATTCACACCATTTAATACTAACATTTCATAAATATTTTATATTTTAAAAATATTTTAATAAGTTAAATTGATTAATATTTATAAAAAAATCATAATATTTTTTATATTTACATATTTTTTCATAATTAATTAATTAATTATAATTATAATTTTTTATGTTATTTGTTTTATGATTAATAATCATTTTAAATTTGTATTATAAAAATTGATTATTTTATTATTTTTATAAAATAATTAATATTTATTTAAAAATATTTGTAGTTTTATATTTATGTATTTGTCTCTGCGGTATTGTTTTTTATCATTTATCATTTTTGTTTTCGTACAACAGAACCCTCAGCTGACTAGCCCCAGCCCAAGTGACCTAATTACGATTGACAACAAATTTGTCCAAGTTCTGACCGGGCCGGGTTGAGTTTGAGGTTAGCACGGAGGGAATAGGTATTAGACAAATTGGGGAAAAATAAATAGATTAATCTAAGCAAAAACAATTGAGTAAAGTTTGTTGGGATTTTGAATTTTCAACCCAAATTGACTAACTGGTTTTAGGATGATCACAATTTCATCTGTGAAGCCCGCCGGCGAACCATTAGGGTATTAATCATCCCAACCTTCAATCTCAATCTCAATCTCAGAAACACTTGCAACAAATTTCTGTTTCCAAAGGTTAAAATAAAACACAGAGTAGAAATCAAAGAAAGATGGCATCACTAGCCTCTCACTTCACAACATTCCTCTTCCTTTTCCCGGTGGGCATTCGTCGTCTCCTTTCTTCATCCTCTCTTTTCCTCAAAAACCCATCTCTCTATCAATCAAAACCTTGGTATTTCGCCGAACCCAGATGGAAAAACTTCGATCTTTACGCTCTTCTCATTGCCTTGCCCATCGCTTGCTTCTCAAACCTCTTCTTCTTCCTCACCTTCTCAGGTAATTATTCTTCCATTTTCTCCTTTCTTGGTTTTTCTTTTACAATTTTTCTCTTCTGGGTGTTCCTAATTTTTTGCCGTTCATGAGGGTTATTCGCTGGTCTTTTTTTCTTTTTTAATTATTATAGATTCTCATTCTTGAGAACATTGGTAATTTGATTGTTGATTTGGGTTTTGTGGTTGCTTTGTCTTAAAATCTCATTCTTTCAACAATCTGCGTTGTTTTTTCTTCTTGGATATTCGTATAGAAAATGTTGGTAATTTGATTGCCCATGATGGTTTTATCTTCAGGTTTGCTGAAATTCTCATTCTTGCAACAATCTGCTTGTTTTGCTCCTTTGGGTGCTCCTAATTTTGGTCACCAATACCCACTCCAAAAGCTTGCGGAGAGAGTTGTTACTAATTATTTTGCATCTTAATACTTCCATAATATATTGGATAACCCATCCAATGTCGTGCGATTTTTAAATAAAGGGAAATGGGATCGATCTCAACTCATGAGTTCTAGCTCGGATACAATCTTTTATTTTATAGAATCACCATGCATTCCAAAAGGTTAAACTTGTGGAGAAAGATGTTATTATTTGTTTTGTATCTTAACAGTCACTCATAACTGTTATGTTCATTTTTGCTGGTTTTGCACTTCTGCTCGATTATAGTTTCTCATTCGTGTAACAATTTTCTCTTTTGGGTATTTTCATGTGGGTTTTGTGTTTGTTTTTGCTTATATTTATTTTATGGATTGATTTGAAATTCCTATTCTTGCAACTATCTGTAGTTATTTGCTTTTGAGTACTCGAATTTTTTGTTGTTCCTTGTGACATAGTTGATGATTTGATTGTTCATGTGGTTCGTTTCTTCTGGAATTGCTTTGTCTGATTGGTACTCTTTGTCTGCTTTCTCAGGGAACCCAACTTCCAAATTCTCGTTCCTGCAACAATCAGCTATTATTTTGCTCTTCTGGGTATTTCTTATTTTGGTTGTTCTTCATGAAAACATCGATAATCTAATCGTTCATGAAGGTTTTGTGTTCATTTTTGCTGGGATTGTTTTTCTGATTGAGTATTCATTAACTGTTAAGGGGATACAAGGTTTAATTGGGGGTGTGAATGGATTGTTAGATTGGTTGAATCTAGCCTGTGCTGGTTGTTGTTTGTTTCTTTCAATTAGGCCTTGGGCATTTTTTGCTGACTTCTTGTTGTCTTCTGGGATTCTTTTGAAAGGGACTTGGATGTTGCAAGTGGGTTTGAATTTATATACCACTACATTTTCATTTATGGGTTGCAAGATGATATTACGTACGGAGAATAATGTGAATGTGAAGTGTGATCTTGAGGAGGACAGTGTAAGGGGTGTAGCTTTGATGAACCTTTTGTTCATAGTGCATGTGACTGGGATTTTAGTTCTGGGTTTTCTGTTGTTCGCGGCATTGTCATGGAATCGGAACATAAGACGTGCGAATAGTGGAGCATTGTTGGCATTGCTACAGTCGGAGAGTATGCTGATGCAACCCCTTCCGGAACTTGAGCTGGAATGACGGTTTTCTTTCAGGTTCTTCCTTATTCTCATTGTATGAACGCGGGATAGGAACAAAAGGTTTTAATTGTGATAGATTTTGTTCATCTGTGACAGGGAAAATATATTGACAACATTTAAAGTTTTCAATATTGAGGATTTTTTAGATCATCTTTCAGTGATGAAATAATGAAAATAGTTACCACATAATGATAATTAATTTTGTTGTTGTTCAAAGTTACTGATTAATAAGCTTCTGTTTACCGAAGATTCTTTTATCTTTTGATTCTCTATAGGCTATGGCTATAGCTATTGTTAACATCACAGGTGGCCCATCATTTTTTTTTTCTTTTGTGGTTTTTTTTTTTGGGGGGGGGGGGTTATGGTGCTGCACAAGATACAGAACTTAGGGTCATTAAATATCAAATACTCAATCTTTCGTGGTTTGTTTCCCTGGTAAGCTTTTTCAATGTCATTATGTTCTTTGTAGTGAGGTACCTATTCTTGTCCCATAAGTGATCCAGTTAATCTGTTTGCTGTAGATCTAGCACTAAACATAACTGATGTGAGGTCCTTATTTTCCCAAGGGCCAAGGATGGTCGAGGAGAACCTGTTTCTAGTTTCATTGTTTCCTGTTCATTGTTCATGAACTAGAGTGTAAGTTTGAAAAAGATTGGAAAATCTTACTACTTTTAGGTTGTGGTTATAAACATGATTGACACTGCTTTGTGAAAAAACCTGGTTCCTACAACAAATCCAAAGATAGTGTATAAAAGTAATAGAGTTATTCTTGACATGCTTTTTCAAAGATCTTCTCTTACAAAGGAATTATACATACCCATTAAAAAAAAAAAAAGCCAAAGGCATTATTCATGAGAATTATCGATCGGCTTTCCTTTCTTTCCTTCTTCTTCACGGGAACCGAGGCTTTGGGGAAAATGAGAGGCAGCCTGTTGAGCTTGTATTGCTGTTGAATTTTGGGAGGTTTAAGACATCTGTGAGTTTTAAATTTATGCAAAATGATTGCTTCTACAATTTAAACATTTGGGTTAATATAATGCTGACTGCTGATGTTCAAGGATAACATAGATTTCTTATGTTTTCTTTGTTTCTCTAAAATTAAGCAACATTCAATTGAGGTAACAAAGAAGCCGAGCTGAGCCAAGCCAAGCTTGGAGGTGTGCAGGCTTGTTTATTTGAAACTAATCGAGCTGGAGCTCACTTGATGTTCACAAGCAGGGCAATCTTAATTAATCTTTTTTTTTTTTTTTACTATTCTTTATCAAGAGATATGCTAAAATAAATTTTATTGGGAACTCGTTTTGTATCCATAGTCTGAAATTATTTCTATCATTATACTTAAATCAATAAAAACCAATAAACTAATTGTTTTATTTGCAAAATATTAAAAATCAGTACATATTATTCAGTCCTGCCTTTAACTAACTTGTTCATGAGCCTGAAGGACCAAGCTTTTAAGTGTTTGACCTGCAGTTCTTTATTATATGAGCTTCAAACTAAGGCTTGAGCTTGGTTTGTTTACTAAATAAATGAGTTCAGGCCGAGACCCAGCTTGTTTGGGAAAAGCTCTATTTGGCTGCAACCTTGATACTTATAGTCAAAAAATTAAATGATTCATACTTGTAATGGGGGAATATATAGCTTCAATTGGTTGCAAGAAGAACTTAATCTAGCTTAACATATCCTGTTGAAGAAGAAAACTTTGGGATCCTCAGCCACTGTCAACGAAAAGACTAAGCCATGAATTTTGAGTGGGCAGTGGATTCGTTTGATGGCCTTGGTGAAATTCCCACATCTTCGTTTGGTGGATTTTGATTTTGAGAGATTTACCAGCTTTCTCACAAACTTACAACCTGCACAGAACCATTTACCAAACTGAAGAATCCTAGCAACATGATTTGAACCAGTTCTCATGGCATTGATTTCTTGTAAGATGGAGAATATTCAAAGGATATGGATATAAGTTTATTCATATATATATATTTGTTTCTTATACTCGATTCCCAGGGGAAACGGTACTTCTCTATCATCTGCTCCCCCCCCCCTAGCTGTCATTCTTTTTGTTACCTTCACCTTAGGTATCCTGACTGACCTCATCTTTCCTCCATACACAATTATGACTTAGAAAGTTTTACCACATGCTTGCAAGGCAGATATTTTTTAAACAAGAGCCCTCAAAAATATCAAACCCAAGTCACACTATTGTGTTAACTCAGAGGGAAGCTGAGGTGCCATCACCTAATAGTGGACCCTTTTGAATTGGTTTTCACTTTCCCATACCTAAAGGCATCCCAATGCCCTTGCTACTTAGTAGTCGTGCAATTTTTATATCTCATGCCTCTCATTCTCCCCAAGTGCTCTTGTGTAAATCTCCACAAGAACTTGCTAGATAAAGTGTTAATTTATCTGGCTAGATGTGTGACATGAAGACTATCCTCCTGGATCGATGTTCTGCTTATATGCCATCTGACCGAGCTATGTCATGATCACCCTCTTGCACATCATATTTAAGGTGAGAATCGTTAAACTCTGATTACACTGGATGTTCTTTGACAAAATGGAGAAAATGGTTGGTTCAAGTAAGCCGTTCATGAACTTCGCTAGCAAAAAACTAATTCTATCACCTTTTGACTTTATTAATCTATTCTTTTTTTTTTTGGTACAAGGAGATGCAACCTAGCGGGATCGAACCGGGGAAGAAAGAATTGAAGTGGGGAGGCTCTACCGCTTGAGCTGTCCCTAAGGGACATTAATCTATTCTTCTCTTCTTGAATATTGCCTCAATTTACACCAGATTTTGTTTGTGGAGGCTTATAGTTGGGGATGTACCTTGGACTCCTTCTGCATGCAATTGTTCTTCCTGTCCATTTGCCTTCTGGAGGAGCTAATAGTCACAAAAATAATCAGTAAATTCCACTATGAGTGCAAATGCCTTTGATTTTGGTAAGTCTGGCATTTATAGATTTGGCAAGATGGGATATGTTAGTGCACTTTAGAATGATTGAATTAAATTTGGTTTACTGCTCATCAACCCACCATTTGATAGTAATGGTGTTAAGTTTATTACCTCAAGCAAGCTGTCTAAATGCTTTCTCAGCCTTCTTTGTATGAAACATCTAGCGCACTAATTGAGTAATCTTGTCAGCATGAGACTGAATAAAAATGCTTAACTACTCCACATGAAGCCGAGAAGATAGTTACCTTTACATGGTATTTCACGTAGGCATGGAAGTTCAATAGACTCCAGACTGTCTTGTCTAGTCTCTTCCCTTAAACATGACGAGAAAATATATTCACATTTTTAGCAGTATGCAACAGACTTTGTAAAAAAAAAAAAAAAAAAAAAAAAAAAAAAAAATATTAAGACCCAGTGGGCTAAGCCTTTTGCCTCAGTGGTAGAGAAAAGACTGATATGATATAACAATATTGCTGGGGAGCATCAGATAAGCACCCTATAATTGTTTGTTTCATTATAACAAGGACTGCTAATAGTTAATCTTATATATTCTATTTCTGAGAATGAGGATATAGAATACTTTTGTAATGGACAAGTTGCTTGTAATAGTTCACAAAACTAGAAGTATTTATTGAGATAAAAATTTGAACATGGGGTCAGAAAAAATTGATGAGCAAGATTTTTCTATGTGAAATAGTTTCCATTAGTTAGATATGAAATGATGTACAAATTCAGAAAGATGGTGCATAAAGAATTAGGTGGGAAAAATGAAAGGGGTGAGTGCCTTTGGGTGTTGCAGGACGATAATATTGTAACTAAATTCAAGTAAAAATCTGTAAAATTGCAATAAGATCAATAATAATTCATGATATGGTTTATTATGCAATTAAAAAAATTAAAAAATGAAAAATAAAAACAAAATGAATGATGAATGGTGCAAAGATGAAGTTCCAAGATTCAAGTGGTTTCATAAGAAAAGAGATTTGAATGTATTAAAAAGGAATTGTGAATGGCTCTTGGAAACATGACAGTAAACAGTCTGGATGATTTGGTCTCGGGAGTGGAGGACTTTGAAATACACTTGAAAAGACAGATAGACGCAAACAAATTGAAGGTTTCCCAGGACTTGGAGGAAAAGTTTTGTAAACATGTAACGAGTTGGAAAAGAGATCCTTTCACGTAATGTATCTGCAAAAAGGATATGGGCTTAAATATGTGAAAGAAAATATCCACTTCCTACTATTCTGGGGTATGAGGCTTGGCTTGTATATATCCTACAGAAGCATGTTCTTTTGGCAGAAATAGGTATGACATGCAGACTCATTGTTCTCCTGAATGCTTATGTATTTTGTTATTATTACCGAAAGAGACAAACCCTCCATTCGTGCTCAAGTCTTCTAAAGCCTCTCCTCTCAACTCAGGAGGAGGAATGGGGGACCAGTAGCAGGGAGGTACTTTAGCCCAGGATTCTGAGCTTCCCACATCCATGAGTTCCTGTATAGAAAATTAATGTAAATATATGGAAAAATAGGAGAACTTGATTTAGGACTTTGAAATACTTGAAGAAATTCAAGATTGACTGCACAAAAGAACCTGAAAGAATGCTGTTGCAATTATCACATCAGTATTTTCTCTAAACCGCATAGGAAAAACAGCAGTGATCTTTTCTGGCTGTCAAAAAATATAATGGTTTAGAATTGCTGACACAGCAGATGCATATACTATGTATTTTGGAATAGTAAACAGTTCCATTGCCTGGCCCGATTTCCACATTGTATTTGTTGCAACAGGATTTGTAGTTCAGTATTTTATGTTAAGTGCATATGTTTCCCATTGGTAGTTATTTATCTCCAATGGCAAGATGATGTGTTGTGTATGGAGGTCATGATTTTTTTGTAAAGATTTCTCCAACACTCATTAACTACTTGTGAAGAAGATAGACTTTGTTTCTTTATTCTACTCTGCTCCCAACTCTGTTAAATATTGCTATGGAAGGATTTCTTAGTGGATCTTGCGAGATCTCTCCCAAGCACTTTGTTGGTCTGAGAAATTCTGCATCAAAGATGAAATACTTTAGTAATATACCACCTAAAGGCCACTTCAAATATGTGCACTATTTTACAAAGAATGTAGAGTTGAGGTATTTATCCAAAATTGTGTTCTTGAATCGAATTCATATATAGAGGGGAAGGGGTCTTATAACCCTTCTGTTCAAGGAGGAAAGAGCAGAAGTAAGTAGGCAGGTTATTTTACCTACAATTAATAAGGCAATCAATGCCTGGAAGAAAGTCAGAGCACTGCATGGATGGAGACTGGGTAGATCTTCATGCTCTACTCTTTCTACTGTAACTATCCTGCATCTATAATTGGACTTCTCCTTTTCACCTTTTCACCTCAAAGTGGTTTTCTTGCAAATCCAGGCTAGTTGAGAAGTTGTGGTAAATAATATCACTAACTTCTCCAAATGTTAGAAGTGAAAGTGATGCAGTTGTACCAAGTAAAAATCTCTGATTATCCAGAAATTATGTGAAAATTTATTTGTCAATCATGACATATTCATTGAGAAATTGCCTACCATCAATTTCACTTAGTTGTCTTGTAAGTTTTCATGGGGTTCTTTCGAATTAGACAAGTAAATCTGTTGGAAATCTGTTGGATTGGAGAGAGAAAAAGATAAAAAAAAAAAAAAAAAAAAAAAGGAGAGAGATCAGAGAGGAGGAAAAGATAAAGGTCCTTACACCAGGGTTCCTGTGCCATCCTTTGCTGTTAAACTCAATGTATTTGATTTTGTTTATGCTAGGTGTCCTGTTTCACCATTCTTTTGTTCCTTTATTTCTCAAGTAGTTCCAACTTTTATAATGGCCTAGATTGCAGACGTTCTTCTGTGTCTGTGTCAGACAGTCCCTTGCACATACACCTGTACAACACCTACAGAAACATTTTTTCATATTTTTAACTAGTACTTCAACTCTTTTAGGAGACTTTCTTACAAGACACATAATGGACACCAATGGTTCATTACACCTGTGAGATTTTATTGTTTTATGTGTGTCTGCTGTCTGCTGTCTCATGTCCTGGAGTTTCTAACCTTGTCAAGTATCCCTGTCGGTGATGAGTCCTATGTCCAGTGTCTGTGGCAATCCTCCATAGCTACCGGTGTGCATGAAATCAGCCGAAGGTTTTTAAACTTGTTATTCTTATACTTGCTAGACTACCAATATAAGTATATTTCTTCTTTGAATGTAGATTTCCAGATAATGTTCTTTCTCATGTGGATGCATTGCTTTCTTAACTTGAAGGATTCAAAAAGCTTACATGGCTCTTCCATTAACGAATGGTGTTAAATTGTTGACGTGCTTAGATTGATCGAGAGAACTATTTGTGATTTCAAAAGTGTGTTTGCCAACCATAAGGATTTAGATAACGTGCCCTGAGATTAACTGTTTGATGACATAGAAAGGCTATCTTGGGTGGTAGACAAGTTTGTTGTGTTTGTACATTCCTTCAGATATATCCTGAGAACTGACATTGCAACATTTCCTTCAGCAGAGAGCTTAGGATTACTGCTTGTACTGTTGAAATTTCTGTTATTGCTTTTTCGGAACCTGTGGGAGACGGATTTGCACAAATAAGATTCATATTATGATAGGACATTCTTAGCTAGCATGAATTATAATCATTTTCATCGTAGTCTAACCTCATTAAAAGGGAGATAAATGTATGAATAATGTTTATGTTCTATTTATAGGCTAGTTTGATAATTTTGAATTCCTTATGGATGATATGCATAGAAACACTCTCACATGATCACAAATGCTGACAAACCACCTGAGAAAGTTGCATGCTTGCAGATGTGAAACATGTTTCTACAGTCATGTTATAGAGAACCTCTAACATGATATATAGAGATTTATATATGTAAGAGTTGTTCCCCCCCCCCCCCTTTTTTGTCTTTTGATTTTTTGGGAGTAAAAGGTATGCTGCCAATTTTGTCCAGTTTGTCAGCTGAGATCGATTAAGTGTGTGGACTTAGTTTAATCAGCAACCTCTTATTTTCCTTCGTATTAGATTTGTCCAGTGATAAATCTTCATGTGCAGAAGTATTTCATTCCCAGGTTGTGACAGCTAATTGGATCAACCATTTTGGAAATGGAGGAAATCCATCACCAGGGTTTTGTTATCAGTTTCCTGAGCATGCCAACTTGATTTGGTAGGCAGGTACTCTTTTTCTTTCTATGATATATTAGTGTACCTTGTTGCCTACATAGATTAATTTACTTTCCTCTTTGGCCTTCTATCTGTATAGCATATTGGTTCTTCAGTTTACTTAAATTTAGCAATTAGACCATTCTGGCAAGTCTTTCTTTCCCTTTCTATTGATCCTCCATATGAAGTGTTAATTTTCCAGCAAGATTCCAACCTTTGCATATGGTAGTTTCAAGTTCAAGTAGGAGTTATAATTTCATTATTTTTTTTTTTCTATTTATCCTCCATATTTGAACCAAACAGAGCATGCTTCATTTTAAGATGCATGTTGGATCAGTAAAAATCCGTGTATCATACCCTTTCCATGTGGAATTTTGTCTAATTTTATTCTTAGAGTGAGCTGATAACCTTTTCTTGCAGGCTCAACTATCTCCACAATGTCTGTACAGACTTTTTTATTGCATGTATTGTATAATTTGAAAGCCCATAAGATAGCCGGACCCTTTGGGGGATAATAGTGGCGTGGATATTGACAGATAGGCATGTTGGGAACCGGATGCCAATGACTGTAAAACAGTACAAGGCAATTTTTTGAATTAGTTCAATGTAGTACCTAAAATCCCCTAGTTACAAGAACAAGTTCTCCTTTTCTTTTTGAATGCTTGAATATTTATATCTGAAATTTGTCTCTCCCTCAAGTTGCTTGATATGCATGCTTACCTTTTATTGCCATCAGTTTCCCGACTTTTTTAAGAGGTGCGCCTGCAGTTTCCATCAATATATTCCGATGATAGATTATTCAGTGTAGCATGATGATAGATGATGTAAAATGTGCTTGCAGCATTTAGATTCAAGTATAACCAACTAAATTAACTGATCAATTTTCAATTCAGCATAAGTAAAAGTGGTTTTAGTTTTCACCTGAATATGATATTTCACTGACCCGAATTCATACAGTGATGATCGATCTCAAAGGGCCACTCAGCACTTTCTAAAAGAAAAAAAAAATGTGATCAGAGGAGCAGCATAAATATCTGTGATGCTTATCTATATTCATTTATTATTATTTGCTTATTCGATTTTTATTTCTGCTCCCAGTGCCCGTAATGGTTCCAAGTAAACATTTTTCCTTTTTTGCTTGTCACAGCATACATATGCATATTTTTCAGAGCACTAAAATTGCAAAGCTGAGTAAAAGGCAACTAGTGGAGATTTATTCCCCATAGAGGAGTTGATTTGAAAGCAGTATGTGATTATGGCATACTAATTTTCTAGCTCATAGCCATCTTTTGACTCTTAGAATTTACTCTCTCTTTATTACTTTCTACGGTCTTTTACTTATCAAGCTTGTGAGCGTCTTAGAAACCTAAGTAAATGCTTTGTGGTACTAAGTCAACCAGAGAAATGGTTTTCACTGAATGAAGGAAAAGAGAACCAACAGCGGGCCTGCATATTTTGATTTCCTTATGTCATATATGGCCACACCCACAGACATGCGCACGCACAAGCACACATACGCAGGCACATACATATGCTATAGATGTGCGTGTATTTGAATATTGTTCTTTTCTCTATGCCCCTATTGTGGTTTGGGTTGACTTCTAAAGGACCGGACCATATCAGAGACAAGCAAGAACACTCGGCCCACTTGTCTCCGTCACCAACCACCCTAAGCATGAAAAGGTGGGTTTATTGGTTTGGGTTTTTTGGATTTATTGGTTATCTATCATGAATACATTACCTTGGAACCAACGGTCAGTTGCTCTAATAGAATGTAATGTTAGATCTCTTAACTAAAATCTCAGATTCAACTCGTGACTTGGACATGGAACAGAGTACGTTGGGAGGATAATCCTTTTAAATGATTTACTATAAATCTCGAACCGAATTAATCAGAATATGACTCCGGATATCGATCGGTATAATATAAAAAAAAAAAATTAAGTTGGTCATGGGCTATAGTCCCCCTTCACCAAAGCCTCCCCCGCTTTTGTGAATTGTTGTGTGATCAAGTAAGTGAAAAAGCTTCCATGCTGTTGTGCTTTATCCTTCTGTGTTTGTGTTACTTGAGTGCTCATTCCATGACAGGACTCAATGCCATATCTCCCACCCACCACATTTTGGTTGGCTTTAATGATTGTTCATTTTTGGGCATGTTTTAGAATGCTCCATGTCAACCAGAGAAGTTTAATCAAACAAGAGCAATGTTACGTGTACCAGAATAGAAAGTTCAAAAGGATTTCGTACAATTCCAATGGTTATTTATTATCATTATTATATATAGAGAGGCTTGAATTTAAGATTTTTATAAAAGAATGATAATAGTTGAGTTATAATTTATTAATTCCGACGGCTATTGATACTCAATGGAATTGCGACTAGTGAATCTCTAGGTAATGACCAATCGTTTTACCATCCCCTCACATGAGAAAGATTGATTATTTGATAATGATATGGTAACAATAGATATTGATACTTATTAACTTTTAAAATCTCATAAATACTCATTGTTTTACCGATCAAATAATTAAAATCTTACTAAATAACACTTAATTTCATCTTATTATTGCTAAATTTACATAAGACTACATATATTTGCATTTAACCAATTATATAAAATTTAGTGAGGAAGTAATTATATAAAATAATGAGGCTTGATTTAAATCTCATGGATTCTCATTATTTTGCACTAATCAAAGAACTTTAATCTTACAAAATCTATCCCTGCCTAATTGGTTTTGGGTGATCGGGTATTAATTTTTTTAAATAAAATTTTGAATTTAAATTTTATATATAAAAAAATAAGTATGAGACAAATTTATCTTTAAGAATTAAATTTAAATTTAATTTAATTTAATTAGATTTAATATACGTTAAATAAGATTTATTTTTTAAAGATTTAATTCAATTTGATTTATGATTTATTAAAAATAAAAATTACATAATCTCATCTCATAAATTGCTAAATTTAATAACACCAGTCCCCCGCCCAAGACAATGGGAGGAAGAAAACCAGCGATAATTCCTAAGTTTGCGCGTCAGAAAACAAAAGGAAAATTGTTTGACCGACAGCTGGTCCTAAGAACAGAGTCATAGCATGGAAGTTGTTTCCCTAGATCTAGGTCGTTCAGATGTCATAAATATCACCCCCCCCCCCCGCCCCCAAGGTGAGGAGAGAGAGAGAGAGTCCAAAATCTTAACGAAATTAACTACCGTACGCCGCCCCAACGGTAACTCCATTGCCCAATCTATTCCTTTGATTCGATCTTATCCGTCCGATTCGTAAAATAGCAAAAAGATAAAAAAAAAAAAAAGAAAAATACCGCTTTACCATAGCAAAAATCAACACCCATTCAAATCTTACAACAAAAAAAAAAAAATTCACGTTAAAATTTGATAATAATTAAAATTAAATTAATTAAAATATATTTACGATACCGATTAATCAAAATATCAAAATAAAACCACTAAAATTTGAAAAATTAAAAAAATATCAACATTATTATATTTTTATAATATTATACAAATGACGTAATAAATACTTTAAAGAAATTAAAAATAAATATGACTTGTTAATTATATAATTTAGACAAAAAAATTAATTATTGATTAATAAAATATTGTCTCTCATGGTTTAATAATTTCTAAATATTAATAAATTTTACATGTATACTTTCTAATAATTTATAAATATTGCATAGTATAAATTTATCGGTTCTAAATTGAAATTTAACGTTACTTAAAAACATGCTAATGTCATCGGATTAACTTTATTAAAATTTATATATATTAAATTTGTTATTTGAATATTTTCACAAAAATTTATATGAAAAAAATAGAATTCTAATAATTAAGTTGATAGCCATGTCATAAGCTATATACACATGTTTTCAAATAGTCAACTATATAATATGTTAAGGAAATAATTATATTAAATGCAAATTTTTATATTTAACTCTTTAAGAATAAAAAGATTGAGGTTTGAAGTGGAAAAATTTTAATATCGTGTAATTTTCATTAATATAATAAGGTTAATTCTTTTTATTAATAAATGCTTTTTTTTAACAATCCATGAAAAAAAAAAAAAGACTTCTAGTCTGCGCCTACCCGCAATTTTTCATTTGTTTCAATCAATTCAAACCATTTACCAATCAAAGAGTAACGCACTTCACCAAATGGAACCAATTCGAAATCCCTTCTTTCTTTTTTTTATTTATTCATTTCCCAAAATTATTGAGTCTTCCCAAAAAAAAAAAAAAAAGGAGAGAGATTAGGAAACGTAAATTTTCCTCAAACCATCTTCTCTCCTCTTTTCTTTGTAAAATTCGATTATGTTCTCGATACAATAAGAAACCCATTTTTATTTTCTGGAGCTTTAATAATGTTCTTCTCTTGGTGATTTGAACTGGGTTTTTTCGGGTTTTTGATCATTTCCAAATTCAACGCTGTTCAATTTCAAAATTGGCGTTGACCCTTTTCTGGGGTTGTGATATTATGCAGTTTGACTGTTTAATTGGATCAGGGACTTTTTTTTTAGGGTTTTAGTCACTGGATTTTGGATATGAATGGGAAATAAAGGATGGCGCTTTTGCTTATGTTGATTGTTGGATTCTTGTTTGGTGTTTCGTAGGTTTGATTTTCTAGATTTTAAATTTTACAGTTTTTTGCTCTTTTTTTTTTTTAATTTTTTTAAGGTTGTCTATGGATTCTAATGTGAGGGATGTTAATGGGAGAGAAAATAAGGTTTCTGGGAGAGTGGAGAGTAAAGAGGTGGGAATTGGTGCGGAAAGAGAAGGGGAGAGTGAGAAGGAAGCCTTGTTGGCACCCCATGCCGGCGGCATGTCAAAGAGGCCACACAAGCCTAGGCTGAAGGTGCAGTGGAATGATGAGAATGGGGCTAAACTTGTGGAGGTATTGGAATTTCAACCCAGGTAATTTTTTTTTTTTTTTGATTTTTGATGACACCCCCTCCCTTTCTTTTTTGTTCATTATGTTGAATGAACTTTGTTTTGTTTTGTTTTGTTTTGTTTTTTTGGTTCTCTTAATGGATTCAATTATCTGCTTAATTGGATTTAGCTTCTCTGATGGTAGTGCATACATCTTCCTTTTATCTATGTTCCGTAATTTAGGAACTTGTTGGTGCCTCTTAGATTGTTGGTCAAGTATTTGTCCAAGTTTCGCATTGCAGCAGTAAGTGATTGGTCAATGTTGTCTCTTCTTCTTCGTCAATTTACATTTTATCTAGAATGCTGATCTAATTGTTGCTTACTGAACCCACTCTGATTAATAGGGCTCTTGTAAATAGTATGATTTAGGATAGGTCCACGGAAATCTATAGTAAAGCTATATGATCTCTTGTATCCATTCCAGACCACCTTTTTATTTTTCAGGTCAAAGTGAAGTTTTTAGATTATGGGAGGTGGAACACCTAGGACCTGATATAACTTGAATTTTAGCAATATTATTGCATTTTGTTTATGACCCTTTAGCTAAAAACCGGAGATTGCCAGGGTTACTGTAGGCAGTTAAATTTTTCCATAGGAGGCAACATACTTCTCCTTGCTGAACCCAGTAATTTTTAGCAAGCTTCAAACCTTTTCCTTTCTTTGTTTCCTTTCAAAATGAATTGTTTTTGGTTGTTTCATCCACGACCATTCTCAGGTTTCTCATTTTTTAATCCGAGGCAATCTGTACATGATTTGAGTGAAAAATGTTTTAGTTAATTCGAGTAGGTTGTCAGAACAAGCATAAAGAAACACTCAATTCATCTTTATGCCTGGATATTCTACCAGTAGCTGTATAAGACCAGCCATGGATATGATGTAATCAGTTGTTAGAATTCATTGCCTAGATAATACCTGTTGTCCCACTCATAGTTTTTACCATTGTCTATGTTCCACCAATATAAAGGTCACATTTGAAAGCTTTTTCATTCCTGAGTTGAGAGAAGTGTATTTACCCGTTGTTTTGATTAGGGTAAAATGTTCAATTTAGAAAAATATGACTCATGAATAAAGGTAAGTTTTCAAATCATCACAAACTGTAATTTCAGACTCAAATAAAACCATGCTCAAAACCTTTAATTTGGAAACAATCCGTGAACGTAATCAATAAAGCTGTTTTAGACCATCCAAGTTGAGTTTCATACAAAGAAAAAAAAACATTAAGCACTTTGGGATTAGTATTACATTCATCCTCACTACAATATGAGTCAATTCTCACCCATAGTTACTCATCAATTCTTTACCCTTGTGTCTCTCCCCATCTCAAAATATAAACAATGCAATGAAGTAAGCAGCATGCTTAGTAGAAGAATATATGATGCTAGTTAGATTTCATATAACGAAACTGCCTTGTAGTACCAACGGATCCCTGCCTCACAACTGCCTCCATAGGATACCACAGTGAGATTGCTCCATGGAAGCCGAGTAGAGCTCACCTGTCTTATAACAACATACAAGCATGCCAATATATGCATGTGCACATATAACAAGTATCATGATCGGGATAAGTATTGTAGTTCCAAGTTCAATAATACACAACAACAATAAAGTACCCTAGTGGCTAAAAGTAGAACCGAAAGACCAAAAAGGACACCAAACTCAAAAATGGCTACTGTAACAACACAGAAAGGAAAATCTCAAGCCCAATGAAGAAGCTAACAAAAAAAAATAAAGCAACGGGAACCATCGACTTTGATATATGAGAACCTTCCCAACAAAATAATAAATAAATAAATAAATAAAAGATCTTGTGGGTACATGAAAATATGGGATGTTGCATGATGCATGTTCCAGAATCTCTAAGGGCTTGTTGAGAGTAATTTATTATCTATTGGTGCAAACAAATTAGAGAACGGCAACCTATTTATTATTCGATAGGCTGCTTTTGGCTCATATGTCCTCTTTGATTTCCTGGTACAACCTATTAAATATTTGATTGGCTGTATTTTTTGTTAATTTGCAAACTGCCCCTGTTTTCTTCATTTCAAAAATAGGAATTCCACACTTGTGATTTCTCTTTGACTTCTCAGCTCTCTCTCTCTCTCGATCTAGATTATTACATGCCCCCATTACAAGTTGTTAAGTGATCATTGTTGTGTGTGTGTGTGTGTTTTTTTTTTTTTTTTGCCCCCCCCCCCCGGGGGAAGCCATCTGCTGTACAGTTATAGCCAATCTTAATCCCTTTCAAGCCATTTTGGCTGTTCTAAAATTAACTCTACATGGCACCAGTCACTTGCATTTTCCTTTCTTTTACTTCTGCTCTGTCGGAGTGGAGGTACAGTGGGGGCATGGTTGTTATAGTTGATTCAATGAAGAACGACACAATTAGATCACATCATGTAAATATAAAGTGCATGTTGTGGACAGAGACTATATAATATGAAAAGCTCCATGCCAAGTACGTTAGCATAAAAAAAAAAGTGAACCACATAGAACATTGGCGCCTACATCATTTTCTTTTCCCTATGACTTCCTTTCAAGTGATACAGAATATATCAGAAGTTATTTAATATTTAGGGTTTTTGAATTGTTTCTATTTTTTTAATCATTGTTTTGATATTATTTTCATATTTGTTTTAGGGTGTTGCCTATATAATTACTTTTTGGGCTTTGTTATTTGTGATATACTTAGATTAATTAATTGAATAGAGCCCTATCTCAAAGTAATCCATAGATTCAGATAGTCTCTCTCCCCTTCTTTCTCTCTTATCCTTTCTCCAGTTTCATCTCTGTTCTTTGCTACTGGCTCTATTCTTCTATTGCCATCCTTCATTATCAATATATTATTCTGTTTCTTGATGGCAGCTTAGAAGCTATTCATTGTACTCACATAATGGAGATTTGAGATGTAAGGCTGTCAGAGCTTGGATCTGACTTGCTTTGAATTTCTCCTGATGTAAATTTTTCAGTGTGGACATAAGGAATTCATTTTCTACAGAAATATAATGTAATGCAACGTGGATAACTTGTCCTTCTTTCTGTAGAAATATTATTTGGTTGCCCGAAGGCTGCTTTAGATGAGTCCGGTGAGCAATGGTAGAGAAAGGTGAGGAGGAAGATCAGTTAAGATTCTCCCATTGTGATTGCTAAAGTCAGAGATTCAATTTCAAAATGGGCAGGATTGATGAACTGGAGTTTGTATTTGTTCTGAAAAGTCTGGTCAGCATTTTCATTTCATATACTAGGTAAAACATGAGAATGAAAGACGAGCTCCTGTCGCAGTAGAGGCATAATTGCCATCACTGCTGACAATGCCTTGCAGATCTCTCTGGTCACAAAAATGTAGGACCAGACCAAACCCTTTGTTCAGTTAGTGGGTGGAAGGCTAGCATAAACTCCCTTGGTGGCTCGACAGAGAAGGCACATCATTTTTCGTGAGTTGCTAGTGCTAAACTGACCGTACTAAGACTTGTGGTTATCCTTAAACTGAGACTTTTTGTCCACGCTCTGCTGTGGAACTGGGAGCTTACTTTGTGGTTCATTGCCCATGCAAGAGAAGGGATAATGCCATGCCATGCCATTTAAATTAGAAGCTGCCATGTGATAACTGCTTGGAGATCAAACCTTTTTACCATAATATTACTGACTAGGATTCAAGAGTAATTTATGATGTCCCGCGTCCTGCTTTATCTGGTGAAGTAACGCGATCAAGGGATGTGTTTACTTGAAAACGGTGAGGTACAAAGATATCCACATTCGTTCCAAGAGAGCAACAGTATGGATGTGACTTTTCATGTGAGAATTTAAAGCGCCTCAATGAGTTTTGCCTGTTTGTCTATTTCCTATGTCAATCATTTAATTTCCCTCTAAGGCCACGCTATGTCTCCAATTATTGCCTAATCATTTAAGTTTCCTTTTAGCCATCTCTTTTACCGTATTTTTCTTTTTCTCCATCATATTCCAACCCTATTAATTGAGCATATGTAGTTTCAGGATTGTTACTTGTTTATACTTAGAATAAGACAATGAAACCAATCATGTAGGTTTTCTCTTGTTTTGGTCCTTTTTCCATGTTAAGTTTCTGCTACATGTGACTTTGTTCTTTAACCAGCAGCCATTAGTTAAAGGAATGGCCATTGTTTCACTTGTGTCATCTTTTTTGTCATCACTTTGTTTCCATGTATTTGTTTAGGTTCACTTTTATTCATCTAATTTTCTTTGTAGCATTAAAATTGATAGTGATGATACCAAGGAGTCCTGCTAAAGGCTTTTAACTTATGCTATCCAAATTTCTTTGGGAATATTTTCTCCGTTGGGGTCATTCATGGTCTCCTTGTTTCTGCCTGCAGTGATGATAGTGACAGTGATGATGACAATTCAGACTCTTGCACATGTACCATATTGTAAATTTCATAAAACAAACATATCGGCTCGCAGGACAAACCAACTAGCTCCATTGATCCAACTTTTAACAACTTTGGTGCCGAGTGAATGCTTAAGTCCTACATTTGATGGTATGGACCAAAGGTCCTGCAAGTAAGATGGCAATCCAATTTATTGCTATGGATTGTTTTCATTAGGGAAGATGAGAGTTCCTTTGATGGATCTGAGGTGACTTGTGATAGACTGGAGGTCCTATCATATGCTTAGAGGAAAATGCAGATAGAGATTTTCGCAAGAGTGATAACTTGATGTGTACTATATACTGTTATTGAGCTTATCTTGTCTTTGACGAATGTTATTTAGTTGCTATTACATCGGATGCTCTTTCAAATGAAGCAGGCACGTGTTCTTGTGATGTATCCTCTCTTTTGGTTCTTTTTTATGAATCTCATGATCGTGGACGAAATTTAATGTTTTGACAAGTTGAAGTTTTGAACTTCAACTTTTACCGTCTGATCTGCACTTCTTGGTCCAGGTCTAACTTGAAGTTAGAATCAAAACTTTGCCTGGAGGTTTCTTTTTGGAGAATATGCTACCAACTAGTTTCATATTTGGTTGATAAGTGAAAAATGTGGGTTTTACTGCACCATTCAGAGGTCCTCGACAATTCATTTGGAAAGGAAAACATTCTCCAAATATGACTTTTTGGGACCTCACCGGATAATGCATCACCATCTAAGTACGACCATAGAGCAGAAACACTCTGTTGTGCAAAGTTATCAAGATTTATTCTTTTTTTTTTTTTGGTACTATACTGCTCATATTTCGATTAATCTGATTCGAGATTTGTAGTGGCTCATTTAAGGGAATTACCTTTTCAACGTAGTTTTTTCCATATCCAATACGCGAGTTGAATTAGGGAATCTTAGTTAAGAGATCTAGTATCATATCTTACTAAACTAACTGTATGTTATTTTATCGAGATTTATTCTATTCCAAGTATCCATGGCATCATTTTGAAGCTAGAATTGTTGTCTAATGCTTTTAGACTAGACCTGAGTAATAGGCGGGGGATCATGGAGGGCCTTGTCGCGGCCAAGGTAAAAAATCCTGAGCCTCAAACCCTCGAATCAAAATATTTTACCCAGGATGAGTTGGGTTGCCCATTACACAGGATATATGGCGGACTTGGGGTTTTAATGGGAGGCAAAACCCCAGCCTGATTACTTAATCATTCCGGTCTAGGCGGGCTGAGACAATCAGGCCGATGGGCCTAAACTAGGCCGGCCTATGCTCATGCTAAGGTCTGACATTGTAGAACTTGAATGATGAAATTGAGGGCCTGGATTCCCCCAAAGGGACAGATTAGTGATCAAAATCCTTTTTCCCAAACCCGATAATCTCGGTTTCAAATCTTAATGTAACAAAAAAAAAAAAAAGAAATTGAGGGCCTGGAATGAATCCCGCTTTCTTGGTTGGATATGAGAATCTCTTTCTTGGTTGAATGAGTCTTAGTTTTTTTGGTCCATGGAGATGCTCAAACCTGAAACCTTTATAAAGAGGGGGACATTGCTAGTTGAATTATAGTATATGAGAGTCTCACCACACGCTTAAGAACCCTTTCATGGTAACAACAATGGAGTTTCCTTTTGTGTCAAGGTTCAATTTATTATTCATTTCTCTGGCCAGCTCTCAGTTTGCCATAAAAAAAAAATAGTCACATACACAATACAATCAGAAAAATGCAGAGGCAATGACACTATAAAACGAACATTCCATCCCACACACACACTCTCAAACAAGGTCATTATTGTCTACCATGATTGGAAAAGCCATATCCTGGCTGCTGCAAACCTCTCTGCGGAAAAGCTCCCCTGGTGGGCATGAACATAATGTGCCCAAACTGGTTGTCGTCATGCAACCTCAAATCACACTAACCAGTTTGACAGACTGGCATCAACTGCTATTTCTTGCATCAGAGGTCTGGACTGACTAAAATTTGGTCCGCAATGCAATGCAGATGAATTCAAACTTGTCTCTAAACCAAACACTTGCTTTCTTTCTTGCTCAATCAGCGCATTCTCCTTTCTCTGATGTTTTACGGTTGACATTACTCTTGCTTTGGCTGCTTTCCATTGCATAAGGTTCTCCACTGGCTTCAACACAGAATGCACATTGACATAGCTGTTCTTTTCCCTAGCATTTTCTTTTGATTGACATCCTTCCTGTTTCCCATCCACCAATGCAAAAAGTGGCATAGCACTACTGATTTCTTCTTCGTCGAACAAAACTCTATCACGGCCTGTCATGGAAGAGTAATCATTCTGCTCCCAAAACAGTTTATCATTTACGTTTTCATTATTGATACTACTATCATCTCCATCTTTATCGTCATCCAGGTCATCTAGGTCACTCAACACAGATTCTATGTCTTCCTCATCATAACTGTCCCTCCAATTCTGATACCTGTGATTTGTCAGGTAGTCTCTTACAACATTTGAATCCCTTTCACGGAGCAAAAGGGACTCTTCTTCCTTGAGTGTTTCATCTTCTTTCTTCCCATCACTCTCCAACCAATTGTCTGTACTTGTGTCAATTGGGATAGGCTCATAAACCTCGACATTCAGATTGAAGCTAACTTTCTTCTTGATCTTAAGGCTACTAGATTGCTCCTTAGACTTATTTTCCCTACCCAAAAAAAACCACATGTTTATTAATGATAACGGTAAATTATTCTATTACAAAATAAATGCCCAATAATAGAGGTGGCATAGCCAGATTAGGATATGGTCGGGCCAGGCCACGCCCAAGCTCATGTCTACCCAATAGTCGCATTTCAAAATTCAAAGTGAAACTATTTCTCCTAATATTAGAAAGCCCACTCAGGAGTGACTAATTACAGTCCAAGCATAATGACTTGGAATAGTTTCATTTTCAAGAATCATTTCTCACAAGTATCTTCACTCAAAACACAAATGAAAATATTTTAATTCAGGGGAAAATAAAACAAGCCCCAAATGACCCCAAAAAGAGGAGAGAAGAGGAAATCATACTTAAGGCAAATTGGAAGAGAAAAAGAGCTAGTAAATACAGAATAGTAGACTGACCTTATATTGATGGGGTTTTCTTGCTTTTCATGTTTGGGAGTGACAATTGAATCCAGGGGTATGTAGCTGCCATGTCTCTGCAACCATAGATGAAAAATTGAGGAATGAAAGAAGAAAGGAAGAAAGATTTGATACCCAAATTGAAACCCAGTTCTTGATTCTTGAGAAAGAGCTTACTTGCTCTCCAGAAAGTGATTTGCGGGTTGATTTTCTTCGGCGCTTTCGGGTTTTTGAGAAGCCGAAACAAGCAAGAAAACACCCCATTTAGGAGTCTTTACCGGGGTCTCTCTGTCTACAGAGTCCTCAAGAACCGGAGAGGGGGGGATTTGAAGGGGGATTTGAATATGAGTTTTGGGCTCCAACGGCTTTTGAAAATAAGAACGTTGGGGGTAGAAATGATTGTGATGGAAATGAGGTGGGCGCACACGAGAGTTTATTTAAAGAGACAGGACAAATACAGCTGCCTCTCTGTTCTCTGCATTCAAAAGACTTCTTGCCTTTTCTTTTTTGCTTTTCCTTCTCTCTCTCTCTCTCTCTCTCTCTCTCTCTCTCTCTCTCTCTCTCTTCAAAGAGAGCAGGAAAAAAATAGAAAACAAACTCTGATGAGCTATTGGAAAAAGAAGAAACCAGATATTTCTTGGATTTTTCTTCTCTTTAAAAATATAATTTTTTTTGAGTCTATAAGGAGGGAAATGCCTATTTTAATAGGGGAAGTGATTATGTTAATGCAAATACTCCTCACGAGTGGAGATTGAATCTCCCTGTATCACTCGGCATGAAGCTGGTGAATATTACTCGGTTTGAAAAACTCAATAATAAAATTGGTAAATTATAAATAAAATATAATATAATTCATATATTATTTCTTTTTTCAGTAATTAAAGAAATTATTCAATATAAAAATTTTACTAATTTTTCGAACCAAATATGTTACTAACAATTTGGGTTTATTTATTTATTTATTTATTTATTTTATTTTTTCCATAATATATAAAATCAACCTTTGACTTTTCTGAAAATGCAGCTGTTTTGGATGGTTAAAAAAGTACTAGGTTGATCTGTATTTGTCTTCATTACAAATTTTTATTATTTTATTTTATTTTGCCTCCAAATAAAATATTTATTTTAAGTGCTATAGTCAAAGCCAGGCAGCATCGGGCACGTACCCATATGCAGTGGGTTCCAAATTTGTGAGATTTAAGAGTAAACTACTCATTTCTAGAACAAAATTTATGGGTCTAACGTTAAATTTCCATAATTTCATTCGTCTCTCAGTACTTAGGGTGGAAAAACACATTAAATTATCAATTAGTTAGAATTTTTAAGAACATCTTTCTTTCTTTTTTGGTATTATGTTTTTGATACCGCTCGATATCTAGAATTTCATCCTAATTAATTCGGAACGACCGTTACAGTGACTCTTTTTCGGAGACGGGTCTTCTAATGGGAAACATTTCATACATATGAGGGTCCGATACTTTCAGCGAGAGTCAAATTTCGATCATATTTAAGAGAATTTAACCCCACATTCAGTTGATCCAACCAACGTCGGTAAACATCTTTCTTTCATGGTTAAAGAGTTGTTGTGAGAGAATTTTGGAGGTTGCAACTAGGATTGCAATTATTTACGAACATAAACAAACAATTCGATTATTTTAAAGTTTTTATAAATAGTTTATTTATTTTCTCTTTTTAACTTTTGTTATTTATTTTTTTTCTTTTTTTTATATTAGTATGTTAAATGATTAATTTCAAAATTTGAGATTAAAATTTAATTTATTATTACATAGTACATGAAGTTTACGAGATACTAGAATGCATATGCATTTGTTTCTCTTTTATTATAATTGTGAGAATTTCAATTGATATTTTCTAATATGTATCAATAAGAATTATTATATTTACAATAGTTTAGAAATCATAAGCATTAAGGAAGTATATGTGATAAATTAAACAGAGGGAAAATCTCTCACAACCCAACTATTCGAAATGAAAACCGACACATCGCAATCAGTGTAGCAACCAATCGAGTGCCCCCTCGGAAGATTTGTTTAGTGGAGGTCCAAATGATAACAAGGGTTTTTATTTCTACTTCTTAGCGCAGAGGCGTTAAGTGGATATTATATAGTTTGTTTATTGTAATATATTTATAGTAATGCAGGATGAATTAGTCTTTTTTATTTTTCTTTCACTATTGTTATCTGAAATCATATTTCGATTAATCCGATTTGAATATTTGTGAATACCCTATTTAGAATATGGTTTTTTCAATATAATCTTTTTAATATCCAAGTTTTGAACTTAAAACTTGATCAAGAGATTTAATATTTTATCTCACTAAATTGACTATCAATCAGTGTGAATTAGGGTTATGAAGCTAGAATAATTGGAATTTGGTGTCGAATGAATGTAGGTATCAATATAGTCTTTTTTTATAGATTAAATATTTAATTTCAACTAAAAAAGATTTCTCAAAAGGGAAAAAAAAAAGGGAGCAAAAATCACTTAAAAAATAATAAGTTTTGATTGAACTAAAAAAATAATAACAATAAACAAACAAAGGATGATGAAAAAGTATATCTCAAATCAAGTAAGATGCACTATGACATCATGCAAGGTAGACCCATGGAGAAAGAAATCTAGACTCTCGAGCCAACAAGCAAATAGCCGCGGGTGCCAATGTAAAGAAAAGATGGTTTCTGTATTTTATGGCATTTCCTCCATTAAAATGGTATCAGTTAAATTTTCCAAGTGTGGATCACAGTCCACTATTGTCTTTGTTCTATTTTAGGATGCTAGCCCAGGAAATGGGAACAAACTGTGGTTCAAAAATATATGAACCCAAGTAAAACATAATCTTGACACCAAATCATGAGCTGCATATTATGTCTTTTTCCTTTTTCCTAATTACAAAGGTGTAACAAGCTCGTTATCCTCTTCCTTGCTTTCTTTTCCTTTTCTTTTTCTTGAATAGACATTATAGAGAGGGAGAAATGCTACTGCGTATGAGAGAGAGAGAGAGGGTATCGGTAGATTTTTTTTTTAATAATTAATCGATATTTGAAATCATATTCTGATTAATTTGATAAAAAATTATCATAATCAATTTAGGTATAAGTTTTTCTAATTTAGTCTTTTTCTACTCCCAAGTTTTGAATACGAGAGTTAGTTAAGGGATTTAATACATTTATCTATTAGACCAACTGTCCGTTAATGAGAGTACTGATAGATGACTAATGTCAAAACGAGGCATTTTTTGTGAAAATGAAAAACATATATATTAATTATTTTTTAATTATATTAATGGAAGAATTAAATAGACCTTGGATGCAAAGGATCAATTTTATCAATTTTCATGATTGAAGGAAGATTTCTACCAAAAAAAAATAAAAAAAATTTAGAGACATATTTTTACATCTCCCTTAGTTCAGCGGGTGATTTTGTAGCTCCTCTATTATTTTTAGAATAAATTTGTAGCTATAATCTCATCGTAATACCAACTAGCCCTATAAATTTGGTGTACTTTAATAAGTGATTTCAATTAATTTGAACTTGATTTCAAAATCTCACCACTGACTGTGAAGTAAAGTTATAAAAATTAAAAATGAGCTTAGTTTATTTGAAATGAATTAAAAAATAAAATTCAATTGAATTTTCATATTTAAAACAATAAAAACTAAAAATTGGATTTCATTTGTAAATAATATTATTTACTAAATTACTCTTAACATTTGTTTCCTTTAGAGTTAATTTGGAAGAAATAATAGTTGAAAAGTAAAGTTGGTGAACTCCACAAATTTTTATGAAATTTATTTGCAAATTCGATATTTTTTATTGATTTGGAAATCCAACAATAACATCAATTTTTAAAAAATATTTTAAAAAAAAAAACTCTACACTTTAATTCAATCTCAACATGCCTATAAATAGAGGTGTGCTATGGCATTCAAAATCACACCACCCTAGAGAAGGAGGACAGCAAGGGGCTAGAAAGAGAGAGTGAACAAGATAGAGGGAGGAAGGCAAAAAAAAAAACAAAAAGAGTGTTTGGAAAGAGTGAAAAAAAGGAGAGGAAAAAAAGAGGGGCTGGTTTTGAAAGAAAGGAAAAACATTTCAGAAAAGTAAGTGTTCTTCAAGCTTAGGTCTCCTTTTTGAAATCCTTTTTAAAATTGTCTTTTTAAAAAATATTATTTTTAGTATATATTTTCATAAAAATTTATGAATTTCACAAATTGTATTTATTTAGAAATATTTTTTAGGGGAATTTTCGCAAAATATCTCAAAGTATTTCTGTGTCAAAAGTATAATTTTTGAAAAGTTCGGGTCAATAGCGCAATTCTTGGGAAATTCGAGAGTTGAGCTACAACTTTGAAACATGATCTTTATTTTAATTATCGGTAAATATGCTCATGAAAGGTTTTTGCTATAAGTAATAAATAAATAAATAAATAAGAGAAGTTATCCCATTTACCAATAGCCTCTCCTAAGCTCTCTCTCATTGATTCTAGGTGTGATTTAACTTCTCAAAACAAGGCTTATGTGAAAATGAAGTTATGGGTGAGAGAACTCTCCCCGTATATTGTCGATAGAGAGAGATTGAGAGGGTAAAGATCGAAAAATTGAAAAATTTTTAAATAAAATAATTTCTCCCGTAATTGAATTTATCAAATTTTAGATTGAGATATCATGACATAATGATGATGGTTCGATTTTATAATTATAATCTCGATCGAGCGATATATACGAGAGAGAGTTCGTAATTTGATTGATTTTTAGAAACCTACATATCAAAATATTTATCTGAAAATTCTAAATTATTTAATTTTTATGATCTTTCACGTTTTTAATATATATGAATAAATCTAACATTAATAAATATTATGAATAATTTTGTATATTTTGAAAAATACATGACCCAAATTAGGTCAAAAATACAAACCGACCCATAAACCAAAATCGAGAAAAATGTCTAACTCTTCCGAAAAGCAAGCATTAAACAACCCACTTTTGAATATTGCCGTTCATCTGGGTATTAAGAAACACCATTTGTATTTGTGTTTCTTTGTAATTATTAAGCAAATCTTTTTTGTTTGTCTTAATCCATATAAGAACGAAGCAATAGTCTTTATTTTATGTGGTTTGATTTTTATTTTTATTCTATACAAAATATTTATTTGCTTTACTATCTAAACTTAATTTGTACTACAGTAATTTAGTGTTTTTGCATAGAATATGATATTTTGTTTAAATAATTAATTTTTGCACGAATATTAAAATAAGCTATTATGAATTTTGATAAAAAGATCCGTTAACTTATTTATTAGTTTTTAGATTTTTAACTCATAACTAGTTTTTGGGTAATTTCCAGTAAACAGTCATTGGACTTCTATTAGTATTCAGACTTTTATTAATTTTTGAACTTTTAATAATCAATATTTAAGTTTCTATTAATTATAAAATCTTTGCTAATTTTAGAATTTTCTATCGAATGAATATATGTTAATTTTGAAATCTTTGATAGTTTCGGAATGTTCCGTCAATATTCGAACTTATGCTAACTTTGAGAATTTTTGTTAATTATTACATGTTTTGTATGGCCACAATATGAAGTTGCTTTGTTATGATTGTTGGTGAATCAAATACATGCTAATAAATTTGAAATTCTACCACATTGAGGTATTTGTACTATGATGATGGGATTTACCTTTTAATAGTAATCGTGTTTCAAATTAAATATTTTATAGTGATCGAAAATTTTCATAATAATATTCAAGAAAATTGTGATGATCGATGACAGAATTTAATCTCCTCTCTTACTTTTTTCTCGGTTTATTACATCTATAAATTAAGAGATCGCGGAAATAGCAATCCATGAACATAATTTCTCATCCCTCTTTCATTTTAAAATTCATTTATGGGCTATAATAGAAGAAGAATGATACCCAAAAAAACCAAAAGATGGTCCTAAATTTCTACAATGGCAAATTGTTTAGTTGCAGAGAAGAGATTTGACACTACCTTGAGTCTTGTTTTTTCATATTTTAATATTCTTGATCCTTTAATTTTTATTAATTTTCTTATTATTTCCATCATAGTAACATATTTTTTAATATGATCATAGGCGTGGTTTTATGCATCGATAGACAAAACGATTAATTTCCTAAAGTATATATATATATATATTTACCGAATTCATGTAGAAAAGGGAGTGGATATATCATGTAAATTCAAGTGAGTGAAGCCTACCACCAAAAAAAAAAGAAAAATGAAAAAATGAAAAAATGAAAATGAAAATCCAAGCAAGTGCAAAAAAGCGGAGAGATAAAACAGTGGCCGTGTCCACAGCACAATGAAAGTATTTTATTAAAAGAAGTTGAAAAACATTAAAAACCATAATACAAAATAATTACAGTTATTGAATTTGAATGAAAATCCTCACATATAAAATAAATATGATAACGTAAATTCAAGAAAAATCTATTTCAATCGCGCTCATAAAATACTTTATACTCTTTTTTTATTTTTTTACAAGAAGAGATGCGTATTTATTATATAGACAGCTTTTAATAAATTATGCATATATTTATCGTTCATTAAATAATTTTCCTTAATTTTTTAATTTTTATTTGTATTCTGCGAATACCGTTACATATAAATGGAAAAATAGACTTTGTTGAGGTTGTTTTGGTAATATACTTAATACTCAACAATTATGGAATTCTAAAATTCCATAATTTGTTAATTTTTAGCTTTTTTTTAATTTAGAGTTCAAAATTGAATTATCAGTAGGGGTTTAATAGATTACCTTTTAAAAAAATCCACAAAGGACAAAATGAATGAAAAATTTTCAAACCAAGTAACCATTTCATAATTCTACAAAAGTTAAAATTACCATTTTCGAAACTTTCAAAATTACCGCCCACCCACAAACACACACTCACACACGTGGAAAGGGCAGCACGTCAGGCACGTGACCAACTTCTCTAACGTTTCAAAAATAAATTAATACCTCAATTCATAGCACACAGAGAAAACCCGTCCCCAACCCTTATAAGCTCTCCAAAGATCCTAGCCCTCCAATCTAACGAATCTGAGCCGTCCAAATATCCTACCAGTCATATTGTTCCCAAAACACGTACTCCGTTTGACGTTAAACAATTCCCCTACACGGTGAGAGTCGGCGTCTCTCTCTCTCTCTCTCTCTCTCTCTCTCTCTCTCTCTTTGCCTCTCCCTCACTCCACTGTCCCAGTAATCCCTGATTCCTAATTCTCTGGAGAGAGAAAGCACACCAAATTGAACCTTGAGAAAGGAAAGAGGTGGGAGAAAAGTAAAAAAGAATGGATTCAGATCAGGGAAAGCTGTTCATAGGAGGGATTTCATGGGAGACATCGGAAGATAAACTGAAGGACTACTTCGGAAACTACGGAGAGGTTTTGCAGACTGTTGTTATGAGAGATAAGGTTACTGGTAGGCCTAGGGGTTTTGGTTTTGTTGTTTTCTCAGATCCAGCGATTCTTGATAGGGTTCTTCAGGATAACCACACAATCGATGGTAGAACGGTGAGCTTTCTCTTTGTTTCTAATTTCTGATTAGGGTTTTTGTTGGATATGATTTCTGATGATGTGTTTTGATTTGGTTTCGTAATTGGGGGGTTTGACGTTTTTTCATGTTGTTAGATTTGATGGTTCTATTCGATTTGCTGATTTCGATTAATTTCAAGAATGGGGTTTGGGGGGTTTGTTTTGTTTAGGGTTTTGGTTGGATTTGATTTGAGATGATGGATCGATTTGGCCTAAAAATTGTGGTTTTGGGATTTATATATGTTTAGGGTTTTAGCTGGATTTGATTTGAGATGATTTGGTTTGGATATTGGGCTTGTCATGTTTTATTCCAGTTGCTAGTTTTGATGGTTTATTCCCTTTTGGGTTCAGTTGTTGTGATTGATTTTACGAATTAGGCTTTGGCGTTTTGTTCTGTTTAGGGTTTTGGTTGGATTATATTTGAGATGACGGGTCGATTGGGTTTAGGAATTGAGGTTTTGGGTCTTATTTATGTTTAGGGTCTAGCTGGATTTGATTGAGATGATGTAATCTGGTTTTATTTGTCTCGAAGATAACCTTTAAGAATTGGGTTTTGTGTTTTATTTTGTTGTTAGTGTTGATCCATTTACAATTCATTGCCATAAAAATGGGTTTTTGGGGCTTTGTTCTTTTTATGGTTTTGGTATGATTTGATTTTGTTGGATTGGTCAAATGGTTGTATTTAGGTCTTAATTTTATCCCCAACAATTGGGGACTTGGGGTTTTTTTCTGTTAGTTAGATTTGATGGTTCCTTCTCACTATGAATGTATTGTTACAGTATATTGATATTTTGTTAAAATTTCTTGATTTCTACTTATGCTTTTAAGTAATGTCAGCTTCATAATACAATGGGCATATTATAATTCCTTTTTAATCAGATGGGTCAATAAACTGGTTTTGTCTTTGCTGTTTGTTTGGTTTTTTTTCCATCCTCCTTTTCTTCTGTTATGATATGTTAAGGGATATTTGTTAGTGTGACTGCTAAATTCTTGAGTTTATCTTTGACTTGAAGACGCTCTAATTGTGTCTTTCTCGTTGATCCATTATTGTCTATGGATTCTCAAGTTGGGTTTGTGTACATTGTCTCTATTTTTGACATCTTAAATTGTTTCACTTGAAATTCTTATTTAATTTGATGCTTGTTGAGTTGGGTGCAAAAGAGTTTCCTTTTATTTTATTGAATAGCAACATATCTCTAGCTAGTTTTTGTTCCATTACCATAAGGCATGCTAGCTGGTTCTTGAGTGGTGTGCTCTGCTGATGATGGCTATAGCGTAATATGATGTTTTACGATTATTGATGAATGAGCTGGAGTAGATCTTTTCTTGTTTGAATCTGGTCAAGTTTTGATAAAAGCTTTCTCCCAAATATCTTGGTATCACAGTATCCTTTAGCATAAGTAGAATTTTTATTGCTATAACTGATTGTGGCAAATGAACCTCTCTCTCTGCTTCATGAGATTACTTTTTTGGTCATTTTAAGGACCAGATGGCTTTCATTGAGGTTCCATTCTTTTGCTATTGAGTTATAGAAATGGGTGTTTCTCACTTATAATGTATTTAGATGTTATTTAATGCAGCATTATACGGTTGTGAATGGGTATGTCAGGATTATTCTGCGGTTTTCATATGATTATGAGTGGTCAACATTTTCTTGGTAACTTCATGCATGTTATCATTGTAGCGGTTATTAAGATTATCGGTAATTGTTTTTGGGATATGATACAAGTGTCTTGGGCATGTATCTTGTTTAAAATTTGGTACATCTATCATGTCAAAACTTAGTCTTTTTACTGTATTCTTGATCAATTTGCTGGAACACAATCCTAATTTTGAGATTTGTAATGTGGACTGTCCCTGATGTTTTCAAAGTCTATAAGTTGAAGGGGTTCATTATGGACTTCGAACCTTTTAGAAATTTTTGTTTAATACTTATCCTGATTTAATGTTTTAGTTGCTTTACTATAATGAGTAGCTTGGATATTCAGGTTGAGGCTAAGAGGGCTTTATCTAGAGAGGAGCAGCATACGTCCAGTAGAACCGGAAACTCTAACCCTTCTCGAAATGTTGGAGGTGGTGGTAATATTCGGACAAAGAAGATCTTTGTTGGTGGTTTGCCCCCCACTCTGACAGAAGAAGGATTCCGTCAGTATTTTGAAGCCTATGGCCATGTAATTGATGTAGTAGTCATGTATGATCAGAGTACTCAGCGACCCCGTGGTTTTGGTTTTATTTCTTTTGATACTGAAGAAGCTGTTGATAGAGTTTTACACAAGACCTTCCATGACTTGAATGGTAAGCAAGTGGAAGTGAAGCGTGCGCTTCCTAAAGATGCCAATCCTGGTGGTGGAAGCCGCACCATGGGTGGGGGTGGTGGTGGTGGTGGTTATCAAGGTTATGGTTCCTCTGGTGGCAATTCTGGTGGATATGCTGGTCGGATGGATTCCAATAGGTACATGCAGCCTCAGAGTACCGGTGGCGGTTTTCCACCTTATGCTTCTTCTGGATATGGTGCTCCTAATTATGGATATGGTCCTGCCAGTAATGGTATTGGTTATGGTGGCTATGGTGGGTATGGTGGTGGCAATCCAGGGTATGGGGGGCCTGCTAGTGCGGCCTATGGAAATCCCAACGCACCCAATCCTGGTTATGGAGGTGGTCCACCAGCTTCGGCCAGAAATTCATGGAATACACAAGCTCCCTCTGGTTATGGTGCTGTGGGATATGGCAATAATGCTCCATGGAGTGGTTCAACTGCCAGCGGAGGTGCTCCATGGAGTGGCCCAAGTGCTGGGGGAGGCACGGGGAGTGGTGCTGCTTCTTCAGCACCTACAGGCCAATCTCCAGGTAGTGTTGCTGGATATGGTAATCAGGGTTATGGCTATGGTGGATATGGTGCTAGTGATGGGTCTTATGGAAATGCATCTGGATATGGTGCCCTGGGAGGGCGTGGTGGTGGTGCCCCTAACGGTAACACTGGTGCTGGTGGCGAGCTTCAAGGTGGTGGCAGCGGTGGCTATGCCTATGGTGATGTTAATGCAAATTCGGGATGGAGATCTGATCCATCACAAGGTTCAGGAAACTATGGGACTTCTCAGGGAAATGGTCCTCATGGCGGTCAAGTTGGTTATGGTGGGGGATATGGTGGTGCTATTCGACAAGCCCAGCAGCAGTGAATTTTTTACATCAATTTTGAAGTTCATCATCTTTGTTATGGTGGAAACAAACTCACTCATGCAGGTTAACGTGATCTTCATTTCAAACAGCGGAATGGTGGTGCTAGTTGGATGCTTAGCACCGTTTGGGACGGGTTGGATAGCTTGAATCCCTGTAGTTTGCATTATCCATTTTGCTAGTTTATATTGAGTATTATTGAGGAGTACTAGACGTCTCTTATTAGTATTTGCTTTCAAGTGTAGCTCTTAATTTGGTGTGATCATAGTCGTGTCTACTAGCTGTCTGGAGCTTTCTCGTAGTGTTATGCTTTAGTAGCTTACATTGAGCTTTATGATGTGGTATGGTTATGATTAAGTATTTCATAATTGTCTGGTGTTAGTGTTTGCTCTACTCTTGACCCTTTTTTTTCCATGGGAATAAGTTGATACAGAAGGCTTGTATCTCTTGATATGTATGCTTTCGAAATGTAGTATCTCATTACTTTTTCTGATATGAGAAGTAGGAATACAGAGATATTACGAGGCTACCTACTGATACAACTAGAGCTATGGACTACTTGGTTCGATCACTTCATTATGGATAGCAGTAGTCATAGTGGTTGTTTGACAGTTTGACGATGGCATAATCATTTTCCCCCTGTATTTCCCTTGTGTTGTACAGGATGAGATGCTCGAGTATAAATGAGGTGTCCTCTCCTGGCTGAACCCGAGCTTTTTAATGGGGTGGGTTTGTCGTGGAGTTGTTCGGTTTATAAACTGCGATAACATGAGGGCAGTCATGTCCAAGCTAGGCCATGCCATCAGTGCCAAAGTGAAAGAGAGCACATGCATTTCAAGTCATGAAATTTCCTATCTAATGCAGGTGTGTGCGGGCTGGTGGATGTTTCTAAGCTGAACAGCCCTGCAGTATGTCAACTTTGAGCTGTTAGTCAAGATTATCACACTAGCATCTTTACGATGTTCTGTTAGAGACCTGATTGTGGGAAGAGAATCCATGTAAGCTTCCAGGATCGGTTACTTCCATTTGAGAGTATCAGAAGCTTGTCACCTTGTTGAAAGTTGTTGTCCATGAAACATCACAATAAGGATTATGAAAGTACATTTCTAGTTCATTATCCAAGAGTAGGTTAAATTTGTAGGAGTATCACTCGTATCACACATTATTCTGCTTTCTCTTGGTTTCATTGTAGGAATATAATAGGATTGTGTCACATTTTCATGGTACATGTACGAGACTGTTGCAGCACTTGTGCTTGTCTGTTCTGTGTGGAAATTGATATAGGCTACTAGATGGTGTGTTATTATTTTCTCAGTCAGTTGGCCTTAAGCTAAGCTGATGCATTTTTCTTCAAATCCCATTTTATTTGGATTCTTTGATATGGGGTTATACAGTCTTTTAATCAATGCTGTCTCTACAGGGTGAGCATTTCTCCACTCGTTTCTGACTGCTAGGATGGATTGTTATCATCTTTTCATTTATGAAAATAGTTGGATGTGGCAAGATTTTTAAGCTTGAATGACCGTTACATATATGTTGTACTGATACATAGTTTCTGTGTTGATTTCATTTTGGACAGTTTTTAGATGTGACATGGTAGAATATTTTGGAGTGTTTTGTTGCTTTTCATCTTATGTTGCATTCCATGCCTGTGTACATGCTTCACAGTGCTACAGAGCTTGGCATAGATTGTCATTTGTACTAGAATTTTGGTTTAGAGATGGAATGTTGCCTTCTGATATTGAGTTCATGTTGTGTAGAGGGTTTTTTCAATCTGGCTTGAAATATTGGAGATTACATTTGGCATCTTGATGCTCTAGAATTTTGGTTGAGAGATGGAATGGTACCTTCTGAAATTAAGTTCATGTCATGTGTAGAGGGTAATTTTTCAATCTAGCTTGAAATATTGGAGATTACATTTGGCCCCTGGAAGCTGTGTCTGTCTAGCATCTTCTGTGGGCTAGTTCATTACTAGGTCCTTTACCTTCTATCCTGGCATTTTTCTTTTCGGCTATACCGGGTGTGGCTTTAGCCCTGTACCCTGGGTATTACCAATCTTGAGACTTTTAGGTTGAATAGGCAAAAGAAAATGGCTTTAGGATGCTCACCCGAAGGAAGGCAGCATCACTAATAAATCGGCTAATTAAATTCATATTTCTTTAATCAATTTGATCCTCCTATGGGAAATTTCTTATTCAAATAGTTGAGTCTCTCCGTGCTATAAGCTCTCCCTAGACTAGAATCTCTCTTTTACACTACGAGGCTATATGAGAAATTGTTATCTGATGGGAAAGTGTTCTCAAATGACAATGCCAGACTTGTGTGGAAAAAATGGAAATGAAGTTTGTGTTAAATGGGATCTAAGGGATGGTCTCAGATTAGAATTGGATATGGCATGTAGAAGTTTGTCCCTGTAGACTCTGTTTAGTCAACCATCCCAATCAGGGCTCTAATTGATGGAATTGGAAATGGGTCTTTCATTTTTATTTTTTTAGTTGTATAAGGATTTGAATATGAGGTCGTCAGGTTAGGAGAGAGGGTTTGTATCACTAGTTAGGTTAGGAGAGATGGTTTGTACCACTAGATTGTTCTTTTGGGAACTGGGTCTTTCATTTTCAGTCTTGCAGAGGTGTCTCCGATTGTAGTTGTGCTCTTCTGTTGGTTTGAAAAGCACAGGGACCCAACGGCGTATTATTTTCGTGTCAGCTCGTTTCCTATTAGACTTTGAGGTAAAATGGTGAATTTTCAAGAAACCGGTGGGGCCTTCTTTGTTACCATGTTATCGAGCCCTGCAATTAAAATATGAGAAAAAAAAAAAGAGACCTCAGCTATTGTATCATATTCTGTACTAGTTTGGAGCAACTTGGAGGGGGAAATAGAATTTAGAATTGCTTTGGTCTTCTTGTATTTAGAAGATTTGGGAAATACGATTGACCTACTGCCTCGATTTTGTTAATTTGAGTTGGTAAGTGATCAAGCTTCTCCATTCTGAAGAATGTCCCTGTACATGTATTGATAATGCAAAGGTCAATATTTTTTGGGTTCGAGCGTGTGAATACGCAGAAGAAAAGAACATTTGATATACTTGGTACATCACTCATGGTTTGGATGGCAATGTTTATATGGAGAATGGTGTGTTTATCATATTGTTTATTAACAGGGTCAAATGACTTAAAATTAAAGTCTTTTGTCTTTTTCGCTCCTTACCGAGTTGTGGTGATTGAAAAAAGACATATGTCCATTATTAGTTAGAGACACTTAACATTAAGCATCCAGTTGAGATATAATTCCTGAGAAATGAGTAACAAGAAGGTGTGCCGCTTATTCTGATTGAGAGGCCACCACAGGTTTTGGGTTAAGAAAAGCACAATTCTTATCAAGTATGCCCTGTGCCACAACCCTACCTGCATGTAAAGGAGCCTGTGCCACCACCTGAAAAGTAATGTCAATAATTTAATTTTTAAAAGAAACACAAAGACCCAACTGACAAAAACTGAACTGATGTTATCATTTAACGCCAAATATAATTAGGTATTAAAGAGCAAGCTGTTATGACATGGTGACTTGCTGCACAGGGCCCTGGTTTTCTGATTCTACTATCATGACATCAATCCTCAAAGTATTGACAGTTAAAATAAATGAGCTTGAGACTTACCTTCAACCCATCCTCATGAAAGCCATTACCTGTTACAAATGTAAATCCAAGATGCAATCAGCAAAGAAATGAGCTAGGACAAAAACCAAAAGATATCTCTTCCATTGCAAATTGCGAAGACAAAATAGGCATCTTTTCTTTTTTTTTTTTTTTTTTTTTCTTTTCTTTTTTGGGTTCTCACAACCAATATCCAAAATCATATTTCGATTAATCCGGTTCAAACGTCTGTGGGGTCCTATTTAGGGGGTGGTTTTTTTGATATATTCTTTTTTTTTTCAATTTCAAATCAGAAACTTTAAGAAATTTAATATTTCATCCCATTTGATCGATCGTCGATGGGTAAACATAACAGACATCTCATGATACACATAGGGTACGTAAAAACACACTCTAGCGCTCAAACAAGGGAAGAAAGCTCACCTACGTATGCTCCACAAAACCATATTCCTCTCTTCCCTTGAGTACTGTCAAACTTCGACAATCCTTTTGCCGTAGCAAGGGATGGAACTGGAAGCTCAACGGCCCATTTAAGAAAAGTGCATTCCGGCATATGAGATGGATTCAGAGTCTTGAGAAAAGGTAGACTTATATCACCAACATTCTGCATTTGCAGATATTTCATGCAGTTATGTTTACATTGCAAATCCAGAAAAAGAGTTGCTCGATTGCGGTTGGTATATACAAAAAAAATAGTAATTCATCTCTAAACCTTTTTTTTTTTTTTTTGTACCATAGCTTGGCCACCACCCAGTATCCGGAATTTCGCAGACCCAATTTATGGGGACGGGTCTCCTAATATTGTTTTTTCTGTGTTCAGAGGGAGTCGAACTCCCAACTTAATTAAGGGACGAAGGTACCCATCCCACTTATACCAACAAGTGTCGGTGTCTAAACCTTATACATGATAACCAACAAGAGAATTCCTTTCTCGTCAAACTTAAACCTCTCAAGTTTCAGAAGTTTGCAGCACGTAGATGCAGCTATTGTATTTTCAGCTGCCTCATAAACAAATGGGGGTATCCAGCGTTACCCATTATCTGGTCGATTTAGAACCATTGCTGGCCGATGTCTCAATGCTGTGTTTCAGCATAACAACACAAGAATAGTTTGTCCCCAAGGAGACAGCCTGGTGGTCACAATCCCCATCTCCCAATCCTGAAATTCAGAGTTCAAATCCCCTAGTGTAACAAAAAAAAACACAAGAATAGTTCTTTGCTCAAAAGTTTCTGACTCAACACGTATCTTAGATGATAATGGATCGTAACTTATCTAAAAGGAAAAGCTTTCCCATTTTAATAAGAATCAAAAAAGCTATAGGATTCGAGTTCATATTATGTGAATTAGAAATTCTTTGGTCTTGAGTTTTTGTGCTCAGAAGCTCAATTGTCAATAAGGTTCAGAATGGCCTCGAACTAGAAAGCATTGGACTAAATGAATTGAGACCTAGGAAGAACACATGAACATTGATCTACCTCCTACTATATTAAGTCAACTAGGAGCAGAATGGAGCTGCTGACCCTTCAGTGATTAGAGGCATAAGCAAGTTAATCAACCTTGGTCCATGATGCACTCCCATGGCCATTTTAAATTTTGGCAGCTAAAGAGCTGTATAAGTCAAACAATGTATTCTGACAATTGTACAAACTATTTTTATTGCATTTGCTTCAGACAAATGGTAGATTGCCAATTAACTACCCTCATTTGAGTAGAGATTTTATTTCCAATTAATACTTCATGGCTTGAAATGGGTGTTGCATAACCCATGACCTATATTATTGATTGCTTTAGAGTTGCCAAAGTCTAAATACTATACTATGATCAAGATCCATCTTAAACATTTAATACCTTTTTGTTGAGGCAACATTTGCATATTTTTTCTTCTATATATACCTTCAATATAACCAACAGAAAATCACTCAAATTCAGATATACACTCCTCATCAACACAGCAACACAAGTTAAGTTCAGATAAAGTATTAAACAATAAATTTAATAACCTTGCCATTTAAGCAAACCCCCCATTGTTTTAGGTCAAAAAACTTTGGTTTAATAACCTTTTCCGTAATTGGGTTCTCCATAAGATTGACACAAACAAAATCCAAATTCAAAAATACCCAAAATCAAAACAAATTGAGAAGAAATCAAGAAAACCGAGAAGCCAAGAGAAGAAAAATGACTTCAAAAGAGACTTTTGCTATTAGGGTTGATCGTGAAAATTGCAAACGAAGTGAATGAAAACCCAAGAACCTCGAGCCAATAAGAAATGGTCAGGAAAATCCAGAATCCCAAAAGAAGATATTGATTTCACAAGTGATGTTTTGCAGCATTTCAAATAAAGTAAAGGGGAGGAAAAGAAAAACAGAAATTGAAGTTACTTCATAGCATCATTTCTGAACTTGACAACGTCAAAATGCATAGTCCAAAAATGGGGATTGAATAGGCTTTTCTTCTGTGCCACCACGCTTGAAAGATGGTTCTGGAGCCCCATTCATAGCCATCGCCCTCGTCCTCGTCTAAGCCGACAGAGAAAGAAATGTCTGATGGCTCCATCTCTACTCCCAATTTGTCGAAGAACTCCACTGTGTTTGGAAATCCAACATGTTTCAATCCTTACCCACATTTTCATTTTCAGCAATGCGGTTTTCCCCCAACGGTTCTCGTCCAGAGAAATTCAAATTTCTAGACAAAGACAATGAAGGGGGAGGGAGGGACCGACCAAACATAAATCATATTTGCCCGATCCACTTATTTTTAGGCTTGGGCCCAACTGGGCCACAGTTCACACCCTGACCTAAATTGGAACCAACCCCGTTTTATGGTCTACAAATTTAGAAATAAAAATAAAAATAAGATAAATTTAAAAAATTTGGAAAGACAAATTTTTAAAAATAAAAATAAGACTGATTTCAAAAAGGAACCCTGAACTTTTGGGGATTCACTCTCAATTTCTAAAATTTGCAATAGAATCCGATAAACTTTAAAATTCTAGAACAGACCCTTATGGTACTTGTGATAATTCAATTTTTTAAATAATATCAAAATAATGACATATGGGACTATAGTGTTAAAAAAATGATTATAATGACATAACCAATTGAAGATCAAATGAAGCCAAAGACATAGAAACTCTCGAGGAAAAATTCGATTGAATAACTTAGTAATCTTTTTTTTTTTGGTGCATATAACTTAGTAATCTTACTTCCTCTTTATATATATATGCACCCATAAATTAATTAAAAAAATAATTTTAATAACTACAATTCAAAAACAACAAATAAGTATACATCAAATAAATTGTAAATGGATTCCAAACTTTTCAAACAAATTTCGAAAGTTTGAGTCTCATATTCTATTAAAAAAGAATCATTCATCGTGATGCAAGAATTATTTATAAGGACTTCTTTTATTCAGAGAAAAATTATTATAATTCAAAGAATTAATGTTGAAATAACAAAACTTTTTTTTTCTATTATCGATATCCGAAATTATATTACAACTAATCTAATTCGAATATCTGTGAGATCTTATTTATAGGACAGTTCTTTAAATGTAATTTTTTTTATTTTTAAGTTTCAAATCCGAGATTAATTAAAAAATTTTATACTCCATCTTACTAGTCGACTGTCAGTTGATACAAAACTTCACGTAGCTGTGAATCTTTTTATTTATAAAAATCATACACTATGAAATTTTCGCAATTCAATGGGGACAAATCATTTTGTAGGTTCTGTTTTGGCTCGATTGGATTACGAGGGTATCTAATCTACGAGTCAAGACGTATTAGCTAAATTCAAATCTTGGGATTGGTGACACAAAGTTATGTTGTAAAATTTAGGATAAAAAATTAATGTTACACTGAATTCATATTTAGATTAAAATTTTGTTATGAAAATATTAAGATAATAAATTAAAATAAAAAACCGAGTTTTAGTTGTAAAAACTTACAGCTTGATTAATTTAAGATTTAATATCAAAATTAGAAATTGTCAAATAAAAACCAGTAAGAGAATTTACAAAAACACTTTAAATATTTAAATAAAAGAGTTACATGAAGTCCGTCGAATGATATAACCGAATAAAAAAAAATCCAACTAAATCATATAAAGAGGCAAGTTTTCCATTATATTTTTGAGAAATAGGAGACATATTTATTGTGAAAATATTGTAAAAGAAGGATAAAAAACAAGACCATGAGCTAAAGGTCCGTGGAACGAATTTTTCTTTATTTGAGGAGAAAAATCATCAACTCAATAGCACCGAAGAGTATGAGAATCAATTTGAAGAAGATTTTACCAATGGGAGGGGGCGGGGAAGGCTTTGCCAAGTTACAGTTGTGTATAGACCTCCGGGGGAATATGATGAATTTAGTAAGCTGATGGAACACCCTTGTATGGATCTCCAAAGGAAGCCACATTACCAGGGCGAGAAAATACAATCTGCATTATTTATAGGAATCAAGTTCAGGCTTGAAGCAGAAGACTGTCCCATGATCGCCTTCTAGTACAAATCGAATGGATCTTTCTACCACCTCTATGGGTATCTATGGTTGTTGAATTGTCCTTCCCATGGTCACCATCTTTAATAAAATTGTAGTAAGATGCGGGGGAATCAATACCCATAGAGATGGTAGAAATATCCCTGATCAAACATTCAATTGTCTAAAATGTTATAGTAGAAGGTACCTGAAAATTTCCAAGTGTGCGTGTCTTGAATCCAGCTGCACAGTAGTCAAAATAGTACTCCCACGTCCGAATAAACTTTTCATCGAATCCAAGTTCAACGATTTCACTGAGAGAACAATGGTCAATGCCAAAAGTTTAATATCTTAAATAAGAGATTATAGCCCCGCTAAATTTCATATCAGCCAACTTGAGTTCGTGAGGTAAATAAACATGTTCTCTGAAGGCATCAGACTTAAGGGCCCTGTTTCTGGGGCTTTGATAAGTTCTCATCAAGCATAAGTGGAGGTAAGCCGTTTATGGATGGGAGTGCTTATCATCAGCTAACTCCAACTCAAGGGTATGACACCTAAACGTTTAAACGTGTAAATCGTTCACCTTAACAGCTAAGTTGATAATGGCACACATCTTACCTCTTCTTCTCCAAGAAGTTTTTCCTCCAACATCTAAGTGTTTGATAATAGTGTATGCCTATATTCTCCAAATGCTCCACACTGCAGTGTGAGTATCATCAAATTTTCATGAAAGAGAATTCATAAAACAAAATAAATCCGTCAAGGAATTCTGCCCTTACCAGAGTCTGGATGAAGAAGCCATGGCTGATGTAACTCTGCTCAATGAAGGCAAGCATCCACCAGGAAAAATGTACTCCTTTATAAAATCTGAGCTTCTTCTATACTCATCGTATCTTTCATCTGGTATTGATATGAACTGAGACAAAGGTATTCACTTAAAAACAGTGTTCTTTAAAAAGGGCTTTGGATCATAGTTGTCTGACAATGAGGTACCTGTAGAACAAGAAGTCCATCTCCTGCCAACAATGTTTCACACCGGCCAAAGAACTCATTCATGAATTCATGTCCAACCGCTTCAATCATCTCGCTGCAGTAGATCATTGGTTAGATCAAAATTTTGACCAAATATGAAATGAAGTCATATTAGAATTAGATCGAACCAAGATATGATTCTGTCATATTTGCAAGTATTAGGCAACTGGCGATAGTCGCAGAGGAAAAATCTTATGTTGTCCTGAAAAGAGAATGAAATTAGTACCCTAGGTTGGCAGTACGAGAACTAATGTGCACTCTTGTGGAGTCAGAGGAGGGAGGAATGTGCACACCTGCAAGCCAGCCTCCTTCACTCTCTTTTCTGCATATCTGAGTTGTTGCTCTGATAATGTGATGCCTGTGTACTTGCAACCAGTTTGTTTGACAACCTCAATAGCTAGACTTCCCCAACCGCAGCCAATCTCAAGAACTTCATGCCGTTTCTCAATTCTAGCCTATGTTAAGAGTAATGATGTTTCAAACAAGGAAAGAGAAGTGAAAATCCAAGTCAAGAAAAAGAACAAAAAATTGATTGTACTTTCTCGATCAAAAGCGCAATCTTTCTCCTTTGTGCAACTTTCAAATCTTCATCTTCATGCTGTCAAATGATTGAACTGTTAGCCAAAGACTCATACGGGGAACAAGAAAGAAAAATATGAAATCCTAACCTTAAATACTGCACATGAGTATGTCATTGTTTCATCCAAGAATGTCGCAAAGAGATCATTACTCTAAGAGCAGAAGAACAAGTCATGCTATTGCGTGCAATAACAATCAGGTTTGCCGTAAAAAAAAATAATAATAATAAAGAAAGAAAGGTGCAGCGTGGCATATCGTATACCAGATCATAATGGCGAGAGATATTCCTGCGAGCTTGTGTCAAAGTATTTTGCCTTGAAACATGCTGGAAAAAGTATCTTGCAGATGCTATACCAGCAGTGAACATCATTGGCGTCCACCACCCCCTAAATTTTTACATACGCAGAAATTTAGAACCTTCATTGAAGTAGAATCGTAGTCCAAAAACTGAAAATGAGAATGTACCTCTTGCTGTTGAATTTTGAGACAAAGGAATTCAAGTCTCTATTGGCAATACAAATCTGTGACACAAATTTAGCATTTAGCAATGAAATCAATCAAATCCTAAAATCAGATAAAATAGCTAGATGGTTTCACTGGCGATTCTTACCATGAAAAGATTAAGAAGGCCTTCATTTTTATCAACTAAAGAAAAATCTCCATTGATATAAGCATCTGCAAGGCCTAAGTCAGCCTGTGTAGCCACCTGTAAATAACAAGTTCATGTGCTTCTCATTCATGTCATATTTCTAACATGCTCCTTATACTTGTATAGTTTCAACAATACCTTCCAGTAAAACTGAGGACTGTGGATTCTAAGAGCAGTGTTGGTGAGGCATTTCTTTGTGGATCCTTCAAATGTGAACATCGTACCCCCTTCCTCCAGTAATCTAGGACACAGGAAAAACATGTTAGAAACCCTTTTTTTCCCGTGCGTGTTAGGAGTTGAATACAAAACGGAAGAAGATTGAAAGGTCATCTTCTAACAGGAAGAATGTGATCAAGATCAAGCAGTGCTCATTTGGAGAATGAACTCACATTAGGCATCCAGTAGCTATATAACTCTCAAGGAATCTGGCAACCAAAAGGCGTGCGACAGTTTCTCTCAAAGAAGATACCATATGTGTTGGGTTGCTCAGAAGAGCAGAAGCCTTTCCAAGGACACCATTTGCTGCCATTGTGCCAGCCTGCAAACAGGTATGGTTCACTTCAAATCTATATACTAGTTCAGAGAGAGAGAGAGAGGAGAGAGAGAGAGAGAGAGAGAGAGAGAGAGAGAGAGAGAGAGAGAGAGAGAGAGAGAGAGAGAGAGAGAGAGAGAGAGAGAGAGAGAGAGAGAGAGAGAGAGAGAGGTTTAAGTTACCTTTAATCCATCCTCATGAAAGCCATAACCTGCAAGAATATAAATTTAAACATCTTAAAGACATCACCGTCAAAGAAACATAAAACTGCATTGAGACACCTCTAAGAAGCAGCTTCACTTTTAGGTGCATACATTGATTTGCTCATCTGATTCTTTTTCCTCTTAATTAGGCCAGCTAAAGGACCTAAAACTCTGGACATATCTCTCAAGAATTTGATACGTATGGTTTTACACATTTAACTCGTAATTTAGCTAAAAGCATGAGCTGGAGCATTCATTGAAGGGCCTTCTCTACAGAAGCAGCAAGGATATGCAGATTCATCATCATTCAGCATTTACAAGTAGACCTAGACAAAGTCCATTTTGTGTTCTCTTTCTTGCCAAAGTATTGTATCATGTTCTCTTTGTCCACGCTCTCTCTCTCTCTCTCTCTCTCTCTCTCTCTCTCTAGTTGAGGGGGGAACGAATTGATATTACAATTAATGCAGAGAGATGCAATTAGTGTTATGGCAATATATCCTTTTTCAGGAAGCTTACCCTGGTAAGCTCCACAAAACCATATTCCTCTTTTCCCTTGAATGTACTCAAGCTCTAATGATGCTTTAGCTGCAGCGACGGATGGGAATGGATGCCCAGTAGTCCACTTGAGCAATGCGTGTCCTGGCTCGTGAGATGGATTTAGAGTCACAAGAAAAGGTAGACCTGTATCACCAAGATTCTGCACGTGCAAATTTTTCCCAGAATGAATACAGAGTCTAATACTTAGAAACAATCTGAATCCAAAGATTCGTCTCGATTAATGTACAAACCTGAAGCACATTGAGCCAGTACGTTACACAGACTTTATTGTCTAAAGTTCCAAGAAAATTCCAAGAGCTCCAAGCTGCTGGGTTTCGAGGCATTAAATTTTTGTCACGATGAAGGTAAATGTCACTGCCAATAGAGAGTTAAAGCAGCTTACAACTAAAAGAGGAGGCTTTATAACATCAATCACACAACAAAAAAAAAAGATGGAAAAGAGGAAAATGTAATCAAATCCTAGGACCTCATAAATTGTTTCAATCTTAAGATGATGAATATGATACCTGTAGAAATATTGGAAAGCGCCTAGTATTCTTGTTTCATCAAATGTTGCTTCCTTCCCTAGCATCTTCAAAGCATCAGGGGAATGTGCAGCGATTACACATCCATTGTACGTTTCCTCATAACCATCTTGAGAAATTACAGTGCAGCCTGCTAAAACATTTCCACTTGAACATTTAGAATCACACCAGGTTTCTAAAATAGAAAACCAATTTTTAGGTTTGAGGTTTAACAACGTGACATCCCAAGTTTATTTCCAATAAAAATTGGACCACAGATATGTTGATGACAATGAACCAGGTGGAACTAGCTGATGTTGGACTTAATATCTCCTCTCATGATATGGCTAACCTCCACAGCCACTTGAACAGAACAAATAAGCCCAACAGAACTCGCTAACCACCACTCTATTACAACGTCTCCTTGGTTTACAAGTGTAAGATGCACTTCAGACTAAAAAAGACAGGCGTAACATACAAATTTCACCACTCACCTCCATCATTTGTGGAAATAGATTTCACCGTGCAGTTAGTTCTTATAAGACAACCTCGACTTTCCAGCTGTTCTCTAACCTGTTTTTTCCTCATCATAGGACAACAATTTTAAATCAGCCTCATTTTCTTAATAAACCAATCTTCATAGGGTTTGTAGAAAAGAGATAGAAAAGCAAGACCTTATTGACATAATTACGAGAACGCCTTCTCACGGTCATCCACTGTGGGCGGCCAAAGAGCTGCAGTAAGTGATGATTTCGACAAAACGAAAGAACAGCAAAAGCTGAAAAGTTCATTACACCTTCTGAAGGGCATGACCAGATTGAGGCACAAATGGGAACCTATATTCAAAATTCATTAGCAAATATTTTATGAGAAATATATAATATAGGAAAGTCCAGGGTTTGGACAATGATGAAACCAAGCATAATTTAAGTTCTCACAAGATAAGCCTTCTGAAACAATTCAGAATATCCCCTCGACTTTATGAAATGTCCCAATGTTTGGTTGCGATCAAGGTCCGGATTGTTCTCTAATTCTTCAACATACCTTTGATGACAACAAGCACCCATAATCACACATAAATCTCCAATTGTTCATATGAATTTGGGATTTTCTTGAAATTAAAAAAAAAAAAATCTTGAGACCCGTTTCAATTATGTGACATTCAAGAAAACCCAAGTGAAGAAAACACTATCTGAACCTCCTCAAGGTGTAAGGGGGGAAAAGGGTGCTTACTGAAGAACATCGCCCCTGAACTTGACGATTTCACGAATCATTTGCCAGAAATAAGGATTCAATATGTTGCTTTTTTGTGCAAACAAGCTAGACAAGTCGTTTCTGCTACCCCATTCGCAGCCACGGCCTCCGTCTAAGCTCACCGAAAAGGACATATCTGATGGCTCCATGTCTATACCAAGATTTTCGAAGAACTCCATCATATTAGGATATGTGACCTGTTCCATTCACCCAAGAATATCATGATTAAAAAACCAAAACTTTCAATTCTAACAGTCAATTCATATTCAAAGGGCTTGATCCTAGAAGCACCAACTTAGATATGGGGCAGTTTGAGCTCGATGTTGAAGCCCACATGGAGCAGTTACACTCATTACAACTTCGAAAGGCCCAGTTTGGAAACTGCTTACGATGTATCTTGTTTTTGGCAATTTATGAATGTTCTGTTTTGGCTTATTTCCAGTAATTATTTATTGATCAGAGTTTGTCACAACTTAAACTACATTTTCACCACCATCTACGCTATGTTTTCGTGTACTTTTAATCCCCAAGGAGTTCATTAATATTCGAGTGAACTATTGCTGCAGGGGGAGTTTATAAATAGAAATCCAAGTGACGTGTGGTCCAGTCGGTGTAATCTCATTCTTATCAACTACTGGGCCAGATTCCTGCTCCCGTGTCTCCCAAGAGTACAGACCAGAAAAACAAGGAAGAAGGCCCAAAAAGCTACCAACATTCACGCTATTATTTCAATATATCCAACTAAACTTCCATAAACTAATACCCGTGGTTGGCGCAGCGAGGAGTAAAATTTGATCCAACATTGGTTTGGTGTATGCTAATGTTTTCACTTTCACAAAGCAGTTTTTCTATTGGTCGAGAAGGGTTTATCCTATCTATGATAGTTAAGTATGCCGAGTGCATCTGAAGGGAGACAAAGCAAAGGACACAAAAAACGTAGACCTGTACCCAGCAACTGGTGACCACTTGTGCTTGACAATTATTCGATGTACTTTTCACGTGCATTGAAACCATGGTCACCGCCCTCAAGAACTTTCGTCCAAGTGGCCAAATTATTTGATGGCTAGTGTGCAAATACATTATTCATGATACCCTATGCATTTTTAGACTCGACGTAAACTTATTTAATAAAAATCTCAAATTTAAATTTTAATAATAAAAAAATAACGTTAAGAGTACTGACCCTTAAATTCGGATAACTGAATACAAAATTGATTAAAACCAAAAAAAAAAAAAGCACTACAAATATTTCATAGGAGTGTACAATGATTTTAATTTATATTGAATATAATTGTTGGTGGTTTATTCATATATTTAAATTCCAATCTTCCCTTTTTGCCCCCTTCTTTTCCGTAAAATTAAGATTTAAATATTTAAGAGTATATGGTGAAAAATAAAAAGTTAATATATTTTAAATCACTATAAGATTATATATTTTCTTTATTAATAGTTACAAGGGCACCTCGCATAAATGCGATGCTTGTAAAGAAAAAATAAAATAAATTTAATAAAAAATTAAACAAGAAAAATTTCAAAAAAAAATTTAAATCTGAGAGAAAGAGAGAGAGAGAGAGTTGCAGGAGATAAGAAACAAGATCACGTGAGTACTTGTGAGGGATAGGCTGAAAGCAGAGCAAAAAACAGAAGAAGATAACATATAGCGGAAAATGGAAAATAAAAAACTTACACGATTGAAGACCATGAAACCCAGGTCCATATCAACGCCGTCAAATGTAACGGTTTTAGCATGACCTCCCAAGTAGTCTTCCTTCTCATACACCACCACTTCCACTCCTTCCTTAGCCAACACACTCGCCGCCGTTAATCCACTTATCCCCGCTCCCACCACCGCAACTCTCATCCTCGACATTCTCCCTCTCTCTCTCTTTACAATTTTCACTTCCTCCAGTAGATATATCAGCTTAATCTAACTGCATTCTCCTCTCTCTCCTCTAAAAGTGCCTCATAAGTGAATGGAGAGAGAGAGAGAGAGAGAGAGGGAGGGAGGGATTAGAATCCTCTTGAGATATTAGAGTGGAATGGAAACGAAGGAGATAAAATGGATGGGTTTATCCTTAGGAAATGTGAGAGAGAGAGAGGCAGAGATGAAGGGGTAGTTTAATGGTCCCATCATAATTTGAAAATTAAAAATATAATTTTTAAAATGATAATAATATTTGATATTTTATCCTATCAGTATAAAACATGCTTCTAAAAAAAATGCTTTCTAGGAAAAGATTTTTTGGATAGGAATAATGATTTTCCAAATATTTATATATATATACAAGAAGAGTGTATTTTTTTATATATACAAGAGACTTAAATTTAAAATATTTAAAGAAAAGAAAACAGTAATAGTTGAATCATAACTTAATACAAAGTGAAGAGCGCATTGTTAGTAATGTAATTTGAAAATTATTATGAATTATAAATACGACTATATTTTTGTTTATAAGTCTGGAGAAAAAATGATAAAAAAAAATTATATATTGGTATTAGATTTTTTTTTTCATGTGAATAAGTTGAAAATTTATCATATTAAATTTGGAAAACTCTTTTCGTGACTAATACGATTTGAAAAAAAGATTTTAATTTGATTTTAATCTAACTTTAATTCAATTTTAATTTCTTACTGTTCATGTACTGTATTTTTATAATTTTTTAAAATTTCTAAAATAACTCAAATGAAAAGTGGAAAAGGGTCCCACAACAATCAAGGTGCGATAAAGACATTTTCCAAAAATGATCCCACTCCACAGCTTTTGGTTTCAATGAATTGCGAGTTGTTTTCAAGCAACGTGGCTCATTTTCTTACCCGCAATCAACACTCGCTCCGGTGTGGTCGGCCCATTTTTTCTTCTTTCCAGTTCACCCTGTAAAAATATAATATCCTGATAATTTTAAAATTATTTATAATATATATTTTTTTATAAAAGTTTGTGTTATATTTATGTGTTTTATTAAAATTTTTATTTTTCATAAAAATATAATATGTAAAATATAGAAAATTAAAAATTAAAATAAACCGACATTAACTCATATTTATAAAATACTGTCCATATTAGTTTAGAAATTTTTATTTTTACAAAAGTAATATTAAAATTGAAAATCTAAATATGTTTCATTAGGTTACTTAAATCCTACAAATTAAAAACAATATATAATATAAACCCTCGATTGAATCTTGAGCAATGAACAGTTGATTTATAATGAGGTATTAAGTTTTTTAATTAAATCTTAAATTCGAAACTTGAAAATAAAAAAAAAAATACGTTGAGAGAGTCGCTCCCAAATAAGGCCATGCAAACTCTCAAAGCGAATTAGTCGGATTATGATTTCGGATATCGGTAATGAAAACAAAAAAATAAAATAAAATCTTGAAATTTTGGCATAAAATAGAACTAATAAATCAAGAAGTTAAAATTTTGAAAACATAATATAAATGAACTATATGAGACGTATTGGATGAACTCTATTATTTGATCTTCTTTCTTTTTCATGCCATTTCTTCTCCAATGACTTTTCCTTTTTTATTAGACTGCCAAGGAAACATGAAGATAGAAGAGATATGTGAAAGGGAAAGCTATTCACACAAAAGCTTTCCTTTTACCATAAAATAGAAGGTTCTAGTTGGGACAACCAGCCTCCTTGGATCTAATTTTTAAGCTATAGTATTCTAGGCTCGGAACCTAGAATTCTCTTTCCAGCTAATTCTGTTTTTCCAAGGGACAATTTGAAATTCATACTTAGAACAATGGGATGGGAATAAATCAAGAATGAAACTTTTAATTATGAGCTTTTCGAAATTCAAGTGAACGACATAAATCTCTTAAACTCATTTTTAAAAATTTTTTATTCTAAATCTAATTCTAATCCTCGAGTCTGAACCAAGTATCCCGAATATTTTATTTTATATTGATTCCTGTACTTATAAAATTTGTTGACATATTAACTTTCAATTTGTTATAAATATAATTAAAACGGAAGCATTTCGTTTAAAATAACATTCAACGTTTTCAACATATTTTAATTTGATTTAACTTTATTTATTTTATTTTATCTTCGCATTAAGATCTCGTGTTAGTCAAATACGTGCGAAGCACTTAGATAAAATTTGCAAAAAAAATCATGATTTTTAAAGAGATCCACATCTTGTTTATTTTGATCGATTTTGTTATTATACAAAAATATTGAAATTAAATCTTAATTTTTTTTTATAAATTTTATTATTTTGTATGTCCAAAAGATTATATATATATATATATATATACATGGATTTTAATCTTTAAGTATTTTGTCTACAACATGATGTTTTGTAACCTTAAGATAACCCTCTTCGCTCTGATAACTTTGTGATATTTGATAACTTCTTTTGTGATGTCTGATGACTTTATTATGGTTTTGTTAAAATAAATAAATAAATTTTTGTAATTATTTTGCTCTGTTGTCTTTATTTCGGCCTCATAGGACAGGTCATTGCACGGTGAGCTCTTCATTTTTCTATAGATGCTCCTTTGTTTAGGGTCCCTTATCCGTTTTTGTTTAGCTTAGTGTTGTTCTTAGCCCCACCCTCTTTCATTCCCCTCCCCCCAAAAAAAAATCTGTTGGAGTATTTGACCCTTTAAAAAGAAGGTTGAAAATTGGGCAATTCGCGGGGTGAATGAGGGACAAGAAGATGGCTCGGTTTTTTTTTTTTTTTTTTTTTTTTTTTTTTTTTTTATCATCGATTAATTCGATTTGAATACTATACACTCGTTAAGAGATTAATTTTTTCAAATTTTATTTCTCTATTTTTATGATTAGAATTCAAGACATACAATTAGAGATGACAATGGATCAGTTATGATTTGAGTTATATAAATATCATATCCAATCATAAATTCTAACTTCAATATTAATATCCAACTCCGACTCAGGTTAAAAAATAAAAAAACTATATCCGATTCTTTGGATTTTTCTAAAAATCTGATCCTATTCGATCTAATATATTACATGTCTTTTAAAAAATCAATCCAATCCTAAACAATCCCATACTGAGAAAGAAAAATACAATAACAAATCTAGGCATATACAAAACTCATAAAAACATGTACAAGAAAAGCATATATGCACAAAAACTACAAAGAAGAGACATAAATCATTCAAACATTAAGCGTACAGATTTCATGATTTGATAAGTGAGAAACAATTCACAAAATAAAATTAAAAATAAATTACATATTTTTTATACAGGTAAAAAGCAAAATACAAATGTTTTTCTAAAATAATATTACAAAGTTCAAGTGATCAAATTAGCACTAGAAAACTCTTTAGTCATTTCATTGTTATCATCACTGTAATTTTCTGAATTCTCATTCAACAATAACAATGGTTACATAATTTCAAGTCGAGTTTTTGACTTATGAAATTAAAAATCCTTTTTATTGAATAATATAATATTAAAATAAAATTTTATTTTCTTATAAATTATTATCAGATTGGAGCGGATTGCATTATTTATAACTTAAATCCATATTCGAACCAACTTAAATTCTCTAATATTAAAATCTGATCATAATTTGACCATAATCCGATTTTTGAAATAAAAAACCTGATCCAATAGTTCAAATTTTTGGGGTATCCGTCGGGTCGGATAAGATATTCTCATCCTTACCTACATTTAAAGAAGTGCAACATCTACCATTATATTTACGCGAGTTTCCCATGGCTTGGATATTTTTAATTTTAATAATTTTTACAAAACCCAGAAGTTTTGAGGACAGATGAATCAAAGCCATGATTTTTTTTGATAATATCGAGATTTGAACTTGAAATCACTGAATTGAGAGAGGGGGTTATGATCACTAGTCTATCTCTTTAAGGACGGATCAAAGCCATAATGATTGAAATTTAAATTTCCTAATATATTAAGGGTATGGGTACACTAAAATCTCATGCACGAAGCCAAATATTTGATTTATCTTGCACCATATTTTAAAATTTTGTTGTTTCACCGTCTCCATGCCATTTTTTTTAATAATTAATTGGTATTCAAAATCATTAGACCAATAATGTACCTAAGACCCAAATGCAAGGGTGTAAAAAATTTATAAAATACTTATTCAAACAACAAATATAAAATAATATTTTTCGAAATTATAATATTGAAATGGCATTACCCTTCTCGGGGGGGAATACCGGGGTGCATACAGGGCGTTACCCACCTAGGACCAAGATGTGAATACCGGGTATGTGGGACCATATGAAGATTTTAGAATGGTGTCGCAAAAGATCTACGATTGCCTCCTAAAGAGATGTTGGTAAGTGGGCATCACTTGGATAGTTTGAGCAGGTGTGTCAATGATGGGAATCTCAATGACATCTTCTCTAGATTGAGGTTTTGATTGTTTTTCGGTATTGTGTAGGAGTTCCATGGTATCGATTGCTAAGATTTCCCCTTCATCTACCACTGTGGGGGTAGTTATTAGATCGGGGTCGGTGTGGAGCATTGCGATCCCTGAGGGCATCTGAATTTGACTTTCTTGTGTCTAGTACTTTGCAGTGCTTCGAGACAGTTTAAGCTGGGACCTCCCAAAATGGCGTTGTAGAGGGATGTGAGTTTCAACATGTAAAAAGTGATCCTGGTAATGGTATGATGAGGAGGCGTTTCTAATGACACAGCAAGTGAGATAAGACCTTCTGCGAATATGCCGAGCCCTTTAATGGGCTGATCAAAGGGTTGAAGTTGAGATGGGGTTAAGCCCATCCACCGAAAGGCATTTCGGAAAAAGATGTCACGTTTTACCCCTTGATCCATAAATGTTCTCTTGACAAAATAAGAGTCAAAATAAGAGTCAATTCTTCCGGTGATTATTAAGGATCGTTTTGGTAGGTATCGAGTCCCATTAGGTTGTCATCATCGAAATTAATGGTTGGTCTTATTTTCTTAGCTGATGTCATGATGGAGAGAGAAAAATGGTAGCAAGGGCTAATACGGTTCAGAAATCTATCCGACGGATGATACCAGTCTGTTTGAGATGAATTTAGCTCTATAGATTATGGTTTTGCTAACTTGAATGGGATTGCTTGGTCGACTGGTTATTTCAATCGATGAAACCTACCAAAAGACTATCGGATGGTGTTCTAATGGGGGAGACTCCGACGTTTAAGTTAGATAGCGGTTTTCAAAAGAAAAAAAACAAACTGATAGCTGAAAAGAGCTAGAAGGCTTTGTATAGTTGTGTGCTTTGAGTGGGTCAAGAGGATTTATCGGGCTAGTAGGTGTGTTGAAATTTATATATTTTTCGCTTATAAGAATCGTGTGTATGCATGATGGTAAAATTCTAGTTTTCTTACGAAAATATCCCAAGATTTCGGAGAATCTAATCATAGAATTCTCAAAAATTACGAAATTTTGCTGTTTAGAAAATTTAGATCATCACAAGGTTCTTTACCTCACAGTTATAGATTTCTTTTCCATTTATATATGATTTTTCTCATCTTTTTAAATAAGTGAATATTTTTTTAACGAATTAAGTAGTTGACACCGTGTACCGAGGAAATCTGGGGGCCTGAGATACTGAACAATTGGCTTATCGAGAGAAGGGTGATCGATAAATTCCGAGAGAGTTTGTTGTCACTCACGACCGGCTGCCTTTGGACTCCACATAATTTGGGCTATGTACCATCACAAGTGTTAGAGAGAGAGAGAGAGAGAAGCAAAAACAATTTTGTTTAGGACCTAGGACGGAGAGAGGGAGGGGGAGAAGCAAACAACTAATTTATTATAAATAAATTAGAAAATCAACTATAGTTTGTTTGAAATTAGCATTACAAGATAATATTAAAAATTGAATCGTCAAAGCTATGGATCTTTTGAGAGATTATTTGTTGAAAAAAGAAAAGTCATTCAAGGCGTCATATGATGCTGATTTTATATTAATTAAAAAAAAAAACCAACGGTAGAAAATTCATACTGCGTCTTGAGCATGTTTGTGCTCGTAGAGCAAATGGTGGTCTTTGTTTTCGATCAACTTCTAGCATGAATAAGGCTTGTCTTGCCAAACTAACTTGTGAATATAATTCGCAATCGGCTTTGTAGGTAAATTCTTAAAATATAATATTTGAATATTTGAATATATATTTTTATAATTTTTATGATTTTTATATAATAAAAAAAATGGTTATCCCAACACACCTTGGGCTCAGCTTCTTATCTCTGAGTATATGATTGGAGGAGCCTTGATCGAGAAGCAGCTTAATTAGGTCAACTAGAATTTTATTTCAATGGCAAGAATGATGCGCTACTTTTCAATTGAAATACTTTTTTTTTTTAAAGAAAAATTCTTTTATATATCAGGTAATATCTCTCTAATTCTTAGTTTTATTTTTTACTTTGATGGGCAATTGGCTCATTCCATTAAACAATAAAATATTTGTTTTATAATTTTCAAAATTATTTATTTTATTTTATAATTGCAAAAATTATTAAAACTGTTTTATAAGTTCAAAAAGTAAAAGAACTAATTTTATAATTTTAAAAAGTAAAAATTCTAAAGTTTTGTTTTTGTTTAAATTCTTTAAATAATAATAAAAAAATCTCAATCTCACTCTCCACATTTAAATCTTTAAAATCAATTAAAACCCTAAAATGAAAAAAATTCTTTGCATAAGCTCTCCTCACTCAGAGGTCATGCAAAGGTTTGAGGTAGGGGTTAGAGGAAAAAATCTAGGTGTGAACTCTTTGATGCAGGTATGAGTATTAGGAAGAATCCATCACAAATTTGAGATTGGTGATTTCTTTCTTATTTATTTATTCTGCGATTTATATTTTGAAAATTCATGTTTTTATTATAATATTTTTCATCCAAATTTAATTATTCCACTATCTTGTTTTGATGCTTTCAATGAAATAAATACCAAAGTTTAATCTTAGATCCAACAATTAGCTCTGTTAATATTTGACATGGATAAGCACACCTTAAGCTTCGGGTAGAATCAAGCGCCACTGGCACTCGCTACTGTTTGTAATAAGAGAGGAGTAGATGATTGTAAGTTTCGTGGATGCGTGGAATGGAAGGAAAAGAGGAGGGGAAATTAAAGCAGAGAGAAATGACTTTTTTTATTTGTTTGGTAAGAAAGAAAATGTAGAGGGGAAATAAAAGTGAGATATAATCTCAATTCCCGTCTCTTATGATTTTATTTCTATATCCCAAAATGGATGGATTGAGAAGAAAATAAAAATTTTGGATAAATTTATCATTGTCCTTTAATATTTACAAAAATGTCTATTAATTTTTTCTATTTCGATTTTTTCTTATATTACTATTCCAATTTTATTTAATATAAAGTAATAATGAAAATAATTTGTATAAAAAAAAGAAAAACAATCCAATTTTATTTAATATAAAGTAATAATTTTTTTTGTTCCCATCGTCAATATCTGAAATTTTTCTTTAAGTAATTCAGTTCGAGTACCTGGGGGCCTTATTTAGAGGGCGGTTTTCTCAGTATAATATTTTTTATTCTTAAGTTTTAAATCCGAAATTTGATTAAAAAATTTAATATTCTATCATACTAAGTCGATTATTGTCTATTGATACAAAATTTTACGTAGCAGTAGATTTTTTTAGCTATAAAAATCATACCCTATGAAATTTTCTCAATTCAATTATTTATTTTATGTCGCTCTTTATATTATTTTTAAGTATGCCATACCCAATTATTAGGACACGATTTTGGGTTTCAAGTGTTGTTTTGGGACCCTACCCTTGTAATGGGGACAAATCATTGTGTGGGTTCTGTTTTGGCTCGATTAGATTACGAGGGTATCTAATCTACAAGTCAAGACAAATTAGCTAAATTCAATATCTTGGGATCGGTGACACAAAGTTATGTTGTAAAATTTAGGATAAAAAATTAATGTTACACTGAATCCATATTTAGATTAAATTTTTGTTATGAAAATATTAAGATAATAAATTAAGATAAAAAACTGAGTTTTGGTTGTAAAAACTTATGTTTTTATTCAGTAAAGAATTATTTAAAATAAAATAAAATACAGATAAGTTAAGATAATTTTAAATTTAAAGTTTAATTTTCAAAAAAAGAAAAGATGAAATTGAAGGGAATTAATAGATAAAAAAGAAGAAATGCCAAGCTTAACCCAAGAGACATTTATTTATTTATGCCCAAGCTTAAGGCCCATATTGTGTTCGTTTCGGATGGAAATGAGTTTTTTGTATCTCAATTTTTGACGGATCGAATTTTAAAATCGAGTTAAAAAAATATTCATATCCAATTAAATTACAATGGGGAAAGGGGAAAAAGAGAAAACTTTTGTGATACTACTAATAGGGTTTTTGTAGTTTTAATGTACGAAAATTTCTTAATATTAATATTTTTATCTTTTTAAAATATTTTTATATTTTTAAAATGTTTTAACTTACTAAATTAATTAATATTTATACAAAATTATTTTATTTTTCTATTTATATATTTTTCTATATTTAATAAATTATTTATTTTTAACTATATTATTTATTTTTTATATTATATGTTTTTATGGTTAATATTTATATATTTAATCAATTTAGATTTTTTATTATAGAACATGATTATTCTATTTTTATAAAATAATTAATATTTATATAAAAATGTGTGTGGTTAAATTCTTCTGGAGGAAAATAATTTTACAGTTTGATTAATTTAAGATTTAATATCAAAATTAGAAATTGTCAAATAAAAACCAATAAGAGAATTTACAAAAAATTTTAAGTATTCAAATCAAAATGTTACATAAAGTCCGTCAAATGATATGATCGAATCAAAAAAATTCGACTAGATCATATAAAGGGGCAAGTTTTCCATGATATTTTTGAGAAATAGAAGACATGTTTATTGTGAAAATATTGTAAAAGAAGGAAAAAAAAACAAGACCATGAGCTAAAGATCCGTGGAATGAATTTTCCTTTATTTGAGGAGAAAAATTATCAACTTAATAACACCGAAGATCAGTATGAGAATCAATTTGAAGATTTTACCAATGGGAGGGGGCGGGGAAGGCTTTGCCAAGTTATGGTTGTGTATAGACCTCCGGGGGAATATGATGAATTTAGTAAGCTGATGGAACACCCGTGTCTGGATCTCCAATGGAAGCCACATTACCAGGGCGAGAAAATACAATCTGCATTATTTAAAGGAATCAAGTTCAGGCTTCAAGCAGAAGACTGTCCCATGATCGCCTTCTAGTACAAATCGAATGGATCATTCTACCACCTCTATGGGTATCTATGGTTGTTGAATTGTCTTCCCATGGTCACCATTTTTTATAAAATTGTAGAAAGATGGGGGGAAACAATACCCATAGAGATTGTAGAGATATCCCCGATCAAACATTCAATGGTCTATAATGTTATAGTAGAAGGTACCTGATAATTTCCAAGTGTGCGTGTCTTGAATCCAGCTGCACAGTAATCAAAATAGTACTCCCATGTCCGAATAAACTTTTCATCAAATCCAAGTTCAAGGATTTCACTGAGAGAACAATGGTCAATGCCAAAATTTTAATATCTTAAATAAGAGATTATCGCCCCGCTAAATTTCATATCAGCCAACTTGACTGCGTGAGGTGAATAAGCATGTTCTCTAAAGGCATCAGACTTAAGGGCCCGGTTTCTGGGGCTTTGATAAGTTCTCATCAAGCATAAGTGGAGGTAAGCCATTTATGGATTGAAGTGCTTATCATCAGCTAACTCCAACTCAAGGGTATGATACCTAAACATGTAAATCGTTCACCTAACAGCTAAGTTGATAACGGCACACATCTTACCTCTTCTTCTCCAAGAAGTTTTTCCTCCAACATTTAAGTGTTTGATAATAGTGTATGCCTATGTTCTCCAATTGCTCCACACTGCAGTGTCAGTATCATCAAATTTTCATGAAAGAGAATTCATCAAACAAAATAAATCCGTCAAGGAATTCTGCTCTTACCAGAGTCTGGATGAAGAAGCAATGGCTGATGTAACTCTACTCAATGAAGGCAAGCATCCACCAGGAAAAATGTATTCCTTTATAAAATCTGAGCTTCTTCTATACTCATCGTATCTTTCATCTGGTATTGATATGAACTGAGACAAAGGAATTCACTTGAAACAATGTTCCTTAAAAAGGGACTTTGGATCATAGTTGTCTGACAATGAGGTACCTGTAGAACAAGAAGTCCATCTCGTGCCAACAATGTTTCACAGCGGCCAAAGAACTCATTCATGAATTCATGTCCAACCGCTTCAATCATCTTGCTGTAGTAGATCATTGGTTAGATCAAAATTTTGACCTAATATGAAATGAAGTCATATTAGAATTAGATCGCACCAAGATATGATTCTGTCATATTTGCAAGTATTAGGCAACTGGCGATAGTCACAGAGGAAAAATTTTATGTTGTCCTGAAAAGAGAATGAAATGAGTACCCTAGGTTGGTAGTAAGAGAACTAATGTGCATTCTTGTGGAGTCAGAGGAGGGAGGAATGCACGCACCTGCAAGCCAGCCTCCTTCACTCTCTTTTCTGCATATCTGAGTTGTTGCTCTGATAATGTGATGCCTGTGTACTTGCAACCAGTTTGTTTGACAACCTCAATAGCTAGACTTCCCCAACCACAGCCAATCTCAAGAACTTCATGCCGTTTCTCAATTCTAGCCTATGTTAAGAATAATGATGTTTCAAACAAAGAAAGAGAAATGAAAATCCAAGTCAAGAAAGAGAACAAAAAATTGATTTTACTTTCTCGATCAAAAGTGCAATCTTTCTCCTTTGTGCAACTTTCAAATCTTCATCTTCATTCTGCCAAATGATTGAACTGTTAGCCAAAGACTCATACGGAGAACAAGAAAGAACATTATGAAATCCTGACCTTAAATATTGCACATGAGTATGTCATTGTTTCATCCAAGAATGTCGCAAAGAGATCATTACTCTAAGAGCAGAAGAACAAGTCATGCTACTGCGTGCAATAACTATCAGGTTTGCCGTAAAAAAAATTAAATAAAATAAAGAAAGAAAGGTGCAGCATGGCATATCGTATACCAGATCATAATAGCAAGAGATATTCCTGCGAGCTTGTGTCAAAGTATTCTCCCTTGAAACAAGCTGGAAAAAGTATCTTGCAGATGCTATACCAGCTGTGAACATCATTGGCGTCCACCACCCCTAAATTTGTACATACGCAGAAATTTACAACCTTTATTGAAGTAGAATCATAGTCCAAAATCTGACAATGAGAATGTACCTCTTACTGCTGAACTTTGAGACTGAGGAATTCAATTCTCTATTGGCAATACAAACCTGTGACACAAATTTAGCATTTAGCAATGAAATCAATCAAATCCTAAAATCAGATAAAATAGCTGGATGGTTTCACTGGCGATTCTTACCATAAAATTTTTATCAACTAAAGAAAAATCTCCATTGATATAAGCATCTGCAAGGCCTAAGTCAGCCTGTGTAGCCACCTGTAAATAACAAGTTCATGTGCTTCTCATTCATGTCATATTTCTAACATGCTACTTATACTTGTTAGTTTCAACGATACCTTCCAGTAAAACTGAGGACTGTGGATTCTAAGAGCAGTTTTGGTGAGGCATTTCTTTGTGGATCCTTCAAATGTGAACATCGTACCCCGTTCCTCTAGTAATCTAGGACAAAGGAAAAAAATGTTAGAAACACTTTTTCCCGTGGGTGATAGTGGTTGAATACAAAAAGGAAGAAGATAGAAAGGTCGTTTTCTAACAGGAAGAATGTGATCAAGATCAAGTACTGCTCATTTGGAGAATGAACTCACGTTAGGCATCCAGTAGCCATACAACTCTCAAGGAATCTGGCAACCAAAAGGCGTGTGACAGTTTCTCTCAAAGAAGATACCATATGTGTTGGGTTGCTCAGAAGAGCAGAAGCCTTTCCAAGGACACCATTTACTGCCATTGTGCCAGCCTGCAAACAGGTATGGTTCACTTCAAATCTATATACTAGTTCAGAGAGAGAGAGAGATAGAGAGGGAGGGAGGAGAGAGAGAGAGAGAGAGAGAGAGAGAGAGAGAGAGAGAGAGTGGTTTAAGACCTTTAATCCATCCTCATGAAAGCCATAACCTGCAAGAATATAGATTTAAACATCTAAAAGACATCACCGTCAAAGAAACATAAAACTGCATTAAGACAACTCTAAGAAGCGGCTTCACTTTTTAGGTGCCCACATTGATTTGCTCATCTGATTCTTTTTCCTCTTAATTAGGCCAGCTAAAGGACCTAAAACTCTGGACATATCTCTCAAGAATTTGATACGTATGGTTTTACACATTTAACTAGTAATTTAGCTCAAAGCATGAGCTAGAGCATTCATTGAAGGGCTTTCTCTACAGGGGCTGCGAGGATATGCAGATTCATCATCATTCAGCATTTACAAGTAGACCTAGACAAAGTCCATTTTGTGTTCTCTTCTTGCAAAATTATTGTATCACGTTCTCTTTGTCCACGCTCTCTCTCTCTCTCTCTCTCTCTCTCTCTCAAGTTGAGGGGGATCCAATTGACATTGCAATTAATGCAGTGAAATGCAATTAGTGTTATGGCAATATATCCTTTTTCAGGAAGCTCACCCTGGTAAGCTCCACAAAACCATATTCCTCTTTTCCCTTGAATGTACTCAAGCTCTAATGATGCTTTAGCTGCAGCAACAGATGGGAATGGATGCCCAGTAGTCCACTTGAGCAATGCGTGTTCTGGCTCGCGAGATGGATTTAGAGTCACAAGAAAAGGTAGACCTGTATCACCAAGATTCGGCACTTGCAAATGTTTCCCAGAATGAATACAAAGTCTTTGGAAACAATCAGAATCGGAAGATTCGTCTCGATTAATGTACAAACCTGAAGCACATTGAGCCAGTACGTTACACAGACTTTATGGTCTAAAGTTTCGAGAATATTCCAAGAGCTCCAAGCTGCTTGGTTTCGAGGCATTAAATTTTTGTCACGATGAAAGTAAATGTCACTGCCAATAGAAAGTCAAAGCAGCTTACAACTAAAAGAGGAGGCTTTATAACATCAATCACCCGACAAAAAAAAAAAAGGAAGGAAAAGAGGAAATTGTAATCAAATCCTAGGACCTCATAAATGGTTTCAATCTTAAGATGATGAATATGATACCTGTAGACATATCGGAAAGCGCATAGTATTCTTGTTTCATCAAATGTTGCTTCCTTCCCTAGCATTTTCAAAGCATCAGGCGCATGTGCAGCGACTACACATCCATTGTACGTTTCCTCATAACCATCTTGAGAAATTACAGTGCAGCCTGCTAAAACACTTCCACTTGAACATTTACAATCGCACCAGGTTTCTAAAATAAAAAACCAATTGTTAGGTTTGAGGTTTGACACGTGACATCCCAGGTTTATTTCCAATAAAAATTGGACCACAGATATGTTGATTATGATGAACCAGGTGGAACTAGCCGATGTTGGACTTAATATCCCCTCTCATGATATGGCTAACCTCCGCAGCCACTTGAACAGAACAGGTAAGCCCAACAGAACTCGCTAAGCACCACTCTATTACAACATCTCCTTGGTTAACTAGTGTAAGATGCACTTTAGACATTACTAGAAAATAAGATATTAGCGACGAAAATATCCATCGCGGATAATAAAAAATTCGTCACTAAAGAGTATTAGCGACGAAAATTTCCATTACTAAATCGATTACTGAAAACCTCCTCGCTAAATAATCAGCGACGGAAAATTTTCGTCGTTAAAAAATCATCGCCAATCCATCGTTGATGATAAATAATATGTAAAAGAAGCCAAAAACTTTATCGTTAATATTACTGACGGAATATCATCCATCGTTAAACTATTAGTAATGGATTAGCGATAAAAATTTTCTTACGCTAAAAATTCTTTTGCTAATTTATCGTTGATACTTTTACATATTGTCTGCTATCAACGACAAATTAGCAATGAAAAATTTCCGTTACTGATTCTTGGCACCTGACTATGTGTGCACGCACCAGCACTAGCACAAGTGCATGCTTGCGCCAGCCCCCATGCATGCCTGCGTGCCAGCCCCCGCACTCACACGCCCACTTTCCTGCACACGCCTGCGTGTGCATGCGTCTGCCTTCCATTTTTTTTTATGGATAAAATTGTCTTCTCCCCGATTCAAACATGTACATCAATGTAATTTTTGAATTGTCACAGCCATTATATCACACTACATTTTGTGAAATCTTTTTTTTTTTTATCTCACTCTCACTTTTTTTTAATATTTATCTCACTCTTATATTTTTTTTCTTATCTCGCTCTCATCTCAACTCCTTTTTTCTTTATCTTGAGATAATTTTTTTTCATTGAATATTTTTATTGAACTTTTCTAACTGTTTAAATTTGATTTTGATTAAATTGGCGCTAATTAAAGAAATACAATATTTTTTTAGTCAAAAACATAAATTTGATAAATTAAGATAGAATAATAAATTATTTTTTTAGATTTACCCAATAAAATAAAAAATAAAAAGAATTATAAAATAATAAAATAAAAAAAATATAATAAAATATAATAAAATAAAAATTTATTGCTAATCCATTGCTAATCTGTCGCTGATAGGTTTAGATATAATTTTTTTCCCTAAACCACATCAGCGACAGATTAGCGACAAAAAAAATCCGTCGCTAATCTGTTCATGATAGTTTTAGATTTTGAAATCAGCGACGGAAATTTTTTGTTAGTAATTTATGTAACTAATTCGTCGTTAATAGGTTTATATAAAATTTTTTTTTCAACTAAAAAATATCAGTGATAGAATAGCAACGTAATTTTTGTCGCTAATCCATTGCTGATATGTTTTACAATTTTTTTCCCTAAACCATATCAGCAACGGATTAACAACTATAAAAATCCATCACTGATAGCTTTAGGTTCTGAAATTAGTAGCGATGAAAATTTTCTGTCGGTAATTTCGGTCGCTAATCCGTCGACATTCTGTCGGTAATTTTTATCTTTTTAATTTTGTAATCTCTGATATTAATTTATCGTAAATCCGTCGTTATTTATGACGGATTTTTTTTCGTCACTCATAATCTGTTTTCCTGCGGTGATACTATGATGCACAAAAAAGACAAGCATAACATACAAATTTCAACACTCACCTCCATCATTTCTGGAAATAGATTTCACCGTGCAGTTAGTTCTAATAAGACAACCCCGACTTTCCAGCTGTTCTCTAACCTGTTTTTTCCTCATCATAGGACAACAATTTTAAATCAGCCTCATTTTCTTAATAAACCAATCTTCATAGGGTTCATAGAAAAGATATAGAAAAGCAAGACCTTATTGACATAATTACGAGAACGCCTTCTCACGGTCATCCACTGTGGGCGGCCAAAGAGCTGCAGTAAGTGATGATTTCGACAAAACGAAAGAACAGCAAAACCTGAAAAGTTCATTACATCTTCTGAAGGGCATGACCAGATTGAGGCACAAATGGGAACCTATATTCAAAATTCATTAGCAAATATTTTATGTGACACATATAATATAGGAAAGTCCAGGGTTTGGACAATGATGAAACCAAGCATAATTTAAGTTCTCGCAAGATAAGCCTACTGAAACAATTCAGAATATCCCCTTGACTTTATGAAATGTCCCAATGTTTGGTTGCGATCAAGGTCCGGATTGTTCTCTAATTCTTCAACATACCTTTGATGACAACAAGCACCCATAATCACACATAAATCTCCAATTGTTCATATGAATTTGGGAAAATTTTATTGAAATTAAAAAAAAAAAAATCTTGAAACCCGTTTCAATTATGTGACATTCAAGAAAACCCAAGTGAAGAAAACGCCATCTGAACCTCCTCAAGGTGTAAGGGGGGGGGGGAAGGGTGCTTACTGAAGAACATCGCCCTTGAACTTGACGATTTCACGAATCATTTGCCAGAAATAAGGATTCAATATGTTGCTTTTTTGTGCAAACAAGCTAGACAAGTTGTTTCTGACACCCCATTCACAGCCACGACCTCCGTCTAAGCTCACAGAAAAGGACATATCTGATGGCTCATGTCTACACCAAGACTTTCGAAGAACTCCATCATATTAGGATATGTGACCTGTTCCATTCACCCAAGAATATCATGATTAAAAAAAACCAAAACCTTTAATTCTAAAAGTCAATTCACATTCAAAGGGCTTGATGCTAGAAGCACCAACTTAGATATGGGGAAGTTTGAGCTCAATGTTGAAGCCCTCATGGTGCAGTTACACGCATTATAACTTCGAAAGGCCCAGTTTAGAAACTGCTTACAATGTATCTTGTTTTTGGCAATTTATGAATCTTCTGTTTTGGCTTATTTCCAGTAATTATTTATTGATCAGAGTTTGTCACAACTTAAACTACATTTTTACCACCATCTACGCTATGTTTTCGTGTACTTTTAATCCCAAGGAGTTCATTAATATTCGAGTGAACTATTGCATAATACAAGTGGAGTTTATAAATAGAAATCCAAGTGACGTGTGGTCCAGTCGGTGTAACCTCATTCTTATCAACCACTGCGCCAGATTCCTGCTCCCGTGTCTCCTAAGAGTAGAGACCAGAAAAACAAGGAAGAAGGCCCAAAATCTACCAACATTCACGTTCTTATTTCAATATATCCAACTAAACTTCCTTAAACTAATACCATTGGCTGGCGCAGCGAGGTGTAAAGTTTAATCCAACATTGGTTTGGTGTATGCTAATGTTTTCACTTTCACAAAAGCAGTTTTTCTATCGGACGAGAAGGGTTTATCCTATGTACGATAGTTAAGTATGCTGTGTGCATCTGAACGGAGACAAAGCAAAGGACCCAAAAAGCGTAGACCACCCACCAACCAGTGTCCACTTGTGCTTGACAATTATTCGATGTATTGTACATACATCGTGCATTTAAACCATGGTCACCACCCTCGAACTTTCGTCCAAGTGGCCAAATTATTTGATGGTTAGTGTGCAAATAAATTATTTGAAATTATTTGTGATACCCTATGCATTTTTAGACCGAACATAAATCCGTTTAATAAAAATCTTAAATTTAAATTTTGAAAATAAAAAAATAAATATCAAGAAAATTAATCCTTAAATTTGGATAACTGAATACCAAATTGGTTAAAACAAAAAGAAAAAAAATAAAGCATTACAAATATTTGATAGATAGTGTACAGTGATTTTAATTTATATTAAATATAATTGTTGGTGGTTTATTCATATATTTAAATTCCAATCTTGCCTTTTTTTTCCCTTCTTTTCCATAAAAATAAGATTTAAATATTTAAGAGTATATGGTGAAAAATAAAAAGTTAATATATTTTAAATCACTATAAGATTATATATTTTGTTTATTAATAGTTACAAGGGCACCTCGCTTAAATGCGATGCTTGTAAAGAAAAAAATAAATAAATTTAATAAAAAATAAAACAAGAAAATTTTCAAAAAATTAAAATAAAATTTGAGAGAGAGAGAGAGAGAGAGAGGTAATGGGTAATTATGAAGAAACCATTTGATACTCCATTTTAAAAAGTAGAATTGCTGGTAGTTCAATCATGCACCGCAAGAAAACAGACTTTTAACGATGAAAAATTATCGACGAAAAAAATTCCGTTGCTAATAGCGACGGATTTGCAACGGAATACCGTCGGGATTACCGATGGAATTTTTAACAATAGAAAATTTCCGTCGCTAATCCGTCAGTGTATTGGTGAAGGGAAAAAAATTTTAAAAAAATATATATGTACAGCTATTAGTGACGGATTACTAACGGAAAAATTAGCGACGGATTAGTGACGGATTTTTTTATTTTTTATTATTTTTATTATTTTTATTTTTATTTAATAATTATTTTGATTTTTATTTTATTTTGTAGAAGAATAATATTATTTTATTTTTTTAAATTTTTTATTATTTTATTTTAAGCTAAAATAAAATTATTTTATTATTTTATAATAAAATATAATTTTATATAATTTTATTATTATTAAAAAATATGAAATAAAGATAATAAATAGAAGAAAAAAAGATATATGATTAGATATCTAACATGGTTTAGTGGTGGCGTTGCACTTATCATTGCAGGTGTGCTTGGGTTCAAGGTCACTGGAAGCGATTTTCATAAATTGAAGGGTGGGTGCGTGGAGCACCATGAATTCTTTTTTGAGAACTTAAAAATCAGTGACGGATTGAGTCCGTCACTGATTTTTTCTTCATTTTTTTTATTAGCGATAAATTTTTTTCCATCGCTAATTATTAGCGATAGATTTTTTCAGTCGTTAATCTATTGTTGATATTAGCAAGGATAGTAATCCGTCGCTGATATTAGCAATAGATAGTAATCCATCGCTGATAGCAAGGGATATCTCTACAAGGAGTGTTCTTTCTCATTATAGGAAGTTAATACTTTACTTATGAGGTTGGACTGTGAAGAGTTCCCACCTCACCAGAGGAGTTAAGTCTGAAAAACTAATAATTCTGTCCAAGAATGAGATTAAACAAGGTCTTTCTTTCATGGGAATGGAACCATAAAGTGTGTGCTTTGTAAAAAAAACAAAAAAAAAAAAAAAATTGTCTATGTAAATATGACCATTAAATTGCACGACCCCTTCAGTAATCTTTCGATTTTGTGGATAGTATACATAAAAGTGGACTTTTGATTTTATATGATGTCGTGGAACTTAATTTTATATGATATTTAATGGCATATAGTGCTTTTAAGATAACACAGTTCCATCGATCTCTTGTTTAGTCCCTTTTGATGCTTTGATTATATTAAACATGATGATGAAAGTATTGCATATTTTTGGTAATATTCATATTGACACCCTCATGAAATTTGATTCCTTTATCGTTTGATCAATTTTTTTTTTTTTTAATTTATGTCAATTACTTATCACTAAATTAAAAGAACCATGATTCTATAAAAGGCTATAAGATTAAGCCAAAGGTGATTCTCATGGCACGAATTATGATTTTTTTTTTATTCTTACCATTAATATCTGAAATTATATTCTGACTAATGTAATTTAAACATTTGCGAACGTTCTATATAGAGAACGACTTTTTTAACATAGTGTTTTCAATTCATTAGTTTTAAACCTAAATTTTGATTAAAAAATTAACATCCCATATCGTTAAGTTAATTGTTCATCGGTATAACAAGAATTATGATTATATAAAGGTAAATTCACAGTCACTATGTATAATCAATTATAGTGAAAGAAAGTATAGGATGAACCCAAAATAATTTTAATACAACCACACTTGCCTCGACTTATAATTAAGAGGTTTTAAAACATGACTCTTCATTTTTCCCTTATTCCCGGATCAGGCTTATGAAACTCTTTTGTAACCAAAAAAAAAAAAAAAAAAAACTCTCAAAGTTATAAAACTTTTCAACTTCATAGTAATAAAATTTGATTTCTAAATTATTTAATATCTCTTCAAATACCATTTTATCGGCTAAACTAATACTCATAAATTGACATTCCTATAGGCCAGCAAAGGCATAGAAGATAATAGAAATTTATTACATTATCCAAATGTCATGCAAAGTAAGATTTCCCATTGAGAAACAAAACTTGAAATAAATATAATTTTACATTCGTTCGATAAATTTAAAAGCCATCAACATTAAAAATTAATTTTAAAATTTGAATAATGCAAATAAAATTTTATTAAAACACTTCCTTTAATGAAAAATATCGGAAGGAAAATTTTAAATAGCAAACAGTATTCTTCAGAGCAATGGTAATATTGACATTAATGAAAATAATTTTATTTGAAATACTATACTATCAATTTTTTTTAATACAACGGAGAGGCTAAAACTCGACAAGGACGCATTAATTATTTTACATATTATTATCACTAGACAATAATATGCTACCAATATCATCCCAAGTTAAATTCTAGCCTAATAAGTAAATATGTGAGTTAACAAAGAGCCCAAGGAGGAAATGTGATAATATATACCTCGGTATATGAGAGAGAGAGAGAGAGAGAGAGAGAGAGAGAGAGAGAGATTGCACTTTAAGTTGCGCTTAGAGACAACTAAATCAATTTAACTAAACATTTTAATTCCTATTATTTTTTTCTTAACTATAGCTATCCAAAAAGATGGAAAAAAAAAAAAAAAACAAAATAGTAACACTTTTGCTACCATAACAGAAGAGAATGTATTCAATCAATTCAAACCTCTCATTTCCCGGAGTCTTCACCCTATTCTCTTCTAAAAGCTTCCGATTCAATCAGCCACATTCAAATTGGCCATTGGTTCGATTTGTGTTAATTCTCTGACCGATGAACCTCTCAATTCTTCTGCAAGCACTTCCATGGAATCTGTAACTTCAGCCTTATATACATATAACTTTGTCATGACCAAAAAGAAGATAAAATTGAGGAAGTTAAGAATAGCAAAAAATGCATAGTAGTAGTCCAAATGTGAGGCATTGAGATTGTTTTTGATCCACTCGTCACCTCGATTCTTAGTAATGTGAGAAACCGTGGAAAGAAGGAAACTACTAAGGAAGTTCCCAATTCCAAGACTTGTCATAGAATAAGATGTCCCAAGACTCTTCATGTTTTCCGGTGCCTGGTCATAGAAGAACTCGATCTTAGCCACTTCTAGGAAGGCGTCTGCCATTCCCATAAGCACAAATTGAGGAAGTAAAATGAAGATCGTAAGCGGAACTTGGCCCCCACTTTGGACTAGTCCATGATCTTTGGCAACACTTAGTCTGTATCTTTCAATGAACGAGGAAATGAGCATGATTATGATATGAATAACCATGCCGATTCCCATTCTTTGAAGAAGAGAGATTCCTCTTGGGTTTTTAGTCCATTTCCGCATTATGGTGACAAAGAAACGATCGTAGAGAACCACACAGACAAGCATTGAGATCGTGACGAATCCTTGTAAGCTTGCAGGAGGGATTTTGAAGCTACCAATGTGTCTGTCAAGTGTGGTGCCTTGCTTGACAAAAAGGGTGTTGATTTGAGCAATCATCGTGCTTGGAACAAACGTCGCCACCAATATTGGTATCATCCGCAACATTTGTTTAGTTTCCTCTACTTGAGTTACTGAGCATAGCATCCATGGACTAGTAGACCCTGTCTTCACACAAGCCTTGTTGAGTAACCTGCATGAAAACATAAAGTCATCAATAAAAGGAAAAAATAAATTGCAAATATAGATGTGAATATTCAGAAATTTCAATTTAAATATATACCATGGCCCTGAATTCCTTTACGGGCAGACATAATATGGTTATGTTATTACACAAAAAATCGAGTAACAAAAGATCTGGTGGGATGGAAATTTGGGGCGCATAAGAACAAACCTTAAGGTTGGTGTTGAATCAATTCTATATTTACCCGCCTTTGTGTACACTTCCAAGTCAAGTTCATAGAGCTCTTTAGGGTCAGTAGGAACACGAACATTCCATTTCCTGACAGAAGCAACAATGACCCTAGCCATTCTTGTAAAGGGACTGCCACTTGGGACCTTGTGCCTATAAAATGAAGTACCTGACAAAAAGATTATAATGGATATGGCAAGCCCAACAGTAGGAAGCCCGTATCCCAAAGTCCAGCCCACATTGTCCTGAATGTACACAAGAACGGTGTTTGCAAATAGGGTTCCAAAGAAGATGCTAAACATCCACCAGTTGAAGAAGGAAAGCTTGTGGGCTTTCTCTTTTGGGTCGAACTCGTCGAACTGGTCTGCTCCGATTGTTGATATGTTGGGCTTGGTCCCGCCTGTTCCAATGGTCAGCGTGTAAAGAGCGCCGAAGAAGACGGCAATTTGTAGTGTGGAGGCCTTTTTGCAATCAGCGCCATTGGCATTTGAACATGGGGGTGGTTTTAGTGAAGAGACCGAAACTGCTAGTGTTAGCACACACATTCCCTACAATCGAGTCAAACATTCAATTTCGGTGAAGGGTATTATTGTAAATAAGGGGGGTTTAGGGGCAGTTTAGGTACTTGGAAAGTTGCATAGAAAGGGAAAGTTCTAACAATGAAAAAACACGTTCATCTAAATAGGCCCTTTTGGTCTTGTAATCAAAGCAATTGAACGAGTCCATTTCGTCTCCACATTCAGGTCTCAATAGGCCCTTAACCAAGTTACCGAGTTCGACTCGCGGTTTGATTATAGAAAAAATTACGTTAAGAGGATAGCCCCCTTAAATGGACAACTGTAAATCTCGAATTGAATTAGGCAGGGTTTGACACCGAAAACCGATTAGTATAGTACCAACAAAAAAAACATAAGATAGGCCCTTTTGGGCTGTCCCAATAAAAAAAATTACAAGAGCCTACTCGGACCACACATTTGGGCCTTAATAAATTGGGCCTCTCTCTGTTTTTTTTTTGGGTGATATTTTTTTTTTGTGATAGGCCTCTCTCTCTCTCTTTTTCCCTAATCTCTGACATCCAGAGTTTTACTTTGACTAATTCGGATCAATCTGACTGTCAGATCTCCTATAAAGGGGAAGCTATACCAAAGAGATCAGTATTCCCTCCCATTTATTTTTAAAATAATCTTAATATTATTTATAATTTTGTAATTCTCCTCATATTAATTTGTTTTATATAAATCTTACTTAATAGAGTCTTATTTTGAAATTTTTGTTTTTTGATTGTTAGAGCTATATTTCTAAAAAAAAAAAAAAAATACGCTGCAGTTATATTCGTACTAAAGAGAACTTCAGGTTAATCAGCCTTGAGATTGAAACAAGTTTCTCCTTTATTAAACTAAAATAAAAATTAAAACTACTAATTTAAATTTAACTTAAGTTTGGGATAGTTTCAAAAGAGAAATAAATAATCAAATTCGGAGATGAGATATAGTCTTTTAGGCTAAATCCTGCCATTACAATCCTTACCCCCCGCCCCCCACACACACACACACACACACACACACACACACAGAGACCCCCTTTTGAAGCCCTTTGAAACCTTTCTCAAATTAAATATTGCACTTTAATGATTTTCCTTTTTATGAGATCATGACGAGACGAGAGAGAGAGAGAGAGAGAGTTGAGATAAGAAGTGAGCATAGGTTTCAAATTTCAAGTCGGTCTCACCATCTGTCACATCCATAACTCACTAAGATAAGATAGAAAATTATAATCAGGTGGAGCAGGGCGTACCAAAAGATAAATGCAGGATGCAATCACAAACGTCCAATATCGGCCAAGATGAGCATCAGCCACATAAGCACCAAGAATAGGAGTCATCCAGATAGTCCCAACCCAATTGGTGACATTGTTTGATGATTTGACCGTACCTTGGTGTAGCTTAGTCGTCAAGTAGACGAACAAGTTTGACGAGATTCCATAATATGCCATCCGTTCAAACACTTCATACACTGTACCCCCGTCAAACGTAAACAGTGTTAGAAAGATCACCGCCGTCCGATCATATGACAAACAAGTGCATTCAATCACTTATAATGTGGGCCCCCATGAAATAATGTTCGGATTGGTCCACGGAGATTCACTCGACGAGGAATTTTTTTTTTTTTTTAATTCGTTGTGGTGAAAAGACAGAAACATAAAAACATAATATAAACAGGTATTTTTCTTTTTCCTTTTAATAATCATGAAAAGGTAAATTACTATTTTCTATATATAACTCATAAATCATTAACAAAATTTACAACTATTCCATACAACTAAACTTTTTATTACATAATAACTTATAAATTAAGTGAATTTCTTATTATTTGAAGATTCTTTTTTAATTTAAAATATACTTTTTCTCATATAATTATTAAATAAATTATAATCACTATTAAGATTTGAATTTGCTTTCTTTAATAAAGTTATTGAATGTATTAAGTAGCAGAATATGTACGGTTAAATTTTAAAAAGTCTTCTTTTACAGTAATTTTGAAATAAATTGCCACCGATCAAGCTGGCTAAAAATAAAATCGAAAGACAATAAGTTAGCTAGGGATCAATAAAGGTTTTGTGAAAGAAAACTATGAAGAGCAACCTCCTCCTATGTGTAGGAGAGAGAAGTTCTTGTTCATTTGCTCAGCACAAAAAAGGGAAACAAAAATAAAGAAAATTGCCCCCACTTCTTAAATATTGGATAGTTTAATTTAAATAAAAAGAAGAAAAATATTAAAAATTAGTTTTGTAATTAAAAATATTGATGGCCACAAATTTGGTGCAAACTTGATTTGATAAAATTCTATGACCTGTATCGTATAAAAAATTTTGAAAGTTTATGGTTAATTTTAGTTTATTATATCATTTTCCAGCCTAGATTTGTGCTTGATATCTAATTCTGGTTTTGGAAAAAGAAACTTGAAAAGAAAAAAAAAGGGTAAGAAATGATAATTCTTATATTTTTTTTTTCTTTTAAATACTCCAAAATTTAAATGGACAACCAATCATTTGGAGTTCTTTGTGTTCTCAGGAAAAGGGATCACTTTCTTCTCTTCATAGACCCATCAACTACACCCTCCCCCCAGTTAAATTTTAAGTAAGAAAGCATAAGGTTATTTATCACCATCACCAAAATAAGAGAAACAAGTAAATTTACTACCTATGGCAGAGAGAGAGAGAGAGAGAGAGAGAGAGAGAGATGGGATGAGAGAAATACCAACAATGAACCAGCAAGCTTTCCAACCACCTCTCTTGGATCTATGGACAGGGTTGCCTTTGAGATCAACAGTCCCATCTTGGGTATACCCATCACCCCCTTCTTCCAAAGCCATGTGGCCTGATTCTTGCCAAGGTGAAGAACTCACTTTGTGTGTTTCTCTTTTTGGTTATTATAAGCTTCCACGTTCCCTTTTATAGACCTCATTTTGTTCTCGTGAAGAGTCCTAAATTTTTCACGGATAATTACAATTCTGGCCACCCAATCACTGTCTAACCCTCGCCGGCCCCAGCTTGACAAATGCAACTCTGGGTGCTGTTTGGAAAGTATTAGTTATTCTCCTTGTGTATTATTTAACCAAGTTTACAAAAAATAAATTTATAAATGAAAAATAAATTTTAAAATTATGTTTAGCTCAGAATTTTAAAACAATATAAAGCAGTATCCTATATTTTAATTTTTCCAGATTTGAAAATAATATTATGTTTTAATTATAGATTCAGATTGTAAGTTTCTTTTTTTTGTTAAAGATTTCTAAAAAAGATAATATTCATTTTATTTGTTAAAAATTATATTATTTGCTTTTTTGAACTAAAAATGGTAGTTTTTGTCAAATCAATTATTAAAAAATATTCTGTATTAAAATAAATTAATAATTAATTTGATTTTGTGAATATTTGACTTATTTGGTTTCTATATTTGTAATAATAAATTTTTTATATAAATTCAATCTATTTAATATTTTATAGAATCAATGGATAATTAAGGTTTGATGTTATTATTACTTGTCATCTTTAATATATAGTAATTCTTTATTGACAAAAGATAGTACTGTTGTATCTTTTTTATCAACCATAGTAAAATTAAAAAATTAAGTAATTTTAGAAAAAAAGGGAGGGAGACAACATTTTCCTCTGGTCATGACAAATAATAGTTTTGTTTGCCATGTATTGATCAATGAACTCATTCCATATCAAATTTATTGTTCTTTATTATTATTATAGTATTCCTTTAAACAATTCCTTTTTGTTTCTCGACTCCTAAGAAGCATTAAACAATGTGATGGATCTTCTTTTTTTTTTTTAATATAGGAGAGTCGAAATCGAAATTTTTATTAAAAAAAGAGAGAATGATATCAATTGAGTTATAGTTTATTAGTCTCGACAAATGTGAGGGATTTTTATTATTAACTATAAATTTACAAAGAAAAATATTTGGACCGGGCCTCCTTCAACGCGACAAATATACACACACACACACCAGTTGGTTAATCATTTGTTTGCAGTTTACAACTTCATAATTAATACACGATGGCCGTGTACTTCTAGACAATAGAGATCAGAGGGAGACAGAGAAAGGGGGGCTGTGAACCGCCGGGACCAACCCCTTTTTGATGTTTTTAGCATGGGATTGGCCGTATAGCTTGTTTTATTTAGTAAACGATCAAGATGCAGGAGAGAACTACATATCAAGTAGCCGGACTGAAATTATAAATCTTAATAATCTTTTTATGCATTATTTCATTATTTATGTTATTATTATCGGTATTTTCATTAATAAAATATATGATTAAAAAATTCCATTGTTGGGTATTAAAAGTAACATGTTTGTTTTAAATGGTACTTACCCTTAATCGGGTAAATAAGTAACTACAAGGGTAAAGTTATGTGAAACAAGTACAAATCTCTCCATCCACAATGAGGTTCAGAATCTACTCCTACAGATAATATAAAAAAGTTATAGACGGATGGCTAGTATATTAGGAAGAACGTTAAATTTTAATTAAGACTTAAATTTAAATTTTAGGAATAAAAAGAATTACGTTAAAAAATTCTCCCTAAAAAGATTTTGATAACAGATCAGATCAAATTAGTTGGAATATAATTTCAAATATCGATTGGTCCAGTAAAAAAATATTATTATTTAATTAGACCAAAACACAAAATTTTTTGAATGCAATAAATACCGGGCATTCAACTGAGAATTATATCCACCTTCATGGTATGTGGCATGTGCCATGGAGATTTTTGCACGAGCAATCTTTGTAAAAGAGCTTGCATTAGTTACAATAAGAAAATTAGTTACAATAATTGAACCTCCATTGAACTTATAAAATATCTTTGGGAGTTAGAAGATGCATGTGATTGTTGAAGGGGTCAGTTTCAATAATAACTAGGTACTCTATTGTTGCATCCAAGGCACGGAGGAGTCCTTCACCGATTGTCGGCATGAGGGCGACCACACATTCAGGTCCTTGTTTGTTGTCATCAATTCTTAACCTATCAAAATATTCAGTTAAATGCAAGCGCGCGTATTTAGGGGAAAACATCTCACGCAGCCGACCAACGTGTAGTTGGCATAATAACCGGACACCATATGCTTTAAATAAGATCTTAAAATTGAATTATATATATATATATATATATATATATATGAAAAAAATTGATTTATAATTAATGTTTTTTAAGTAGAAATCATCAACGATTCCTCATTTCGTTGCAATAACTCAATACAACATGTTTGTTGCAAAAACAAAACCATCTAGTAATTACAATTTTCACGTCATTTGTTTTGCGATGCCTGAGCCAGCATGCCACGCGTCACTATAGTCTCCAAGATTTTCACAATGCAGCAGGGGCGTTGCTAAGGGTGACCATGGACGACACCTCGGTTGTGCACTGTCTAACCCCTTTACTGATGCTACTTTCTCCGTCGCCGCGTCCCTATGCGTCGCCAAATCAGCGATGCATGTTACAGGGCCTCACGAGGCAGCTTCGGATTTGGCTACGAAGCTTATAGCGACGCTCTTTGTTGGCATCGCTAATGTCGTTGGAAAGTGTTTAGCGACGGAAAATTGCCTATTGGCGTCGCAAAAATATGTCATTGGACTTAAACTTATCAAATTTAATTAAATCTAATATAATTAATAGATATCGATAGTTTATCAAAATTATTCTCAGAATTTAAACTCATTCTTCATTAAAAAAAAATTAAAATAAAAAATAGCCCTGCCAAATGCATTTAGCGATGCCTGTTATTATAAATAATAATTTATTTTGAATAATGGTTTAGCAATTCGTCAACCATGATGAAGAGCCAGAGCTTTGAGATAGACCTGATCCATTCCATTATCTGAAGTTGTACTTGCCTTTTTTGGAAAAGTTAAAAATTAAGTTTAATTAAGATTAGTGGACTCTTAGTGTAGAAAATAAATAATAAAATAATAATATTAGTTATTTTAATAAACAAATTTTGACTTTGACTCAAAATTTTATATTTTTGGCAAAATAATGTAATTGAAAATGGGTTTGAAGAGAGAAATTTTTAGTGATGTGGTCTGTTTCTTACTCTAAATAGGATATTTAGACTTTGGTCCTCTCCCCCGGTGGCCTAATAAGCCAAACGTCCATCTTAATTTTTAGGTGTTTGAATTTCTAGTATTTTGTTGGTTTGAGATTTTGTCATTACTAATATCATCTTTGCTAAAAATAAATAAATAAATAAATAAAACAAACAAGAAAGAAAGTTCTAAATGGGAAAGGATCGTCTTCCCTTGAGATTATTAAAGCACTAGATTGTAATAATTCATTAAATTCTAGTACATATGATATTTTCCAATAATACTAAACAAAGACCAACGTTTAGATGATCTAATGATCGGTTATTAATATCTTTTAAATAAATCTTAGGATTTGAATAGGAGAAAATAGACGTCGAGAGAGTTTTGTCCCTTAAATATCTAATTTAAAAATCCAATATAATTATCCGATATCGATGATTTTAATATTAAAAAAAAACAAAAGGCAAAGTTTTGATATATACAATAATGAATAAAACATAAGAAATTAGGAATAGGATTCACACCCAATCAATTGTTTAATGTTTTTATATACATATAAATTATACAGATATAAACTTTTTTTAATAATTGATCAAAAATCTATTTTTAAATGCATTAGTAAATTAATTTGGAATATATTTGTATAAATGATGTAATCTAATTTGAATCTAAACTATTTTGATCGATTGCGAGAAGTACTACTCGTTTGGTCTGCACCAAATTTAATTTGACACAAGTTTTTGAATTCATTGGTGCAGCCCTAAATGGGTTGGGATTGGGCACCTTTTTGAGTCATAAATGAACTTTATGCCCAAAAGTTTGGAATTTATTAATCATATATACCCACACGCTGTCACGTTTTCCTTAAATAAATTAAATCACATTAGAACATATTCCATGTCTCTAAAGATTTCAAAATGTTCGGATTCCTCTTTACTAATTTATCACCTAAGATGCTTCATTCTACAAAAGATATTTATGGTTCTGAGGAATAATTTATGAGCCTTACCAAACACAAATAATAAAAATAGATTTATGGGTCCTAAGCTAGCATGTCAAATTTTGCCTCTATTTTAAATTCTAATAGATCGACCGAGATGCATAAATTGTTTTTTTTTTTCCAAATAAAATTGGTTATAGTCTGTCTACTTAATATACGTGATTTATCACATTAAATTTTTAGGTATACTGAATGACCTTTTATTAAAATTGTTAATACCATTTTCAAAAATATGAATAAATTTTTTTACAAATTGAGTTAAATTAGTCTTTAAATTTTATTTTATTTTTTTCTCTCACTTGTAGTTGAATTGGACTTGAGAGTTAGAACATGGGAAGTTCATCTCGCGTTGGTCGGCCTACTCGTACTTTTCAACTAAAGACGAGAGAGAGAAGAAAAAGAAAAATTAGGTCGCCTTTGATTAAAAAGAGAGAGAATAAAAAATCGGATTAAAATTTATATGAATTATTTAGATTAATAGAAAAAAATTAAGGTTTAAGAATTTAATTTTAAAATAAGAGATTTGTGAAATCTAATTAGGAATATGAATTTTGTAAAATTTATATCAAGATATTTGAATTTGGATTTCAATTCTAATTTTAATTTTCCAATGTGAACAGAAGGACCTCTATTTCTCTTGCGGCAATCATTCTCTTAAAAGAAAGGAATTTTCAACTGTTAAATTTGTCCCTATGCGATGTACAGTAAGTACGTGTGAATTTCAGCATGTAAGTCAATTATGTGCAGCAAGCCTGACTTCGAAAGCATGTCTCCTTTTTCAAATGGTCATATGGGAAATCACACATCCACACACCCACTTGTAGCTCGTCCACGTTACAAAAATATTGCAAATATTCTCATGCGCCCCACCCCACTTGTCCTCTAATTCTTTTCATATCTATACCTTTTTGGCTATAAGACTTTTAACTCAAATCCATCTCCACAAAAGATAAGTATTTTCCATTTCCGGTGATCGTTGAATTATTATTTAATAATTATTACTTTTTATAAGATAGAATGATAAAATAATTGATAACCGTTAACTACAAATAATTATCTAATTATTATATTTATTTTTTTATAATTAAATATATTTCGTAAATTTTATTTTATTTTTTTATGTGTACTAAAGATAAACATCCTTATTATTCTCCGGCCGAGGATTCCAACTCAAATCTTAGTTCCACCGAAAGACTTTTCTCTTCTTCACATATGTCACATTTTACTTCTTTTCCACAACCATCTATTTTCTAGATACCCAAAAAAGACCGAAAACTCGTTTCTAGGATATCATCACTTGGCCCGCTTTTCTAGAAACATAGATAGATAATGTGGAGCTTGGTTAAGAAAATAACTATACTTGTCATGCCAATGTGCAGTTGGATTACCTAACACCAACAATTAAAATCTATAAATGGAGCAACATGAACTAAAAAGTGAGTCTTAGGCTATCTTATTAAAACTATTATTTTAATATAAATCATCATATCTAAATAAATTCGATTCGAATCAAATTGATTTCTTAAAAGACAAACTCTCCCTTATTTTTTATACACAAAACTCGAATTCGAAATTTTGTTTGAAACGTAACCATTATACTGTACTGAATCGGATTATTTGAAATAATATTAGTCATAATTACACAATAAATTTTAGGGTATTTAAATAGTAATATTAGTTTAAGGTAAAACCAGTATTTCAACCCGTTGAGTCCAAGACTTGGAATTTTCTTGCTGACAGTGGGAACGGATTCTAGACGTTAGGAAATAATGAGGATAGTGGAAACGTCATTTCAGGATGAATGATCGGACAAATTTCCTTTTAGTCAAACTATTGGTGAGTGGGACCTAATTTGACTAAAAAGAAAAGAGACAAAAAAACGAGTGAGACAAATTTTTATTAATATATTATAATAGTATAACGGCTATTTAGTAACTTAATTTAAATAATTAACTATAATTTGTTATTTAGCTATCTAAATAGTAGACTGTTACCGTAATTTTTTATGATAAATCTCACGCACATATAAAATTAAGAACTCTTTAACTTTAATAATAAGTTTTAAGATTTAATATAAGGAATACAATAAAAAATTGAATCATAATTTTCTATTATGATATAAAAACAGGAGCTTAATTCTATTTCTACAAATTTATGTGCTCAGATAATTGTAGAATATTATCATCTATTGCACTAAAAAAAAAGAAGAAAAAATACTGTCATTTATAAAAGTGAATATTATCCTATATTAATTTCTACATATATATATATCTATATATATCTATATATATGCATCAATATATACATAAGCATCTTTTTAACACAGTTCCAAAAACAGATAAGGAGGGGGTGGAGGGAACTTGAGTTGGTCACCGTGAGAGATCAAAGTAAGAAAATTTTTCTATAGATATTTTTTTTCCTCACATCTCTTATATATTGTTTTGAAACGGTCGATTTAAAATTTTAAAATTTAGAGTCAATTTATTATTATTGTATATATATACAAGACAAAAAAAATCTATTTTAAAAATTATTTTTTCATTTATTAGGAGGTCTATAAATTTAAAATTATAATAACACTTTTTCATACAATTGATAAATATATTGGAATTACTGAAATCCAAATCTATTTTATTGAAAGAAGCCAGCAGGCCCCAAAGATCGTTGGATCCAATAATATCAAAAACTTTCCTTTTAACGTGTGATTTTGAATTCGAATCCACTAATAATGGAAAAATATGTTAAAAACATAAAAAATCCAATAATATTATTAATTATGTCGAAGTGTATTCCCCATGTACGGCAAAACGATACCTTCCTTTGTAATAAAAAAAAAAATCTATGTGTATATAATCATTAAGCTAAAGACTTTGATTAAAATTTTTTAATATTTTAATTAGTTTAATGGCTAGTAACATGCATTGGAGTTAGGGACCGCAATGGCGCGGGCAGTACTGGATTTCAGTCAAACTCAGCTTATCCCTCCACTATAAAACTTTATACCCACCCCAACAATTTACCCACGGTGGGTAAAACATTTTATACCATACCTTCACCCGCTATTACCCACCGGTTTATTCACCCATATGGTAACTCGACTCGTTGTCTTCACAAGTTGACTTGTCGTATTCACAAATTAATTTGTTATTCACTTAGATCAATTTGACTTTTACCTTGTTACATTTATAAGTTGATTTGTTTTTTATACGGATCAACTTAACTTTTACCTTTATTAATATTTTAATTTAATAATATTTATTAATCAAAATATAAATAACAAAACTCTAAAATCAGTTTTAATTATATAAAAATAAAGATAATAATTATATTTACATTATTTGATTTTAAATTAGTGCTAAAACTAAGATGAGATGTAAAAAGTTTAGTCGTAGGCTAAATGATTATCAAAAGTCAACTTGTGTTTGTATATTGTGGAAATTTTTTAGTAAGGTACATGATATAGATACAAAACTTATACCTGCATCTTACCTAACCCTCCATGGATTTGAAAATTTTATACCCTCACTCACCTCATATCCGCCCTTTACCCAACTCCAGTGTGTAGGGATGGGTATCCATTGGATTGGGTACAAATTGCTATTCCTAATTGTAGTATAAAAGCTGTATTAAAAATATATATTATATAATTTTAACCTTGTCGATCTGATGGAAAGTTCCATGATCAATATGAATTATTGATTTTATAATTTTTTTATTATCAATATTTAAAAACTTGATTAATTTACTTTGAATAGTTATGAATTTAATTTAAAAGTTAACTCTTGCGATATCTATTTTTTCATTTCTAAAATTTGAAATCGAGATTTTAATTAATTACTAAACTTATATGTCATTGGTATTATTGATTCTTGATAATTTATGACATCGCACCTCCTTTTCATTAGCAAAGACGTGAACCCTTTTGGGTCCTTTTTTTTTTTTTCCATTTTAAACTAGAAACCAAAATTTAAACTTTTGACCTTTATTACAAACAAGTGTCAGATTATTCAACTATAAATATAATTAGTTGGCTTCAATTTCTCTAAGTTATTTCTATTTTATTTTATTATATTTATAATATATTTTCTACTTAAATAAAAAATCATAACAGTATTTACAAGTAAGAAAAAAAATTTTTATAAAAAAATACTAAAATTATTATTATTTTAACAAATTTTTATATTAAAAATGTACTTAATTTCGACATATTGAACCTCAACTTTCTCCAAGTGTTATTTTTGAATATGAAACGTGACAAATTGCTAAAAAGAAAACAATGTTGGTGTGGACGTTGCATGTGACAATGGAATGATAGATTACAAAAATTTAGCTCAGTATCATTTTTAGGTCATCATAGTCGACTTCTGCATAGCATTACTAAGTTAAGGTCATCCAACACCAATTAATCCTTATATTCCATATGATCTTTTTTTTTTTCTCCCATTGGTATTCAAAATTATGTTTTAATTAATTTGATTCGAATATCTACGAAAACTCTATTAAAAAACCAACAGACAATTGGTCTAGTGAAATGTGGTGTTGTATCCCTTAACCAAATTTTCGAATTCGACTCGCGGTTTAGCTATGGAAAAAACTATATTATGAGGATAGTCCTTAATAGGCCACTGTAAGTTCGAACCAGATTAGTCAAAGAATAACTCTGGATACCGGTTGGTATAGTATTAAAAAAAAAAAAAAAAAAAAAAAAAACTATTCAAAAGGTAGCTCTCTTAATATAATTTTTTTCATTTTAAATTTTGAAGTCAAAATTTAATTAAAAGATTTAATATCTCATTTCAAGACCTAATGATCAGTTAATATATTTCATATAATCTTTCTACTTTCAAAACAAGAGAAACAAATAGAATAGAGGTGATATTCAAATTCATGAATATAATTAGAAACAAGAGTACGTAACCCTAATAGAGACATGGATGGAGACCCTATTGTATATAACTCAACTTGTAATATCAAACAAGACGTTGGACAAAATTTAATAATCTTGAAAATACTAATTATAATATTAAAAGTTATAAATAATTTAATAATCTTGAAAATATTTTTGTTTAAAGAGGTTTGTCCAATGATTTCAATTAAACATAAAACGATTAAATTCTACTGATCAAAAATAATTTATAAATTAGATGACTTGATTTTTTTGTTACAAAAAGATAAAGTCAAACGAGATAAAATCGAGAATATAAAAATAAAAGTGAAAAGACTTACCGTTTGAATTGCTCCCGAGGGACAAATCAGATGACTTGGTGCGGACATAATATTGATGTGACTAATCAGAACCTTTTAACCGGAATTATTTTAGTGGTAACTTTAAAGATTAATCATATATATTTTTAATATCATAATTTAAAGTTTTTTTATTAAATTATTTCTCTGCTGACTCGAGGATTTGTTTTTGGATGTTTGATACATTTGGGTAAGTCGTTCCAAAGTATATCCCTTGTAAGCCGACGACATCTAGGGATCGTTTGGAATTTCGACAAGTGGGTCATTCGAATTATGCATATAAAGCTATTGAAATCTAGCTGCGTCTCCACGTCAATTTTTAAAAAGTGTGCATTAAAAACATTTTCAAATTTGTTTTGTTCATAAAATTTCTTATTTTTTTTGTTATACAATTATTCGAATTCTGAATTTTACGATTGGAAAGAAAAATTGTGACCACCAGACTCACCTTGGGGACTCATAAAATTTCTTAGTGATAAAACAAGGATAGAATAGAACCTCAATTATATGATAAAACCAAGTAAAGACTAATAGATTTTACAAAATTTGTGGAGTTTAATTTTGATTCTAGATTATCAAAAAAGCAAGTGAAACTCCGGTGAACTTGGTAATAGTAGTTGATTAAGACAAGGTGGCCAAAAAAGAGAAGAGAATATAGAAAAAGAGAAGAAGAAATTATGTTTGGCTCCCAATGGTGATGCGCGAAACAATCACCAGACTCTCCATCTCCGTATAACAAATTTTGAACCAATATACTGTGGGTACAATGGTCATTCATCAAAACATTTTTAACCAAAATCTTAGTATTAAAAATAGAAAAACAAGTATTGAAAGAGTTAACCTCTAAAATAAACTCTACAATACTTAAATCGAATTATTTGAATAATCTAGATACTGATCAATCATAGACACACCTACATACAAAAAAAATATGAAATAAATTTTGAGTTCGGAATTCCATGTCATTTTTCTTTTTATTATATAAAAATTTGAATTTAAAATTATCAAATTAAGAAGGAAATTTGTATTACTGGATTATTTCCTTAGGAACGAATTCCATGCCCTTTGCAATCTCATAAATGGCCTATTGGTTGGACCCAAAAGATATGGTTGGACCGATATTTGGACCGGATCAAGGTCTCATTTCCTGCCATACAATGCAACCTGGCCCAATCACCTCAAATTACAAGTTTCCATTTTTTTTTTTGTATATACTGAAACTCAAATTCGAATCTATTATATAAGAGACGGAGAAAGATGTCACTTGAGCCAAAGTTCATTAGCAAATTACAAGTTTCCTAAACATTATTGAATTCTTTTTTTTTTATCTCCCGCCGATATTTAAAATTATATTATGACTAAATCGCTTTAATCATTTATAGAGACTTATTTAGAACACGGTTCTCTAAAATAGTTTTTTTTTTTTTTTTTTTAAGTTTTAAAATCGACATTTGATTAAAAAATTTAACATCTTAATCTACTAACCCAACTATCATATGTAAATATTATTGAATTCTGAAAAGCAAAAGGAACAAAGAAAAGAACCGTCCTACAAATTGAGAAAATACTACGCAAATTAATGGTAAACATTGATAAGTTACGGAAGATTTTTGAAAAGGAAACTCACAAAACAATAGCTAAGAAGTTATGCAGCTTTAAACCACCTGTGTGTACCATGGAGCAATGTCTTGCTTTCTTTTTCTTTGGTGTTATACCGATCAATATTCGAAATTATATTTTGATTAATTTAGTTCAGAATTTACAGTGACCCATAAAGGGAGCTACTCTCCCAATATAATTTTTTTTCATACCCAAGTCGAGAGTCGAATTCGAGAACTTGATTAAGAGATCTAGCACCACACCTCATTAAATCAACTGTTCGTTGGTAATATCTTACTTTCTATGAAAGCGCTTAACACATACAATAACCGACAAAAAACAATCATTAAAAAAATAGTTAAATTATATATAGTTTGACCTCTCTAAAATGATTTTTGAAATTAAAATTTTCAATTTTATTTGAAGAATATGTATTTTTTACCGATTGAGTTTGAGATAATGTGCAAGTCTAATAAAAAAAATAAGTAAATAAAAACACACAAAAATTCAAATATTAGGAAATTAGTTACTATAGTTAATCCAATTATATAATGATGAGAGTCTAACTTTTGGCAATATTAGGTATCATGTAAATGAAGGTGGATCGACATATAGTAGTAAATAAGTAGAAAGCTAAATAAACCAAATTTTATTTAAGAGAATTCATCTCACTATGTTTTGAAAATTTTTTTCTTGATTTGAAATGTATTTAACTATTTAGAATTATTCAAATTCAAAAAAATTTCACTTTCTTTCGTTATAGAGAGATTTAGTTTATTTAATTTATAACTCAAATTGTCTATATAACATTACTCCATCAAAGTTATTATGTCCAAGCCAAGGGAGACCCGACCCGAGCAAAGCGGCCCCCTCAAGTGAACCTTTCCTTTCCTATACATTTCCTCTGGCCCTTTGGAGCAACAAAGAGGTTTCCTGAAAGTGAAGACAAAGTGCTATCCGCTCTTTTGATGCTCTTCTTGTGGCCAGAAAATGATTTGTGGGCCAATCAAAATTAGGCCAGTTCAGGACCTCTATCTTCTGGGAGAGAAAAAAAAAAAAAAAGAAATTGTTCATGTTTCAGAAAATCAATCACACTGCACGCCTATAACTTATACTGTCAGTTTTCGAAACCTTCACGCAAAACCTTAAACAGAGACAGAGGAATAGAAGAATCTAAGGTAAATTTAGTGAGGCGTTTGCAGGAGGCAAAACGACATTCAGGGAAATCGTATAATGACAAAGCAGATGAGACTGGACTCACCAATGCGTATGTTGCTCAACTTCTTAGACGCCAAGCGCAGCTCAAACCCCAAACTCTCCCAAAATTGAAAGAATCCTTACCTCAGCTTTCTGAAGAGCTTCTTGAAGACATGATGAAACCCCACTTTAGGTCCTATGATCGTAATTTGATTCAAGAACCCGCTATTTACAGGTGTTCTTTTGCCTTTCTTTTTTTGATCTTTGATATGATTATTGCTATTTGTGATGTGGGTTTGTGTTATTTTTGTTTAAAATTTGAAATACCTTGTGGGTTTTGAGTTTTGGTGCTGTGGTCTGTTAAATTGCGAGGAATGTGTAATATAGTTTTTATTCATTCATGTCTATGTTATCTCTGATGTGGGTTTGTGTTATTGTCTAAAATAAAATAAAAATTAAAACTACTAATTTAAATTTAACTTAAGTTTGGGATAGTTTCAAAAGAGAAATAAATAATCAAATTCGGAGATGAGATATAGTCTTTTAGGCTAAATCCTGCCATTACAATCCTTACCCCACACACACACACACACACACACACACACACACACCCTTTTGAAGCCCTTTGAAACCTTTCTCAAATTAAATATTGCACTTTAATGATTTTCCTTTTCTTATACATATTTCTTGTTTTAATTTTTATGAGATCATGACGAGACGAGAGAGAGAGAGAGATAGAGAGAGAGAGAGAGAGAGAGAGAGAGATAGAGAGAGAGAGAGAGAGAGAGAGAGAGAGTTGAGATGAGAAGTGAGCATAGGTTTCAAATTTCAAGTCGGTCTCACCTTCTGTCACATCCATAACTCACTAAGATAAGATAGAAAATTATAATCAGGTGGAGCAGGGCGTACCAAAAGATAAATGCAGGATGCAATCACAAACGTCCAATATCGGCCAAGATGAGCATCAGCCACATAAGCACCAAGAATAGGAGTCATCCAGATAGTCCCAACCCAATTGGTGACATTGTTTGATGATTTGACCGTACCTTGGTGTAGCTTAGTCGTCAAGTAGACGAACAAGTTTGACGAGATTCCATAATATGCCATCCGTTCAAACACTTCATACACTGTACCCCCGTCAAACGTAAACAGTGTTAGAAAGATCACCGCCGTCCGATCATATGACAAACAAGTGCATTCAATCACTTATAATGTGGGCCCCCATGAAATAATGTTCGGATTGGTCCACGGAGATTCACTCGACGAGGAATTTTTTTTTTTTTTTAATTCGTTGTGGTGAAAAGACAGAAACATAAAAACATAATATAAACAGGTATTTTTCTTTTTCCTTTTAATAATCATGAAAAGGTAAATTACTATTTTCTATATATAACTCATAAATCATTAACAAAATTTACAACTATTCCATACAACTAAACTTTTTATTACATAATAACTTATAAATTAAGTGAATTTCTTATTATTTGAAGATTCTTTTTTAATTTAAAATATACTTTTTCTCATATAATTATTAAATAAATTATAATCACTATTAAGATTTGAATTTGCTTTCTTTAATAAAGTTATTGAATGTATTAAGTAGCAGAATATGTACGGTTAAATTTTAAAAAGTCTTCTTTTACAGTAATTTTGAAATAAATTGCCACCGATCAAGCTGGCTAAAAATAAAATCGAAAGACAATAAGTTAGCTAGGGATCAATAAAGGTTTTGTGAAAGAAAACTATGAAGAGCAACCTCCTCCTATGTGTAGGAGAGAGAAGTTCTTGTTCATTTGCTCAGCACAAAAAAGGGAAACAAAAATAAAGAAAATTGCCCCCACTTCTAAAATATTGGATAGTTTAATTTAAATAAAAAGAAGAAAAATATTAAAAATTAGTTTTGTAATTAAAAATATTGATGGCCACAAATTTGGTGCAAACTTGATTTGATAAAATTCTATGACCTGTATCGTATAAAAAATTTTGAAAGTTTATGGTTAATTTAGTTTATTATATCATTTTCCAGCCCTAGATTTGTGCTTGATATCTAATTCTGGTTTTGGAAAAAGAAACTTGAAAAGAAAAAAAAGGGTAAGAAATGATAATTCTTATATTTTTTTTTCTTTTAAATACTCCAAAATTTAAATGGACAACCAATCATTTGGAGTTCTTTGTGTTCTCAGGAAAAGGGATCACTTTCTTCTCTTCATAGACCCATCAACTACACCCTCCCCCCAGTTAAATTTTAAGTAATAAAGCATAAGGTTATTTATCACCATCACCAAAATAAGAGAAACAAATAAATTTACTACCTATGGCAGAGAGAGAGAGAGAGAGAGAGAGAGAGAGAGATGGGATGAGAGAAATACCAACAATGAACCAGCAAGCTTTCCAACCACCTCTCTTGGATCTATGGACAGGGTTGCCTTTGAGATCAACAGTCCCATCTTGGGTATACCCATCACCCCCTTCTTCCAAAGCCATGTGGCCTGATTCTTGCCAAGGTGAAGAACTCACTTTGTGTGTTTCTCTTTTTGGTTATTATAAGCTTCCACGTTCCCTTTTATAGACCTCATTTTGTTCTCGTGAAGAGTCCTAAATTTTTCACGGATAATTACAATTCTGGCCACCCAATCACTGTCTAACCCTCGCCGGCCCCAGCTTGACAAATGCAACTCTGGGTGCTGTTTGGAAAGTATTAGTTATTCTCCTTGTGTATTATTTAACCAAGTTTACAAAAAATAAATTTATAAATGAAAAATAAATTTTAAAATTATGTTTAGCTCAGAATTTTAAAACAATATAAAGCAGTATCCTATATTTTAATTTTTCCAGATTTGAAAATAATATTATGTTTTAATTATAGATTCAGATTGTAAGTTTCTTTTTTTTGTTAAAGATTTCTAAAAAAGATAATATTCATTTTATTTGTTAAAAATTATATTATTTGCTTTTTTGAACTAAAAATGGTAGTTTTTGTCAAATCAATTATTAAAAAATATTCTGTATTAAAATAAATTAATAATTAATTTGATTTTGTGAATATTTGACTTATTTGGTTTCTATATTTGTAATAATAAATTTTTTATATAAATTCAATCTATTTAATATTTTATAGAATCAATGGATAATTAAGGTTTGATGTTATTATTACTTGTCATCTTTAATATATAGTAATTCTTTATTGACAAAAGATAGTACTGTTGTATCTTTTTTATCAACCATAGTAAAATTAAAAAATTAAGTAATTTTAGAAAAAAAGGGAGGGAGACAACATTTTCCTCTGGTCATGACAAATAATAGTTTTGTTTGCCATGTATTGATCAATGAACTCATTCCATATCAAATTTATTGTTCTTTATTATTATTATAGTATTCCTTTAAACAATTCCTTTTTGTTTCTCGACTCCTAAGAAGCATGTAAACAATGTGATGGATCTTCTTTTTTTTTCTAATGTAGGAGAGTCGAAATCGAAATTTTTATTAAAAAAAGAGAGAATGATATCAATTGAGTTATAGTTTATTAGTCTCGACAAATGTGGGGGATTTTTATTATTAACTATAAATTTACAAAGAAAAATATTTGGGCCGGGCCTCCTTCAACGCGACAAATATACACACACACCAGTTGGTTAATCATTTGTTTGCAGTTTACAACTTCATAATTAATACACGATGGCCGTGTACTTCTAGACAATAGAGATCAGAGGGAGACAGAGAGAGGGGACTGTGAACCGCCGGGACCAACCTCTTTTTGATGTTTTTAGCATGGGATTGGCCGTATAGCTTGTTTTATTTAGTAAACGATCAAGATGCAGGAGAGAACTACATATCAAGTAGCCGGACTGAAATTATAAATCTTAATAATCTTTTTATGCATTATTTCATTATTTATGTTATTATTATCGGTATTTTCATTAATAAAATATATGATTAAAAAATTTCATTGTTGGGTATTAAAAGTAACATGTTTGTTTTAAATGGTACTTACCCTTAATCGGGTAAATTAGTAACTACAAGGGTAAAGTTATGTGAAACAAGTACAAATCTCTCAATCCACAATGAGGTTCAGAATCTACTCCTACATATAATATAAAAAAGTTATTGACGGATGGCTAGTATATTAGGAAGAACGTTAAATTTTAATTAAGACTTAAATTTAAATTTTAGGAATAAAAAGAATTACGTTAAAAAATTCTCCCTAAAAAGATTTTGATAACAGATCAGATCAAATTAGTTGGAATATAATTTCAAATATCGATTGGTCCAGTAAAAAAATATTATTATTTAATTAGACCAAAACACAAAATTTTTTGAATGCAATAAATACCAGGCATTCAACTGAGAATTATATCCACCTTCATGGTATGTGGCATGTGCCATGGAGATTTTTGCACGAGCAATCTTTGTAAAAGAGCTTGCATTAGTTACAATAAGAAAATTAGTTACAATAATTGAACCTCCATTGAACTTATAAAATATCTTTGGGAGTTAGAAGATGCATGTGATTGTTGAAGGGGTCAGTTTCAATAATAACTAGGTACTCTATTGTTGCATCCAAGGCACGGAGGAGTCCTTCACCGATTGTCGGCATGAGGGCGACCACACATTCAGGTCCTTGTTTGTTGTCATCAATTCTTAACCTATCAAAATATTCAGTTAAATGCAAGCGCGCGTATTTAGGGGAAAACATCTCACGCAGCCGACCAACGTGTAGTTGGCATAATAACCGGACACCATATGCTTTAAATAAGATCTTAAAATTGAATTATATATATATATATATATATATATGAAAAAAATTGATTTATAATTAATGTTTTTTAAGTAGAAATCATCAACGATTCCTCATTTCGTTGCAATAACTCAATACAACATGTTTGTTGCAAAAACAAAACCATCTAGTAATTACAATTTTCACGTCATTTGTTTTGCGATGCCTGAGCCAGCATGCCACGCGTCACTATAGTCTCCAAGATTTTCACAATGCAGCAGGGGCGTTGCTAAGGGTGACCATGGACGACACCTCGGTTGTGCACTGTCTAACCCCTTTACTGATGCTACTTTCTCCGTCGCTGTGTCCCTATGCGTCGCCAAATCAATGATGCATGTTACAGGGCCTCACGAGGCAGCTTCAGATTTGGCTACGAAGCTTATAGCGGCGCTCTTTGTTGGCATCGCTAATGTCGTTGGAAAGTGTTTAGCCACGGAAAATTGCCTATTGGCGTCGCAAAAAAATGTCACTGGACTTAAACTTATCAAATTTAATTAAATCTAATATAATTAATAAATATTGATAGTTTATCAAAATTATTCTCATAACTTAAACGCATTTTTCATTAAAAAAAATTAAAATAAAAAATAACCCTGCCAAATGCATTTAGCGATGCCTGTTATTATAAATAATAATTTATTTTGAATAATGGTTTAGCAATTCGTCAACTATGATGAAGAGCCAGAGCTTTGAGATAGACCTGATCCATTCCATTAACAGAAGTTGTACTTGCCTTTTTTGGAAAAGTTAAAAATTAAGTTTAATTAAGATTAGTGGACTCTTAGTGTAGAAAATAAATAATAAAATAATAATATTAGTTATTTTAATAAACAAATTTTGACTTTGACTCAAAATTTTATATTTTTGGCAAAATAATGTAATTGAAAATGGGTTTGAAGAGAGAAATTTTTAGTGATGTGGTCTGTTTCTTACTCTAAATAGGATATTTAGACTTTGGTCCTCTCCCCCGGTGGCCTAATAAGCCAAACGTCCATCTTAATTTTTAGGTGTTTGAATTTCTAGTATTTTGTTGGTTTGAGATTTTGTCATTACTAATATCATCTTTGCTAAAAATAAATAAATAAATAAATAAAACAAACAAGAAAGAAAGTTCTAAATGGGAAAGGATTGTCTTCCCTTGAGATTATTAAAGCACTAGATTGTAATAATTCATTAAATTCTAGTACATATGATATTTTCCAATAATACTAAACAAAGACCAACGTTTAGATGATCTAATGATCGGTTATTAATATCTTTTAAATAAATCTTAGGATTTGAATAGGAGAAAATAGACGTCGAGAGAGTTTTGTCCCTTAAATATCTAATTTGAAAATCCAATATAATTATCCGATATCGATGATTTTAATATTAAAAAAAAACAAAAGGCAAAGTTTTGATATATACAATAATGAATAAAACATAAGAAATTAGGAATAGGATTCACACCCAATTAATTGTTTAATGTTTTTATATACATATAAATTATACAGATACAAACTTTTTTTAATAATTGATCAAAAATCTATTTTTAAATGCATTAGTAAATTAATTTAGAATATATTTGTATAAATGATGTAATCTAATTTGAATCTAAACTATTTTGATCGATTGCGAGAAGTACTACTCGTTTGGTCTGCACCAAATTTAATTTGACACGAGTTTTTGAATTCATTGGTGCAGCCCTAAATGGGTTGGGATTGGGCACCATTTTGAGTCATAAATGAACTCTATGCCCAAAAGTTTGGAATTTATTAATCATATATACCCACACGCTGTCACGTTTTCCTTAAATAAATTAAATCACATTAGAACATATTCCATGTCTCTAAAGATTTCAAAATGTTCGGATTCCTCTTTACTAATTTATCACCTAAGATGCTTCATTCTACAAAAGATATTTATGGTTCTGAGGAATAATTTATGAGCCTTACCAAACACAAATAATAAAAATAGATTTATGGGTCCTAAGCTAGCATGTCAAATTTTGCCTCTATTTTAAATTCTAATAGATCGACCGAGATGCATAAATTGTTTTTTTTTTTTCCAAATAAAATTGGTTATAGTCTGTCTACTTAATATACGTGATTTATCACATTAAATTTTTAGGTATACTGAATGACCTTTTATTAAAATTGTTAATACCATTTTCAAAAATATGAATAAATTTTTTTACAAATTGAGTTAAATTAGTCTTTAAATTTTATTTTATTTTTTTCTCTCACTTGTAGTTGAATTGGACTTGAGAGTTAGAACATGGGAAGTTCATCTCGCGTTGGTCGGCCTACTCGTACTTTTCAACTAAAGACGCGAGACAGAGAAGAAATATAAATTTTATAAAATCGATACCAAGATCTCTGATCTCGATTTCAATTCTAATTTTAATTTTCCAATGTGAACAGAAAGACCTCTATTTCTCTTGCGGGAATCATTCCCTTAAAAGAAAGGAATTTTCAACTATTAAATTTGTCCCTATTTGAGGTACAGTAAGTACGTGTGAATTTCAGCATGTAAGTCAATTATGTGCAGCAAGCCTGACTTCGAAAGCATGTCTCCTTTTTCAAATGGTCATATGGGAAATCACACATCCACACACCCACTTGTAGCTCGTCCACGTTACAAAAATATTGCAAATATTCTCATGCGCCCCACCCCACTTGTCCTCTAATTCTTTTCATATCTATACCTTTTTGGCTATAAGACTTTTAACTCAAATCCATCTCCACAAAAGATAAGTATTTCCCATTTCCGGTGATCGTTGAATTATTATTTAATAATTATTACTTTTTATAAGATAGAATTATAAAATAATTGATAACCGTTAACTACAAATAATTATCTAATTATTATATTTATTTTTTTATAATTAAATATATTTCATAAATTTTATTTTATTTTTTTATGTGTACTAAAGATAAACATCCTTATTATTCTCCAGCCGAGGATTCCAACTCAAATCTTAGTTCCACCGAAAGACTTTTCTCTTCTTCTCATATGTCACATTTTACTTCTTTTCCACAACCATCTATTTTCTAGATACCCAAAAAAGACCGAAAACTCGTTTCTAGGATATCATCACTTGGCCCGCTTTTCTAGAAACATAGATAGATAATGTGGAGCTTAGTTAAGAAAATAACTATACTTGTCATGCCGATGTGCGGTTGGATTACCTAACACAAACAATTAAAATCTATAAATGGAGCAATATGAACTAAAAAGCGAGTCTTAGGCAATCTTATTAAAACTATTATTTTTATATAAATCATCATATCTAAATAAGTTTGATTCGAATTAAATTGATCTCTTAAGAGACAAACTCTCCCTAATTTTTTATACACAAAATTCGAATTCGAAATTTTGTTTGAAACATAATCATTATACCGTACTGAATCAGATTATTTGAAATATAACTCGGATAGAAAATTAAAAAAATTAAAATGATAATATTAGTCATAATTACACAATAAATTTTAGGGTATTTAAATAGTAATATTAGTTGATGGTAAAACCACTATTCCTACCCATTGAGTCCAACACTTGGAATTTTCTTGCTGACAGTGGGAACGGATTCTAGACGTTAGGAAATAATGAGGATAGTGGAAACGTCATTTCAGGATGAATGATCGGACAAATTTCCTTTTAGTCAAACTATTGGTGAGTGGGACCTAATTTGACTAAAAAGAAGAGAGACAAAAAAGCGAGTGAGACAAATTTTTATTAATATATTATAATAGTATAACGGCTATTTAGTAACTTAATTTAAATAATTAACTATAATTTGTTATTTTAGCTATCTAAATAGTAATAAATCTAAATAGTAGACTGTTACCGTAATTTTTTATGATAAATCTCACGCACATATAAAATTAAGAACTCTTTAACTTTAATAATAAGTTTTAAGATTTAATATAAGAAATACAATAAAAAATTAAATCATAATTTTCTATTATGATATAAAAACAGGAGCTTAATTCTATTTCTACAAATTTATGTGTTCAGATAATTGTAGAATATTATCATCAATTGCACTAAGAAAAAGAAGAAAAAATAATGTCATTTATAAAAGTGAATATTATCCTATATTAATTTCTACATATATATATATATATATATATATATATATATGCATCAATATATACATAAGCATCTTTTTAACACAGTTCCAAAAACAGATAAAGGAGGGGGTGGAGGGAAGTTGAGTCGGTCACCATGAGAGATCAAAATAGGAAAATTTTTCTATAGATATTTTTTTTCCTCACCTCTCTTTTATATTGTTTTGAAATGGCCGATTTAAAAATTTAAGATTTAGAGTCAATTTATTATTGCTGTATATATATACAAGACAAAAAATAAAATCTATTTTGAAAATTATTTTTTCATTTATTAAGAGGTCTATAAATTTAAAATTATAATAACATTTTTTCATACAATTGATAAATATATTAGAATTATTGAAATCCAAATCTATTTTATTGAAAGAAGCCGGCAGGCCCCAAAGATCGTTGGATCCAATAATATCAAAAACTTTCCTTTTAACATGTGATTTTGAATTCGAATCCACTAATAATGGAAAAATATGTTAAAAACATAAAAAATCCAATAATATTATTAATTATGTCGAAGTGTATTCCCCATGTACGGCAAAACGATACCTTCCTTTGTAATAAAAAAAAAAAAAATCTATGTGTATATAATCATTAAGCTAAAGACTTTGATTAAAATTTTTTAATATTTTAATTAGTTTAATGGCCAGTAACATGCATTGGAGTTAGGGACCGCAATGGCGCGGGCAGTACTGGATTTCAGTCAAACTCAGCTTATCCCTCCACTATAAAACTTTATACCCACCCCAACAATTTACCCACGGTGGGTAAAACATTTTATACCATACCTTCACCCGCTATTACCCACCGGTTTATTCACCCATATGGTAACTCGACTCGTTGTCTTCACAAGTTGACTTGTCGTATTCACAAATTAATTTGTTATTCACTTAGATCAATTTGACTTTTACCTTGTTACATTTATAAGTTGATTTGTTTTTTATACGGATCAATTTAACTTTTACCTTTATTAATATTTTAATTTAATAATATTTACTAATCAAAATATAAATAACAAAACTCTAAAATCAGTTTTAATTATATAAAAATAAAGATAATAATTACATTTACATTATTTGATTTTAAATTAGTGTTAAAACTAAGATGAGATGTAAAAAGTATAGTCGTAGGCTAAATTATTATCAAAAGTCAACTTGTGTTTGTATATTGTGGAAATTTTTTAGTAAAGTACATGATAGATACAAAACTTATACCTGCATCTTACCTAACCCTCCATGGATTTGAAAATTTTATACCCTCACTCACCTCATATCCGCCCTTTACCCAACTCCAGTGTGTAGGGACGGGTATCCATTGGATTGGGTACAAATTGCTATTCCTAATTGTAGTATAAAAGCTGTATTAAAAATATATATTATATAATTTTAACCTTGTCGATCTGATGGAAAGTTCCATGATCAATATGAATTATTGATTTTATAATTTTTTTATTATCAATATTTAAAAACTTGATTAATTTACTTTGAATAGTTATGAATTTAATTTAAAAGTTAACTCTTGCGATACCTATTTTTTCATTTCTAAAATTTGAAATCGAGATTTTAATTAATTACTAAACTTATATGTCATTGGTATTATTGATTCTTGATAATTTATGACATCGCACCTCCTTTTCATTAGCAAAGACGTGAACCCTTTTGGGTCCTTTTTTTTTTCCCATTTTAAACTAGAAACCAAAATTTAAACTTTTGACCTTTATTACAAACAAGTGTCAGATTATTCAACTATAAATATAATTAGTTGGCTTCAATTTCTCTGAGTTATTTCTATTTTATTTTATTATATTTATAATATATTTTCTACTTAAATAAAAAATTATAACAGTATTTACAAGTAAGAAAAAAAAATTTTATAAAAAAATGCTAAAATTATTATTATTTTAACAAATTTTTATATTAAAAATGTACTTAATTTCGACATATTGAACCTCAACTTTCTCCAAGTGTTATTTTTGAATATGAAACGTGACAAATTGCTAAAAAGAAAACAATGTTGGTGTGGACGTTGCATGTGACAATGAAATGAAAGATTACAAAAATTTAGCTCAGTATCATTTTTAGGTCATCATAGTCGACTTCTGCATAGCATTACTAAGTTAAGGTCATCCAACACCAATTAATCCTTATATTCCATATGATCTTTTTTTTTTTTCTATCACTTGCATCCAGAATTATATTTTAATTAATTTGATTCGAATATTTATAATTGGTCTAGTGAAAAAAACCAACGGATAATTGGTCTAGTGAAACGTGATATTATATTCTTTAACCAAGTTCTCGAATTCGACTCGTGACTTAGGTATGGAAAAAACTATATTGGGAGGATAACCCTTAATAGGTCACTGTAAGTTCCGAACCAGATTAGTCAGAAAATAACTCTGGATACTGATTGGTATGAAAAAAAAAAAAAAACCTATTCAAAAGGTAACTCTCTTAATACAATTTTTTTCATTTTAAATTTTGAATTCAAAATTTAATTAAAATATTTAATATCTTATTCCAATAGCGTCAGATAATATATTTCATATAATCTTTCTTCTTTCAAAACAAGAGAAACAAATAGAATAGAGGTGATATTCAAATTCATGAATCTAATTAGAAACAAGAGTACGTAATCCTAATAGAGACATGGATGGAGACCCTATTGTATATAACTCAACTTGTAATATCAAACAAGACGATGGACAAAATTTAATAATCTTGAAAATACTAATTATAATATTATAAATTATAAATAATTTAATAATCTTGAAAATATTTTTGTTTAAAGAGGTTTGTCCAATGATTTCAATTAAACATAAAACGATTAAATTCTACTGATCAAAAATAATTTATATATTAGATGACTTGATTTTTTTGTTACAAAAAGATAAAGTCAAACAAGATAAAATCGAGAATATAAAAATGAAAGTGGAAAGACTTACCGTTTGAATTGTTCCTGGGGGACAAATCAGATGACTTGGTGCGGACATAATATTGATGTGACTAATCAGAACCTTTTAACCGGAATTATTTTAGTGGTAACTTTAAAGATTAATCGTATATATTTTTAATATCATAATTTAAAGTTTTTTTATTAAATTATTTCTCTGCTGACTCGAGGGTTTGTTTTTGGATGTTTGATACATTTGGGTAAGTCGTTCCAAAGTATATCCCTTGTAAGCCGACGACATCTAGGGATCGTTTGGAATTTCGACAAGTGGGTCATTCGAATTATGCATGTAAAGCTATTGAAATGTAGCTGCGTCTCCACGTCAATTTTTAAAAAGCGTGCATTAAAAATATTTTCAAATTTGTTTTGTTCATAAAATTTCTTTTTTTTTTTGTTATACAATTATTCAAATTCTGAATTTTATGATTGGAAAGAAAAATTGTAACCACCAGACTCACCTTGGGGACTCATAAAATTTCTTAGTGATAAAATAAGTATAGAATAGAACCTCAATTATATGATAAAACCAAGTAAAGACTAATAGATTTTACAAAATTTGTGGAGTTTAATTTTGATTCTAAATTATCAAAAAAGTAAGTGAAACTCCGGTGAACTTGGTAATAGTAGTTGATTAAGACAAGGTGGCCAAAAAAGAGAAGAGAATATAGAAAAAGAGAAGAAGAAATTATGTTTGGCTCCCAATGGTGATGCGCGAAACAATCACCAGACTCTCCATCTCCGTATAACAAATTTTGAACCAATATACTGTGGGTACAATGATCATTCATCAAAACATTTTTAACCAAAATCTCAGTTCCACCATTGAAAATAGAAAAACAAGTAATGAAAGAACTAACCTCTAAAATAAACTTCACAATATTTAAATCGAATTATTTGGATAATTTAGATACCGATCAATCATAGACACACCTCCATACAAAAAAAAATATGAAACAAATTTTGAGTTCGGAATTCCATGCTCTTTTTCTTTTTATTGTATAAGAATTTGAATTTAAAGTCACCAAATTAAGAAGAAGATTTATACTATTGAACTATTCCCTTATGAATTCCATGCCATTTGCAATCTCATATATGGCCTATTGGTTGGACCCAAAAGATATGGTTGGACCGATATCTGGACCAGATCAAGGTCTCATTTTCTGCCCATCCAATGCAACCTGGCCCAATCACCTCAAATTACAAGTTTCCTTTTTTTTTTTTTTTTTGTATATACTGAAATTCGAACTCGAGTTTATTACATGAGAGATGGAAAAAGATGTCACTTGAGCCAAAGTTCATTGGCAAATTACAAGTTTCCTAAACATTATTGAATTCTTTTTTTTATCTCCCGTCGATATTTAAAATTATATTATGACTAAATCGCTTTGATCATTTGTAAATATTACTGAATTCTGAAAAGCAAAAGGAACAAAGAAAAGAACCGTCCTACAAATTGAGAAAATACTACGCAAATTAATGTTAAACATTGATGAGTTAGGAAGATTTTTGAAAAGGAAATTCACAAAACAATAGATAAGAAGTTATGCAGCTTTAAACCACCTGTGTGTACCATGGAGCAATGTCTTGCTTTTTGTTTTTTTTATCGCTATACCAATCAATATTCGAAGTCATATTTCGATTAATTTGGTTCAGAACTTACAGAGAAACTACTCTCCCAACATAGTTTTTTTCATACCCAAATCGAGAGTTAAATTCGAAAACTTGATTAAAAAACCTAACACCACATCCCATTAGGTCAATTGTCCATCGGTAATGTCTTGCTTTCTATGAAAGCACTTAACACATACAATAGCCGATAAAAAACAATCATTAAAAAAAAAATAGTTAAATTATATATAGTTTGACCTCTCTAAAATGATTTTTGAAATTAAAATTTTCAATTTTATTTGAAGAATATGTATTTTTTACCGATTGAGTTTGAGATTATGTGCAAGTCTAATAAAAAAAAAAGTAAATAAAAACACACAAAATTTCAAATATTAGGAAATTAGTTACTATAGTTAATCCAATTATATAATGATGAGAGTCTAACTTTTGGCAATATTAGGTATCATGTAAAATTGTAAATGAAGGTGGATCGACATATGGTCGTAAATAAGTAGAAAGCTAAATAAACTAAATTTTACTTAAGAGAATTCATCTCATTATGTTTTGAAAATTTTTTTCTTGATTTGAAATGTCTTTAACTATTTAGAATTATTCAAATTCAAAAAATTTTCACTTTCTTTCGTTATAGAGAGATTTAGTTTATTTAATTTATAACTCAAATTGTTTATATAACATTACTCCATCAAAGTTATTATGTCCAAGCCAAGGGAGACCCGACCCGAGCAAAGCGGCCCCCTCAAGTGAACCTTTCCTTTCCTATACATTTCCTCTTGCCCTTTGGAGCAACAAAGAGGTTTCCTGAAAGTGAAGACAAAGTGCTATCCGCTCTTTTGATGCTCTTCTTGTGGCCAGAAAATGATTTGTGGGCCAATCAAAATTAGGCCAGTTCAGGACCTCTATCTTCTGGGAGAGAAAAAAAAAAAAAAAAAAAAGAAATTGTTCATGTTTCAGAAAATCAATCACACTGCACGCCTATAACTTATACTGTCAGTTTTCGAAACCTTCACGCAAAACCTTAAACACAGACAGAGGAATGGAAGAATCTAAGGTAAATTTAGTGAGGCGTTTGCAGGAGGCAAAACGACATTCAGGGAAATCGTATAATGACAAAGCAGAAGAGACTGGACTCACCAATGCGTATGTTGCTCAACTTCTTAGACGCCAAGCGCAGCTCAAACCCCAAACTCTCCCAAAATTGAAAGAATCCTTACCTCAGCTTTCTGAAGAGCTTCTTGAAGACATGATGAAACCCCACTTTAGGTCCTATGATCGTAAGTTGATTCAAGAACCCGCTATTTACAGGTGTTCTTTTGCCTTTCTTTTTATGATCTTTGATATGATTATTGCTATTTGTGACGTGGGTTTGTGTGATTTTTGTTTAAAATTTGAAATACCTTGTGGGTTTTGAGTTTTGGTGCTGTGGTCTGTTAAATTGCGAGGAATGTGTAATATAGTTTTTCTTCATTCATGTCTATGTTATCTCTGATGTGGGTTTGTGTTATTGTCTGAACTTGGAAATATCATGTGGGGGGGTTTTAGGTGATCTTACCTTGTTAAATTCTGGAAAATGTCGATGTATTTTCTGCGCTTATTGGTTCAATATTGTGTTCTTACGTTCCTTTTCAGATTTATTTTGGCACAATAGATATCGTTGAAAGAATTATTCTAGAAAGATCTTCAAGGAAGATATTTAGAAATGTGTAAGAAGAAAATATTTCTAATATAGTTTATTTATTTTATTTGATAACTATCTTTTTAAAAATAACAGTCATTTGAGTTTTGAAATTCTTCATTTATAAATAATTTTAGAAGTTTATTTTTAGTAAAAATTTTATTATATTGTAAACTCCAATTTCTTTTATTTAAAGTAAATATGATCACTAAAAAAGTCTAATTCTCATAAAAAAAATATGATAGAAAACTTATTAGAAAACAAGTTCTCGGTCGTCAAATCTATGACTAGGTATCCTTCGTGGAAAGCTTTGCAAAATGGCTTAGTTGGATAAAGAGATTCACGAGAGAATTGAGTATCGAATGGAGCAGCCACCGGCTAGGGTGGAGGGACTCCAGCAGTCCAACCTGAAGTTATTGTAGCAACAACAGACAACACTCATCTTGTAGATGGGAAGGGCTTCTGTGAGAATTGCAACGGCATAACAAGGTCCAAGAGGTGAGGAGCAGCGGTCACACCCTTGCAAACCAAGAGGAGGAGAGGAGTTGTCTATTGGAAGTAGAGGCTACAATCCCCAAAAAGTACCATCACTTTAGGGGCACAACAAAACCACTCAATATGGCATCAACTGTTGGAGATGGAAATCACGGTAATGCATCAACCTTGGTCTCTAGCAAGTTAAATGTTTTAGAACAGTTTAGGGAGTGCTTTATGAAAGTGTTCAAATCAATGTCACAAAAGACATTAAGCCCCTCAGTCAGTGACACTGGATCAGTTACCAGCATTATTAATAGGATGACAAGAATTATGGATTGCTAAAAGGGAATTCCTGAGAAAGAAAGGGCTAGCAAATGCAGAAAAGACAGTAAGCAAGGCTACTACTAAAGGAAGAATTGGTTCATACGTTCATGACAGTAGAATTGGTGTCTTAACAGAAGTGAACTATGAGAAAGATTATGTCTCTCGTGGTGATATCTTTAGGGACCTAGTTGATGATTTAGCCATGCAAATGACTCTCTGTCCACAAGTGCAGCATCTTATTGCGGAAGTTTGTCCTCATGATTCTAAATCTGCAAGAAAGGAAAAATTCTAGGAACTCCAAAGAAGATGACGAGGAAGGAGACTTCTAAGAAGCATCAATATGTACCATGGTATGAGAGAGAGAGAGAGAGAGAGAGATAGAGAGATTGTTCTTTAAGTTGCACTTCACTAAACATCTTAATTCCTATAATTTTTTTTTTTTTTTTGGTTCTTATAAATAGCTATCCAAAAAGATCTGGGGGATGGGGACGAACAAAAAAGTAACACTTTTTCTAGCGTAACGGAAGAGTGCTGATTCAATCAATTCAAACTTCCCATTTCCTGGTGTCTTCTTCACCTATTCTTCTAAAAGTTTCCAAGATGAACAAAAAAGTAACACTTTTGCTGGCATAACGCAAGAATACTTATTCAATCATTTCAAACTTCACATTTCCTGGAGTCTTCTTCACCTATTCTTCTAAAAGTTTCCAATTCAATCAGCGACATTCGAATTGGCCATTGGTTCAATTTGTGATAAATCTCTGACTGATGAACCTCGTAATTCTTGTGCAAGCACTTCCATGGAATCTGTAACTTCAGCCTTGTATACATAGAACTTTGTCATGACCAAAAAGAAGATAAAATTGAGGAAGTTAAGTATAGCAAAAAATGCATAGTAGTAGTCCAAATGCGAGGCATTGAGGTTGTTTTTAATCCAATCATCACCTCGATTCTTAGTGATGTGAGAAACCGTGGAAAGAAGGAAGCTACTAAGGAAGTTCCCAATTCCGATACTTGTCATAGAATAAGATGCACCAAGACTCTTCATGTTTTCCGGTGCTTGGTCATAGAAGAACTCTGTCTTAGCCACTTCAAGGAAGGCGTCTGCCATTCCCATAAGCACCAATTGAGGAAGTAAGATGAAGATCGTAAGCGGAACTTGGCCCCCACTTTGGACGAGTCCATGATCTTTGGCAACACTTAGTCTGTATCTTTCAGTGAATGAGGAAATGAGCATGATTATGATATGAATAGCCATGCCGATTCCCATTCTTTGAAGAAGAGAGATTCCTCTAGGGTTTTTAGTCCATTTCCGCATTATGGTGACAAAGAAACGTTCGTAGAGAACCACACAGAAAAGCATTGAGATCGTGACGAATCCTTGTACGCTTGCGGGAGGGATTTCGAAGCTGCCAATGTGTCTGTCAAGAGTTGTGACTCGCTTGACAAAAAGGGTGTTGATTTGAGCAACTATCGTGCTTGGAACAAACGTGGCTACCCATATTGGTATCATCCGCAACATTTGTTTAGTTTCCTCTACTTGAGTTACCGAGCATAGCATCCATGGACTTGTTGACCCTGTCTTCACACAAGCCATGTTGAGGAACCTGCAGGAAAACATAAAGTCATCAATAGAAGCAATAAACAAATTGTAAATATTTAGAAGTGAATGTTCAGAAATTTCAATTTATATATATACTATGCCCCAGGCCAGACATAATACGGTTATGTTATTACATAAAAAATCATGTAACAAAAGATCTGGTGAGATGAAAATTCAGGGCGCATGAGAACAAACCTTAAGGTTGGTGTTGAATCAATTCTATATTTACCCGCCTCTGTGTACACTTCCGAGTCAAGTTCATAGAGCTCTTTAGGGTCAGTAGGAACAGGGACATTCCATTTCCTGACAGAAGCAACTATGACCTTAGCCATTCTTGTAAAGGGACTGCCACTTGGGACCTTGTGCCTGTAAAATGGAGTACCTGACAAAAAGATTATAATGGATATGGCAAGCCCAACAGTAGGAAGCCCGTAGCCCAAAGTCCAGCCCATATTGTCTTGAATGTACACAAGAACCGTGTTAGCAAACAGGGTTCCAAAGGAGATGCTAAACGTCCACCAGTTGAAGAAGGAAAGCTTGTGGCCTTTCTCTTTTGGGTCGAACTCATCGAACTGGCCTGCTCCGATGGATGATATGTTGGGCTTGGTCCCGCCTGTTCCAATGGTCAGCGTGTAGAGCGCACCGAAGAAGACGGCTAGTTGTAGTGAGGAGGCCTTTTCACAATCAGCAACGTTGGCATGTGAACATGAAGGTGGTTTTAGTGCAGAGACCGAAACTGCTAGTGTGAGCACACACATTCCCTACAATCAAGCCAAACATTCAATTTGGGTCAAGGGTATTATTGTAAATAAGGGAGAGTTTAGGGGCCGTTTAGATACTGGGAAAGTTGAATGCAAAGGGAAAGTTCTAACAATGAAAAAGAACGCTCATCTAAATAGGCCTTTTGGGCTTGTAATCAAAGCAATTAAACTAAGCCCATTTCGACTCCACATTCGTGTCTCAGTTAGATAGGCCCTTTCGGCTGTACCAATCAAAAAATTACAGGAGCCCACTCGGGCTCCACATTTGGGCCTTAATAAATTGGGCTCTCTCTCTCTCTCTCTCTCTCTCTCTCTCTCTCTCTCTCTCTCTCTCTCTCTCTCTCTCTCTCTCTCTCTCTCTCTCTCTCTACCATAATTCGAACTTCGGCCGGAGGTCCAAGTCCCACGTGGGGCTATAACCACCGGACCAAAGGTCTATGGTCTCTCTTAATAGATTCGAATACAGACACACACAGATGGCACTCTAATTAATTAGGACAGTTCTAAGATGGATTTAGGATTTTTTAACTTCAGAATGATTTTTCATATAAATAGATCAGTATTCTCTTTCATTTACCTTTAAAATTATTATAATATTGTTTATAATTCTGTAATTCTCCTCATAGTAATTTCTTACTTAATAGTCTTATTTTGAAATTTTTGTTCGTTGATTGTTAGTGTCAGCTTCGAGATTGAAACAAGTTTATCCTTTATTAAACTAAAATAAATTTTAAAACTATTAATTTAAATTTAACTTAAGTCAGGGATTGTTTCAAAAGAGAAATAAATAAACAAATTTGGAGATGAAAAATAATCTTCTCGGCTAAATCCTCCCATTACCATCCCTACTATCCCTCATATGTATATGTATACGTGTATATATATATTTTTTTCACTGATTATTATTTGGATTTCGTCCGATTAATCTGATTCGAGTACTGTGAGGTCCATTCTCATGACTCAAACTCGAAATTTCTGATTATATCCGATCACTCAATCGAAAGGAATTTAATATATATGTATATGTATATGTTCACTTGGTCTCATATATTCTTTTTCATGGACCCTTCCGAGGATAGACCAAGTTGACCTAGGCGATGTGTACAGGTTGTTGATAGTTCAAAATAATCAAAAAAAAAAATGCTCTAAATGCCACCCCACCACCTTTGAAGCCATTTGTAACCTTTCTCAAATTAAATGTTGCAATTTAATGATTTTTCTTTTCTTATATATAATTCTTATTTTAATTTTTATGAGATCATGAAGAGAGAGAGAGAGAGAGAGAGAGAGAGAGAGAGAGAGAGAGAGAGAGAGAGAGAGAGAGCAATAGTGAGGTGAGAACACAAGTAAGCAGATTCGGTTTCTAATTTCAAGTTGGCCACTGCTATCCGTTTCTAGGGTTGGCAATGTAGTTTTTTGAGTAAGGCTTTACAAAGCTCAAACTCAATCAGTTTAAAATTTTAAGGAACCAAGCCCAAGTTCAGCTCGAGAAAACTCGAAGAATTAAGACTCAAGTTCAATTCAAAAAATTAAAAGAGTCTTGGATTTGTTTCGGGCCAGCGTCAAGTTCAAATTATAAATTTTATTTTTTATATTTTTAACCAATTTTATAGTATGATAAATACCAAATAAAAATATATTAATCATCCAAAATAAATCACAAAACAAATACTACCATTTTAAATTAAGAATTAAAATTAAAAATAATAATATTATAAAAAATTAAAAAATTATATCAAAAATAATAAATTAAAGTTGTCAAAGTTACTATCAAAATACCATAATATTTGATTTTAAACAAATTAAGCCCGTAATGGATCAGTCCACTCCACTGGTGTATAGACTTGGCTCATAATTAAAATGGGCCTAAATAATGGCTTTAAATTCGACCCAGTCCGATGCAATTGTCGGTCTTTTCTGTCACGTATTACTCACTGAGATAAGAAGAGATTATAATCGGGTGCAGCAGGGCGTACCAAAAGATAAATGATGGATGCAATCACGAATGTCCAATATCGGCCAAGATGGGCATCAGCAACATAAGCACCGAGAATGGGAGTCATCCAGATGGTCCCAACCCAAGTGGTGACATAGTTTGATGATTTGATCGTACCTTGGTGTAGCCTAGACGTCAAGTAGAGGAACAAGTTCGACGAGACTCCAAAATATGCCACCCGTTCAAACACCCGAGACACTGCACCCCGTCAAACGTAAAATGTGTTATAGAAATCATCGCCGTCCGATCGAATTGACAAACAGGTGCATTCGATAACTTATGTTTGACAAAATGTGGAACCCGAAAATAATGATCGGATTGGTCTACGGAGATTCACTTGAGAAGGATTTTTTTTTTTTTTTTCTCTCTTTGTTATTTGATGGTTTGGTGAAAGGACATAGATAAGAAAACATAATATAAGTATAGTTATTAAAGCTGATCAATATATTAGCTTGCTTAAAATTTATAATTTAATAGATTAGATTCCTAGATTACTGATTCAATTATTGATTTTTTTATTATTTTAAAATATAAAAATATATATAATTATATTTTTTAAATATAAAATATTTATCACAAATATTTTAAATTTGATTACGAATAATATTTTATAAATATTGTATATTGAAAATTTCTTCATTACTCCAAATTTACATTTAAATAAACCTTTTTGTTTATTATTATATTGTCCGGCTAAAGATTTAAATAAAACATATAATAATAAACAAAAAGTTTGATTAAATTAAAGTTTTAGGAAAAGTACAATAAAATTTAAATCTACTCAAGCAATATGTTAAGCACACCCCCTCATCCCTGGTAAAATTCAGTTCGCAAAAATTTGGGTAGCATTTAATTTGAAATACAGGATGAGAGGAATAAGACATTGAACACAAGACAATATAGAAGAGAAAGAATGAAAAATTTAAAAATATATAAAAACAAAATTAGAAAAAACGAGAATGAGCAAATAATTTTTACAAGCAAAAGGGTATGAGAGAGAGAGAGAGAGAGAGAGAGAGAGAGAGAGAGAGAGAGAGAGAGAGAGAGAGAGAGAGAGAGAGAGAGAGAGAGAGAGATGGGATGAGAGAAATACCAACAATGAACCAGCAAGCTTTCCAACCACCTCTCTTGGATCTAAGGACAGGGTTGCCTTTGAGATCAACACTCCCGTCTTGTGTATGCCCATCACCCCCTTCTTCCAAAGCCATATGAACTTATCTCACTCCAGCGTGTTTATTTCCCTATTAGGTTATCATAAGGTCGAAGGCTGCCTCCTTTTGTATAAGGTCTTCGAAGGGTCCAAAATCAGATTTTTTCCACTTTCCCCTCGTGCTGCAGAGAGACGGGGCTTGTCCTGAATTTTTTTCCGCATGTTCAGTCGATAATGTGACGCAAGCCTGACGCCAGAGCTTATCTCATTTTGACATCTGTCGCTCGATCCTCGAATAGTCGTTCAATTATCACGTTTACTTTTTTTTGTTTTTTTTTAATAATCAGATATGACTCATAAATTTTATGTCTTCCCTGTTATTTTCCACCTTCAGACTCCAACTCAAATCTCAGTTGCAACCATGTGGAGCTTAATTAAGAAATAACTACACTTGTGATGGCAATGTGTAATTAGATTACTTAATTCAAATAATTAAAATCTATAAATGGTGCAACATGAACTAAAAGTGAGTATAGTAGGCGCAGGCAACAGTTTTTCTTTTGATTATTATTATTATTAATAAGCGTTTTCATTAATATGTGTGAGATCTCAAATTTATGACAAATTTAAGACAGCAGGGCGCAAACTCTTGTGGAAAAGGTTGCCAAAATAATTAATATTGTTAGTTTTAGTACTAATGAGAGAATTTATATCCTGTTATAATATATTTATTTTAAATGTAATATATGTTTTTAAAATAATTCTACTATTACGATCTCATTAAAATTTTAAATGATTAACATATTTTTTTTTTTTAACTTACAAAGTACTAAATATAATCAAAAGAACTTTTTTAAAAAATAAAAATAAAATAAAGTTTGAGCAAAGCATCACTAATCCGGGTTGACTACAATTCCTATAAGTACAATTCAAAAGTCTAATACGATGACTTAAAAAGTTTAACATTATTACATAAAAATTTATTGGCTATCTTATTAAAACTGTTAATCCATAATATTATACATTTGTGAATGATAATACCCGAAATTAAAATGACAATATTAGCCGTAATTAGATAATAATTTTTAGGGTATTTAAATAGTAATTTTTAGGGTAACAAAGAATCAGAATGCTATCGGTGCTGTTGACGTGGTTCGAAGTGTTTCATCCAACAGAAAAAGTTCCTCTAGTTTTATAAATTTTTTTACAATTCTCTTTTCTCGAATATCATTTAAAGAAAATTCAGATTTGTATTCCACTAATTATGATATCGGCGTCTCAGCTGAGGCAGTTGGAAGTGTTTCGTCCAAATTTGTTTAGGGTCATTTGTTTCTAGAATATCATGCAAAAAAAATTTCAGACTTCAGATATGCTAGTATATTTTCCACCAGTTATGCCATCGGTGTCGCTGTCGGAAGTGTGATCCGATTTGAAAATGAATGGCACATTTGCTGACTTTCGGGAGGAATGTACGCATCTGACCCCCAAAGAAAAATTTTTTTTTAAATAACCATTGAATCAAAAAAATTTTAAAACTAACCCACATTTATCGTGGATGGAAGACGCGACGGGCTATGTCGTGTCTTGCACCCGCGACATTGTGATGTGTCGGCAGCAAAGGCGTGTTGCGTCTCCAAGACGTGATATCGGCGCTCCTCTCGCTCTTGTTGCACTCCGCCGCAGAGGGGGAGAGAGAGAGCGAGGATTGCCACAGGATCCAGGAAGGAGTGCCGCGGGAGCCGCGCAGGGGGAGAGAGGGACAGCCGCCGGGGGGGAGAGAGAGAAGAGTGCTGCGGGGGGAGGGAGGACTGCTACGAGCGACGGGGGAGGGAGGAAGAGATGACCGCCGTGGGAGGCGGGGGAGGAGATAGAGAGAGAGAGAGCTGCGGGGGGAGAGAGGGAAGACTGCCACGGGCGGGGGGGAGAGAGGGAAGACTACCGCGGGGGAGGGAGGACTGCCACGGGCGGCGGAGGAACCCATGTCGTTGGTTCAAGATGCTATATAGCCTGTCGCGTCTTCCACCCACAATAAATGTGGGTCAGTTTTAGAATTTTTTTGATTCAAGAGTTATTTTAAATTTTTTTTTTTCTTTTGGCGTAAGATGTGTACATTTCCTCGACTTTCAGCGACCTTTGTTCGTGTGGGTACGTTGTTCCCAAGAATCTCCCTTGTGAGACGAAATTAAGGAATCTTATGGAATTACAAGTGGACTACACGAATTATGCATATAAAAATAATGAAATGTAGGTATGGGTTTATGGTCGTGTAAATGAAGGTAGATCGGCATAGAGTCGTGTAACATTTTATCAAGTTGAATAACACCAGAAAAAGAATATTTAAAAGGCTAAATAAGCCAAGTTATTATGATTTGAAAATTCTTTACTTGATTTGAAATTTATTTTAATAATTTACAATTATTCATATTCAAAAGATTTTTACTTTCTTTTGGTATAGCGAGATTTAGACTATTTGATTTATAACTGTCAAGTTATTATGTCCAAGCTAAGGGAGACCCGAGCAAAGCGGCCCCCACAAAGTGAACCTTTTCTTTCTTTCTAATACATTTTGTGAATGATAATTTCTATTACAATCTCATTAAAATTTTAAATGATTATGATATTTTTGTTTTTTAACTTACAAAATACTAAATATAATCAAAAGAACTTTTAAAAAAATAAAATAAAGTTTGAGCAAAGCATCACTAATCTGGGTTTACCACAATTCCTATAAGTATAATGCGATCACTTAAAAGTTTAACATTATTATTTAAAAATCTTTTGACTATCTTATTAAAACTGTTAATCCATAATATTATGCAATAGTGAATGATATTGCCAGTAATATACGTTGAGTTGATTAAGATGTTTGGCTCCCGATGACCATCACCGTAGTCCACATCTCCATGCAACTAATTTTGACCGGGGATTGCATTCCATTTGCAATCTGATGAAGGGCCCACTGGTGGGACAAAAATCTTGACCACGTCAGAGTCTCAATATCTGCCTATCCAATGCATCTTGCCCGAGCAATGCAAATTACAAGTTTCCTAGGCATTATTGAATTTTGAAAAGGATGAAGGAACAAAGAAAAGAACCGTCCTTCAAAGGAGAAGATAATTAGCAAATTAATGGTTGAAGCTTATACCACTTGTGTGTACCATGGAGCGATGTCTTGCCTTCTAAGAAAGCATTTATGCCATCGGTTCATAAGAAATTATTATTATTATTATTATTATTGTTATTATTATTATTATTATTATTATTATTATTATTATTATTATTTTGTGATAATAAGAAGATCCTAAGACACTGTCTTTTTTATATGTGTCAATGCTTTCACTTAACACGTATAATAACCTACGAGCAGCAAGCGTTATTAAAAAATAAAACAAATTAGCTAAACAATATGTAGACTTGACCTCTCTAAAATGATTTTTGAAATTTAAATTTTCAATTTTGTTTGAAGAATATGTATTTTTTATTGATTGAGATTGAGTTTGAGATTATGTGCAAGTCTAATTATCCTGTTTCGAAGAAAACTAAGTAAATAAAAGCTTACGAGAATTCAAATAATAGGAAATTAGTTACTATAGTTAATCCAATTTTATAATGATGAGAGTAGCTTTCGGCAATACAAGATATCATATAAATGAAGGTAGATCGGCATATAGTCGTGTAGCATTTTATCAGGTTGAACAACACCGAAAAGGGTTATTTAAAAAGCTAAATAACCCAAGTTATTATGATTTGAAAATTCTTTATTTGATTTGAAATGTATTTTAGTAATTTAAAATTATTCAAATTCAAAAGATTTTTACTTTCTTTTGGTACAGAGAGATTTAGTCTTTTTGATTTGTAAATCACATTGTCTATATCACATTACCCTATCAAGTTATTATGTCCAAGCCAAGGGAGACCCGACCCGAGCAAAGCGGCTCACAAAGTGAACCTTTTCTTTTTTTTTTTTTGGTACCGGAACCTTTTCTTTCTATTACATTTCCCCTTGCCCTTTTTTTTTTCTAGTAGGACACACCCAAACCCAGCCCAAGGGACCATACACGCCCACGGACCACAGGCCTACAACTCACAAGTCTTCTTGACTCTGCCCCGCACTTGTCTTACCACAGCAAAGAAAGGATAGAGCTAGGCGGGCTCTCCATGAGAGACACTCATTTCGGACTTGCTTTACCTAAGCTAGCTAAAAGATTAGCACACTTGTTAGCTTCCCTGTACACATGCTTCACTTCCGCCACCCCCAGCTCCTTCAATAATTGTCTGCAATCCAAAGCAGTATGCGTAAGCAGGTGAGGCTCCTCAATCTTCTTCAGCAGGTGAGTTAGAGCTAGACTGTCCACTTCCACTTCAATCTCCGCAAGACCTTTGAGCTTTGCAATCAGGAGACCTTCTCTTAGGGGTCCAAACTTCAGCAAATAGAACATTAAGTCTTTCCTATATTCAGGATGAACCCCCATTCCCAGTTACCCTCCTCATTTCATATGATACCTCCTCCACCTGCCATCCCAGAGATGGAGTCCATAGCGCCATCTATGTTAAGTTTTAACTTCCCTGTATTAGGAGGGATCCAACTCACCATGATCATTCCTTTCTTGTTCTGACATTCCTCCTGCTTGTGAGCCTCTTCCCACTTTATGTAGAAGCAATTGATCATTCTCACCATGATCTCAGACAGGGTCTTCACACCCTCCATAACTGTTTTGCACCTTCTCTTCCAGATGCACCAGATGGTCGTCCCAAAGACTCCATTTTCTTATAGAGCCTTGGCATTGAACCCACCTTAGATTCCTCTCTTGATCCAATCAGCTGCACTATTACTCCAGAAGTCACTAACAATATCAATGCCCTAAATAATTTTATGTCACATATCTTTAGTTTCTCTACAATCTCTCAGTACATGGATGACCGTCTCTTCCTCCTCATTGCAGACTTCACACTTGTCTTGATCCGAGAATCTCCTCTTCTTTCTCTCTACATTTGTTATGAATCTCCCCCTCACCGCCAACCAGATAAAGAACTTTGACTTTCTCTGGACAGTTAGCTCTCCAAATCCATTTCCATTTTGCATGATCCTGCCTCTGAACGTGATTACTTCTTTGAAGCAAACGGTAGGCACTTGAGACTGAGAAATCTTCATCCTTGGTAGCTAACCATCCCAGTTGATCCTCTGCATCTTCTCTCCTAGGAAGTAGGACTCATCTGATTTCTTTCACTTTTTCTTCACTAACCAAGTCCTTCAACTCCTCAATCTTCCATTGTCCCTCCTCCGTGATAAACTGGTTTACCTTCAACTCTCTGTTATTGGCGTCCAGAGGTTCATAGCATGCTCCATCTCTTCTTTCCCCTTGCCCTTCGAAGCAACAAAGAGGTTTCCCGAAAATGAAGACAAAGACCATACAGTGGTCAGATATTAAACTTCTTTAATCAATATTTCAAACTCGAATATTATGAACGGAAAGAGTCAACCCCTAAAATAAATTTTATAGTGTTTAGAATGGATCAATCAGATAATTCGAATATTGGTTGGTCCAACACAAAAAAAGAAGGTGAAGGCAAAGTGCAATCCAATCGTTTAATGCTCTTCTTGTGGCCAGAAAATGATTTGTGGGATAATATTGGAATCGCAAGCATGGAGGTGGTGGAGCTGTGAGATTTTCGTGAGGATCTGAATTTAGCCAAAAAGAGAGGTTGGAGTAACATAGAAGTAGAGATAGACTCTTTGTTCATAGCCAATGCGATGACCAAAGGTTTAGCGGATAACCACCCGCTTGGATATCCGGTGCAAGAGTGCCGGGGAACAATGGATCAAATGAATATTTCAATCACACACATCTTTCGAGAGGCGAACATGTGTGCGGATTAGCTTGCAGTGATGGGGCAACGGGCTGTCTTAGGCTTGTCGGAGCTTAGTAGCCAGCCAGAAGGTCTCGAGGAGCTGATCAGGAATGATAGGGAGGGCGTAGAGTGGATTAGGACGCGAAGTAGAGTTTTTTTGTAGTTGCTAGTGCCGCGTGGCTGTATAAAAAAAACAAAAAACAAAAAATGATTTGTGGGCCGATCAAAATTGGGCCAGTACAAGACCTGATCCAGCCCACTTAGGTAAACGCAAGCAGAATGAGAAGAAGAGAAATTGTTCATGCTTCAGATAATCGAGCACACTGCACAGTGCACACTTCAGCTACCAGTTTCCGAAACCTTCACGCAAAACCTTAAACACGGACGGAGGAATGGAAGAATCTAAGGTAAATTTGGTGAGGCGTTTGCAGGAGGCAAAACGATATTCAGGGTAGTCGTATAATGAGATAGCAGAAGAGACTGTACTCACCAATGTGTATGTTGCTCAACTTCTTAGACGCCAAGCCCAGCTCAAACCCCAAACTCTCCCAAAATTGAAGGAAACCTTACCTTAGCTTTCTGAAGATCTTCTTGAAGAAATGGTGAAACCCCCCTTTAGGTCCTATGATCCTAATTTGATTCAAGAACCCGCTATTTACAGGTATTTTTTTTGCCTTTCTTTTTAAGATCTTTGATATGATTATTGCTATTTGTGATGTGGGTTTGTGTTATTTTTGTTTAAAATTCGAAAGATCTTGTGGGTTTTGAGTTTTGGTTGCTGTGGTCTGTTAAGTTGTGAGGAATGTATAATATAGTTTTTCTCCATTCTTGTCTATCTATGTTATCTCTGATGTGAGTTTGTGTTATTTTTGTCTGAACTTGGAAATATCATGTGGGATTTGAGTTTTAGGTGATCATACTTTCTTAAATTCTGGAATATGTCGATGTATTTTCTGCGCGTGTTTGTTCAATATTGTGTTCTTGCGTTTCTTTTCGGACTTAAATTTTGGTGCCACTACCACGCCTTGACTGCTGAAAATCGTGCATATACACTTGGTTGAAAGAGTGGTTTATGTATCATGATGAAAACAACATGGAATTCCCAATTATCGCGGTTCATTGCAAGATGTAATGGAATTCAGTAATTGCTAAAGGGAATATAATTAGTCATCTAGCTAATGCATTTGTGGAGAAGACCCATTTTTTTTAAATGAATATTGGTGTGATTGTTGTATAGTAATGGAATAATAAAAAGCAAAGAATCGCCTTCGTGTCTGTTTTTGTGTGTGTGTCCGTATGAATTAATGCAACACATTGCTATTGAAATTGAACTTTCTGATTCACAGTTCATGAACTCCTCACATTGAACTCCTAACATGGGTTTTGCAAAATAATTCTACATGAATTTTAATAATGAAGCAAGCATCCCATGAAGCCTAATTGTGATAGTTTACATGAATAGTTCAAGCATGCTCTTGCCGTAACAATTAAGAATTATGTATTTAATTGTGGTTTAGTTCTAGATCTCTTGATTTTTCTGCTTCTATCAAATGAACAAAAAAGAAATCGGAATTGCTTAGGTAATTGAACATACTTCCTGCGGTTCAAAACCTTATTTTGTTTATAAATTCTTAGAGCATTTTTTGAACCTTATTTTTTTATATATGCATATATATATGTAAATGTATATATGTATATATGTATGCGTATATATATATGTGTATCTCTTTCTTCAGTTCTATGATATGATGCATTCTCTCATTATCTAAAATTTGACTTGATAGGTTGAATGAAGCAGTGATGCACTTTGGTGAGAGCATCAAGGAAATTATCAATGAGGAATTTGGTGATGGTATGTAAGTCGTAATATTTTTTGACGACACAAAATTAGTTTAGTTTTTTAGGTTAGCTCCTCAAGATATTGGCTGCAATGCATTTTACATTTGAATGTGTATGAGCTTGTTGAGGGGCAGATGTATGTGTTCTAATCATTGGAAAACTTCACATTATAATTTTTTTAGGTATCCAGTTTCCTTCTATTGCGTAGTTTCCTAGACTTCACGTGGTGAGCTGGTATGTCTGAGTACAGAGCAAGGAAATCTGTAAATGTGTATATAGATTTGTGATATATGGGAGCCATTCCAAATGTAGTTAAAGCTACCTGCTTGGAACCTGAAAAACCTTTGTCCTGAAAATTTGGGCTGCGCTAGTGGGAAAAATGTGCATCTACAATATTGATACTCCTTTGTTTTCTGCATAATGCCTTCTAGCTGCTTCACCCACTTTCTTGGACAGAGAACACTCGTCCACTCAAATTTGTATTCCCACTTCGGTGCAATGTATTCTTGTGACTTTCCATTCAAACAATTTATAGACTAACTTTTACAACTTTCCAATTTCATTCTTGGTACTGGAAGTCCTTTAGGAAAACAATAATGTCTTAGTTGCTTAGGCATTCTAAAATTATGCCTCCTGTTCCGTGCCTTATTATTTTTCGCCTTTTTAAGAGAGGGTACTTCATGCAGTCATGTGCAGTGCAATAAGTGTTCTCTCCTTCCCTTCTTTTCCCCCTGCTTTGTGGGTCCTTTTTTTTTGGGGGGGGGGGGGAAGGGGGCAAGGAGGACTTTTCTGAATCCAGAACCATAAATGTTAGGAAGCCTATGTTAGTGAATCAGAAAGTTTGTTCTTATAGTGTTGATAAATTGTATGCTGACAGAATGCCATATTATACTTGTGCATCTGTGCTGATTTGTAAGCATGCATATACATATGCACAATATGCGATATCTACACAAGGAACTACATGTACGTACAGCTCTAGAAAGTGGGTATTTTACATCAATCTTGTGCCTTTCCAAAAGCCTTCTTTTCTTTTTAATGGAAATGCCTTATCTTTTTAATTTGCATAAGAAGAAATCCTATTTAGGGGGATTATTAGCGAATTGATGTGTCTGATGCTGTTGTTAGGGAGGGTAATGCTTCTTGAGGCTCAGTATTGGTCAATGAACATTCTTCGAGGACCATAGGTGCTTTACTAGGACTAGCCAAACTAGACAACATTTAGAAGTTGGGTCTCCTTGTTGCGGTCTATTTTGCATATGAGCTACATTTTGTGGTAGGGTAGTGTGGCACCCATCTAATTAGTTTTGTTGTTTGTGATTAGGGCTGCAAAAGAGTCAACTAATAGTGTACTCAAACTCGTACATTTCCTTGGAGAGTCTTACTTTGCAAAGGGCCTAAAAGAGTGTTGAGCTAGCATATTTAGTTAGTTGAACAACCGAGTCAAGCTCTAAACAAACTCCAACCTTAATTCTCAAACTTGGCTTGTTTAGTGAAATAATTCACAAATTGTGCTCGTGCTTGCTCTCTTATGCAAATGAACAAGCCGTGTTATTAGTGGTCCCCTGACATCTTTAATATTTGGAAATGCCTTCGCTTGCGATGGTATTGTTATAGAGCTACAGAACTTTTCTGATGTATCTTCTTTGTGATATCAGAGTGTGATATCAGAGTTACATATTTGCTAACATTGTATCTCCTTTTCTGACGTAGTATGTCAGCAATAGACTTCTGCTGCTCTGTTGACGAAGTTAAAGGTGTGGACGAGAAGGATCGTGTAGTTGTGACTTTTGACGGCAAGTATTTGCCTTATACAGAGCAGGTGAGTTGCCTTTCTTGTACAAATTACTCAAGAGGAAAAATAGTCCATGAAACTTGTAAAAGCCATGTGGCACTGATACTAACAGAAATTACTGTCTGAACTTACAGTAGTATAACATTTTTTTTGTAACTTTTCCATGCCACTTTATCCCATGTAGAACTTTTGTTAATACTTCAGGTGTGATCAATCTGATCCTAAATTTATCAAGACTCGCATTGCACTAGTTTTTCTTGTATCAGACCATATATGTAGTGCCCCTTTAAACACAGCATTTGTTTTTCTTGTACGGGTGCTTAAAAGCATCCCATCAAACACATGGGGTCCAGATTCAGCAACATGTAGACAACCTTACTTTCCTGTTACTAAGGAGGGGCTAGGTCTTGGAATTGAATCTAAGATCTCTAGCAAAGATGCAAGCAACTTTACCATTTGATTACTACAATCTGGTTTTCTTGTATTAAATTTTCGAAATGCTTCTCGGAAGGTTTTGATTGCATCCTTGATTTTTTGTTTTCACTAGCAAAAGATTAAATATTGAGAATAAGAACATCTATCCTGGTTTGTCTTAGCTAGAGGGGTTAGGAGTTCCAAGGAAGGATTGAGAAGATCTGGGAAACCTTTGAATTGCGAACATTTTTTACTTACCTTTTTTTATGCTGAAAAATTTCTTATACCATGAAAAGTGGATTCAGAAAAAATGGTAAGTTTTATTTAACTGCTGTATTTGGCTACTAACTCAAATGGTAGTCTTGTAAACTTAATTCCGAGAATCCAAGCTTTAGTGTGTTAAATTAAGATATTATGAAGTAGTAAAATCAGATTCCAGAAAATAAGTCTTATTTTCTTCCCTTTTCGATAGATAACTGAGCATATGGCACCAAGACAGAGACCACAGGGAAGCTAAAGATTATCTTGTCCCTGCAGCAAATGCTACAAAGTCATCTTGCAGTCTCCTCAAGTTATGATGGGCGTTGCTAAGTCATGGTTTTAAGTTTTCCGAGTCGAGTCAGTAACTGAAACATTTGTACCATGTCTGCTTGTAATTTGATGTCTGTTTGATGTACCTGCTCGTTTACCTGTAAGCAACCGTAGACAAGATATGAATATATGTATGTCTATTGTGATCCAAGGCACCAATTATGCATTCTAGTCTTAAATTTCCCTTGTTGCTTCGCTATTGTGCAACGTCATGCAATATAAAATGGTCTTCTAAAGCTAGCTTTGTAAATTCATGGTATGCATGTGGTTTCTGGGCATGTTATTTCCCCAAGTCCCCCCCCCCCCTTTCCTGATCACGGTCGATGTTGAAAAGCGAGTTGCAAGTGAATATGGAATACAATCAGAATCAGGTCATCATTGTTAATGTATAAAAGATTGAGATCCCTAATTCTTTTTAATGATATAAAGATCGACAAAAGGATCACAAAAAATATAAAAGTCTCTGGTTTTCTAGGGTAAAGACGAGATCAGGTCTCATAAGGATAGTAAGAATTGTGAAAAATAATATTTTATTCTTAAAATAAATGTTATTATAACATATTTTACATACTATTCAAGACTAACCACTTATTTTTCTAAGTGACAAACAACTTTGTTAACCAAGTTGGTAACTATTATAAACTAACACTTTCACTAATTAATTAAAATATTGACTACATTAACTTTACTTTTAACACCCTTTCAAGATATGGTTGTCTGCGACTTCTTGAAATTCTCATATTGTGATGTTCTTTGGTAAATGGGCGCATATGAGAATTAGAGGTGTTAGGACTCATTTTGGAAGATTTCTAAGTTTGGAAACCCTAAATTAGTGTGTGGAACCCTAGGTCACGATAGGTCATGATTTTATTATTTCTCTACAGCTCGTGTTGTTTTTGTGCGGTTGGTTGTGTATCCCTCATCTCTTTAAGGTTTTCTTGTACGCATCCTTGAGGGGTCTAAGTGTAAACCTTTGCTCTTGCTTTAAGGGAGATTAATAACACGGTAGGTGAATTGTTGCGGTAAAACCCAAACGTTCTATTAATCACAACTTGAACTCCATGTGAGGAAAGTTTGTAATTATTAAAAAGTTAAACCCTAGCATCTCTATTTCATGCCCTCTCTCTTTCTCTACCCCTCTCCTACTAAAACCTTACCCACCCATCACTTTTCTCTCCCCAAGGAACTACATGGGGACTTTAGCATGGGTCTCATTCGTTAAGCCACCATCATCCATCATGGGCCAACCCTTGCTAAACTTGCTTGCAATTAGGGCATTGCATGTTGACCCACCTTGATTGAATGTCTAGCAAATGCAACTTGGAGAAGATAAATATAATGATCGATTAATACATAACTTTATTACTATGATTAACCCTAACAACCACACTTACAAAAATGACAATCAAACAATAATGGGGGTGTAAAGAATTGAGGAAGACATTACTATTTTTTTCTCTCGTTTCATTTTTATTTCTTTCATTTTTGTCATGCATGTGGGGTGATGAATTTTGTGAAACTCACATGAGAAATTTCTAATTTTAAAAAATAACTATTTTTATATCTTTGTATCATATTGAAATCGAAATCATTCGCCCTTTCTTTATTTCTATTCTTACCATTCAAACGAAGCATTAACATTAACATTCACCCAAAAATTCTTCTAAGGTATACAACTCTAGGTAATGCTTAGGAATCTAGTTATGACACTTTTAAATAAAGATATTATAATTATAATATTACAACAATCTCTTTAATGTGCTCAATTTACAGATTATTGTTCTAATTTTTTGTTAAAATATAACTTAGATTTTCTTTTTAATTTTTAACTACTGAATGTACCAAATTAATGAAAGGACTAGTGGCTATGGCATTATTTTTTTAATTAGCAATGATGATACTATTAATTAGTAGTCCTAAAAATTTTTCTATCCGGGACTGAATTTTATAACTTTTTTTAAAAAAATAATATCATATAATTTTAAAATTTAAATGGTAAATATTATATTTACTCTTATTTAAGCTTTAAAAATTTTATATATTCTATACTTATATTTTTGAAATTTTGGAGGTAGAGCCACCCTTTGACCCGTGAAATGGGTTGACCCGGATCACGGGTACCCCGTTCTAGTTGTTTCCTTTTTTCTCTCCGTGCCCTAGCCCTCTCGTCATCCACTGCACTTGCACTTCTGTCTTTCTCTCAAAATTGAGATTGTACGGGAGGATTGGTGAATGGAGAAGGCCACAACCTAAGAAGAAGTGCTTCGAAAGCAGAGGCAGAAGCCCATCTTTGGGAACAGATTGGTTTGTTTTCTGTAAGATGATAGGTGAGTCTATCGTCGTATTTAGTTTTCTCCTTAAATTTCTTTAACTTGCAACTTATTCTAATTTCTGAGTTTGTGGGGGCATAAAATTAGGGTTTTGGGTCTGTGAATGAATTCAATTCATGTGCAAATTCATTAAACCAGTATTGTTTCTCTCTCTCTCTCTCTCTCTCTCTCTCTCTCTCTCTCTCTCTCTGTAAGACATCACTCAGTTAGATGACATGATCGGTTCAGATAGTATTGTATGGTCTATTTTCCGCTTTCTTGTGCACACACAAAATTGACAGATTGGATTTGAGAGAGAGAGAGAGAGAGAGAGAGAGAGAGAGAGAGAGAGAGAGAGAGAGAGAGAGAGTTGATTTAAACAAAAACAAGTCCAAGTCCCAATTAGTAAATTCAGTGAAACATTAGAAACAACCAAAAGAAATGCATTGGTTACTCCAAATGCTGAACTAGTTGCATGAGAAAGCAAACGATTCATCCGAAACATCATTATGGCTTCATAATCACCAAGATAGAAAGCAATAAGAAAATATAAGATTTGGTTTAGCAGTTAGGTTTCTATGTCCCAATTCCCATGTTGTAAGGACATTTCTAGAAATGAGCACGGACTCATGTTACACAATTTGACACTTTCTAATTTACAATAATGAATCTTTATAGAACCATGATGTGTTGTGTGTCTCTGTTGTGTCGTATTGTTGCATGTCTGTGTGTCTGCCTGTGCTTTGTAGCCAAACCTTGTTGGAGCTTGCCAAATTGGTTGAGTTGGGACTGAGAAAGCATGGGTTTTTCTGCCACTCCTTCCACTATTGTTTCTGATTTTGATTGCTTGGTAGTGGTGGTTTCGAGCCACATGGGACTATCAAGAGAGGGAGGGATGAAGGAAGGTTTGTGTCTTGGCGGAATCAGAGAGAGTGCAGCAGGAGCCATAATAAATATGAGAAAGAGTGGGGATGATTGAGGAATGCAAAATGAGAATGCCCTTCTAATTAAATTTCTTTTCCTGTAAAAGATATTGTTGCTGGACTCACGCTGGTTGTGTTTACTGGACATTTATCCTGAACCCATTCCAAATTAAGAGTTGGTACCAACTTTCCCATCTAAGATTAATGCCTTTTCTTTTGTTTGCGTTGGGGGGGGGGAGTGGATGGAATGAAGTTCAGTTCATCTTCTTTGAGGTCGGGCCTTGTTCGGTCAGGATTGGCCTGCTGTTTTGGTGTTTTGAAATTCCCCCGCCCCCCTCATTTTGACCCCTTTTTTCCCCCTTTTAGTAAAGTGGTTTTTGTTTATTTTCTGTATACAGGTATTATATCACCCATGGTAATTTGTATAATCCACAGCAAGTAACTTCTGGAGTTGATTTGCAACTTTGTCGTTTTCAATAATAAGCTGGTTATGTGTTCTGATATTACTTTAGATCTGTCCCGATTCTGTCTAGGTCAGGATGGGCAGATCTAGACAAGAAAAAGGACACACAAAAAATGACTTATCTGCAGATAATAGCAATGATGGAACTGCTGCTCGCACACGACCATATAGTTATGAAAAGATAATGCTGAGGAGGAAAAATAAGAAATTGTCTGGGGATGTTGAAGGACCTGGAGAAGCAGTCAATGTGTTACAGAAGGACTCTAAAAATACTGTTTCGGTTGCAAATGAATCCGAGAGAAGTCATGGAACTGAGAAGGATTCTGTTCGGGGTTCCAAAAAGCATGCTGTGGAGAAACATGAAAAGGGTATTTCCAGAGAGGAGAAGAAATCTATAACAGAAGGCAAGTTGGATAAAGGTAAAGAAGAAGAATTCTATGACTCAGAAAGGAAGTTAAAGGCCAAACCTAGCAAAGCTCAGAATAATAAAAGTCACAAGGATTCTGTACCTGATGCAGGAAATCATACTTCCGAGGAACTCTCAAAGAACATTTTTAGAGGTAGACAAAGGAAAATATCTTCCAAGGAAGATGACCATGCTAGAGGTAAAGATGAAGAAACCCATGACCTGCAAAGCAGGTTGAAATCTAAACTGGACAAAGATCCAAAAAAGAAAGTTGAAGGGCCAAAATATGACAAAAGGCATCATTATGTCAGCAAACATGACGAACAGTCAAGGAAAGATTCTAAAAACAATTCTGACCAGAAATGTGATGAGAGGTCTAGGAAAGATTCTGAATACAATTCTGACCAGAAATATTCTCAAGATTCAGTGGGAAAGGATAGATATGGAGACATCAAAGGATTGCCTGAAAGTGAAGGCAAAAGAAAACAGAGGAATGAGGACGACGAGAAATATAGAAGCAGAGATTCTCTGAAGAAACATAATTCAGGATCTCAATACCATTCGAAGGAACTAAAGACAAAAAGAAGGTCTAGGAGTCATGAGCATGAGGACAGGGATAGGAGGTCTCCTTCACTCTCTCCAAGAGGGCACAAGCGGTCATCTAATCAAGCTCGTGAACATAGTGATTGGTCCGGAAGAGTTCAGTCAGATTCCGATAGGAAAAGAGTATCAAGTAATGGTATCAAAAGCAACTCTCGATGGCATAGTGGGTCTACAAGTGGACTTGGTGGATATTCACCTAGAAAAAGGAGAACTGAGGCTGCTATTAAAACTCCTCCCCCATCTATCTGGTCTCCTGAAAAGAGAACTGCTGGGCGGGATCTTCCGCCTCCAGGATCAGGCAACAATCAATCTGGTTCTGCTCTTAGTAGCTTGCAATCATCACTTCAAGCTGTCGCTATGAAGGTGCAAGATTTTCCAAGTACTGTTCCTGCTGCTACTGCTACGTCCCTTTCTGGAATTCCCTCTAATATATTACCCTTGAAGACAAATGCCACAATTGACACAATTCAGCTGACACAAGCTACCCGGCCTATGAGGAGGCTTTATGTGGAAAATGTACCAGCTTCTGCCTCTGAAAAGGCTTTGTTGGAACTTTTTAATGATTTTCTCGTGTCATCAGGTGTTAATCACATTCAAGGGACAAAACCATGCATCAGCTGTATTGTAAGTCTTGAACAGATCAATGTACAGTCATGTTTAAGTTTTGTCATTATCTAACTTAATTTGGAGGATTAATAGTTGTATCAATGAAAGTGATGGAGAAAAAGAAAAAGAGAGAAGAAGAGAAAGGATGTGAAGTAGGAGAACATGTGAGGCAGAAAATTGAGCAGAAACAAAGAAGATAAAAACTGTGAAGTGATCCCTATATTGTCAAATTTTTTATAATCATTTCCCGTCTTACAAATAACATAGCCTATACTTGTAGGAAAAGAACCAATCAGCTTAGTATCATTAGTCAATTCAATAAGTGAATTATAAGCACAACCAAAATTTCTAAATTTCATACCATTGATGTCAAATCTGGAATTATGCAAAAAATAGAATTTTGACTCTAGTGTGGACTGCCTCAATTTGGCATGCCTGAGTATGTTCTTGTTGCAGATACACAAGGAAAAAGGCCAAGCTGTTGTTGAATTTCTCACACCTGAAGATGCATCAGCTGCTCTTTCTTTTGATGGCAGAACATTTGCTGGCTCTAATATCAAAATTAAGCGGCCTAAAGACTTTCTCGAAGTGGCAGTAAGAATGCTTATCATTATCCTTTACTCTTCCTGATTTTTGCACCAAACTGATTTCCTGACATCTAGGTGTTATATTCAATGTGCCATTGGTTCTATTTAATATAGATATTCAATGTTGTGTTGGGTATTGCTGTAGATTTTAATTGCTGTTTTACCATAGGTGAATCATTTAAGGGGAATACACTGGACTGGCTTCTTGTTATACTTCTATGATCATTTTATAATCTATCATTCTTTTGACTTTATACTTTTGTTACTTGCATTTTTTTCCCCTTAAGTTAAATGGTTGCTTGTAATGTTTATTTGCTAATGGACTTGTTTAAATGCTTCAAAATTTTTACTTCATTTGTTTTGATGGCTCTCGGTTGTTTCCAAGGGTGGCGGTATAAATGGATTGGGGGTTATTATAATTATATTTATGTCGAACTTTTCTGTCAGAAAAATTTTCTTGTTGAACTTGTGTGACATATATTTTGTGCCATGTGGTTGACTTGCTAACTCAAAGATTACCTATTGGTTGACACTTTTGGAGTAGACCATAAAATTGACATGGTTGAATTGCTAATCCTGTGTTAAATGGACTTGTATCTTGATTATACATTTCAAACTAAATAGTTTGGTGTTGGTTATTAAACATGTAAGGTGTGTCATGTTATCTTGTGTAACAATTGCAGCATCTACATGCTGTGAACAACCCACATGGATTGCTTCCCTGTAGTTGTTCTCTGTAGAATTTCAGAATATGAGTTGATTTGTTGTCACTTATTGGCGTTAGCCTTAACATGCTAACCAACTCAACTTGGATAAGCCTATTCCCAGACGAGTTGAGGTTGGCTGCAGAAATTCATTTCATTTGTTCCATAATTTAAGGCAGTATAAGTGGTTTATGCACATGGCTTTTGTTGCTACTCATCTGAAGTTTTCTTTAGTTTTTTTCTTATTTTTAGAACACTCTCAACCTGTATACACTATGAATCCTCTTAAAGGGAAACCAACGTGGTAGAAGAGGTTTTGCCTTCTGTGGAATCTGGTCAGCTGAATGTAGCCTTAACCTTGCAATCAGAGTTTATTTTCTTGATTTGAACCCACAACATGGTTTTAGAACCTAGTTCATGGGACTCTTACCTTTATGGGGTTGTTTAGATGTATTGTCAATTCATTTAGTTTTTGGATCCATGACCTTTGAGTCACTCATTCTTATTGTCATATATGCCTTTTATCTTTTTTATGCACATTAACAACTCATCTTAATATATATTTTTTTCTTCTCAAAGTGATGGCCAATTTTTCATATTGTGCTTATTTCTGGATTTTATCTTTTGTTGTCAAACTGCTCATCCACCTTACATTCTCATCTTTGCAGCACATACCTTTTGATATCCCTATGCTACATAAGTGGGGAGGGGGATGCAGGTAGAGAAAAACTCATGGCTTTTTACAACTATTCTCACTTGATCATTTCATCAGGCACTTATGGTGCATGTATCCTCTAGAGAAAAATAAACATAAAATGCATTAATCAATGAATATAAGAAATCATGAACAGGCTCGATTTAGAAACTTTGCTGCCAATGCTTTTCCCGTGAGACCCTTGACGGCTTCCCCAGTCCACTATGCCCAACATCCTTTGGGTGAAAAACCCTCTTGTAATTCTTCATACCACCCGCCTGATTGGAGAAACCATGTACCCCACCTGAGTAACAATCCTCAAGTATTACACAGTCACTCATCTATTCTAACCCTTGTTCTTGATTGCCAAGAAGAAATATCCAAGCTGTAGCTCTCCATCACCACCAAGCAGTTCGAAGGTTCTCGCGAGTTGAATCTTCAGAGATCTTCAGAATTGACTCTCAATTCTTCTTTATTGACCGTTTATATTTCTTTTTGCTGAATCCTTTTCTTTTATGATTTTTTATGCATGCAGCCACTTAAACACATGTTGGACATTGTGGAAAGTGTTTGTTATCTGTCAAAACTAGAAGATATTGAACGTTTGGCTAACACTTTTTATGTTTGTTCTCTTTTTGTCCATTATACACTTGATCCTAAATTTGTTGAACTCAAATTCCTTGTATCTAGATTTAGGTCAAATAATTTATGACCTGTTCATTGTAAATCATTTTTCATTTTCTTTCTTTCCTTCTTTTTATAGTTTCTTATTTAATTTTGAAGCTTTCTACTTTGATTAGTCAATATCGTTTGCTTGAAATATTTCAAGTTCTTCCATTACAAATGCAAGTATTGTACACAATGGGGCTTATTGCTGTTGCTGTACACAAACTAATTGAAAGTAACTTGTTGCTTCCCTTCCTTCTCTTCCAAAGATTCATTGTAGGGTCATAATCTCAATATCCTTATTATTATAAAAATGGATGCTCAATAATTTGTTCAGATGATAAGTTTTGAACACCACTTTATAAAATATGAATTCTATGCTTCTTCTCATTGGCCATTTTCTCACTTTAAAGTTTTAACCATGTTGTAAAATTGTTTTTTAATCTATATCTTATCCTTATCCTCTGAGCACTTTCAAATTTAGTTGTTATAGATTTTCTTGTTTCCTAACTTTTCAGTGTCTTGAAAATTTCTAATTTTTCCAACCTATCCAAAGTTTTAGTTGTATGAGGATTAGTATGTTTGGTTATGCTTTCTTGGTAATTAGTTTAAATACCATTCTTGTTGTATCTGTTATTGTAAGTGAAGGTTTAGCTTGAAGGAAACTGCTTTCTGGATCCTGTGATTGTTTTTTAATATTTTATTATTTCAATTCTTTAGGCATACTAGACTAGTGACAATGTAGCGAAAAAAAAAAAAAAATATATGTCCAGTGCTTCTAGTCTTTTGCTAGTTTCCTGTTTTCTAATTCCTTCCTTGATTTGTTTGTGAGGTTGTAGAAATCCATCTTACTTATTATTAGGGGCCATTTATTCCTCTTATTATTTTTTAAAACAGGACATTTCCTATTCTGGTTTAAGATGCACTATGATAGATCTTATGCGTGCATGCTTACTCATGCAACTAGTTATCTAGTTTTAGCTTCTCTGTGCTAATCAATTAATCTTGTTAGCTTGACAACTGGTGGAGACAAATACTTGGACTTGCTTTTGATGAATAGTTTTTGATATATTTTGATTTTGGTTTAACACATCTGTCACCAACATTCAGTTCGCTCCTTGTTTTAGTCTCTTGACCATTTACCTGGTCATCCAAGTATTCTTCTGCATTCTGTGCTGTGCCAGTCCTTGAGCCATACAATTTTGATGTCCTGTCATGAGTGCATAATTATTTATTCTAGAATGTCTACGTAATGGTTTTAGTGTAGGAGGATAATGAATTTAAGGCATCTTTAAGTATTTTGGTGACACAATAAAATTATCTATCTTGCGAGTGTGATCTACTTGTGCATTACTTTTTTTTTTTTTAATTAGAGTAATCTATTCAAAAATCTTTCATTGTCAATTTTGAACTATCTTCTTTTCTTTGCTCAAATCCTTTATGCGGTGGTAAAGTCTATTAAGGTTCAAGTAATACTTTCTGCTACTGATTTTTTGGTGTCTGAGGTATGTTGTGGTTATTATTCATGTAGCAGGTTTTCAGAAAGTTCCTATTTTCATGCAGACTGGTGCTGCAGAGAAACCAGTGGTTGCTGTTGATGAGATTTCTGATGTCATATTGGACTCACCCCACAAGGCAAGTAAAGAAGTTAAAACAAAGTTCCTCTAAATCTCATTTAGGGAGATACCTTTTTTGTGCAGAAGATTAGGTGAAAAACATGGATCTTTTCTAGCATTTGAATATGGAATTAAAAGTTAAATGTTCAATAGCACTTGTACTTCTTGCTCCCCTTCAGATGAAGAGATTAAGTGAACAAATAAAACGATCCTAGTTGAAGTATTTCTAATGTGACCAGCACAAGCACCTTCCTACAAGTGTCTCGAGGAGTGTCCTAGAAATGCTTGGCATTTTAAAGAGTTGGAAATTATGCCATCTTTCAGGAGACAGGCGTGACTTTCATTTTGAATTGTCATGCTTCATGGACTGTGACTGTAAATTGTTTACTATTGACTTATGTTGTGGTCTTCTGAAAACTGGATGTAGATTGACCATCAAGTAAGAAGCTTACAGAGGAAACATGGTTAAACTTTGTGCTCTTAGCTTTGTTTAACTGTTCTTGAGGTGGGTTGTATCAATTTCTTGTGAATTGTTTCTGTCTATGACATTAATGGAACTTTAACAGCATTATGAGGATGTCACCTGTGTGATGCACTCTTAACTTATAATGCTGTGTGATGCATGAAAATATGTACTGATATTAAGTAAGAGTGGAACCCTTCAATAACTCATTATCGCTCTTGACTTCATTATAAGTTTGTGAATTACATGGGGAAATGGCCAGCCTCATTTCATAGGCTAAAAAAAGGAATTCAATATGGTTGCATCTAATAATTTGCAATGCTTGGTTCCATCAATTCCATTTTCCTTGTAAAGATGTTGCATCATGTGGTCTTTGGCCATTCCATTGGCCTTATGTGTTAACTCTTTATGAATCATTCTTCTAACACTGTATGACATTAGCACTTTGGGGTGTAGGTCATATAAAGGGAGATTAATTCTGGCATGATGATTGGTAGGGGATTTCAATTTATTATTCGTTCCCTTCTTTCTAAAAGGAGGGGGGATAAAGATTATTGATAAATTGGTAAAGTGGTTTGGAGCAGTGGATACCAGAAATTTTCCTGTTGCTGTTCATCAACTGGAAAAGGATCATGATGCACTCATGATAAAGTTACATTTAGGTTTTGTAAGAGAATAAGTACTGTTCATTTGACTATGGGCTTATTTTGCAAAATGTGACTAGATAACAGTCAAAGAGCAGGCAGTTCTTTTCTGCCTGGCTAAGATTACATGAACATCTTAGGACATCATTCGACATATTGAACAATTATGAAGTGCTTTGTCAAGATTCTACATGTGTTACATTTGGCCATCTGGGATGAAGCTCCCATGGTCTTTTTATTGCTGCTAGGGCTATGCATGGGATGAAAGCAATTCTGGGACCCTTGTGACACCCTAATTTTATGTAAATAACGATATTAAGCATGTAGATATCATTGCCTTTTGATTGAACCATAGGCTTTTTCTGTTTAACGTTAGTAATGAAATGAGTTCCTTTTAAGAATTTGAATTCCGAGGAATTCAGGAAAGGTCTTTCTTGTAAAATAACAAAAGGCATTCTGGTTGAGTGCTTTCTAATTCTGCTTGTACAAATAAATTAAGAGAAGAGAGCTATTTATGGATGGATGTGCTATACCATTCCTGGGTTCATATCAACAGATCTTATGTGCTCACCAAGCTGAATATTTCAAAATAAAGTGAATGGATACGAGCTTGCAATGCTGGATTTGGGTTCTAGTGACATGCAATTATTTTTCTAGAACAGGTTTCACCCTGGCATTCCCGCTGATCTAAAAGGTTTTGTAATTAATGCTATATCGATCTTGTAGGTATCTGTCTTTTCTACTTTTCTTGATGCTGACATTTTTTTTCCCCTAGAACTGTTCATAAATAACTTCATCCTTTCATCATGTAATCATGCTGCAGATCTTTGTTGGTGGAATATCAAAGGCACTTTCCGATAAAATGGTAATACGATGTCTGGAGTATTTGGTCATAAATAAAGATATTGCTTCCAGACAACTAAGCGTGCAAGAAAAGCTATCTTTTCTTGTCCTTTCTTTATTATTCTTGTTCAAATTGTCTAATTTGTGAGCTAGGGTCTTGTTGCTTTTTTCCAGCTAATGGACATTGCCAGTGCCTTTGGACCCTTAAAGGCATTTCAGTTTCAGATATGTGAGGATCCTGAAGAACCATGTGCTTTTCTGGAGGTATCTATGCTTGTGCTTTTGTTCAATGTCCATTCTTCAGCTCTGCTTTAGAAAGTCTTGCACGGATGACTTGGTATTGCAGTAATGAGAAAACCTTGAATTCCAACATTTTCTATGTTTGAGTTGGAATTCTAACAAAATGGCAGAGCTTAGACAACAAGTTTTTGCATCTCCAAGTATATTTCTTTCATTTAGATTATATAGGACCTTTGTGAAAATTAGGTCATGAATCCTGGTTTCACTGCAGTTATGACATGCAGACAGGGCATGTATCTAGATGTGCAATCAATTCGTCCCGGTCTTTTCTCTTTTTGTTGTTAAGCTTGGATTATCCCATATCCCAAGACACAACATATGCTTCTGGAAGATAAATCTTCTTCGTGACTGACTTTTGTAGCCTGTTATCACTGCTTCAGTACATAGACCAGTCAGTTACACTGAAGGCATGTGCGGGACTCAATGGTATGAAATTGGGAGGCAAAGTATTGACAGTGGTTCAAGCATTTCCTGAAGCAATGTTAGAGGTGGTTGATTATCTTCTTTTTCCTTCTGTTTTTCTGTTTGCGGATTTTCTGTTTTCCCTGAGTATTGACAAGAAATCCTGTGATCTCTTTCCATGTGTATTTAGAGTTTTCTATTTAATACTAGGAATCATCTTTGCAGGATAAATCTGGAATTCCATTATATGGGATTCCTGAACGTGCAAAGCCGCTTCTTATGAAGCCAACACAAATCCTCAAGCTTAAAAATGTGGTATGTTGTTATGGCTCAGATGTATTTCATACTTATTATCTAGTTTTTTCATATTACATTACAAATTCTCCCTAAGAATAGTCATAAGTTAGCTTCTTAAGTTGGATCTTTCAATTTCTTACTGTTTTTTCTTTTTCTTTTTCTTTTTTTTTTTGTGGGTGTAATGTAATTTAGTTCAATCTAGAGGGCCTAGCATTGTTCTCTGAAGCAGACATTGAAGAAATACAGGAAGATATACGGTTAGAGTGTGCCAGGTTAAGCTTAAATCTTTGAATTTGGATTTGTCCAACAATTTCCGATTGCCAATTAAAAGCATGTGTTGATTCAACCATTCCTGCAGGTTTGGCACTGTTAAATCTATTAATTTAGTGAAGCAGCAGGATACAACCACAAGCCTAGATACACACAAGCTTGACGAGAGTATGGATTCTGCCATCATGCAGCTTGACTTGGGATTTGATCAAATAAACGCAAAAAAAGAAATGACGTCCAAAAGCAATGGGCATGATTCTGGAGAAAATGGCAGAATTGGGCCTTCTGGGAATGCAGGGGAGACTGATGATATCCTGCAAGGAAAGAGCGGAATTGATGATAAATCTCCGAATGGTCATACGAAGGATGAGCCGAGGGAAACAGGTGACTTGAATAATGAGGTAGCTGTTGAAGACTTAAGCTCTGTAGACAATTCCATGTTACCTTCCCAAAAACTCTGTGACCATAAAAATGTGAAAGAATGTTTAGACGTCACAGATAATGAAGGTTCTAATGCAGTTCAAACTGAAACAATACTGGACAAACCTAAAGAAGAGCTGAAGTTGGAAGAAGCTAAACAAGAGGTTATTTGGGAGGAAGCCAAAAGAGAGCCTACTGAGAAAGTAGTGGAGCTGGAAAGTAGTATTGGCATGGCAATGGATCCGACTCAGAAGATTGACAAGGTAGAGGATTTTAATCTGAATGATGTTTTCGAGCCTGGAAGTATTCTGGTCGAGTATGTAAGAGCAGAGGCTTCATGCATGGCGGCACATTGTCTGGACGGAAGACAATTTGATGATCGTGTAGTACAAGTTGAGTATGTTAGTTACGATCTTTACAAAAGGAGGTTCCCCAAATGAGTTTTTCAGATAGTCACTTGCGGAAAAGAGTTGAAGGCCACAATGCGCCAAATGTCTGCCGGAATTCCAACTGAAATATACAATGGACATGCCTCTGTCATGTTGAAGGAATCAGACTGCATTCGTCTTAAACATGTACACTCCCAACTCATTGTTATAATTTTTAAACCTTTCATGTACGAATTGTAGTACGAGATCATGGCTAACTTGAATAGGGTGAGAGAAAATCGAGATCCATTCTTGGGGGGGGGGGGGGGGGTTTAAGTTTTAGAGATTCTCGGCGGCTAGGGCCATGCAGTCGAGCCTTCCTTTGCCTTTGGAGCAGTTGAGATACATATATGTATGATGATACACTTAAACAAGGCTAGAGGGTCATTTTAAAGCTGATATTTGTGTATTAACCCAGAATATTCTTTGTTTTTATTTAAGTATGAGAACTAAGATCTCTGATTTCAACATTTCACATGGGAACAATAAATCTGTATGTATGTTGATTTTGTGCTCTATCCTTTTGACATAGTTGAGAACCATATGACTAGGTTTGATGGTTAAGAAGACATGAGTTGTAACATGGTAATGGGTTTCCTGGTATGGGTGTGCCAAACTCTCAAATAAAACTAAAATAAAATTTCGACCATAATTGAGGCATCTTATTCATTTATTTACTTTAGCGTAATGTATATTGAAATTGTTTTAGTGGGGAGAATTTTTCTTATTTAATTAGAGGTCCGTAGGTATAAGGTTTTATAATGGGGTATATTTCTCCTATATAATTATTAAATAAATTAAAGTCATTATTCAAAATTATATTCTGTTTATATTATCACGGCGATTTTCTACATTTTATGTAAATAATTCATTGTTGGACTTTGTTATATATAATTTTTAGATCACTACAACCGGTATGAAAAGGAATTATTTTTATTAAAAATAAATAGGTTAATCCCAAATTGGGATAAACATGTCATCAAACTTGTCCTCGTAAGTAAATCTCATGTCTTCCAACCATTTATATTATAAAGTTGGTAAATTATTTTTCTTTTATTTATTTATTTATTTTTCCATTAACGCATGTTAAATATAGTGAAATTTATATTCGTGTTTGTCTGAAATTGAAAAAAGATCTTATACTTTTTACATGTGTATGACATAGTTGGATTCACATGGGCTTAAACACCTGATTAATGCAATATTAATTTGTATTTCGTAAACTTATTGAGTTTATAATGATCTTTTATCTTTATATTGGAAATCTTTACACTTTACTCATCTTATGGTATGCTATTCTTTATTTGTATCTTAAATGATGTGAGAAGAGAGGGAGGAGAAATTATTTGTGGTGTAGCCTCGTGTGTGAGAGAGAGGGAATCATAGTTACAATCATCTGCATAATAATAAAATAAAAAAAAAAAAAAAAATCTTACCTAACAACTCTCACAAAATTTTTTTAAATATTTTAGATTAATTAAAAGTTTTTAAATTAAGTAAAAAATTAAAAATATACTAAATTAGACTGTTGTTATTAAATTCAGGGTTGCTAAAATGAAGAAATGCCTTACGCGTCGTTTCATCCTTGCGAACCAAAACGGATAATTGCACCACCCCTGAACTCCTCTCTCTCTCTCTCTCTCTCAATTTTCCGTTCTCTCTCAAGGGAAAGAGAAAAGGAAGTTAAACAGGAGAGAGAGAGAGAGAGAGAGAGAGAGAGAGAGAGAGAGAGAGAGAGAGAGAGAGAGAGAGAGAGAGAGAGGATGGAAGCAGCAACAGGGTTATTGATAGGTTAAACGACCGGTCTAGGTTTTCGAAAAGTGGAATGCAGAAATGGAGTGAGCACGAAGACAACAACTAAGAAGAATACAACGTGCCAAGAACTAGGGTTTATAACTTCCCAATTGGGCGGAATCAAAATCTCCAAAATGACTCAAAAAAAAAAAATTTTTAAAACAACCTCAACCCAAAAAAATTTCCCTAAATAATCCGAATTTGTCGCGTCTCCAAAACGCGACAACCCAAAGTCCAGAGAGAGAGAGGGAGGGAGGAGAGGAGTCCGTGGGGGGGGGGGGAGGAAGAGAGGGGAGGAGAGCGGCGGGGGAGGGAGGAGCGCGGCGGGGGGAAGGAGAGAGAGGGGAGGACCGCGGCGGGGTGCGGAGGGGGGAGGGGAGGGAGAGAGAGGGGAGAGGGCCGCGGAGGGGGGAGGGAGAGAGAGAGGGAGGGCCGCGGGGGGGCGGAGGGGGAGGAGAGAGACAGCGGATGGGGGAGGGAGGGAGAGGAGGGAGGGCCACGGGGGGCGGAGGGGGAGGAGAGAGACAGCGGAGGGGGGAGAGAGAGAGAGAGGGAGGGCCGCGGGGCGGCGGAGAGGGGCGCCCCCCGCAGCCCTCCGTCCCCCCCGCGGCCCTCCCTCTCTCTCTCCCTCCCCCCTCCGCTGTCTCTCTCCCCGCTGCCCTCCGCCCCCCCGCGGCCCCCCTCCTCCTCTCTCTCTCCCTCCCCCCCTCCGCTGTGTCTCTCTCCCCGCGGCCCTCCGCCCACCCGAGGCCCTCCCCTCTCTCTCTCCCTCCCCCCTCTGCCCCCCCCCGCGGACCCTCCCCCCTCCCCCCGCGGCCCTCCCTCTCTCTCTCCCTCCCCCCTTCCCCTCGCGGCCCTCTCCCCTCTCTCACTCTCCCTCCCCTCCCCCCTCCGACCCCGCCGCGGTCCTCCCCTCTCCCCCCGCCGCCCCCCGCCGCGCTCCTCCCTCCCCCGCCGCTCTCCTCCCCTCTCTCCCTCCCCCCCCCCCCGCGGACTCCTCTCCCTCCCCCCTCTCTCTCTCTCTCTGGACATTGGGTTGTCGCGTCTCGGAGACGCGACACACTGTGTCGCGTCTCGAAGACGCGAGAAATTGGGATTATTTAGAAAAATTTTTTTAGGTTGGGATTATTTTAAAAAAATTTTTTATTTTGGGGTCATTTTGGAACATGTCTCCAAAATCTCTTCCCCTCTTCACTTCTCCACTAACATTTCCCTAAACTCAATTTCTACTTCTTCACCTCTTCTTATTCAACCCATAGCTCGTACGTCTCTCTCTCTCTCTCTCTCTCTCTCTCTCTCTCTCTCTCTCTCTCTCTCTAGTTATAATCTCATATGAGTACTCCATATTTCCTTGCTTTTGGTCTTCAAATTGGTATGGTACGGCGTATGAAATTCTTTAGGATGTTGGTAATGCGGTTTTACGTTATGTGTTATTTGATAATTATATTTTTTTACTCGATGAAAACTAGATTAAGTGTATCCTAGCGATTTCTCAAAATTAATCTCGGATTTAGTAAAATTGATTGGGGAGTCCGAGGACTTCACCGTGATGCTCTAACGAGAAATAAATATGCATAATCTTTCATGGAAGACCTTCAAAAACTGAGCTGAGAACCAGCCTAATGCGATCCTCTCCTTCTTTCGGGCTTGGGATCAGGGTGTTGTAACGGATACATCACTGAGTACTGCATAGGCAGAGTTAAATTTGGGTTGAGTACCCTTCAAAAATTTAAGTTCATTTTAGTATGCGTGGCAAGTGCATTTCCCATGTGTTGATGCTTGAAGGAGAGGATATAAAAGGGCAAGGTAGTAGAATAAGCTGCTTACAGGTGAATTTAAGGAAAGTAGCTAGATTAATGGTCACGGGAGACTTAACTCTTGAAAAACTTGTGTGTTATTTAGAAAGATGTGGTATGCCTGAGGACAAAGAAACATGAATAGAGAATCACTTGCTTCTGCATTGAGTGTGAAAACTGGAAACTTGGGGATATTGTGTCTTCCATTTTTGGAACTTTTGGATCACTTTGGGATCTATGCTTGGTGGCTTTTGTTGTCATGGGATACTTAATAATGGTCAAATATCGAAGGCAGTAATTCTTTGAGAACCCTACCCTGTTTGGACAGAGGCAAAGGCAGTTATTTTCATCTTTTATTTTAAAATTATAGTGGAAAAAGCTGATGTATGGTTCTGGATAATTGGCTTGGGATAGTGGAAGCATTTGGAAATTATCCAAAGTTCTGCATTTGTGTTCATTATATTATGCACCTTATAAATTTTTCTTCCTTATAAAGGGCTCACCTTATGCACAAAGCGCTCCCCGGCGCCTTCCCCTTGCATTTTTTGTAATGAGGCTATTTCTACGCCTCGAACCCGTGTTCTTGAGGTTATCAAAGGAGCAACTTAATCATTGCACTAAAGTTCACCCTCTATAAAATTTTCTTTCTTATACCAAAAAAAAATGTGGGAATGGTAGGTCTATTTCACTATAAAGATGCAGATATCAAGATGTGTTCTCCAGCAGATACCGCGTTGCAATTTAGCCATGTTTCATACAAGTCATAATGTTGGGTTGAAGTTAAAAGTCCAAGGCCTCACACAACACCTCGTGCTTAGGAAATTAGTTGCTTATAAGGCCCTTTTTTCAATTGCCCCAATATATTTGGAAAGACTTTCTGCACTTCTTTCAAATTACAACCTGAAACCTAGCACGCAAAACTTATCACCTCCATGTTGTCCACGTTGGTAATTTTTAACTTAATTTAGCATTGTGGGAGGAAAGTTAATTGTGGGTTCATGGATTCAAAGAGCTGGGAAAAGGCATCCACATGCATGGTTGGAGATTTGTAAGAGGGTTGATGCTCAATAAATAAAGACAATCCTTATGGTGCTCTGTTTCATTGTTTCCATTAAACATGACATGTATATATACTCCCGCTCTTAAAAGAGTGGCATTTTACAGTCTCAGTATCTGGTTTTTTGACAGTTCATTGTGTTGCCTCTTGCATCATATACCCTCTTTGGTTTAGGACTCTTAGATTCTGTGTCCTCTTGAATTTCTCAGGCAGAGTATGCCCATTTACTGGGAAGAAAGCCAACAAGGCAAATAAGGTTTCGTTTTCAAATCACAAGACCAAGAAGCTGCAGTTTGTGAACCTACAGTACAAAAAGATTTGGTGGGAAGCGGGGAAACGTTATGTCAAATTGTGTTTGTCAACCAAGGCAATTAAAACGATAGAGAAGAATGGACTGGATGTGGTTGCTAAAAAGGTTGGCATTGATCTGAACAAGGAGTAAAATATTAGCTTGCTAACTTCCAAACATACTGGTGAAGTAGCTTTGGCTGTTTGTTTTGTTAATCAATTGACATTCTGTATTATCCTCCTCCCCCCTTTCTCTCCCCAACTGGGAAATTGAGAAATTTATTTGTACTTGTGTCTTGAGGTTATTTAATGTGTAAAATCAAGAATTTGCTGCTGTGTTCCTTTTCTTGTAAACGGTGAAGACATTGTATTGGAGAAGTAAACTAAGCGGATCAGGGTCTAACACAAGTAACAATAGAATTTGCAAAACTAGTTCATGTCGGTAGGAGATTCGATCAATAGAAGTAATCAAACAATTAAAATCAAATTGAGAAAGTCAATCTTGAAATCAAGAAATTTCATTAATTTGCAAAAGTTCATAAGTCAAGAGAATTCTATTAATTTGCAAGTCAATTCAAAAATCAAGAAATCTCATCAATTTGTAAGCCAATTCGGAAATCAAGAGAGATTTTATCAATTTGTTCAATCATATCATGTGCATAATTAGATTATCAAAATTAGAATGTACATATTAGGAATAAGAGCAGATCACATTGTAATTTAAAAACTTTTCTTAAATTATTTCTATACAATTTTCTATATATATATATGGAATAATAGAGGAGAAGAAACTCATTCAAGCCAATTGACACGGCGTCAGAGCTATCTATCACAATCTAAATAGTAGTGTTCTTGTTTTAGCCCCAGGGGCTCTCGAATATCTTTAATTCGATTCTAGGGACTTTAGTGTCCTTGCTTCAGTCCCAGGGGCTATGGAATATTTGGTCTTCTCCTCTGGTTTCAGTAGTTCTGATTCTAGAATTATTTTCGAATCACATGTTCTGGTTTTTATTTAAGAGGGTTACAATTTTTTACACACTTTTGAGTTTTTTTTTTTTTAATCACTATAGCTACAGAAAATTCTTTGTTCGGTTTAGTGGAAAAAATTATTCAATTTGAAAGTTTCAATTTAGGATATATGTCTAAGGCAAAGAATTGTGGGGTCATATTGATGGAACTTCTATTGCAGCAAATGACAAAACTAGCCTTGCTACATGAGAGAAAAATGATGCTTAGATTATTTCCTTGATTCCTATTGAACCACACATGGTCAATAATTTGTGCTCTTTTACAACAGCCAAGAAGATGTGGGAATATTTGAAACGTATTTGCAATCAGAACAATAATGTAAAACATTTTCAGTTGGAGCTGAACATTGCAAATTGCAACCAATGTAATCTTTTAGTTCAAGAATACTATTCTGGTTTTCTCAATTTATGGATAGAATATTCGGCCATTATACATGATAAAGTATCACGAGAGGCACTGGCTGACCTCAAAGAAGTTTATGACACTAGTCGACAGATTCAGTTTCTCATGAAACTTATACAAGAATTTCAGGTTACAATGGCTGCTTTGCTGAACCAAGATCAAATTTCTCTTTGGACGTGTGTGTTGGAGAATTATTTTGGGAAGAACATGGATTAATCACTGAAGAAGCTATGGTACAAGATAAACTCACCTTAGAGGCTGTGATAGTTGCTCATGCTACTCAAGAAAAGAGAAAAGGAAGAGATATGAAGTAGGTGTAGTGCTATTCATGCAAGGATTTCAGACATATTTCTAAAAATTACAGTCGAAAATTCTATAACTACTGTAAATAATGTGGTCACATTATTAAAGAATGTTCAATACAACCAGAGAACCGTCTAACCAAAGACTTCCATGCAACGGTTTATACCCCTTCCCTTATAGAGCTAGCAGATCAAGGTCTCATGATAGCACTTCCAACAGTCGCTTATTAAGCTGCCTTGACTTTGGAAATGGTGCAACAAATGATTATCTCAGCATTCTCTATGTTGGGTATTCAAAATAAGACTAAACACAATCTTCAATCTTTTTTTGTTGACTCTGCGTTTTCGAATCATATAATTGGTACTTTTGATTATTTCACAATGTTTGATCCTATTGTAGTGCATAATATATTCAAATTGCGGATGGTTGTTCTTTTCCTATTGTTGTTGTTAGGGATATTGATTCATCTTTTTCGTATTGTGTTTGTGTCTCCTGAGTTTTCATCTAACTTAATTTTAGTTAGTCAATTGGTAGATAACAATTGTAATGTACATTTCTCTCATAATGGTTGTCTTGTGTAGGATCAAGGGTTTGGGAAAGTGATTACGAAGGTGTCTAAAGTGGGAAGATTGTTTCCTATACATTTTCTTAGTCCTGATATTTCCTTTTTGGCTTGTAACACTATAATAAATCAAAGTAGGGTCTGGTATAAGTGTTTGGACCATCCTAATTTGTTTGGACCATCTTAATTCACTTGTCTTGTCTCTCTTATTGAAATATAGATTCTTGGCCAATAAAAATCAATCTTCCTCTTTAGTAAGACTTTACTATTTCCTTTTTTTGGTCATCATGTAGATAAATGTTTTGATATTATTCATAATGATATTTGTGGTGTTTCTCATGTGCTCTCTCATACGCATCATAAATATTTCGTGACATTTATTGATAATTACAATCGATTTACTTGGATTTATTTTTTTCACTGTAAAAGCGAGATCTTTTCCACGTTTCAAAGTTTCTTCACTGTGAGGAGGGTGACCTTCTTTCTATTCTTACGCTGTATCGTCAGTTGGTTGGAATCCTTAATTATTTGACAATTGCCGTCCTGACATTTCTTTCGACATTCAGTAGGTCAGTCAGTTTATACATATCCCTCGACATCTTTACTTAGTTGCTGCTCATTGTTTCATCCACTACCTGAAGGGTACTTCTGGTCGTGTCTTATTCTTTCCTATTAGATCCTCCCTTCGATTAATTAGTTGCAGTGATGGTGATTGCGTAGGCTGTCTCGACACTCAATGCTCTATTAATGGTTGGTGTATATTTCTTGGCTTTGCATTCATTTATTGGAAAAGTAAGAAACAAGCTCGGCTATCTAAATCTTTCATCGAATCTAAATATCGTGCTATGTCTACTGCTTGTTTTTAGATTATCTGGTTGTGCAGTTTATTGGCTAAAATTAGAATCCGGTCCCACATCTCTTTATGCAAATAATACTAGTATTACTCAAATTGCTGCTTATACTGTTTTTCATGAATGCACCAAACTCATTAAAGTAGATTGTCATTCTATTCATGAATTTTTTAAGAATCAGGTTATCTCACTACCGTATATTACCTCAGATCTTCAATTGGCCTATATCCTTACCAAGGCACTATCTTGACCTCGCCACCAATTTTTCATAAACAAATTGATTTTCTTAATCAGCCACATCAATTTGAGGGGAGATATTAGTAGAAGATTCAATTAACAGGATCGATCAAGAAATCAAAATCAAATTGAAAAAATCAATTTCGAAAATCAAGTGATTTTATCAATTTACAAGTCAATTTGGAAATCAAGCAGATTCCATCAATTTACAAATCAATTCGGAAATCAAAGTATTTCATCAATTTGTAAGTCAATTCGAAAATTATGAGAATTTCATCAATTTACTAAATCATACCACATATATAATTAGATTACCAAAATTAGAATATACAAATTAAGAATAATAGTAGATTATGATTGTAATTTAATAATTGTTTTTGAATTATTTCTGTATAATTTTTTATATATGTGGAATAAATGAGCAAAAGAAACCCATTCAGGTAAATTGGCAGTTCATGGTCTGTTTATTATACCAGCTAAACATATCTATTAGTTGGAAGTCCCGAGGGTTTATGGCATTTATTAAAACCTCCAGTAGACCTGCTTTTAAACTAAGCCATTCAGGGTCTAACACAAGTGTAGAAGAGAGGATTTGTTCGGCAAGTCTGGTGCTAATAGCCGCAATAACACAAATTCATGGGTCAATTGGACCGCATGACGGTGTGCACGGGCCAATCTCGTGACTTTGGCGGGCGATGAACTCCTAGCTTTAATTGGCTGGGAATGGAAGAAAAATGAAAATCAAACAAGTGAGCATGTTTTTTCAACCTTACACAGGCCAAATAGATGCTGGAGACTCGGACAGACCACCTGAGCTGAGTACCATTTTCCCAACTTCCTGTACAATCTAAATGCCATAAAAAATAAGCCTGAAAGAAATCATCAAAGAAAAAAAAAATTGAAAACAAGCCTGAAAGATATTTCAATTTTCATTTCTTAGCTTCAGCGCTAGATTTTCAGGTACCAGAACATTTGATTTACACGATAGTTAGTAAGCCATTTCATGGGCCATTACAAGCACTAAACAGATGTACAGTCCATTTGTCACTGTGAGCGCTCATTTTTTTTTTTTTCCTGATATTATACCAACTGATATATATAGAATCATACTCCGATTAATCCGATTCATGTTCAAGTCACAAATTGAACTTGTGACCTTGATTAAGAGATCCAACACCACATCCCACTAAACCAACTGACGGTTAACACTATGAGCGCCCATGCTCAACAGCTTTTACTGCATAGTTTGACCTCACCATCTCTTTTACAGCAACCGTAGGGCATCAACCCTTCATATAACAGATACATTCAGTGAACATAATGGCAGTAAGTGTTAAACAAATGGATAGAACTTTCTGAGTCCAAAAATTATTTAAGAAATATTATATACTTATTTTGTACTTATCTAAGATATACTTTGATATAAAATGACGATAAGAGAGAAAGCTTCTTGGTTACATATTACAAAGGAATGATTCGTGTGATATATACGCTCACTGAGACAAAATGGAGCAAGTTGAAGTGGTCATCTGAAGGGTTCAACTGGGGCAGATTCTTGAAGAATGGCAGCTGCCTCGAAGAAATCAACAGCTTCGGTAGCTGATGAACCAATCTCAGCTTTGTAGAGCAGTCCAAGATTGTACCAAGCAGAAGGGTTTGTTCTGTCAAGTCGAAGTGCATCAGTGAGAAAGCTTCTCACAATTGGCAATGACTGGTTACCAAGCTTTTGGAGAACAGTAGCAACGGAAATCAAACTTGGCACATGAGTTGGCTCCACATCTAATGCATTTCCATATGCCTTCAGCGCTTCTTTGGGCAGACCCTTTGCTTCATAAAGTAAGCCTAGCAAATTATCACCATGTTAGTCTCGGAATACATAAATTGTTACAAGTTTTTAAAGATTCAGAAAGTTTACACTTCAGCTTGCACAGGACACGTTCAAAGAGGTGTAGAATTTTTATCTCTTGTGAAGTGCAGAAAATTGAACGGCGATATCTTGCCATGTCCTTACAGGGTAATAGAAACTTACATGAGAGTGATTCTTGGAGGTCCAAGAAATAAGACATATACACCTAACACATACGGGGGATTCCATCACTTGCAAACCTTACATTTGAACTATAGTTTCTAAGTGTTTGGAAGTAAGGGGGAAAAGTGCTTGTGGAGAATAAGTTCATCTATGAATCTAAATTTTGAACTTTCCAACTAAAATGGTTTTGGTTTAACAGAAGTCTTCTAAAGCGAAATTTTAATTGGTATGCAAAAATAAACATCTTTGCATAAAATTTCTTTCCAGTAGCTGACAAAAAATAACACATTAGTACTATTTCCAAGACCTTATGGAGTCCAAACACTCAAAAGTGCATATATTAGCAACTTGCTTCTGCTTCATCAGAAACCCCTATTAGATTGCAATCTGATGCTAATTGTCATTCTTGTGTTCTTTTTGTCATATTTTCTATAGCCTAGGCACAAAGTCACCACACAACAAACGCCATACTACCCTTACTACCAGCTATGAAACATTATAGAGAAAGAGGTTGACTAAAGAAGCTTAAAAACAACATACAAAATATCAGGAAAGAACAAAGTTCAAGACATTGTACCTGTAGTATGCCATCTGGATGCAGAATGAGGATTTATCAACTTTGACTTTGATAGACAGACCTCAGCATCCCGCCACCAAGACAAGCTTGTGTACACATTAGCAAGATCATGCCATGTTTCCATTTCTAGAGTCCTATCATGTCTTCCCCTGTTCTGTGAGAAACAAGGGTATAAATTTACTGACCAGAGACATGTTAAGGTTTTTCTCTCTGTATTTTTGCATATGCACATGTGACAAAATAAGTATTTAGTATTGGATTGGTTCTATCCTTTTGTTTGTCATCTGGGGTTTAGCATTTTGACAAAAGTGGCCCCACATATTCCATATAAGTAAAGACCTTGTTACGAACCTTACTAGAAATATAAACTTTTGGTTTTGTCTAACTTGCGATACAAAAGGAAGAATGGATAATACATTTATCACAACACACCAAAAGGTGATAAATTTGTACCTTTACAAACCTCTTTCCAACTCCAAAGCTTTTCGTGTGAACCTGAAGAATAGCAAGAAGATGGGTATACGTCTCAATGGCATTCCTTAACTGGCCCTGTACAATCTGGAGCTTTGCTTTGGTTCGCAAAAGTTCTCCTTGATCCCACTTCCCAGTCTGATCCAATGCAGCATTCACTGTGGTCTCCGCATCCACATATCTTTTTTGAGCTGACAATATTCTAGCCATAAGGATCCACACTTTCACGCTGGATCCAGCCTCAAGTCTCAGCAACTGCTTCACATGATAGAGTGCAGCATCCAGCTTCCGTTGCTCAGCGTATTCAAGACTAAGATGGAATAATACAGATGGATCTCTTTCTCTCATAGATCTTGCTGCATATTCCAGTGCCTTGAGTGCTTCAGACTGCCTTAAACTCCTCTCTGAATCAGAACCAACTAGTCTTGACTGAGCTGACAAAAGAACACCCAGCAAACAATTTGCAACACTAATCATCTCTTCACATCTTCCATGAAAGTTGTTAAGTACTTTTCGAGCATAATCTATCCCTTCTATGGTAAAATTAGGATTCTGCGAGCAAATTTTGGATGCCAGTAACAACTCTCTTGTGCAGTTTGGATGTTCTCTGATGTTCAAAAAATTCCTCAAAAGATTTAAGGAAATAATGTTTTCACCCTCCCCAAAATAACACAGAGCTAATGAATAATATCTTTCTCCACCTTCCGTAATATTAGGAAGCAATTCTTCTATTTGATGAGCTAGTGCTTTTAAGTCACCTGCTATAGATACTGCAAAAGAAAGATGGTCTAGAATTGACGGGTCCCATGGGATCCATCTGCGAGCATATTTCCTTAGAAGAATCAACAACAGTAAGATAGCCTCTTCAATGTTGTTTCCTGGCACAAAGGAACCTTCCACCTGAGAACGGAGGTTTGGGGGGCTTGCCTCACAGCCACTGTACAGAAGGAAAATTGCAAAATCTTTCTCTATCTTGGACATTGTTTCCATGTCAAGATTCCACTGGTGAAGGAGGGCTTGCCGATATGATAAGATTGCTTCCTGAAAAGCCCCATCAAGTTTCCACAGCTTGGGAAGCAACTCAGCAGCCTTATTCAGAGTCTCCTGCAATTTACAATCACCGGCAAAGTTTTCAGGCAAGCCTTCTGGTAATGCAGATTCAATGGTGTCCAGGATAATTTTGCATGATTGAGCAGCTTCTGAAAAAATAAATTTACGAGAAAGTTAGACATGTTTGTGGCTTTGGAAATTTACTGACTTCGACAATAGTTGTTGTGTTTAAGCATATTTTTCTTTTGTTTTCTATTCTATTGCCTCTTTTTTTTGGGGGGGGGGGATATACTATGATAAGAATCATCAAAAGTTCTTTTAATCAGATCTATCCTCATACCTGATATTTATACTAATTAATGTCCACTTGCCTGCTTTAAAATATGAATTGCACTAGATGAATGAAGGGCTGAATATATAAAGTTTAAATTGCACTTATGTTAAAGAAATATCGGAGAAATTGATGACACACAGGTCCTTAAAGTATGGGTACATAGCTGACAAGACCAGGAACTGAAGAATGCCCCAAATGGCACCAAGATCAACACTAAAATACAAGGGAAAATTCAAATCAAAGAAGGTTGGATAGTGTACCTCTAAACCTCCCAAGAGCCTGCAAAGACTTCGCCTTGAGAAAGATTGCTTCGATGAGTAAACTAACAGCATGCATAGACATTAAAGGGCCAGGATTGCTTTGTGAATGCCGTCTATTTGGTTCACATCTTACAGCAACTGAGAATTTTATTTTGGAAGTAACAGCAGCAATGTCTATTCCTTCGAAAACATGAAGAGCAGCTTCTACATTTCCCTTTTGATACTCGAGTCTGCCCAATAAAGCTCTTGCTTCCTACAAATTACAACAGTTGCTAAATCACACATGTGACGTCAAGAAACTACATTGATGAAGAGTTCTGCTACTGTTTACCTTTAAAGTGTCCTACTTATAAGTATTTTGGTAACAAAAATACTACATTTGACATAATTTTAATGACTGAACACGATAATGACTATGAGGGAAAGGTAAGTGCATTTTTTCTTTAATCAGAAAGTTTAAATGCAAATTTAACTCAAAATGATACTACATTAATGACTGAACATAATGATGACTACGAGGGAAAGATAAGTGCATTTTTTTTAATCAGAAAATTTAAATGCAAATTTAACTTAACATGATACCACATCCTCATCTAGTGTTTATGAGGATTGTGGAACTATCATTATATGAATAGATGCCGGAAGCTACAAATTACATAGATGCAATTTTTTTACCCTTAACATGTCAATATATTGATTCATTGCAACTAATAACATGCCAAAAAATAAAAATAATAAAAAAAGAGCTTCATTAGAATCTGCTATTTACTTGGAATATTAGTTTAACAAACTGCCTAAATTTGTTCATTTTCTTGAAATCATTTGGAAGACATAAGAGGACTTGAACAATAGACTAACTAAAGCACATTCAACACATGGAACCACCATACAGAAAGCAAAAGAGACGACTGCAAACTCTATAGAAAATTTCCTATGGCGTTCATTCTATAGCAGCTCTTCTACTAATCAATGAACGTCTTTCAAATAATTGCCAAACTATGACAACATGAAGCCACCATAGAAATATTTAGGAGACTTCAATAAGCCACTTTAGTTCAAAAATGAAACATCATCCCTAAAGATACAACCACATTTAAACCAAACTAGGTAAAAGAAACTAACCTCAAAATTCAGAAAGCCACTCTCACGGAGAGATGACTCAGCTTCTTCAATGTTACTGGTATCAACCTTAGTTTCTGTCTCTGCAACTCTTGATGAATAACCTCCACTAGCAGAATAATCGCGGGTCGCTAAAGACTCCGATGAAGTAATTGTCTCATCTACTCTCAATTGCTCTCCTGAACATATACACTTCATCATCTTACCCATCCTTCTGTTAACTCCAAATCCTTTCCTTCTAATCCAATTCTTTATTCTCATAATGCTTCAAACCACACTTCAAATTCATCCAAAACCAAACAACAAGAAACTACAGTGTGAGATTCACAACATCAAACCACAAATTCGCTTTTCATACAACTACCCAGAAAATGTTTTACTAATCACTTAACTACAAATCAAGTCAATGGTAGAACTAAGTATCAGAATTGAGGACATATAACCAGTACATGAAAAAAGAATAAAAATTAAGTTAATATTGGAAATTTTGAAGTTCTTTACCTCCAAAACCCTACTTTACAATCTTGAACATTCCATATTCAATTCTTTCGCTACAAGAAAATCCATTTCACAAATCTACCAAATTTGCAAATCAAAAGCTCTAAAACAATCTAAAAAAATAAAAGATGAAAAGATAAAACCCCAAATCACGAACAGTCACAAAAGTACAGAAAAATCATAAAAATTGAAAGGCTAAAGGAAATACAGCAATAGCCCATTAAACCCAGAAAGTATAACAAGCAAAGTAAGAAGAAAGAAAAAAGAAACGACCCAAGAGAGAAAAAGTCTTACCTGTGAATAGAAAACAAGCATTGAAATAGTCCACAAGACATAATCATATAAACCCATCACACCCATTTCACTCCAAAGGCAGTCTTTTGCGCCTTTTGAATTTTCCTCTTCCTATACAAGAAGAATCCAAAGCTTGAGCGCCTTTTTAGCGGGGTTGCTCATCATTTCTGTGTGTGTGGTTTTCGTGGGGTCAAGCGCGGAGGGCGAGAGAGAGAGAGAGGGCCGTGTGATCCAAAATTCCAACACTCCGAGAGAATTTAAGTGGAATCTCTCTCTCTCTCTTTGTGAGGAGGTGTGAACAAAGTGTGAAAGATTCTGTTAATGATTGACAATCCGTGGTCGGTTTGTATACTTTTTCATCAGTTTAATGAGTTACATCGTCCAGAGTGAAATCCAAAGGTAACAAAATATTATATAAAATAAATTATATTATAAAAACTTTACTAATAAATGACAGTATGTTACGTGATGTTGCATAAAATTTTAATATAAGTAAATTAACAAGTAACGAAATTTTATTAATTCAAGATTGTTAAGTTCCTAGTAGCATTACTTTTTAATTTAATTAATGGAATGAGAGGGGGACAGGGTGAGGATTTGTGTAAAGGGGAATGTCTAACCGTCTGGTGCCTGGTGGGATGGTTTGATATTGCCTTTTTGGTCAAACTGTCTGATCAGCGGAATTAGAAGTGAGGGTAGAGATTGTCAGCAAGGTTATGCCAATTTTAATTAATTGATTGAACCATTTATTTGTTTTATTTATTAATTTCTCACCTGACTTAAGCAATGTTTTTAAAACTTAATCGATAAATAATTCAATCAATTTATTGATTCATTTATCAGATCAATCGAACCATTCACAAATCGAATGATATCATCATGATTTCATATATATAATTTGTGTATTATATATTCTAAAATAACTATTATGTTGATTTAAACTAGTTTTAGATATATTTTTTTCTTTAAATCGATTTGAACAGTTTATCGATTTTATCAGTTTTAACATATTTTAAATAATTTTGACTCAATTTGATTTCATCTGATATAACAATAAAAACTGTATTAAAATTATAAAATGGTTTTCGATTGAACCGGTTTAACCATGGGTTTAGGTGGTGCATAGATTGCAGGGGAAGTGACAGGCAAAGGAATAAGACACACTGGGGAATTAAAACTGAAGTTTCAGTTTGATTTTTGGTATAGTCCCTCTGAAATCTTAGATTCACCCTACTAATAATTTATATGCTCATTAAATAACGACATAAAAATAATAATAAAAAAATATTAACCTCTATTTGTAGATGAGCATCAATACAAATGATTTTTAGCTACTGGGATGATATTATGGATTCTTTGGAATAATTTAGATTAGAAAATATTTTTTCTCTGACAATGAAAAATTGGATTGGAATGATGTGAGATTTTCAATCAAAAGTTATTAAATGTTAATAATAACTTCAGCAAAATTGAGAATTTTTCTAAGATTTGTTTGAAGGAATTCGTAAATGAAATAAGAAAAGTTGAGAGGAGGAGAGGAAAAACTATGTTTTAAGGTATTCTAGGTCTTCCTTTGTTTGGTACAGACTCTATTTTTAGGTATTAAAGGGTCATATGGTGCATTCTTTGACCGATACACCCACATATATCTTTAATTTTGAATATTCACAAGGTTTAGTTATGGCGGTGATCTTGATGTGATTCTAGAAATGATTTGAACGAGAAAACAAAATATTAGAAACGCTGATAAGTTTGCATGCTACAAGCAATAACTGGAGTTTGATCGGTAAAGGATAAATGATAAGAATCGAGGTATACCAACTTGTTCTGCTAATAGGATATTAGATTTTTCTAATTAAAATTTTAAATTTAAATTTTGAGAATAGAAAAATGAGTGCCGAGAAAATTTATCTTTAAATTAAATTATACAATATTCAAATCAAATTAATTAGATAACTCAAATACCGATAGTCAAATAAAAAAGAAAATGATAAGAATCAAGATATTTGGAGAACTATATGAATTTCATTACAATTAAATATTTGAATAATCAAGATGTTTAAATTATTCAATTGGTCTTATGATTTTGTCAATAATCAGAAATCATGGCATGCACTAAGTTTCAAGTGCCATATCTTTGATTAATTAAAGATTAAATCACATTTAATTTAAGATTATTATCAAATAGTAATCCAAATGGAGAGTTTAAAGTGGGGGTCACAAAGCTGGTTATTTTGAGTGTACAAGATCTATATTGATCAATAGACAGTCGGTTTAGTGGAATGAGATATTACGTCCCTTAATCAAGTCTTGAGTTCTAAACTTAAGAATGAAAAAAACAATGTTGAAAGAGTCACCCTTTAATAAAATTCTCACAAATGTTCAAATTGAATTAATAGAAATATAGTTTTGAATATCGGTGGTGAAAAAAAATCCATGCTGGGGCAATGGTGGGGATTTGCATCCGATAAGAGCAAGAAGCTAGAAATGAGATACTCCCAGGGTCCCAGGATCATATCATCTTAGTTGATAGTATCTGTGAACTAATTAAGGTTAGAAAGGGTGGAGGTGGGAGAAATTATCAAAAAGACCTTAACTCATAAATGACCAAGTTTTACTTAATTACTTACTTTCTAAATTTTAATTTTTTTCTAAATATTTAGAATTGTTCAAATTTCTCTTATTATTACTAATAGTGAAACTTTTTGCTTATTTTCATGTTTAAAAATAATATTTTGAAAATTTCTTTGAATACTATTTTCACTACAAAAAAACTTGTATTTAGCCACAAATTTTCTTAATTTTCCTATCTTTTTCATTTTAAAGCTAAAAGGAAATATCCAGAAAACAAATAAAATAAAATCTTAATCTCTTGTATTTATTTCTTTTAAGGCAAACCCAACTTTACACAAATTTCATTTATCAGTAATGCAATAACAAGACAAATTACTTATAAAATTCATATTTTTCACTTGTTTAATAGTGCGTAGCGCAGTTGGGTCTGGCGACGTTGTTGTGGCCCAAGAGAGAGGAACAAGACCCGAAAGATATGTCCTTGAACCTTGGACTCCATTTTGGGCCTGGACTAGTTTCATTATTCTTTTTTTTTTGTACTTTTTTTTTTTTTGGTATTATACCGATCGGTATCTGAAATCATACTCCGACTAATCCAGTTCGGGACTTACAATAGCCCATTTAAGGGAGCTATCTTCTCAACATATTTTTTTCCATACTCAAGTCACGAGTTGAATTCGGGAACTTGGTTAAGGGATTTAACACCACATTCCACTGACTAACTGTCCGTTAGTAGTTTCCTTATTCATTTATTCATTTATTTTCTGGTTCTCATCGATCAGCATTCGGGTTTTACTTAACATATCCGATTCGAGTACTATGAGATCCATTAAGGATAATTTTTTTAATAAACTATCATTATTTGATAATTATATCGTATCTAACTAAATTTGATTTTAAATCAAGTCGGGAATTTAAGGGATAAAATTCTTTAAACGTATATTTTCTTTGTACAAAAAACTCCATTATTTCTCATGTTTAATTCCATTGTTAGGTAGACATATATCACCAACATTTATATCAAACAAATTATATTTATTAATATTTAAACCATTAATCTAGAAATACTTATATATAATTAATTAACAAAGGGAATTATCATCTACTCTGGCTGTAACTTCTATCTATTTGACCAAATTGAACTCCCAGCCAATATTAAAGGATATTAATGTTTTTCGATTCAAAAGGGATTTTCTAAAATTTATGAGTATCGAAATATATAGAGTTATCGTTATTATATTTTTATTGAATCAGCATCGTTTTATTATTTATAAAATAATAAAATAATGTTGAATGGATATTCAGTGACTACAAATCTATGAATATCAACATCATCTAATCATTTAATAAGTTTATTAATTATCCGATATGAGTAGTCTGAGCATTATTGTCTCTGTCTCATAAGTTTATTAGATGTCTAATATTTCTCCTACTATAAAAGGAAAAAAAAAGTGTTAGGTAAGCACTTTATGCTTTGTTTCATTAGCATTTAATCACACAAGCCCCGCTTGGAAAGCATAAACTTTTTGCTATTTTTTATTTAATTTGTAAGATTTTTTTTTTTTTTTTTTTTTTTTTTTTTTTTTTTAAAGTAGAAGATATAATAGTTTGAAAGTAGGAGTTAAGTTTTTCTACAAAAAATAAAATTATTATTATATTGATAATTTTTATATTAAATATTTTATATAATATGAATTTGAAAATTTTTGGGTAACTATTCGTATATCACAATCTGATCCACAATGGTCGCCATTTGAAGTGTTTTGTGATTGGAAATCCCTCTTCAGCTCCAGCTTATTATGTAGAACAACTTTTGAGAAGGTGATTTAGTTAAGCTTATGGGTTACTTTTCACGAACTCCAATTTTTTTTTTTTTTTTTCCTTTTTTCAGGTTTGAAATTAGAATATAATAATAAAATTAACAGATAAATAAACAATTTGTTTAATTGAGAGAGAGACAGAGAGAGAGAGGTGACTTTCGATTGAAGTAGACCAATGTATAACATTATTGTCCATTAGTTAGAATCACATCTTAATCCCGCAACATGGTTGCTCATTTTTAAAAGTTACAGGCTAAAGTTTTTGGTTCCCATGCAAACATGCAAATTAGTTAGTGATGTCCAATGCCACCACCCCCGCCACCTCCAAATCCGCCGCCACCTCCAAATCCTCCACCACCACCAGCACCACCTCCAAATCCACCACCAGCACCTCCTCCAAATCCACCACCAAAGCCACCACCTGAGCCGCCTCCTACTCCACCCCCAATGCCACCACCTTTACCAAATCCTCCACCAATACCACCCCCGGAGCCACCTCCAATGCCTCCACCAAATCCACCACCTTCGCCGAAACCTCCCCCTACACCACCACCCTTGCCTATTCCACCACCAATACCACCTCCTTTTCCATATCCACCACCTATACCACCACCAACACCACCGCCAATACCACCACCTTTTCCACCACCAACACCTCCACCAACTCCACCACCTTTGCCAAATCCTCCTCCAGCACCACCACCAACTCCTCCCCCCACACCACCGCCAATACCACCACCTTTTCCACCACCAACACCCCCACCAACTCCACCACCTTTGCCAAATCCTCCAGCGTCACCCACACCACCACCTTTTCCATATCCTCCTGCACCTCCACCAACTACGCCTCCTTTCCCTCCACCGTGACCACCACCAAGTCCACCACCATTACGAATGCCCCCACTGTGTCCACCACCGACTTTGCTGCCTTTTCCATGATGTCCCCCAACTCCATCACCTTTGCCAGCGCCTCCACCTACGCCACCACCCTTGCCAATGCCTCCACCAACTCCAACGTCCTTGCCAATTCCGCTTGCTACACCATCACCTACTCCGCCACCCTTGCCAATTGCACCTCCTGCTCCACCATCCTTGCCAATTCCACCACCTGCACCCCCACCAACTCCACCACCCTTGCCATGTCCACCTCCCGTGCCTTCACCACCCTTGCCAATGCCTCCACCTGCACCCCCACCAACTCCACCACCTACTCCGCCACCCTTGCCATGTCCACCCCCTGCGCGCCCACCTATACCACCATCCTTGCCGATGCTTCCACCTACACCCACTCCACCAACCTTGCCAATTCCACCACCAACTCCACCACCCTTGCCAATTTCACCACCTACTCCAACACCCTTGCCATATCTACCCCCTGCGCCCCCACCTATACCACCACCCTTGCCAATGCCCCCTCCTGCACCACCGCCTACTCCACCACCTGCACCACCACCACCACCACCACCAGCACCGCCACCACCACCACCACCAAAACCTGCACCAATTCCACCACCTTTACCAAACCCGCCTCCTATTCCACCACCTTTCCCAAACCCGCCTCCAATTCCACCACCTGCACCACCACCGCCACCGCCACCAAAACCTCCACCAATTCCACCACCTGTACCAAACCCGCCTCCTATTCCACCACCTTTCCCAAACCCGCTTCCAATTCCACCACCCTTACCAAACCCACCACCTCCACCACCACCAAAACCACCTCCGCCTCCGCCACCACTTCCAAACCAACCACCATTCCCACCTCCAGGCCCGAACCCACCATCAAATCCACCTCCCTTATCAAAAAAGAACTTCTCGTCTTTATCACCATCACTCTTCTTCACACTAGGCACTTCTCTAGAGACAACGCTCACAACAAGCACATTAAAACAAAACAACAACAAAAGTGAAACCGATCCCAAAGTCCCACGTATCATCTTTGAAAATAATTTCTTTAGAAATGAGCGCCTTGTCTAGCTTCTTGACGACACGAGGGGGTTTTATAGAGACCCACATTTTAGGGCTTTTTGCATTTTTGAATGAGGTCCAACTACTAACCGTTCGACACATTTAATTAATTGAAGGGAGAGCTTGCTGGAAGGGATTGAGAGAGAGAGAGAGAGAGAGAGAGAGAGAGAGAGAGAGATGATCACATCGTTTGATATTAATTGGGGGTGTTTATCATGCTTGTTCATTTCACTGAATCAATGAACACACGGATAGAGAGATCTAATGGACACTCATATCTAAGAAAATACACACTCATTTTTTGCACTCACATGCATAGGTTAAATTTCAAAAGTGCCGTGTCATGGTACACTCTTTATGCTTTCGGAAAATGAATGCTATTTCTTGACTAAAAAGGTAGTCTTTAGTTATTATAAATGTGGTTTATTATTTGAGAAATAAGGAGAAATTTTTCTATATTGATTTTCATAATTTAGCTGAATTGACCACTTTTAATAATTTGACACCATAAAAGACCTAATTATAATAAGATCTCAAGCATATAAAACTTGACAAAAGCTATTATTCTGTTTATTTGAATATCTTAAGTTGTACAAAATTCTTTGAACTATTTCCAAACTATAAGACTTAATTATTTCAGAAAATATCTCAGTCCAATACATAATACCATTTTATTAGTATTGCTTCACAAAAAATTAAATATTTTCAATTGTTATTTATAATAAGTGTAATAAAATAGTAAAAATTCATAATTAAACATAATATTATCAAGTTTAAATGGTAACACATCCATATTTGATGGGTAGAGGGTGTTTTAGCCATTTTATTGATAATGAAGATCATACCCCATAATTTTAAGGAAACATTTAAACATTCTTGTACCCACATCGATAGTAATTAGATCATTATTCAAGAGTCTTTTTCCCTATAGAAGGAGATTATAAATTGATCAGTGATTACTAAATGATAATTAGATAATCACTAACAATATATCATGCACCTCAAATTGCCACCGACGGAGGAAAAAAAATATCAATTTGGGTGTTGGATTTGGTCCCCAAACATTTAATGTGCATTCATCCTCGAAGCATAAAAAAATAGCAACTGCCGCCAATATAGATATCAATAGTGAAGCATTGACTAGAAGTATATGAATAAGTATTGGGTCATATCACACAAAAATGTTAGGTTTGAAGATAATATAACTTGGATTCACATGGAGGTGGTAGTGTGTGCTTGGTAGATGAAAAATTTATTGCTTTTTGTTGGAGGAAAAATGATTTATAGAACACATGGTCTTGAGGTATGAGGTGCATTTTAATAAGTGAAATTAACGTTGGTCTAGTGATTAAAATGTTAGATTTTTTAATTAAAACTCGTATTCGAATATTCAAAATAAAAATAGTTACATTAGGAGAGTTTTCCTTCTACAGAGGATCCGATCATAACCTAAATCAAATTAGTTGTAATATGATTCTAGATACTGATCGATCAAGTATTAAAAAAAAAGAAGGGGCAATATGAAAAGTGAGCATGTAATAATGCTTTGTCCATGATTCCCTTTTGAAAATCTATGCCAACAAATCTTCTTTCTTCTTACTTCCTCTCTTGTTTTCTTGTTTTCTTGTTTTCTTCCTAACCACTGTGCAATCTCTTAAAGTTCACACATGAAATAGAAACTAAGTAGCCACTTACACTTTTACTTTAATTGATCTTATTAATAATCAAGGGTTTTGATTTAAGTGGAGTAACTCATATATTATTCTTTCGGTCCCATTTTGTTTTATTTTTTTTAACATAAATTAAGAAATACAATAAATAATATACCATACCATCGAAATTGACAGTAATGCGACAATACTGCCTATTTGAAGTGAAGAATTGTGATTGATTAGTTATTATGATAAGAAAATATCAACAAATTAATAAAGAGGAATACGTGAAAATCATCTGCTCTCAAAATCGATGAAGTGATAAACGAATGAAATAAAATGAATTTAAAAAGGGTATAATATGAAATTTAATATTTTGAAACATTTCAAAATATTAAGTGAACAAATATTTTTGGGACATTTAAACAAAATAGAATTGGGGGAGTAATTGTCGTAAAAGTTATAAATCGGGTATTACCATCTTTGCAGTACCAAGCTAAAAAATAAAACCCTAATCTCGAAATTTAAAATAAGAATTTTTGCAGTGGCTATACTATTTAAATAGGCCGATCAAAACACGGATTACAAAGACCAATTACTATTGTTTATGATTTTACAAACTATGCAGAAAAGTCCAGTAAGCCATGCTTCAACTAAGTGTCCTGGATTGAGTGAATTAAACTTTTAAAATTCAATATGAAAAGTGCAAACCCCGCAAAAAATGGCGAGTTAAGGAATTGTGAGTCCAAGCTCACATATAAATCTAGCTGAGCATCAACACAATCGGCATAATGGATAAAGATATTAAGTCGTTTAATCAAATTTTAGATTCAAAATTTGAGAATAAAAAATATTATATTAAAAAAATAATTCTTTAAATTCGATCCGATAATATTTAAACTAAAAAACAAATACTGGTTGATTATAAAAATAAAAAAAAAAAATCTAGCCAAGCATTGGTTTAAAGCATGGAATAGAAGTGATAAGAATATAGAATAAGACAATAGAGATGAAACAAAATAAAAAGAGGAAGATAAAAATTTAGAAAATATATGAAGGTAAAATAAAAAAAATTAAATTTTCTGTCTCCTTCTGTGTCCTTTGTGTCCCTAAAATGGAGATATAAAAAATTTAATTTTGCCTTGGAGGAAGAACTTTTGATTTTTTTTCTTCATCTTTGTAAACTAAAAATGATTTTTTCTTTTTTCTTTTTTTTGTCTTGTATTTGTTCTTTCCCTCTTCAACTCCCAATCAAATCCTACATGGGTTTCTTGAAAAATCCTAAATTATAATTGTCCATTTCATAAATTTAGGATACAAACACTAGTATAAGGTCACTCCAAGTACAATTGTATTATTTACTATCTTGCACACACAAGAAGAAGAAGAAGAAGAAGAAGAGGAGTTCACATTTTGGGCAAAAATTATTTTCCAATTGGGTCTTAGTCACTTCCATCTTGCACACACACCAGAAGAAGAAGAAGAAGAAGAAGAAGAAGAAGAAGAAGAAGAAGAAGAAGAAGAAGAAGAAGAAGAAGAAGAAGAAGAAGAAGAAGAAGAAGAAGAGTTCACATTTTGATCAAAAAATATTTTCCAATTAAAAAGAATAAATTTCCATTAATTAGTCATTTTAATAATGTCTTCTTTTAGAAAGTAAATATCATTTGTCTTGATCAATTTTCATACGTCTTTCCATACTTTTTTTTGTTACACAAAAATTTGAACCCATTAGGGGAGGGGGTTGTGGCCACTAAGCTGACGTTTTCTAATACTTTCTAAATATCTGCCAAATGTCATTTTAATAACATCATTTTCTAAATGTAATGTTAGATGTCATTTTAATAAATGTCATTTTAATAAAATCTTCCTTTAGATGTAACGTGAATTAATAACATCTTCTTTTAGATGTAATGTCAGATGTAACGTGAATTAATAACGTCTTCCAATTGGGTCTAAACTTTACATGCTCAATTTCCATACCCAATGATGCATTATTGCAAACTAAACATCATCTGTCTTGATCATCTACCCACAATCATTGTAGAGGGGACCAAAATTTTGAATTCTTTGCATAAGAATGGATAGACTAAGCTAGGTCTTTCTATAATGCATGTTTTCCATCTTCTGAAGCAAATGACATGAACCTGTTTCCGAAAACTCATGCCTGTCTCCATGATAGTGATAGATGACCCACCCACTTCACCGCAAACCTTACTGTACTCACAGAATTTTTGCAAAAATTAAGGATTGAGATTGTTCCAGTTATATCTTTTGGTGAAACTTTGTGCCATGCAAACCATCAGAGGAAGATTCTATTCCAAAATTTTAGTTACTGCTTTTGTCCTTCACCTCCTACATCTCGTGAACTCTGAGCTCATACGAGAAAAGGAGTTGGAGAGCTATTTATTATTTATTATTAATTTTATTTTTTTATAATAAAATTATATAAATTAAATGAAATATATTACTTCATTTTGCCTTAAGTGTTGATTATAGAAATAGATGAAGAATGAGAGTTCTTGTAGGAACATTTTAGTGGTAAATAATTATTATTCAAATATCTTTTTCAAATTTTGTGTTTGAATTTTTGTGAATATATATATTTTTATAATTTTTATGATCACTATATAATAAAAAAAAATGAAGAACGGTCTCTTCCCGTATGAATGTCATTGGAGAGGAGCCCAACTTCCACACATAAATGTTTATATATTACTAAGCCCAACTTCTATATTCTATCTTATAATTTTTTTTTTATTTAACTCTTTTTGGTTTAATAGGAAGTTTTTGATCAAAAGTTATGCAATATGAGTAGTCATATCTCGTATAATTATTAAATAAACTAAATTCATTATTAGAATTTGAATTTCCTTCCTATTAAAAAGTTAATAGATTACAAAATTGATATATGTTTTGTTATATTTTTCTACTCTATTAAATAGTAAATAACTCATATTTAATTAAATACATTTTATATTATCTTTTAAAATATGTTGAATCTATTAACCCTTTTCGGGGTCTAATATGAATAGGAGACATATTTGAAACCAAAAATCAAGTACAAAAATCAAAGCCCTTATATGTACCCTAAGTTATGATCAATCCTGATAGAGATTTCACTCTATTTATATATCTAATCAAATCATACATAGATCAAAATAAAATAAAAAAAAACCTGTTTAATTAAGCACGATTGGCATTTACAAACAGAAAAGGTCCAACTTTATTTTTTAGCATATTATAAGTCACTAACTAGATCCACAAACGGTCGGTTTAATGAGATGTGAAACTAAATTTTTTAATAAAATCTTAAATTTAAAATTTGAGAATAAAAAAAAATATATTAGAAGAGTCACTATCTAATAGGATTTCTATAGATGTTTGAATCGAATTAATAAAAATATGACTATAAATATCGATAGTAAAAAAAAAAAATCACAAACCAGAGAAATAAATTTTATAATAAATCTGACCAACTAAACTTATATCTTTCCCTTATCCTTCTTTACTACACAATTGTCGTGGGACACCATTGGGGCGGTGTCCAAAGATGAAAGTATCACCACAAAAGGGATGTTCTTGAGTCCCCATGGTAGTAAATTCCTCAACCTAAAATGAAACTGGTCATGATAGATACAGTACAAAGGTACAGGAATCTTAGGAAGAGGACTTTAAAATTATAATAAATCCGCCCACAAATCAGTTAGTTGGGTAAGTCAATTCTGATCATTGTACTAAATTTCTTTGTATTTGAGTGATCGGATATTTTAATCTCTTAATAAAAAATCTTAAATTCAAATTAAAAAAAAAAAGATTTAAAAGAGTTAACCCTTTAATAAGTATCATAGTATACGAATCGAATTAATTAAATAAAATTTAAATATTGATCGATGAAAACAAAAAAAAAATACCGATGGTCATATAAAAAATAAACTTTATTGATTAAGATAGTTTTTTATCGATGGTTCCTCTTGAAGTATGTGTTGCATATGCCTTCAAATTAAACAATCTTTTTGCCCACGAAATTAAAAAGTAAAAGATTGGGTGTTTGACATTCTCATTAAAAAAATCTGAATTCAAGTTGTCGTATTAATATAAAATAAAATAAATCTTTATAGAGTTTTTACATTCTTTTTTCTTGCTTTCGTACAGATTTATTGGAATACAATTTTTTCTCAAACTCCCTTGACATATATAAGAAAAAGCAGAATCTCTTTTAAATTATGTATCTTTTTATTTTCTCTTTTGGAGAATGTGGGAATTAATCTTGTCGTACTATAGTATTTATAGGATTTGATTCCTTCGATTTGCTTTGATTATAATATCAACTTACATAGAATTTTTTTTTCCTTGTCTTCGTCCTAGAAAGCAATAAGCTAATATTAATTTAATGATAAACTATGGGAAATAAATGTTTTAATAGATAAAAGAATTGACTATGTTCACAAAATATGAGAAGGCACATACCAAATCATGAGGGACTTTGCTTTTGTCTGTTAAACTGAAGAAGAAGAAGAAGAAGAGTAGTTCACATGTTGATCAAAAAATATTTTCCAATTAAAAAGAATAAATTTCCATTAATTAGTCATTTTAATAATGTCTTCTTTTAGAAAGTAAACATCATTTGTGTTGATCAATTTTTCATGTCTTTCCATTTTTTTTTTTGTTACGCAAAAATTTGAATCCATTAAGAGAGGGAATTGTGGTCACTGTACTAACGTCTTCTAATACTTTCTAAATGTCTACCAAATGTCATTTTAATAACATCATTTTAATAATGTCTTCTTCTGTACGGAATGTTAGATATCATTTTAATAACGTCATTTTCATAACATCTTCTTTTAAATATAATGTTAGATGTAACGTGAATTAATAACATTTTCTTTTAGATGTAACGTTTGATATAACGTTCGACATAACATGAATTAATAACATCTTCCATTTGGGTCTAAACTTTACATGCTCAATTTCCATACACAATGTTGCATTATTGCAAACTAAACATCATCTGTCTTGATCATCAACCCACAATCGGGACCAAAATTTTGAACTCTTTGCATAAGAATGGATAGGCTAAGCTAGGTCTTTCTATAATGCATGTTTTCCATCTTCTGAAACAAATGACATCATCCTGTTTCCGAAAACTCATGCCAGGCTCCATGATAGTGATGGACGACCCACCCACCTCACCGCAAACCTTATTTTTGCAAACATTAAGGATCGAGATTGTTCCAGTTATATCTTTTGGTGAAATTTTGTGCCATGCAAACCATCAGAAGAAGATTCTATTCCAAAATTATAGTTACTGCTCTCGTCCTTCACCTCCTACATCTCGTGAACTCTGAGCTCATAAGAGAAAAGGAGTTGGAGAGCTATTTATTATTTATTATTAATTTTATTTTTCTATAATAAAATAATTTCCTTCCTATTAAAAAGTTAATAGATTACTAAATTGTGTATGTTTTATTATATTTTTCTACTCTATTAAATAGTAAATAACTCATATTTAATTAAATACATTTCCATTATCTTTTAAAATATGTTGAATCTATTAACCCTTTTCGGGGTCTAATATGAATAGAAGACATATTTGAAACCAAAAATCAAGTACAAAAATCAATGGCCCTTATATGTACCCTAAGTTATGATCAATCCTGATAGCAATTTCACTCTATTTATATATATCTAATCAAATCAGATATAGATAAAAAAAAAAATCAGTTTAATTAAGCATGATTGGCATTACAAACAGATAAAGTCCAACTTAATTTTTTAACATATTATAAGTCACAAACTAAATTCACGGACAATCGATTTAATGAGATATATATTAAATTTATTAATTAAGTTTTAAATTTAAAAATTAAGAATAAAAAAATTATATTATGAGAGTCTCCCTCTAATAGGATTTTTATAACGTTTAATTCGAATTAATCAAAATATGATTTTAAATATCGATTGTGAGAAAAAAAATCACAAATCAGTGAAATAACTTTTTTAATAAATCTGACCAACTAAAATTGTAATCTAACTTGACGTGACTTATATCTTCCTCTTGTCCTTCTTTACTTCACAATTGGGGCGTTGTGCAAAGATGAAAGCATCACCACAAAAGGGACATTTCTTCAGTCCCCATAGTAGTAAATTCCTCAACCTAAAATGAAGCTGGTCATGATGGATACAGTCCAAAGGTACAGGAATCTTCGGAACAGGACTTTAATTATAATAAATCCGCCCCCAAATCAGTTACTTGGATAACTCAGCATCGATCATTGCACCGAATTCCTTTGAATTGATCCATCGTTGCATCGAATTCCCTTGAGTTAAGTAATCTTAAGCAATCTGATACCCTATTTGCTTAACAAAAAACTTTTAAATTTAAATTTTAAAAATAAAAAAAATTAAAAAATTAATCTTTTAATAGATCTCACAGATTAAATTAATCAAATAAAATTTAAATACCAATTAATAAAAAACTTACCGATAATCATATAAAAAAAGAAACTTTACCGATTAAAATAGTTTTTTATCTATGGATAATGTTGAACGATGTGTTGCATATGCCTTCAAATTAAACATCCTTTTTGCCCACGAAATTAAATAGTATAAGATAAGGTGTTTGACATTCTCATTAAAAAAATCTGAATTCAAGTTGTCGTTCTTATTAATATAAAATAAAATAAATCTTTATAGAGTTTTTGCACTCCTTTTTCTTACTTTCGTACAGATTTAATTATTGGAATACAATTTTTTCTCAAACTCCTTTGACATCTATAAGAAAAAGCAGAATCACATTTCAATTCTGTATCTTTTTATTTTCTCTTTGGGAGAATGTGGGAATTAATCTTGTCGTACTATAGTATTTATAGGATTTGATTCCTTCGATTTGCTTTGATTATAATATCAACTGACATAGAAATTTTTTTTTTCTTTTCTTCGTCCTAGAAAGCAATAAGCTAATTTTAATTTAATGATAAACTATGGGAAACAAATGTTTTAAGAGATAAAAGAATTGACCCATGCTTACAAACTATGACAAGGCACATACCAAATCATAAGGGACTTTTACTTTTGTCTGTTAAACATGATTGATTGTGTATTAGACATAAATGACCAAAGTTTAACACATATAACTAATATTTTATTTTTACTAGAAAAATTGCAATTAAAATTAAAAAAGTCAAAGCAACAAAAAATAGAAAAAGAGGCGTACGATAGAGTAATCAATCTCATTTAATCATTAAACAAACTGAATTTATTAAAATTTAAAGTTACTTCTTAAACAAAAAGCGGATGCACAATTTACATATTCGTTTGCGTGATATGCTTATAGCTTGTGACAACAAAACGCCCTTTAACTATGTCCATATTCGACTCGACATGAAAATAAAAAAAATCACATTGAGAGATCTCTCGAAAGCGAATCTAACAATAGATTGGTTCAGGCTAGTCAGAACGAAATCTCAAATAATAAGCGGTGACCAAATCAGAATAAAAAAAAAAAAAAAAACAATTATGATTACCATGTTGGCTAAAGAGATCCCATGTCGTGTGCTGCATGCCACGCCATGGCATCAACATGTGATTTTGAATTTGAATTTCAGACTCATCAAAACCTAAAATTAAATCAATGCTTCATAAAGAACCAACAATTAGGGCGAAGAGCTCACTTCTCAATTATTTTGTTTGTGTGTGTCTTTGTGACACTTAAATAGTAAAGAATTTTTATTTAAATGTCTTTTTTGAAATTTTTATATTTAAACTTTTATAGCGTTTGTATTTTCATAATTTTCGTCATTCCAATAAAACTTAAAAAAGTGTGTTCTTGCTTTCTCCCCCAATATAGAAAATTTTTTGTGTAATTAATATGCGATGACAAATTAATAGATCAAAACTACACTCCAGATTGCTTTTCTTTATAATTAACGGTAGACTTTCACTCAGATGTTCAAAAAAAAATTTAAAATTTTTCGTTACTTTTCAGATGTCACTAAGATACCCATTTACCATTTGACGAGCCGTATGTGCCTAAAATTTTGGAGAGGTGAGTTTGGGCCATGAGTTCTTTAATTCAATATATTAGGAGAAGAAATATTACATAAGGAAAATATATATACCATAAAAATCATATTATTACTATAGAATCCGTTTTAGAGTATGAGAAATAATCGTATTAAATGCTTTCTGGATTTTTATGAAAAACGTTGAGATAAGGTAAAATAAAATGAAATTAGATGGATATTAAAAAAAACATTAATATAATAGCAAAATTAATTTGTTTCAAAATTTTGACTTTTATTTTTGAAAATAATTTTATCATAAATATAACAAAAATAAAAATAAATTAAGTATCAAGTTGATTTTTAGTTGTTTCATCTTTTAGGCTCGTAAGAAGTAGTTCCATCAAACCGATGACTTTAGTTCAAAATCAGCCTATTTATGTTTTAGATTGCTTTTTCATACTTCGACCAAGTCCAGGCTATGAATTAACATTTACTTTTTTATTTCAGTAGGATTTTTTTTTTTTTGATTTGGTGCCAAAATCCAAGAAAACAAAGGCAACACAATAGAAGTGTAATTCCAATTGGGATGCAACCACAGATCCTTACAAGCTCAATAAACACCAACAGGGGTAAAACGAATACCAGCTAAGGTGAGACAAAAGAACAAATAAAAAAAAGAGCCAAAACCTCAAAAGAACAGGAGGGCCGACATGATCGAACCTCCAGCCTCAGACTGTTAATAAAGGACGATCCAACTACCCTGGACGAAGCACCCTCGCAACAGTCAACGAGCAAAAGCATCGACAAATCAATAAAACCATCAGCCAAAAAATCAATGGAAAGATTACATCCCGCGAGAAAGCACTCATTGATATTATTTTTTAATTTTTAATTTTTTTATTTTAAGCTAAAATAAATTTATTTTATTATTTTATAATAAATTATAATTTTATATTATTTTATTAATATTAAAAAGTTATATTTTTTATATTATTTTATTATTATTAAAAAATATAAGATAAAGATAATAAATAAATAAAATATTAATATTAAATATGAATAATGGCTTGGTGGTTGAGTTGTTCATGGTCTCTCTTTTCTTCCTGAAGTTGATGGTAGTTTTCCACAAATTAAAGAACGGGGTAGTGGGCTCGCAGCCAATTTTTTTTTTTTTTTTTTTTTTTTTTAAGTATAAAATCAGCGATAGATCCAAATTCGTTGCCGATTTTTTTTTAAAATTTTTTTAGCGACAGATTTTTCTATCATTAAAATTAGCGACGGATTTTTTTGAAGTATAAAATAAGCGATAGACCCAAATCCGTTGTTGATTTTTTTTTTAAAAATTTTTTTTTAGTGATGAAAAAAAATCCGTCACTGATATTTAGTGAGGCCATTATCAGTGATAGATTTAGCGACAGAAAATGAGCTTTCAGATATGGATTTTTTCGTCGCTGAAAATCTATTTTCTAGTAGTGTATCTAATTGGGCAAATAATATTAAAATTATACTAAATATTAAAAAAAAGGATAATTAGATACGTGTTTAATTATTAAATAAATAATTTTTTAATCCATATTTTATTTATTTTAAATCTAAATTAAGGCTTAATATAAAAATATGCTTTCTATTAAAATCTTAGCCGTAAAAAATTCATGCAAAAGTTGTATCTCATCTTTGGTTAACAGTGAAGGCCTAATTTTTGTGTTGCTATCTATTTTTCTTTCTTGATCTGTCTAATTAATATATTGTTTTTGATTAATTTAATTGGAATTAAACCATTAAAAAGCGAAATATCCGAAAATCTATTTTTTTTTTTTCATTTCTAATATTTAAATTTATAATTTTAATTAAAAAATATCCTCGTCATGTACCATCAATCTTTCGGTATCTATCATCCTTAAAGTTGGCCCTTACATGTCTGGGTTCTATCACGTGTCACGCGAAACGAAGGAAGAGATTCTCTACAGTTGTACACAACAACGATGGTCCACGTGTCAATCTTACAATCTGGATGGCATGTTTCCATTTGTTTTGAAGCAACTTTTACGACCGTCGAAAACTACTCCTGGCGACAAGGTGTATTAAAACAAAATAAATAATTAATAATAAAAAAATTACACAATATATTTCCGTTACTAAAGAAAAAAAAAATCACATGTCTGATCATCAAACTGTTATACGATGTTGACACGTGTCTGATCATCAAGCTGATAAAAGACTGGCCTTCGTGATTCGTTGCGTCACCGCCGTCCCGGGCTTCTTTCTCGCTCTCTCGCTCCTCCCTCCCACTCTCTCTCTCTCCTCCCCTCCACACACAAAAATCTAACTCTTGCGCTCCCAATTTACCAATATACCCTGCTATTAGATTCAAATCTCCAACAATACCACTCTTCTCCCGTGAAAGACTCGACCTCCCAAGTCCGAACAGATGTTGGTCCACATGCAAAGCAATTTGCCATTTCTTTGGATCAATTCATGAGTTGGATCGCCGTAAGAAGGACGATGTGTCTTTTTAATTAACGGGATATTATAAATAATATTTGTATAAAATTTATCAAATCTGTTCACTTACTATATAATTTCTAAAATTTATACAAACATAACATATTTATTGATTTAAATTTTACAAATAGTTGTTAAAAAAATTATTATTTTTTTTAAAGAAAAGCACACATCAAACTTGTGAGCCGGGCCGGGCCGGCTCAAGCTTGGCCCATTTTAGAGTTGGATCAAGTTCAAGCCCATTATTTAAATTTATCGGGCTAACTCTAGATACCAATGGGCATGGTCTATTATAGGCTCAATCCGTTTAAAATCAAATATTATTTTTTTTGTTCTTTTAAAAATATTGTAACTTTGATATTACTTTGATGAATTTAATGTATTATTCTTAATATAATTTTTTAATCTTTCATAATATTGTTATCGCTAATTTTTATAATAATGTATAATTTTTAATTTGATAAGGTGGTATTTGCTTTATGTTTTATTTTGGATGATTAATATGTTTTTATTTTGTGTTTATTATATTATAAAATGGGTTAAAATATGAAAATAAAATTTATGATTCGGGCTCAAACCTAACCCTAAATGGACTCGAAGCTCTTTTAATTTTTCGGGTCAAGCTTAAGTCTCAATTTTACGACCATCCTCGAGTTGGACTCGGATTCGGGCACATACAATTTTAAACGGACCAACTCTGAACTTAATTAAAGCCCAATTTAGAAGGCTGGATTGCCGGCCCTACCTTTCTCCAGAGGGCATTTAGTTTCCAAGCCGGTACCCAATGCATGCACCATAATTTATAATACATTCATTTGAAAAATTTTCATACTTTTTAAAATGTTTTACATTTCTATGTAAATATATTTAATTTTAATTATTTACTGTTACAAACGAAATAAAAACAAAGTACATCCAAAATAGAGCCCAAATAATATTTGATGTGAAATTTAGCTTCTAAAATAGGTTTTAATCGTATATTAAACTATATCTAAAAAAAATCGTATATTAAAAATATTTTAGTGATTTATTTATTTTTATTATTCAATAAATTTATCGATATATATTCAAACTTTAGTAATTGATATTCAGACAGTTTTAAAAATCAAATCAATTTTGAACTACTAAATTAGACCATTCCCTTTAAAGCAAATAATTTAATAAAGCCAGGAATCTTGAATAATTGGAAAAAAAAAAAACAACATCAACAAGACTTTATTGGAAGCTACTCATATTACCTTTTGACAAGTTTTGAAATATTCATGTTTTTGTCTTCTCTCTTTTCTCTTTAAAACTCAAAATCATATGTTTGTTGAATTCAGGTACCATTTTTATGAAAGCAAAACAGCTGAATGGAGAATAAAATACCATTTTTAGGAAGTTTTTCCTTGAATGTTTCTTTGGTTATTTTTAAGGTCCCATCACAAATATCGTCTTCTTGTCCTTTTAGGCAGTATATAATCCCAAACATCAACCTAGACCCTTGTATAAAAGTATATATTCTATATAAAAAAAAAAGTATGCTTTTCTATTTATAATATATATTTGAATTAATTATTTTAAAAATTATTGATATTATATCTATAAATTTTGTATTTTAATACATGGCAATAATATAAAAAGAAATATATTAAAAGTAAAATAAATCTAATTAATATAAAATTATCTTTTTTAATTATCGACTAAATTTTATTGATTAAACAAAACAAACCATAAGTCCTCTGATTAGCCTTACTAGGACTGCAAAGGGTTCAAGTCAAACCAATCAAATTTTTTTGTTTGGTTCGGTTTTTCTCTTAAAAAATAAACTCGGTTCAGGTTGAATCGAAACTTTTTGATTCGGTTTCGTTTTAATTAAAATAAAATCGGTTCAGTTTGGGTTGAACAAAATTAAATAAAAATGATTTTTTTTTAATCAGGATAGCGGGATGGTCTCTTTCTCTTCTCCCCGGTTTGGATAAAAAAAAAAAGTCTGTCTCTCTCTGAGAAATAGGTGATGGATTAGTGGCCATCTGGCAGATTTGGAAGTATGGATTAGAAACAAATCTGAAGGAGTAAGATGTCAGAAATCCCATAAACAGACCACTGTCATTCACGAACACAAGTCGCAGCAGGGAGAGCAAGATGTCACTCCTCCCAACCCCAACGCCTCTCTCTCTCTTTCAAACCTCTCTTCCTCTGGCATTCTAAACCCTAATTCCCTTCTCCCAAAGCTCTCGTTTCTCTCCCTCCACTAAACCCTACCACGAAATCACTCTCTCTTCATAATCCGAATGGGAGGCGGTCCAAGAGCATACCCCGGAGGAGTCTCAAAGTGGCAATGGAAGCGAATGCAAGCCAAGAAAGCAAAGCAGCTCCTCAATGCCCGTCTCTGCCGAGAACGGCAAATCCACGAGATGCGAAAGTGGGCCAAACTTCGGGCCGCAGTGTCAGAGCTCGAAAGGCCATGGGGAAGCCATTGAGAGAGAACCCTATTTGTTCTTTGTGAGTGTTGATGAGCAAGTGAAAGTTTTAGCCGATAGGTTTCAGAAGCCTGGAGGGTTTGATTTGTGGTCGGATAAAGATGGGCCTCAGCTGTTCCCTGATTCTGTTTTAATGAGCTTCCTTCTGTTAATGGGCCTAACGGTTTAAACTGAACCAAATCGAATTTAATTCGGTTTAAATCAAACCAAATCGAAACCGGATAGATTTTCAATTTAGAATTTTTAAAAATTTTTATTTTTGATTTGATTGGGTTGATCACTAAAAACCGAAGGGTTGACACTCCGAGACCTGACAAAGAAAAAGAAATGATAAGAAGGAAAATTAAACAAATAAATATGTAAAACATAAAAGGAGTAACTTGGCAAATAAATAAATAAATAAACTAAAGACAGCTTGGGTATAAGCATAGATGAAATTGGGGTTCACAATTAGAAAAGACTAATATTTTTAGTTGGAAAAATATTTTTCTAAAATACATTTTTCAAAAAAAGGAGGGGTGAAACACAATATGCATTTTGGGTTAAGATGTCAGTGGTTCAATCTATAATTTTTAGTAAAATAAACAATATTTGAATTATAAAATTGTAAAACTGTAAATATAATTTTCTTTTTTAAATTTCTGTACCTCTCCCTTCCCCAAAATCAATAATAAAAAGAAAAAAAAATCTTATTTTCTTTATAGTTTATTCTTTTCTAAAACTTTTTGGGAAACAAACATAAATTTACTTGTAAAAAATGTTCTCTAATTTTTCATTTCTAATTTTCTATCTCTTAAAAAAAGAATAAGAAATTTTGAAAATTTTGAATAATACGGATTTTATTTATAATGAAAAAAAATAGAAAACAACTCTAAAACTGTTTTTTATTTCTTTTTATTATAAATTAGAAAATCATATTTTTTAATTTTTATTTTTCAAAATAATTAAAAAGTGGAGTATTTGAAAACAATTTCATTTTTTTAGAAAACATTATCTTAAAAAAAAACCTCTTGTTTTCTGCAACTTAACGCATCTTTATGTTTTCGATAGAACAAATGGAAGTCCATCAATTTTCGATGGAACAAATATTTTGTATGGTAGTGTATTCTTAAAGCATGTCCCGTGACAAAAAAAATATTAAATAATTTTTAATTTTATTTTAAAAATTATTAATTTCTATTCCTACATATAAAGAGAAAAAAATCACAAAAAAAACTCTGTCAAATGATCACTTAATATGGATAGAAAACCGCAAAAAGAAATAAATATTTAGGGCTTGTATACTAAAAGTACACATATTTATAAAAATTGAATTTTAAACATATTTTAGTAAACAAATTTTATTAAATAAATTTGAAAAAAATTGAGATTATAAATTGTGTGTTGCATCTATTTTGACGACTACCTTGATGGTGAATTGACTACCAATTTACTGCTCAGTATTGAAGACTACAGCATGGAGATCTGTTCTTTTGATCCATAATCTAAAAAGCATTTGACAAAATTTTAAAATTATATTATTAATTAGTTTTTACACAACGATCGGAGGGATTACCCTATGACAAATGATATGATAATAATAAAGTAACTACGGAATATTATAATTAAATGAGTAAAAATGATATTAATGTACGAAAAACATTGTATCATTATATATATATATATATATTCATTTTTTTATTAAAAAAAAAACATCGTATTATAAATTCTTTCAATTTATTTAGCTTAAAATTCTAAAATATAAGTGAAAATAGTGTTTATTATCATTAAAAAGCCATAACAGTTTCATCAATGATTTTTACTAAAACTTAGAAAAATCTATAAATATTATGGTCATGATATGAGGCATATATTCAGTTATATATATACGTATATGTATATATATATATATATTGTATTATCGTATATTGTTAATGTATTTGGACCAAATCTTATGGGAGGAATTGTACCGGATGGTGAAAAAAATAACAAAAGATTTGATACAATTGAAATATACACATTAGAAAGATAGGTAAGTTTTATTATTACTAAAATTTGCAGCTAATTCAATTCCTATTTAAAATTAGGGAATGTGAGTATTTATTTACATTGTATTCTATTTAAAATTAAAAGAAAAATTAATGGGACATTCAAAATCTGAATAGCCCTCCAAAATTGGGTTTGACGAAAATGTTGGGAGTTCTTTTAATAACAATAGGTTAATTCACTTAAAGATAATAGATTACTATTAATATGAGAAAACGGGGGTATTGGGAAAGGAGTAGAGGGGCTTCCATCCCTCAAAAGGGTTGCCTACTTCTTATTATTAGGCCCTATGGACCCTTTTTTCTTTTTTGAACCGTCGGTCTTTAAAGTAATAGTCTGACTAATTTAATTCGAACACTTGTCGAACTCATTTTAAGAACAATTCTTTTAATATAATTTTTTTTTTAATTTTCAAATTTTGAATTCCAAACTTATTTAAGAGATTTAACAATTTTACATATTAGAATGTTTAAGAAATTTAATATTCTTACCCATTATACAATCGATCTTTGGACCCTTCTTTCACGAAAGAAGGAAAAGGGTGGGGGGATGTATGGATGAGAGTCAATAAATTTTAAAAATATATAAAAAATTAATTATTAGTGTAACTGGGACATGCTTGGCATAGGAAATAGGAGACGTCTCTTGTGCAGAAGTTGTTGATTATATAAATTAAAAAGGTTAAATTATCCTTAATTAGTCAAATCTTTGGGATTTTCCTAATTTTCACTCCCATAATTTAAGACATTAACTTTGGTGAGAATAATTTAAGACATTACCATATGTTCCTTCCCACATCCAAATGGTTGTGCCAAAGCCCAAATGAAACAAGAAATGGGCTTAGCCACTGGAGCTATGCCATCGCAGGGCTTCGTCCATTCCAAATTACATTATTACCCATATCACGATATTTCCATAGACAGGGCTTCGGAGGATAAGGCCTTGGAGGGGGGCAGTCTCATCATTTCATGTTCCGCAATGGCATTCCAGATATTTCCATCCATAAGAAGGGCAGGTTATAAAAGCAAGCCACATATATATGCATATCAACCCGCTGATCATTCATTCTCTCCCTATTCCCCCCGACCCCAATCTCCTCTCTCCCCCTCAACCCTCTTCTCTCTCTCTCCCTCTGTCTCTCTAATTTTCTATGCGGCACCGCCATATACCGGAAGCGTCACCCACCGGAAACTCCGTCCGTACACTTAGATCCAGATTCCGGCCACTCTCTCTTCGATCCCATTTTTCATTTTATTGCTCTCTCTCTCTCTCTCTCTCTCTCTCTCTCTCTCTAACCTAACCCCCCTCTCCTTCCTTCTCATCTGTCTTTATCTTTTTTTTTTCAATATTATTTCGTTTTTTTATTTATATCCTTTCTTGTTGGCTATTATTATTTTATGTCCTTTTCACTCCCATTTGTTTCCATTTACTGAAGTTACCATTCTGCCCTTTAGTCTCCCCTGTAATTACCCTTTCACTTAATCCGAGAATCTGTTGTTTTTAATCTGTTTTGGCTATTTCCTTTTTTTAAAAAAAAATATATATATTTTTCACTTTTTTGTGATTTACGGTTATTGCTGACGTGCAAGTTTTAAAAACGAACGGCTGAGATGAGCCACGCTCGTCGAATATTGACGCCTGGGGCGTCCAGAAAGCGTAAAGAGAGGGACGATGAATTCTGCGCCGTTAGGACTTCGTTATCGTTAGCGCCGCATTTAAGTGGTGTGGCTCAGGCGGCTAAGTCAGTCGAACCGGTTTGTTCCAATAGGCTCCTGGCCGGATACATGGCTCACGAGTTTTTGACGAAGGGGACTCTGTTCGGGCGGAGGTTCGACCCGGCTCAAGCCGAGGCTATGCCAGTATCGGCTCCCTCAGCCGAGCTGAAAAAGAAGCCGAGTGTTGGGAATCAGAAAGTGGAGTCAGGTGAGCCGAGCGGAAGGAGGCCGGCTGAGGCTGGAGCCGAGATGAAGCCGGTGAGCAAGAGCTATGTCGACGTGGCGCGATTGCTGAAGAGTGATGGGGCCCACATACCTGGAATTGTCAACCCCACGGAACTCGCTCGGTGGATTCAGAATGGGTCACGCTTCTTGAGTCTGTGATCCACGTTGCGAGCTCCCATTGGACGATTTATTCGTGGGGTTTCATATGTTACGTGGAAAAAATTGCCTCTCGAGGTGGCCGTAATTCCTTATTGAAGACCCAATCATCCCCCCAAAGAAAAAGTAGCAAAGAGAGAGAAGGAAGAGGGTGTTGTATTTTCTCTCTTGGAAAAAAACTAATACCTTTCATTCTGTCTCTGTCTCTCTCTCTCTATTGATTGCACAGCGGGGAGGGGGGAATTCAGGAGGAGGATGTTAGGCCAGAAATTTAGGTGACGTTGCTCTCTCTCTTAATACCCTTTCAAATTTGTAGAATTTCTTACTAGCTTAAAAATGCTGTAATGTTTTTGTCTTTGGCTTTGTAACTCTGCATGGGAAGGATACACTGCATTTGATGTCTCTCTCTCTCTCTCTGAAAAAATGCATGCAATTACCAGTAGACAAGTAATCTATAATGATTAAAGTATTGTTATATGAAGCATAAAATTCATTACTTAAATGAATTGACTCTGATTTTACTTTCTTTAAGAAATAAATTTACAGAAATTGTGACACATAACATTCGTCATTTATATGTGAGACAGAGAGAGATGTTGAAATTGCAATTAGTGTTGGGTTGTTCAATGGGGTATTCACTGAGTGCAATGATTATGGCTAACTTGAATGGTCATTTTTTCCCTTTCAAATTTGGGATGGGACATAAGGGTAAGTTTGAATAAAGAATTTGAAGATGATTTTATTTTTATATATAATGCATATGTGGGAATTTAGAATTAAAAATTGGGAAGAGGATGAAGACATGGGACCTTTGAAGGCATGTGTATGTGATGTTAAACTTGTAGAAACGAAACTATTGACTCTTGGAGAGATAGGATTAACGTTGTCTTTTAAATCATAAATATGTTGCACGTGATTCCCATTTTTCAGTCCTCAATGATATTCTAGTTATTCTGCTGGGTGATTTTAAGTAGGATTCCCATGTCGCATTATTTTTGGACTTTTTTATGATATTTATGGGTATTAAAATTTACGAAGATATGATTGGTCATTTTACGTTTTATATGCTTTCCCTGTGAACTTATAGGCATCAATGGCTTTCGGAAATAATGAGTTCTTATTCTTTTTCGGGTATAACTAGCCGATATCTAGAATTGTATTTCCCGACCTGATTTGAGTGTTGTATTATGCTTTTACTGTATACAGGCATTAATTGCGGCCAAGCATACTAAACATGAAAAACAACGATAATGTTATGGTATTTTGTACTATTCTTACGCTTAAACCAAACTTGAATCTAATTTATCAAGATTAACACTCAAATCTACACAGGTGTTTGCATAGAGATATAGTAGGAGTCAACTATTTTGTATTATATTTACCCGTAAACCTGACCCGAATCTAATTTAGCTCTATCGATGCTCAAATCAAGTCAGGAGTTCAAGATTCAACATTCCAGATGGCTATCCAGATTGAGAGGAATTGAGGTTCAAAATGAGACTTGGTGTGCGATTGGGGCATATGAAATCTCTGTTACGTATGGAATTGAGGGTGGTTAGGAATTTGAAAGGTGTTTGTCCAATATGTGCTGCTGGGGTGTGTCTGTCTGACCTTTATCCACTTATTTTGTCTATTTCTGTATATTGAAAGGGTGAAATGTTAACCACTCGGTTGTTCGCAAACATTATTTTATAGCAGCAGTTGGGTAAAAGATGTGGGGAGTAAATTATTTCGGTAAGCTTAACAAAGGGGCTTCTTTGCAGATAAAAGCCTTACTGTTTGTTCATTTTGGATGCATATTATGTTTTCATCTTTGAGTGCGGAGAGAGACCTTTACAAGAAAAAGAGGGATGGTGTTGATTGAATCATGAATTAAAAGAAAAGGATGGGACGGTGTTAATTGAGTCATAAATGAAAGGTTGATTTCTCAATACCTTCCATACAGTCAATCCTACAGAAGGGTATTCCTTCCTAACTTTACTAGATCCCATGATCTTCCTACCATTTTTATTACACATTTAGTTTTTCTCAACCAAAAGAAGAATCTCCTCATAAACTGCTCCTATTAATGTTGGAAAATTCTTGACAGTCCATTAAAGTTGCACTTGATAGTTTTCCTTTTTCATTCAATTTTAATTTAATTTTTCTTGTGAGAGAGGGAAAGAGAGCATTTGAACGAGGTAACAAAGGGGACCATTGTGTTTTGTCTACAATTTGAGGTCCAAAAATGTCTCAAAATTATAGTCACCCCTAGTCAGTTTTGTACCTAGTTCTTAAGTCGAGTTGCATGTATTAACCAACACAGGACAGGGCCAAGGCACCACACGGGCCTCTAGGTCTCACAGAACATTTTCTGAGAGGGTGGTTTTGGAGTTGTAAGAGAGTTTCTCCGAGCTTCATTGACTCCGTCCGACACGATTTTCTCAAGCTCTCTTGCTCTCTATACTGCAAAATGAAAACCTAACAGAGTAGAGCAGAGCACAGCAGAGAGATTTGGAGATTGGAAATTTAGGAAACAATAAATTGTTAATCTTATTCTAAATTTCAGAAATTAATTAAACCCTATGTGTGCATATATTTTTGAAAATTTAAGGGAATCTTTACTTTTTTTTTGTAATAAATAAATATGTACTACAAATAAAGAAAACAATTAATATCAACAAAAAGATCGAAAAAGAATTGAGCGAAACAGAGCGGAGATTAGAGAAATCAGAGAGCATAAGAGAGAGAGAGAGAGAGAGAGAGAGAGAGAGAGAGAGAGAGAGAGATAGAGAGAGAGAGAATGATGTGGTATTTTTGTTTAATAAAAAGGGAGAAAAGGCTAAAATGGTTATTCCATTTAACTCCTAATTAAAAATAAAAATTCTTAGATCATCCATAATTGAAGAGGAAAATTTTTCCATCCATACAAAAATTAATTTTGGTCGGCATCCATAATTGATGACTTTGAGATAAAGAATTGTTGAAAAATTTAAATATCTATGACGTGGCAAGAGATGATTGGTTCTTGCGTGCATAAATGTTTGCAGCAATTTCTTGGTAATGTCTTGTTGAGTCAGGGTCGTTAACTAACATTCTCACCAACATCTGCAAATGAGTTGGCAATATTAAATAATGTTTCTCTCTCTCTCTCTCTCTCTCTATACATATTTGTGTGTGTATTTGTTTATTTAATATTAAATAATGTTTCTTTTTCTTTGAAGAGGGCGATCAAGAAACCAATCCACAGTTAGTCTAATAATATGAAATATTAAATCTCTTAATTAAATTTTAAATTTAAAAAAAAAATTTACATTACGAGACTCGTACTTTAAATAGGATCTTATAAATATTTAAATCAGATCAATTAAAATATTATTTTTAATATCGATAATAGAAAAAAAAGAGTCAATCAAGAAATCAAATCCGAACCCTCAAAATGGACACAAAAATTAAGAAAACGACCGACCCAAAAGGAGTGGAAACTAGCGAAAAGAAAAGAAAAGAAAACAACGAAGACCACCCGACCAAAACCATTTGAACGAGGTAACAAGCCAGCAAATGAATGGCAGAGGCATTTGAAAGCACCACCAACCCCTCACCGCCACTTCGTGCTGTGAAACAATGAGATCCAAGACGAGGCCATCATAGCAAACCCAACAAACCCCCCAGGCATTGTTCTATCCTGTTTCAAGGAGAGCATCATCACTTATTTGTACAGAGGCACTGTGGGATTGGCTATTAATAATTTCTTGATCTTATAATATATATTTTATATAAAAAAATTAATCAATTATAATGCGCTGCACCACTGATCTTAATAAGTAAGATGTCTCTAATATGGAAAAAACCCCTTTAGAGGGGCCAAGGACCCTATTTTTGAGCTCGGCATGTTCTCGGCAAAGAGCGCAGGGCTCGCAACAAAAGTGAGCACAACAATCGCCAGCAAGGGTTTGATGGAATTTCAGATTTGGCTTTCAATTTTCCGAATTTGCCCAACGCACTTATATGTAAACAGTTTCAAATGTTTTTATCCATTTGGAATAGTCTAATAATGATGAAAACTTGGTGCCTAGGAAAACCAGGAGACTGCCCATTGAGAGGGAGAGCTTATATCAACAGTTGACTAAGTGAAACCGGCACTAGATTTTTTAATAAAAATTTAAATTCAAATATTTAAAATAAAAAAAAAAACTATGAAGAATTTATTTTAAAAAAATTTAATAGTTAACTTGTTTTGAAATAATTGAAATGTGATTTTAAATAATAATTTATAAATTAAAAATAAATAAAAAAAGAGCGCTTACGTAGAGTGTAGACAGCTCAACTTCTCCACAACCAGAAAGACTTGCAGACCATTTCTCTTGCTTATCGTAACTGATACTCGTTTTTCAGAATGCAAATGATAAGTTCTTAGGCTGTCCTCGCGTATTCCATTTATGCAAGTGTAGGCTTGGGAAATTTCGAAAATAATAAATAATGCCAGACTACAAGACAGAAAAGAACCCACCTATTTTTCCTACTTTTAAATGCTTCTGCACATTTCCAGAGAAATAATAAGAAAACATGTGACATTTCGAACACTTTCTCTTTCTTTCTGGGAAATACGAATGCAAACACACATTCAGAGAGAAAAAACATTATTGTAATATATTGATCCCAATTTTTTTAAGGATAACATTGATCATGTCGTAGGCCAACTTCGATTATGTCGTAGGCCATGAAACATTGATTACACAATTTACGATTAATCAACTTCGATCAAGGATAGCTTGAATAATAATAAGAGGAAAGAAGGAAAAGGTATACATTTCATTTTCACTGGTAGACAAATTTTCATGAGTCCAATTGCTTATGAATCCATGGGGAAAAATGAGCTCGATGTGCTAAGAAGACTTGGGGTAAGCATAACCTGTCTCATCCCGCCCGAGCGGATGGGTTATGTAATGGTATTTTTTGACGCGGACCGGAACGAAAAAATATTTTTAAAAAATTATTTTTTATGGGATGAAAACATTTTTATAAAAATTATATTGTTGCAGCTACGCCGTGTTTCTTAGAATAGAATTTATTAAAAAAATGATTTATCCCCTTCAAGCAATTGTATTCCATTATATATAAAGAGTTATAAGGGTGTATATATATAAAATACATGACTAGATAAATGAATGATCATTATGTTAAATATAAGACTAGATTTAAAAATCAAATATTCTATCAATATGCTGTATTTAAGGGTCAAATATTCTATACTAGATTTAAGAGTCAAATATTCTTTCATACCTCCGTAGTCAGGATGGGAAGAGGTCGGACCTTTAGACTGAACCAAAAATAAGGAAGAGTGATGAAGGAATAACCTTTGTAAAGAAGTTGGCATATTGATAACCAGAGGGCATATGAAACACTTTATTTTGTCCCCATGCTACTTTTTCTTGTACAAAATATATGTTTAATTCGATGTGTTTGATGCATTGATATTTGACCGGATTATTAGACAAGTATACAGTACTAACATTAATTCAATAAACCAATGTAACTTTAGACAATGGACAGTGAAGCTCAAACAAAAGGTTTTGTAGCTAGCAGGTCTTAACTATTGCATTGGCAACACTACGATACTCAGTTTCGGCACTAGAGCGGGAAACAGTGGCTTGTCATTTAGAGGACTAGGAGATTAAGTTACCACATAAAAAAATACAGTAGTTAGATGTGTAACGTCTAGTTTTGAGATAACGACCCCAATTTGCATCTGAAAAGCAGTCAAACTATCGGTATGTGAAGAGTAGAGTTGTAAATCATGATCAAGTATATCATGAATGTATTGTAAAATACATTTGAGTGATCCAAAGTGAGGTTCTTGGAGATCATGCATAAAAAGGCACACTTATTGAATTGCATAAGCAATATCTCGTCTGGTAATGTTGAGATATTGAAGAGTTTTGGCAAGACAGCGATATAGAAATGGATTAGAGATCGAAGAGTCATTGGAATCGGATAACTTTGGCTTTTGTATCTTTAGGAGTAGTAGAAGCATCGCAAGAGTTCATTTTAGCTCATTCTAGGACTTTTGGAACATATTTGCATTGGGAAGAAACAAGCCATTCTTGACATGGGACACGGAGATGCTCAGATAATAATATAGCGGTCCCGTGTTAGTCATGGCAATCTAATAGCACTTTGTTGAAAAGAGAAAAATGAGAGATAATGAAAATAAATATTTTTTTAAACAAATACTCAAAATTATACAACGAAGAAGGAAATCTCAAAGATAATCATGAATAGCACTATATACAATTTTTACTCTTTTTTTTAGAGTAACTCTCCACTCTTGTTTAAAAACATAATATGACCACCTATATATACAACTAATATATTATTCTAGAATTTATTAGTATGTTAAGAAACATATTGAAAAATCTCACACACTACGTAAAAAATACGGTTTTAGCGACGTATTTAGTGACGAAAATCCTAGATCAGTCGTTAAATTTAGTGATGGATATAGAATTTTCGTCACTAAATTTATAATTTATATTTTATTTAATTATTATATTAATATTTTATTTTATTTAATTATATATTTAATTAGTGACGGATTTCTTGAATCCGTCGCTAATTTATATTTTACAATTTATATATATTTTATTTAATTATTATATTAATATTATAATATATTTCATTATATATTAAATTTAGCGACGGATTTTGAAATCCGTCGCAAACGCGGAAGTGAGCAAACGCACCGCATGCGCACCAACGCCTCTACCATCCAATCACGCGCTCGCACGTGCCCCAAACACTTTGGCCCCCGCTCACACACCCACATGCACCCCTCTTGTTCCAGCTCATGCGCTCGAATGCACTGCACGCGTATCTGCCCTGCTCCCCCACCTGAGTCTGCGCCCGCCGGCCCTGCTACCTCCGGCCCACACCCGTGCCCTTGCGAAAATTGCCTCAAATTTATCATTTTGAGGCAATTTTCAAACCTACACACAAGCGTAAAATTATAGGAACACACAACCACCAGACCAAATAAACTATATAATCTTACTCCTTTTTTCTTACTTACTATCTACCTAACATTTAAAAAAAAATAATAAAAAAATATAAAATGATAAATTTGTTATAAAATAATAAAATGCTAGTTTAAAATAAAAGAATAAAAGATTTAAAAATAATAAAATAATACTATTCTTTAAAAAGATAAAATAAAAATAAAATATAACACATTAATTAAAAAAATAATAATTTTTTATCAAATAATAAAATGCTAACTTAAAATAAAATAAAAAATGAATTAAAAAATAAAATAATATAATTCTTACAAAAAATATAACAAAAAAATATAACAAATTAATTAAAAATAATAATATGATAATTTTTTGTAAATAATAATAAAATATTATTTAAAAAATGATATGATTATATTTAATAATATTTAAAAAATATTTAAAAGGTAAAATAATATTAATTTTTTTAAAAAATAAAAATATAATATAAAAAAATAAAATACTAATTTAAAATTTTATACAATAATAAATATGATTAGTTAATATAAATTAATAAAATCAAAAAAATATAAAATGCTAATTTTAAAAAAAAATTAACTTAGTGATGAATTTCTGAATTCGTCTCTAAACTTAGCGACGGATCTAGAATTCATAGTTAAATAATAAAATATTAAAAAATAAAATAATATTATATAAAATAATAAAATAATAAAATAAAATACTAATTTAAAATATTATAAAATAATAAATATGATTAGTTAATATAAATTAATAAAATAAAAATACAAAATGCTAATTTAAAAAAAAATTCACGTAGCGACGAATTTTTGAATCCGTCGCTAAATTTAGGGATGAATTCTAGAATTTATCGCTAAACTTACCCATGGATCTAGAATTTGTCGCTAAATTCGTTGTTAAATAATAAAATATTTAAAAAATAAAATAATATTATTTTAAAAAATTAAAAATATAAAATAATAAAATAAAAAGATAAATTTGAAATATTATAAAATAATAAACATGATTAGTTAATAAAAATTAATAAAATATAAAAATATAAAATGCTAATTAAAAAAATTCAATTAGCGATAAATTTATGAATCTGTCGCTAAATTTAGCGACGCCGTTGCTACATTTAGCCATGGATCAAGAATTCATCATTAAATAATAAAATATTTTAAAAAATAAAATAATATTGTTTTTTTAAATAAAACTATAAAATAATAAAATAAAAGGCTAGTTTAAAATATTTTAAAATAATAAATATGATTAGTTAATATAAATTAAAAAAAATAAAATGCTAATTTAAAAAAAATTCACTTAGCGTCGAATTTCCGAATCCGTAGCTAAATAATAAAATATTTAAAAAATAAAATAATATTATTTTTTTAAAATAAAAATATAAAATAATAAAATAAAATAATAATTTAAAATATTATAAAAGAATAAATATGATTAGTGAATATAAATTAATAAAATATAAAAATATAAAATGCTAATTTAAAAAAAAATTCACTTAGCGACAAATTTCCGAATCCGTAGTCAAATTATTTTAAATTAACATTTTGTATTTTATTTTCTTATTTTTTTATATTATTATATTATTTTTTTTTTATTTTTTTTGAAACTATAGAGTAGTTCATAAATAGACAGCCGCCTATCTGTAGTTATCTGTCTCATTGCCACCGTCCTCTGAAAACTATTGTTTAATTTACTTGTCAGACGTGATAGATAGTCAAACATGAATGTATGAACTATTATATTTTTTACTGATAACAATAACGAATTAAGATGAATAACTGAATTTTCAAAAACGATTGAATTATATGAGAAAAGCGAATGGATGTAGAAGACAAAAAGCATAAATGGTGAACTCGATAGCCGCGACTAATTGAAAATTATTTATTACAAATTGATTGAATTATTTATTATTGAAAATTGTCAAATCGGTGAGAATTGTAATATTCATTATATATTTAATTCGATTTCGTTATTTAGAATATGTTAAAAAGAGATACACTGTTAAAAATATTTTTTAATAGAATATAGAAGAAATTTTGATTTGAAATTAGCTATGAATTTTGAAATATCGGTAATAAATTAGTGACGAATTTAGTTACGAATAATTTTTTGTGGCTAACTAACAACGAATTTTGTTACGAATATTTTTTTATAATTAATTTGTGACGAATTTAGTCACGAATTTTGGATTTGTTGCTAAATTTTGTGACAAATATTTTTTTCGTGACTAATTAGCGATACAAAATTTGTGTAACTAATTTGCAAAGAAATTTGCCACGAAAATCTTTCGTCACTAAATTTGGTGATGAAATATTTTTGTCGCTAAATTTAACGACGGATAACAGTATCCGTGATAAAATTTAATTACGAAATTTCTAATCATTGTTAATTAGCAATGAATTTTACAATGAAAAATTTTTCGTCATCAATAAACGATAAATTTAGCTACGAATAATATATTTGTTGTTAATTTAGCCATGAATACTTTTTCATTGCTAAATCTGTCATAAAATAGCGATGAATTTTTTCCTTCGTTAAAAATCATGTTTTTTTTGTAGTGACACGACTCTTTAGAAATCACTCCATAACTCTTTGATATTCACTCACATGACTCTTTATTTTGTTCATATTTTAAATTTTAAATTATTCCAACAGTATTTTCTCCCAAACGAGGAGAATTGACATTTGCAGCATAACCCCCTGATGCAGCTTTTTTGGATATCCGGACTTTAGTTTCCTGAGGCATATGATGATCTTTTCCACCAGAACCTGATTCCTTATTGTTTCTTTTTTAAAAGGCATCCTTCTTGATAAAATCCACGCATACAGCTAATTTTTCCCTTGATTAGTTGTGTGGTTTACTGTATGCTATTCTTTCCACCATAAAGGTAGAAACTTATGGTTGCTGCAAGAGCTATAGGCAGATCTTTCACTGTTTCTCTGATAGAAATGGAATATTCCTGGCTCATAAAACTTTAATCTTCTCATATTAGCCATGCACAAACACTTCTCCTTAGTGGGTAGATTATATCTAGTTGTGGATCATACACGGTTTCCCAACATAATTGGCCTTTGCTTCTACCATGGGACAAACATGAATGTAAAGCTTTCAGCATTTTATCAAATTCCATGAAACAAATCTAATAAGAACATCCCCCACCAAAAACAAAAGCAGAGAAGTTTTTTTTTATGCTGAGGGACATTAATAGATCAAATAGTACTACAAGAATAAACTATTTGCACGGGAGGGGATGAATGTTGATTTATCAATCTCATCTTGATCATGCAATCAAAGGCCGATCCCCACAACTCTAAACGCAGCTACAATATATGCCACTTTGATCTTGTATATTTAACTTCACTATACTTCAAAGAATACATGTCATTCGGATCCATGTGTAATGTGTGCACTGTGCACCTCTTTTCAAGGACGTGCATTCGATATCATGGCTAACGCATTTTGTTCATTGACCATTTTAATGATGTGCTTGTTTCTCTGTTGGGACTGAAGATCCACATATTGAATGTATTCATTATTGTGTTAGAGCGTGAATCCTCCAATGATAGATTTCCTAAGAATATCTGTCAAAGACATTGGTGAACAGGTCTGCCCAGACACGGTGTGATCGGTGTAGGTTATTGAGAGCATACTGTTTTGATAGGCCTACCAAAAATGATAAGACAGCCCTTTTTTACTTCATCCCACTAGAATCATTTCTTCTTTGGATGTGTGGTTTGGTGATGGCGTCCCCATCAGTGTTTTTGTAAAGCATCCAATAAATTACACCAAGTCTGACTGGTAATGGTTTGTCCTTTTTAGAATTAAACATATTATGTATTTCAATGTTCCCCACTTAGAAACAAGGATCCTTTAGTTTCTAATTACCTTCTTTCCTGGTTCTTTCTCCTTTATTTAGCCATATTTGCAGTTTTTCTTCTTTCCTTTTCTCTCTCATTTTTCAAAACGTTTCATAATTTTGAATTTGTTTTTGATTCTTGTGTCCTAAGGGGCGAACTCCACATAATCTTGCCGCTCTGTAATGGAAGTTCAAGTGAATTTGTTTTTGCCTTACTCCGAGTGTATTGGACATTTTAATGTGGGGTGAATCCGATAGACCCGGAACTAGTTCACAATTTTGTGACGGAGTCCTGTGTCACAGGTAAGGATTGGATTCTTAAAAATGATGAAACATGACAACAGTATCGAAGTGCCATAGCTGTTTAAAAATGGATTTGATTAGATGACTTGATGATAAATTTGCATAGGAGATGTGTCATGCTCTCAATTAGAAGCAACCATGCTTGAAACAAGAAACTTGAAGTCCTTATCAATGTAAGAAGAAGACATGACTTTTTTCAATAGGCAATAGTGTGGAAAAACAAAATTTTGAACCTCAACAGTGTTTGAGAGATGCATTTGTACTGTTCCCATCAAAATACCAATTGTTATGTCCATTGTACTTGGCATGCACCTATTGATAGATTATATTGAATAATTTTCCTTCTTTTTGTTTTTGAGAAATAAGAGAATCCGCTAATCATATAGGCTTCTTGTTTTGTCTTTTATCAAGGAATGAAAGTGCAGAACAAGGTTCTTTATGCTTGTTGAGCTCATGGATCTAGAGGCCAATTGGGTATTGCCTAGTATGAAGGAATATTGAGAGGGGATGTTTGGTGCAATAAGTGAAGTCTTCTCTATTTTACCAAAGTGGCTCTTGATGATGGAAAATTTGATGTTTGATTGCAGCCATATCTCTGGCATAATGAATAGGTCTGATCCGGGGGTAGAAGCAATTGTTCCTTTCCGAATCATCCTTTCATTTCCTCTATCTTCTTGATAAGGGAAGCTAAATCGGGAAACTTTTGCCTCAAGAATTTTGTGATGGGTATAAGTTGAGCTATCATGAAATGCTTTGTGACGTTTTCGTCTACCATAGTGGTTGAAGGGGACAATTTTTGACTATTGTTATTTTGTTGGTCTGTTGTGGTATACTATGATTGGATAAATTATTATATAAAAAGATGTTCAATATAAGCACAAAATTTTGGTATAAATTTCAAATGGTCGTGGTCGTCGTCCTCATCGTTATAATAATAATTGTTTGTGCATTTTTTATTCATCCATTTCTAGAGTCCAAGGAAATTTGAAGCTACATGGTTTCACATTTCTGCATGATCATTATGACTTTATAGAATCAAAATGTATAAAGTGTGGTTAGACTTGAATTTCCATAATTTCAACTCGGCATCCAAATCTCTTTTTATTTTTATTCTCCTATTCAAGAAATCAAAAAGAAGTTGGATTTGTATTTGAACTGACTTTTTGAATGTTATAGAAATGGCTTCATCAGTCTCCAAGAGTACAGTCTAGTGGTATAAATCTTTTTCTCCAAACCTGATGATCCCATATTTAAATTTTTATATAACAAAAAAAATGGCTTCATCTAAATCAGGAATATAAAATTTTTGCCCAATAAGAAAGTTGTTCAATCCTAAAATCCTCTGTTCTAGATAATTTTAATTTTTTTTTTCAGAAAAGAAATAAATAAATTCTTGGTCGTTTCATGGAAAATGGAGATCACAAGGCAATATGGCATTCCCTGTCATTCTTGTCCATCATATTTTATGCATGTTTACATTGCGTATTAAACTGAAAAACCCAAATTTGCACGACAGAAGGAAATCTTTGGAAATCTTAATTCCATCGTCTCCCTCTATTTCAATTACAGCCGTACTCGGATCAAAAATTTCCATCTTTCGCTTTCTTTACCAAATTCAAAATTTCCTTACCAAGTTGTGCATTTTCTACACATCCATTACAGTCTCTTAAACGTTGTGAGGAGAACTTCTTGTGAATTAAAAGTTCCTCAATTCGAGAGGTCAAAAATAATATTGGGGGGGGGGGGGGCAAGGCTTCCCAAATTGGCTTTGCTGCAAGGGTGAATTTCTTAAACCGGGTATATATAAGTTTACTCGTACCAAACTTTTTTAATTTCAGTGATCGGATATTTTATTTTCTTAATCAGAACTCTCGAATTCAAGTCTTAAAAATGACAAAAAAGGATTTGAGAGAACCAATCCCTAAAATAGATCTCACAATACTCGAATCACATTAATAAAACAAAATCCAAACACCGGATATAAAAATAAAATATAAAATAAATAAGTTTGCTCGCACTAATTTATGCAGAGAAAACTGAAGGTAAAGTCCAGAAACTCCTTCCTTCATAACTAGAAATGATTTCCCTACTAATCGCATATTAATTAACTTTTTAGACCATATGGAGAAAATAAACTTATGCAATGCCAATACTTGGTATGCCATTGTTTTTCTTGTACATGTCACCCCATGATTGCCGTCTTTCGAAGAAAAATGCCCTAATATGACGTTCTACCAGGCACCAATGTGCCCGCCAGAGTTTGGGACACCTAGGATTCAAAAAGTGCCCTTTTTAAGTATGGTACTTGATTCCCAGACAAAAATACCATACACTTCTCTCTTTTTTTTCTTTTTTTTTTTTTTCGTTACACTGATACACCTCTCTTGGTTTGTTTGGAAGTGAGTAATAGTTACTGATGCACTTCTCTTATTCCATTATATTTAGGACCATGCTCTGTGCCCTAAAATAGTACACATAACAAATCCTAATTTTTGTGGTCAAAACCAGTTTTATAAGATTTTTATAATTAATATGATAATTAAGTATCAAGTATTGATCATAATTTTGTATACTAATTTTTCATTCTAATAGAAATACACACCCTATCATACAATTAAGGGTTAGCCACCTCGATCCAGTTAGGTGCTTTATCATTTTAAATAATCGAAATATGGAACTTCATGATTAGTATGGTCCAATGGTACTGCCCGTAAGGCTGATAGTTTACTTAAATGCTTCAACTCCAGGTGCTTGGGGTGCGCCCACTCCTTTTTTTTTTTTTTTTTTGGTGAGGAAAGAGAATAAAAGGAACTACAGGCCCAAGCCCAAGCCCAAGCCTCTGGGGATATATTGCATAATTCTACTCTTGGACCTAGGAGTCTTAACGCCCAACACATCATCCTGGACTGCTTGGTGCACCTACTCCTTAGGTTGTATATAAAAAGCCCCAACGATGACCCGTTGCCAAAAAGCTCTCTCTCCCACATAGTCCCGTTAGGGTTAATATTATTGCGCTTGGTTTAGCTTTTCATTTATATGGTGGGTGAACACACGCAAGTGTACATTGTTCCCACGTCATGCAACACTCAAATTGAAAAGGGTTGGGTGGCTCTCTCTCTCTCTCTCTCTCTCTCTCCCCCCCCCCCCCCCCACCATCTTCAATCACCGAATCGCGCTAAAACCTGTGTATTATTTTTTTCTGTCCATTACACTGCAGAAAACAACTTCTACATGGTTCATGCTCCTCTTAGAACCCCTCAAGTTCGTAGTTGGCAACTTCTATATTATGGCAAAGAATCTATATACGTGTATTGATCAATGACCGGAAGGAAAACTCTATTCTTATATTGTGCCATGTCAAAGCTCAAAACAGGTTTTGGTTGTTAAATGAAAACCCTAACAGTGATAATCATTATCCGATCACACTAATTCACTCCACATGGCTCTTATCATTCAAAGAATTCATATAATAATTCTCATTTCTGCATATTTCATAGGGCTGAACCAAAACACCCTGATCTACCATGTCATAAACCCTGAAATCTTGTAAAAAAAAAAAACACACTGAAATCTTAACCCTAACTTATATAGCTACTAGGAATAATAAAGGAAATCCACCTTCATCGTGTATTATAAAGGCAAGACGCAAATTGGGTGGAGGCGTAGGGCTCTTAGTTTGAGCCATAGTGCAATGACTGCTAAGGCGGATGCAATACACACACAAACATATCGTATGTATGGAGAAGAAAAATATATGATCCTGTGAAGCTTCTCAACTGATTTTAGATGATGGATTGAATTGAACTGCATTTGCCCAAACCCACATGTATATATGCTTCAATTAATAATATTCCTTTATTAAGAATATTCTTTCAATAGATACTTTTGCACTCTAAGATAATCAATCTCTTCTCTTTTAATGCAATTTAAAGATGAACAAAATAAAAGAATGAGACAAAAGGAGATCACATGATTGTTCTAGTTGCGCAATGACTGAACACCGAAGATTTAGTGGTAGATTATGGTTTTGAGCTATGCATACTAGGTTCTTTTGAAACTAATTACTATTATGTTGATCGCACATTCTTAAAAAGGAATGAGAAATAGGTACCTTGGACATGGGCATTTGTTTTTTTTTTTTTTTAATTTCTATTTTTCCCACTTTTGCCACCTAAAACAATTTGTTAAAGACTTTTTTTGATGAATTTTACATAATTTAAAGCTAATGCGATATGAGATATTCTTTGTAGAAATCAATCAAGTCCCACTTACCAATTTTTGATAAATAATAATGAAGGTTTGGTCGCTTTCTATAAACAAAAACAAAAACAAAATCTGGTGGTCTCATTTGGAACTTCAAAAGAAGGAAATTCAAGATATACAAACAAAGTGAAGAAAGAAAAGTGGAATGTAATAATTTGAATTTGGGATCACCAGGTTGGAGGAGAGGGTTTTGTACCACTAAGCTATCCCTTGGGGACGAATGTAATCTAGAATAGGTTGATGGCTAAAATTATTGAAGTCTTCTCTAAAGTTCTATGTATTTAGAAAACCATCCAATGAGTGACCCAAAGGGCCGTTTTTTATTTAAAGTACCTAGTTATTTGATATTGGTTAAATAGTTGGAAAAAAACTAGTTTCCGTATTTTTTTTAAATAAAATAAAATTTATTTTATTTGAACATTTGAATAATGTTGTTGACATGCGTTGTCAATTTCTTTTAATTTGTCTTGTGAATTTTCTTAGGACAAAATTTCTCATGTTAAAAAACTCAGTATCATATTATCAAAGAAAGCGAAATACATAATAATATTATTTACATAATTTTTGAAAATTTTAAGTTTTTATCATTTAAAATATATACTTAAAAATAGTGATTAAGTTTTCAATCAGATCCGAATGCAATGTTTACCACAGTATTTACCTTGAGTTGGTACTTTAAAAAAAAAAAAAAAGTAAAACCTAATTAAACCTTATTCAATTAAGCTGTTAAGTCTATTTCAAACCACAAAAACTTAAATTAATAAGAAAAATAAATAAAATTTTAAGCATTCCCGTCTATCTGCATACATATATATACATATTTCTTTTTAAAATAAAGAAGCTACACCTTGTTAAATTTAATTATTTCTGCTATTAACTATTTATGTCCAGATAATGTTACTTTGACAAATACCCACAAACAAGGGTAGTATAGTCATTGTGGTTATGAAATTAGAAATGAATATTCCATTTTTTGCTAAATTATGACAGTTGTGTGTGTGTGTGTTGCTAATCCATTACTTTTATGCTTAACATCTAAAATGATTACTAAAACTATTATGCTATCATTTCTAAAAGATATTTATAGAAAAATCTATTGATTGACATATTAATAATAGTACTATTAAAATAATTAGAGTAACTTACTGGAATAATCAGAGTTTCAGACGGATGGAGGGTAAGAGCTCGGAGGGTCACCGGAATTTGAACTAGAAAAAGGATTGTTTTTCCGACCACGGTCGTGGAGGACTTGTTTGACGTCAACTAGTATCTCCAGCTGTTTATTGAGCACTTCTCCTCTCTCAAAGACACTCTCCCTCTTTGCTCTTCACCTAAAATAAATAAATCAATCTATATATCAATAAGGATACGTTAAAATATTAAAATAATAAAGTTACAATTTTTTACGAGTTCATATAAATTTTTACCATTTGATAACTCAAATTATCAAGGATCTTGCAAAAAACAAATACTTGATATCAAATTAAGTCGTAGTAGTATGAAAATAATATTTTCCATTTGAATCTTTGTTTAATGTTATAAATAATTACACCAATAATCAGTAGATTTAATAACAGGATATTAAATTTTTTTAATCAAAATTTTGAGTTTAAATTAAAAGAAAATAGATATTAGAAGAGTTATTCTTTAAATTAAACTTTATAAATATTCAAATCGGTTCGACCCGGTCAAATTCCAAATGCAAGTTAAGAAGTAAAAGTAAATAAATAAATAAATAATTATCTCATCTTCTTCCGAGAAGAATTGTACGAGCTCAGTCTTATATTGCTCGTCCTGCCCACCATTATTTTTTGCCTAAAAAATTTTTAAAAAAAAGTTAATATATAACTCATCAATAATAATATAAGACAAATCAGATCTTTTTTATGTTCTTTTGTGTCCAAATGATTGAAATGTTTTTATGGAGTTATCTTTCTATTTCCTTTTTCTCCTTTTTTTTTTCCCTTTCTGTACTCACGATGATTTCATGAAACTAAGGTCACCAATAAAAATAACAACAGTAAAAAAGTTAATATCTTTCATTTATGGTGACAAAATGAGTAACCAATAAAATTGGACCACTAAGAGGGACTCAAATGTGTCATAATATGTCCACTTTTTCTACATAGGAATATGTTCATTATCAAGGTTGAGTGTTCTTATTTTAAATCAAAATTACTATAATACACCTAATTGATTAAATTATTTTGAATTACAATTACTATAATAACGTTTGATTAGTTAAATTATTCAATAAAGAGTTCGTATTCAAATTAGCTTTGCCCAAAAAATTGGTGCCATGTTCCTGTATGAAAATCTTATCATATTTCTTGCACTAAAGTAAAACAAAAATCCGAGAAACTAAAAAAAAAAAAAAACAGAGGCGCACTAAACTTTTACCTGAAAATGGCATCGCTTGTGTCAGCATATAGAAGAAACAGAGTCCTCTGTTTTTTTCTAGGAGAAATAGAGTCCTATGTTTTTAGGTTTTTCATCAAAAATGAAAATCAAAATTTCAAATTAAAAGAAGCTAGCCCGTTGAGAACTATGATTGATTTTGGTAAACCAAGGAAAACCCATCACTAAAAACAACTAAGAAGATTCAAAGTGAAGACATGGAAAATTTTTGATACCCATTTTGTTGTTAATGGAGTTTTTTGGCAATGAAAATTACATGTACCTGAATTATCTCTTCTTTGTACTCATGACCATTGCGGTGTCTAGCAGAGACTCTGCTCACCAAAGCTCGACTTGGATCGAAAATGGCTATTCCAAAATCTTGAGTAACTTCATGAGTTTCTTTTGGTTTTCTAGCTAGCTGAATATTCCAAAGTCTATTATTAATATGATTATTCCAGTAAGAATAAAAGAATTAAAAATGAGAGACAAAGAAAAAAAAAAAGGAGGAAGGATTAGTGCCTTTTACCAAGAAGTGCACTTAGTTTGGAGGTCCGGACCTCCAAACCTTATTTGACATATTCTTAGTTCCAATTTGAAGTATTGACATATTTGTCTCTTAGTTTGGAGGTCAAAACAAGGTTGTGGCAAGATGCCCACAGCAACAGCCCCATGCGCCAGCCATCCGAACGGCCTATAAGCATACTTTAGGAATGAAATCGAGAGTACACCACAAGCAATTGTGTATGGATTTGGCCATTTCATCCTGTGCTTTGTTTTTCCATGCACTCTCACGTTTGGGAATTCCACGCACTGAAGGGACCAGAAAGCCTCACTGAAATTGCCCAAAAAAGGAAAACGAGTCATGTCCTTGAAGCTAGGAGAGAAAGAGTAAAGATGGCTTGTGCGCTTGAAAGAATGTTCTGTTAAACATAGGATTGGCTTTCCTCTTGGTGGGGTTTATGAAGTGATAGCAGCATTGGAAAAAAATGGAGTGAACTTCATAAACACTGCAACAATAGGGAAAACAGAGAAAGAGAAACCAAAAACGGACTTCAGGATTGACATCCCCTGCCACCAAGCCAACGAACGCCATCACGGCCGTGACCTCCATATTGTGGGAAGATTTGGTGAACAATCCTAAGAAAGGAGGGGGAAATTTTATTTATGGGAAGGAGATTGAGTGTGCTGAGGAGATGATTAGAAGTGCCTTTGTTGAGCTCTATAGCGGCCTTGGTCTCCTCAAGACTTAATAATGATCTATTAAAAAATCTATACAATGCTATATTTGTTATCTAAATCATGAACCCTGAATGAGCATTTTCGTTAATTTGCTAATTGTCAAGCAGCTCCTTGAACATGGTTGCTTGTACAAAGATTCTCAAGAAATTCGACAAGGTAGTTAGCGTCATATTCAGACTTTATTTTTATAAGATTTGATTTCAACACATAATAAAGATAATAATAATTTTACTTTTTTCTCTCCAAAACAGGTGTCAAATCAACAGGCCTCGGCAACTTACCTGAGAACAGTGAAGAGATCAGTACCAAAAAAAAGAACAGTGAAGAGATCCTGCTTTGTTAGTTCTGACAAGGTACCACAGCCATTGTCATAGTTCTGAGTATTTTTTCAAAGATTGTTTTTAATAAAAGAAATTTTCCCCTGTAAATTGACTTTATTTTTTTTTGACATAATTAAGGTAATTAGACTAATGGACGAAGTGGAGTCCATATTCACAAAGCACTTCGCCAACAATGACAGGAAAAGGGCCATGAAATTTTGAGACCCCAACAGAACAAAGACTCTCACATGGTCACCTTCTTTGCTGGTATACTCTCTCTCTCTCTCTCTCTCTCTCTCTCTCTCTCTCTCTCATACACACACACAATAACTAATGAAACATTGTTCTTTGTTTGTAGGTCTATTCACAGGCTGCTTTGTTACATTATTCAGTGTGTATGCAATATTGGCACATTTGTCTGGAATGTTTAAGCCTGGATCAGGTTCATCTTACGTGGAAATTGTCTACCCTGTTTTTAGGTACCCTCCTTTTGCAATTTACCCGACATTTACAAAAATTTTAATTTAAATACAGAAAAGTCCGAGAATCTTACAAACATTTTTGTGGGTGCTGCAGCATGTTTGCCCTGCTAAGCTTGCACTTGTTCATGTATGGATGCAACCTCTTCATGTGGAGGACAACAAGAATCAACTACAACTTCATATTTGAGTTCTCGCCCAACACTTGCCTCAACCACAGAGACGCTTTCCTTATCTGCTCCTCCATAATGACTGCTGTTGTAGGTGACCTGGTCATGCACCTTGTTTTGAGGGCCAACTACTTTTCACCACATCAAGTCGATGCCATCCCTGGGATTCTCCTCTTGGTTAGTTCAACTTCACAGACTTGATCATTATTATATTTGCATTCATTAGCTCTAGAACACTAGAAAGATCTTGGAGAACAATAAGGAGTGTAAAGTGCAGAGTTGATGGTTGATAGCCAACTGATGATCGCCGACCTTGCTCATTTTTCAGCTCTTCGTAACCTTGCTCATTTGCCCGTTTAACATCTTCTACCGCCCAACACGGTATTGTTTCCTCCGAGTGATTCGTAACATCGTCTTCTCTCCATTTTACAAGGTACAAACTTGTTGCTTCTCTCTTTAGTTTTTCCTTCCCTATATGCCACTAGTTATCTGGTTTGAGTTATGAGATACATATGCGCAGGTTTTGATGGTAGACTTCTTCATGGCTGACCAACTTACAAGCCAGGTCTTGAACACTAGAATTTGCTTAATTTTTTGGTATTATTTGCGTCAATGCAATCATTTTAATATATAAAAGCTTGCTGCTATATCTACAGATTCCATTGTTGAGGCATATGGGGTCCACAGCCTGCTACTTCCTTTCAGGAAGTTTTGGAACGCACAGAGATGAAACTTGCCACTCAGGAAAGACCTACAGAGAGCTTGTTTATGTCATCTCATTTTTGCCATACTACTGGCGAGTTTTGCAGGTAAAACATACTCTAACTTGTTCAGATAGAATACTAACCTTAAGTTGCATTTAATCATCATCCGGTTGCTAATTGAACTGTACCTTGGTACTTCCAACGTTTTAATGGGTAGTGTGCAAGAAAATGGTTTGACGAGGGTGATGTGAACCATTTGGCCAACTTGGGCAAGTATGCATCATCCACGGTGGCTGCAGGAGCGAGGCTTACACTGACAAGGCAACCCACCACTTTCTGGATGCTAATAGCAGTGGCCACTTCCGTTATAGCAACAGTTTATCAGTTGTACTGGGATTTTGTGAAGGATTGGGGCTTTTTCAATCCCAAATCCAAAAACCCCTTCCTTAGGGATGATCTAATTCTCAAGAACAAAAGCATCTACTACGTTTCCATGTTGAGTTCTCTCTAGTTGTCTCCTTTAAAACTTGTGAATTGTGATGGTTTGCCTTTGCCATCGAGAAAATGAACTAAAAGGAAAGAATATAATGCAGGTTCTGAATTTGGTGCTAAGAGTTGCTTGGGTGGAGGCTGTGATCAAGTTCGATGTCCCTAGAGTTGAATCCCAGTTGCTAGACTTTTCCATGGCTTCCCTGGAGGTTATTCGACGTGGGCATTGGAATTTTTACAGGTAAGTCTAATCTCATTAAAAATGATATAAGACAATATTCAAAAAATACAGTATAAGTATCAATGAAGGACAGACAAAATTGATGTAGGCTTCAGAAGGAGCAATTAAAATTGTTAAAGGTGAATTGCACAAAATTAAAAAGCACAGTCAAACGCTAACAAAGAAGTGATACAGGAATAGCATAATTTGGAATATAAGTTCTCGAGAATTTGCTTTTTTCTGTTCAAGAAAGAAATATATCAGAAAAGACATAATATCTTACAAGAAAAACATGTGATAAAACAGGTTGGAGAATGAGCACCTGAAAAATTGTGGAAAGTTCAGGGCAGTAAAGGGTTCCATTGCCATTCCGTGAGACCGTCTCGGATGGATAAGCATTTCTTACTGCCTAAATAAAGTATACAGACATACTTTACCACCTTTTCACGAAGGAGGAGAAACAAGACCAAGCAACATCTTCCCCTGCAGTAGACCAAGGGGGGTCAGAGTGACAGAGAGAGCAAGAATTGAACAAAAGATGGAATGAAACACCCATTTTTCACCCAAGAAAAAAAAATAAAAATCTCTATTCATATTTCATGGTCGAAGATTAATTCTGCCAAAGTGAACCGTTAGGTTGCTTTGTGCCATCAGGAATGTGTTTCCCAATTAGTAGCTCATGCTTTCAACCTCCATTTGTATATTTAAGCATTTCAATTTGCATTCAACTGTATAAATAAAATTACGCCAAGTTTCAGCTACTAGTTTGCTAGATACTCTGTTGATTTTCCATGAATATATAAAATGCAAACTCCACGTAGCATGTGTTGCATGCAAATAATGCTTCTATTCATCCTCAAAACCTTAGTTTTCAATCATAAGAACTTATCCTATTCCGCAAAAAGGGAAATTATTCACAACATAATAACAGCAAATAAGGGTATTTGTAGCGGTAGTAGGCGGTGTGACAAAATGACAAAGAACAAAGAAATTTAAGAGAATAATTTTTTTTTTTTACAAAATTATAATTATAGCATTAAAAATATAAATAATTCTCATTTTCTGGATCATCTTCAAACTATTTCAAGTAAAAGAAATTTGATCGATCATGTGTAACAGATGAGGTTCAAACCCCCTCGATGAGAAGTAATTTCAGAATGACACTAATGTGATACTAACGTGATGCTAGCACGGATTGTTAAAGACCGGAAATATTTTGAAAATAACTCTAAAGTAGGGATTAATTAAGATTTTAATCTAAGATTAGGATCTGCCAAAAATTTTCCCAGCAACTATTTAGCTCTAGCCAGACTTTTTGAACCATCAGGTCAACCAGAATATTATAAGCCCGGCAAATGATCCAAAACCAAATAGTTTATAGACAATTCTGACTCAACCTCAGAGCCAAGAAAAGATGGCAGATTTATTGACATGCATACTTAGAAGCTCAGCTCGCCCAATTACTTTAAAGGAATGCAAATAAAATCAAACCAGGTAAACTCATTTGATGATCAAGTCAAGCCTAAACGCCCTCCAACTTAGCCTGGACCGCAGCCATGAACATTTACTATTTCAACGAAGTGAGGCACATATTAAGAAAAAAAAAATCCATCAAAGAGGCAGAATTTACCAAAGGAGTCAACGGAGGCGGCATCTTCATGTCTTTGTCCTTCTTCAGCCACTCTCTTCATTCCGTGCTCCAAGTAAATCTCCATTTCCCAAAATACTACCCTCCCCCTCCTTCCTCGTTAATTAACCAAGGGCATATTCGTCAAGACATCAAAAGTCCACATCTTCTACATCAACTTCCACACCCCGCACACCCCTTTCAGGAACTCCATCTGTCCAACAAAAAATTCACGTTCCCCAAAATAACCTCAGCCCCCACCACTCTACATAGGACATTTTCGTCCAAGATCCGCAACTTCCCCATGGACGTGCCCATTGACCTCCATCAACAAAACCAACATAAACCTAATCCTCAAATCCAATAAAAAAAATCCACAAAAAATGGATCAAGAACACGAAATCACACTACGAAACCTCACAGTGGACGACGTGGATGACTTCATGGTACTCTAAGGTAGCCCACTTCTGTTCCTGGGAACCCTACACTAGTGTCGAAAGTGTCGAAGACGCCATCGCCTACATCCAAAACGTCGTCGTTCCACACCCCTGGTTTCGCGCAATCTGCCTAAACAACTTGCCAAGTTAGTCATTATACGAGAGGAAGTGTTTTTAAAATCGAATCGGATTGACCGATTTGATTATGATTTATTTTATAATTTGTTTGGTTTGTATTGTTAAATGTCAATAAATTAATAAATTGATAGATTGATCGAAATAATTATCGATGATTTTAAAAACATCAATAAACGGAAAAAAAAAAAAAGAAAAAAACCGCTCTCATTAATTAACCCTTACCCATCTCTCCCTCTCTTTATCTCGCTTGACCGCATCCCCTCTCTCTCTCTCTTTCTTTGCGAAGACAATAGCCTCTATCTCTTAACCTCAATGAATCCATCTTAGGTCTTTTTCGCACAATTTCTCTCTATATGTGTCTCTCCATTACACCGCACAATACAACTTCTAAATAGTTCATGATTGGCAAAGAATCTATACACGTGTATCGATCGATGACCGGTGAAATAATCTATACACGTTTAAAGCAAGAAACTCTCTTCTTATATTGTGCCATGTCGAAGCTCAAAACAAGTTTTTGATTAAAAAAATAATATTAGACGTTTGGTTGCTTTCTGTGAACAAAAACAAAAAAATGGTGGTTTCCTTTGAAACTTCAAAAGAAGTAAATTCAAGAGATACAAAGAGGGTTGTTATGCAAATCGAGTTGAATTTGAGTCGTTCGTGATCTACTGGATTAAAAACTCAACTCAATACAACTTGATTTAAACTGAACTCGAATCGAGTATTCGATAAAATATATTCATATATATTATATATATACTTATATATTATTATAATATAAAATTAAATTAAGTAGAACATATTAATATATTATATAAATATTCATATTTATAAACGAGTTGAGTTTTTAAGTTTTTAATCGATATCGAGTTTATTAAATTATAAACGAGTTGGGTTCAAGTCATATATAATTACTCATCAAGTTTGAGTATATTATAAAATTTGGATTCGAGTTTGAATATAGGAATATTCAAGATCGATTCGACTCAAATACACCCATGATACACATAAAGTGGAGAAAGAAAAATGGAATGTAATCTAGAATAGGTTGATGACTAAAATTATTGTAGTCATCTCTAAAGTTAAAAATTATAATAAACTCAGTATCACATTATTGAACAAAGCAAATAAATAATAATATTATTTATATAATTTTTGTAATTTTTAAGTTTTTATTATTTTAAATATATACTTAAAAATAGTGATTTAAGTTTCTGATTGGCATTGTTTATTATAATATTTACCTTGAGTTGGTATGTTTTTTAAGTAAAGCCTAATCAAACCTTATTCAATTAAATTGTTCGAGTTTATCTAATTTTTAACTTCATTGGAAATAGTGTTATCAGAATCGTACTGTGTCACAGTCGAATCATGGTTGAACCGTAATTTGAAGAAAAAAGGGATTAGTTTGAATAAAATGCCGCCTAATTGAATCACGGATTAACACAGTTCAATCGTAATTTTTTAATAAAATGGATCGTCTTACAATCAATTGTTAAATACGAAAAAATTTATTAAAATTTAATTTATTAAATTTTAGATAGAAAGACATTTAAAAATTTTAGAATATAAGATATTAAAAAAATTTTACAAATCAAAATTCATAAAAATTTTTTCAAATCTATCGACTTCTCCTATTCTTCCTCATCTCTTCACTCTACTCTCTCAATCTTTCAAATTTATTGATTAACTGAATTTATTGTTTAATATAAATTTTAAGAGTGATTATTTATTTTATATTTATTAAAATTTTATTTTTAAATTTTATATGAAAATATGAAATTAATATATATTTATTTTAAAAAATTTATATATTTTTAAATTATTATTAAAAAACAAGTGGTTCAACTAAGTTAATTCATTGTTGAGTCGGTTAAATCATAATTTTGATATTATTGATATATGATACGGTTATGATAATATTGATTTTAAATTATAAAAAATTAAATTAATACGAAAAATAATTTTAAACATTCCTGTCTGTCTGCAGGTTATACGTTAATGTGAGTACGAAAATTGAGTGGGATAGCTGAGTGGCTTTAAAGAGTCAAAAGGGTCCCACTTGATATAGTGTTCTGTTCACTCAGGTTGGAAACACGTGGGTTCCGTCGGTGAATAATTAAAGATGGTGACATGTGGAAATATCAAAGCCCCATTGATGACACGTGGAAATTCAATGGTAAATTAACATTCGTATTGGCCGAGCAAAAGTAAATTCAAGGTCCATATTCTAATGTGGTCAACGAAGAATTCACTTTTAAACTTTTTTTGTTTTTTTGTTTTTTTGTTTTTTTGTTTTTTGTTTTTTGTTTTTTTTGTTTTACTTTACCATTGACGCGCACGCGCGTGTTTATATTTAGTGGAGTCAAAAGGCATTACGTGCATTTAATTATGAAAAATATTCTCTAATTTTTCTATTTATAATAAGACATAAAAAATAATTTTAGAGTTTTCTACTATTTTTCATTAAAAATAAAATTCATATTTTCTAAATTTTTTTAAATTTTTTATTTTTTCTTTAAAGATATAAAATATGAAAAAATTAGAAAACATTTTTCGTGACTAAATGCACTCATGTTTTCTATATTTAAAGAAAAGAATAGAAATTTTAGAGAATTTTAGAAAATACATATTTTATTTATAATAGAAAATGGTAAAAAAAATAACCCAAAAACTATTTTTTATTTGTCTTCATAAATTAGAAAATCATATTTTTTAATTTTTATTTTTTAAAATTGAAAAGTGAAGTATTTGAATATAGTTTCATATTTTTAAAAAACATTTTTTAAAAAACACCATTATTTTTCACACCTAAATATACCCCGAATGCTTTTTTTTATTTATAAAATTGAATTTAATATTTTTATTAAAAAAATTTTATTTGAGATTTTTAAAATTAGAGGACGTTGTTTCTAAACTCTTAAAGTGACATTAATTTAAAACCTTATTTGGCCAAATTTTAGGACCATTAAACTAGGAGGAAGTTGGCGATTGAAAGGACCACTTGAAGAAATATTAACCCAAATTGATCCAATTATCCATTATTCCAAATCTTGGAAGGCTGTCGTATTCTTTATTTCTTCTGGGTCTAATCGACTAGCAAAAAGAGAAATGTTATTCCTTTAAATTTTCATAATAATTTTTATGTTGCAAGTACTGAATTATTAGTATATAATATTTTTGCATTAATGTTCAATAATTTGACGTAGTGAGCTATTTTTTTTTATTAATTTTTTAAAACGCCTAAACTAAGGAAATTTATATTTTTTTTTGCTTTTTTGGGGACAAGAAAGTACCAATTTACTAGTAATAAAGGAACAAAATTTTATGGAGGTTTAAATTGTGCAAGTTTTTTCTCTTGTATAGTACCTTTAAATGTTAAAATATTATTTTCCATGAAAAAGTTAAAGGGGGGGTATAATATAGATTTAAATATGGGAATAAGCTGCAAACAATTCCACAAAAAAAAAACAATTATTTTTTCATAACCAACCATAACTTCATTTTTTTTTTTAAAAGGCCCAACAATGTGTGGAAAATGTAAAATAATATAAAAATAATATGGATGATAATAGAGATAGATTAACATGATTATGTTACCATGTTAGAGAATTGAGAGTAATTTAATAATATAAAATCTAATACTCAATTATCTCACTAAATTATTACGATAAATTGAATTTATATAAAAAATTTATTTTCATAAATATAAAAATAATTATTAAAAATATAAACATATAAAATATAAAAAGTTAAATATATATCAAAATGAAATCATATTGATTTGATTTTGATATATAATATATTTTACAATGTCCTCCTCAAATTCAATGTGTCATAGTTATTAAACTTGACTCATAGGTGGGTCCGTGTATTTTAAAATTTATAGTTCAACTGGTCCGTTGGGTCACTGGCTCAACACTGATTATTTTTTATTATTTTAAAATATAAAAATATATATAATTATATTTTTTAAATATAATTAAGTAAAAAAAAAAGAATACCTAAAAAGAATAAAGTATCCATTCCTCTTCAATAAAGCTTTAAAACAATTGATTTTTTGCTTTCTAGAATATCTTTTTAGCAACAAATCAGATCAAAATTCACACAATCAACCGGAGAGAGAGAGAGAGAGAGAGAGTGGTGTGTATGCACGCGCAAACATGTGTGACAAACCAAATCTAAAGTATTTAAATAGACTTTTTCAAAGAAGTTGTATATTTAAAAAGCTATGCTATAGACCATGGTATATCATCTCTCCTATTTGCATCTCTATTTAAGGCTCATATTTGTTCGATTGTGTGCTCTGTGTGTGTGACAAAAAAAAAGTGAGAATTAAGAAAGGATCTTGCAACAAGAGGACTTATAAAGATTTCACAAAGAAAAAATAAGATCTCCCTCAAGACAGAGACACGGTACCTGAAGAAGCAGGAGATTGTTATTGTACCCTAATCGGAGATAGAAAACCGCTTCCGATGCAAAAGGGGTTTCCTGTGGAAGACCGAGGAGAGAGTGAGAGGAGCCTGAGATTTGCTAGAGAATAGTCTTATAGTGGACTGGGAGATCGGATTTTGGACAAAGAGAGAAGGCAAAGAATGGGAAGATGAGATTTTTTAAACTCGCAGGTCACACAGGTTTCGAATTGACTTGCATTGACCCGCAGTTTATCCGAGTTGGTTGCATATATGATCCATCTAGCGAACCGACCCGTATAGTGTATAGGTCAAGGGTAGATGCGATCTGACCAATGGGTTGGTTTAGATTTAATAACTATGCAATATGGTATAATGAAAACTACTTGAAATTGAAATAGAATCTGAACAGATGATCTAAAATTTTATGGATGTTTTTGTAACCCTTGAACTAGTTCTGGGTTCAGACTCTCATTGGCTCTGGGTTCAATAGGCTCGGGATCCAGCTCTTGGCCCTGGCGTTGGCTTTAACTATGGCTGATCTAGTTCTAACACTGGTTTTGGCTGCCGGAGACGTGTGGGGTGCATAAATAACTTTTTTTGTAAAGAAAATTCTGATACCATATAAAAAATATAAAATAATATAAATAATAATAGAGATAAATTAAAATGATTGTGGTACTATATTAGAAATTGAGATATATAAACTCTAATATTCAATTGAGTTAATAAATTATTATAATAAATTGAGTTTATATAGAAAATTAATCGACACAAATATAGAAATAATTTTTATAAATATAAAAATATAAAAATATAGAAAATCAAATATATATTAAAATCAAATCCATTATTTTCTTAAAAAATGAGCGTAAATGTTTAATCTCATTTAAACCTAGTAAAGGAATTGTAAACACTCGGATTATTAGGGGGAAAAAAAAAAACCATTCCAAGGCTGTCCCATTATCAGTCCAGGGAAGACGATTGAACGTCACACTACACACCCTTCTCCCAAAAACGACTTTACAGTCATCCACCAACTCTAAAACAATGCACATTCCATGTATATAGGAATGCAGAGAGACTAATCTGTTAAAATTTGATCCTTAATCTTGGTCCAATGTAGGAAGTTTTGTTCCAAGATGCACATTTTGATGATAAATACACATAAAAGAATTTAAGTGCACTTCATGGTAAAAGGCACTATCTTCTTGTTAGTTAACAAAAGAATGTGCTTAGTTCAGAGGCCTCTCAAGGGCAGGAAAATAGGAACTTTAGTTTGATAAATATGATATAACTAATCGATTGTTATGGTTGGAGTACATACTTTTATTTTAATGTATGAAATCTCAAACCAAATAACCATGATCAATAGTATATTTTAAACAAATTTATAATTTCCATCCTACTGTTTCAGTGCATCTTTTATATAATGCTGTTGAATCCCTCCACTGTCTCTCGTTCTTCTGGTTCTTTCTTCTCCTTCCTTCTCTTCTTTTTCTTCTTCATTCTAAAAGAGGGAAAGAAATATGGTGAAGTTTTCGAAGGAATTCGAAGCTCAATTGATTCCGGAATGGAAGGAAGCCTTTGTGGATTACAAACAACTTAAGAAGTACGTGAAAAAAGTTAAGGTAGCTAGAAAACCAAAAGAAACTCAAGAAGTTACTCAAGATTTTGGAATATCCATTTTCGATCCAATTCGAGCTTTTGCGAGCAGAGTCTCTGCTAGACTCTGCAATGGTGATGAGCACAACAAAGAGATAATTCAGGTACATGTAATTTTCATTGCCAAGAAGCTCCATTAGCAACAAAAGGGGTATCAAAATTTTACTTTCCTTCACGTTAAATCTTCTTAGTTCTGAGCTTTTAGTGATGGGTTTTCCTTGCTTTAGTCAATCATGGTTCTCAAACGGGTCTAGCTTTTTCCCTTTTAATTTGAAATTTTGATTTCCATTTTTGGTGAAAAACCTAAATACAGTGGACTCTGTTTTTCCTACGAAAAAAACAGAGGACTCTGTTTCTTCTATATGCTTGGACACAAGTGATGTCATTTTCAGACAAAAGCTTCGGGGGTTTTTTTTTTTTTTTTTTTTTTTGTTATGACACCAATTTTTTGGGCACCTTATAAGATTTTTTAAACATAAAGTTTATGGATGAGTCCAAATTTTATAAAATAGCAAAATGTCATGTTTACTCAACTTTTTTGAGGATGTGAAGTTTCTCTTGTAATTTTTTTCCCAAAAAAAAAGCTAATTTGAACACAACCTCTAACTAATTAGGCATTATTACGGTAGTTCTGATTCAAAATAATTTAATGAATTAAGGTTATTACAGTAATTCTAATTTAATTCGAGAACACTGAGTTGATAATTGATACATTCCTATGTAAAAAAAAAAAAAAAAAAAAAAATGGTCACATTGAGTCCCTTTTAGTGATCCTATTTTATCGGTTACTTATTTTGTCACGAAAGCATTGAAACGGTTGTTATTGTTGTTGGTCACCTTAGTTTCATGAAATCATCGTGAGTAACAGAAAGGAAAAAGGAAAAAGAAAAAAGAAAAAAAAATAGAGAGAGAACTCCATGCAAACATTTCAATCACATGGACACAAAAGAACAAAACAAAAAAAATATATCTGATTTGTCTTATCATTATCATTGATGAGTTATATACTAACTTCTTTTTTTTTTTTTTTTTTTTTCAATTTCTTTAGGTGAAAAACAAAGGTGGGCTGGACGAGCAATATGAGACTGAGCTCGTACAATTCTTCTCGAAAGAAGACGAGGTAATTATTTATTTTTTATTTAATTATCGTTATTTAAAAATTCGATTAACTTGATTTAAATAGTTAAAAACCTCTTTCTCCTCTATCCACATGGACACAATATAAGACTGATACCAATAGTTTATCTCGTAAGAAAGGACTCACCAAGCCGGGATCACTAACTTTGCTAAGAGCCCAATTTAGGGACCAATTCTGCTCGTACTTATATTTTGATTCGAATTCACCTTAATTAATAAAGTTTAGTATCTTATTACAAAATTTATAAATTGTTGATGTGATTATTTATAACATTAAAGAAAGATTCAATTGGAAAATATTATTTTTCATATTACTGCATCTTAATTTGATATCAAACATTATTATTTCTTTTTTTGGACAAGATTCTTGATAATTTGAGTTATCATCCCCAAGGAGACAGTTTAGTGTTATAAACTCTCTTCCCATAATCTGATGATTTTAATCTCAAATCATTATATAACAAAAAAGAAAGAAAGATTATTTGAGTTATCAAATAATAAAAATTTACATTAACTCGTAAAAATTATAATTTTATTATTTTAATATTTTAACTTATCCTTCAGTGATAGATATATTGGTTTATTTATTTCAGGTGAAGATATTTTTTGAGAGGTTGGATAAAGAGCTGAACAAAGTGAACAAATTTTACAAGGGCAAAGAGGGAGAGTGCATTGAGAGAGGAGAAGTGCTCAATAAACAGCTGGAGATGCTGGTTGACGTCAAACACGTCCTCAGCGACCGTCGCCGGAAAAATAATCCCGGCTCTTATCCTCCATCAGCCCGAAACTCTAACTACTCCGGTGAGTCACTCTGAACCCATTAAGCTGTATCATGTTAAGATTATTTTAATAGTACTATTACTAATCTATTTGTCAACAAATTTCTCTATAAATATCTTTTTAATAATTGATTTTGATAGAATAATTATTTTAGTAATTATTTTAGATGTTAGGCCCCTAAAAGTAATGGATCCGCAACATAAGTATCATAATTTAGGCGAAAAATGGAATATTCATTTCTAATTTCATAACCACGGTGACCATACTATCATAATTTCAAAACCTAAATGTCCTTCTATTTAAAATTTAATGAATTAAATTCAAGAAATTTTTTTTTTCATATTTGACAATTGAATATAAAATTGACCCGTTTTATTAGAAAAAGATAGTTGAATCGAGATTTACTAAAAAATCATGGTTGAACCAGGGGTTCAATTATTTATGCGATATTTGTTTTAAATCGACCCATTTTTCCTTCGGACTAAGATCCAACCCCGGCCCAATTACAGTACTTACGGTTTTGATAACACTGATAGAACCAATGTGGATACTAAAAAATCCCTTAATGTAAATAAATTTAAATTTTTACCGACTCTATTAATTTCAAAAAAAAAATAATTTTTAGACTGTTAATTTCAAAAAAAAAATTAAAAATATTTCTTTTCCCTCTTTTAGTCAAAGGAAAATATTTTAATTTAATATTCTAATCAAATCGAATGCTATAAAAATAATTCCTGGGAATATCTGTTTGATAGCATGGGCGCTTCAAATTAATAAAAACTAATAATTGGAAAAGTAGAACTCTCGTAACATGTCTGAGAAGTAAATTAAATCAGTGTTTATTTGCAGAGTAAACATTAGATTATGATCTTAACAAGTAAAATTTTGTGCAGGGACACCATCGGAATTGAGTGACAGCCCCACAGAGAGCACACTGACAGATGAAGTGATAGCAGCACTGAAAAGAAACGGAGTGAATTTCACAGACTCTGCAACAAGAGTGAAAACAGAGAAAGGGAAACCAAAAACGGCCATGAGGATTGACATCCCTGCCACCAAGCCAACGCACGCCATCACGGCCGTGACTTCCATGTTGTGGGAAGATTTGGTTAACAATCCTAAGACAGGAGGGGGAGATTTTATTAATGGGAAGAAGATTGAGTGTGCTGAGAAGATGATCAGAAGCGCCTTTGTTGAGCTCTATAGAGGCCTTGGTCTCCTCAAGACTTACAGGTTTATGAATAATAATCTATTAAAAAATCAATACAATGCTATATTTGTTATCTAAATCATCAACCCTGAATGAGCATTTTGGTTAATTTGCTAATTGTCACGCAGCTCCTTGAACATGGTTGCTTTTACAAAGATCCTCAAGAAATTCGACAAGGTAGTTAGCGTAATATACAGACTTTATTTTTATATAACAAAGATAATAATAATTTTACTTTTTTCTCTCCAAAACAGGTGTCAAATCAACAGGCCTCGGCAACTTACCTGAGAACAGTGAAGAGATCCTACTTTGTTAGTTCTGACAAGGTACCAAGCCATTGTCATAGTTCTGAGTATTTTTGAAAGAATGTTTTTAATAAGAGAATTTTTCCGCTGTAAATTGACTTTTTTTTTTGGGACATTATTAAGGTAATTAGACTGATGGACGAAGTGGAGTCTATATTCACAAAGCACTTCGCCAACAATGACAGGAAAAGGGCCATGAAATTTTTGAGACCCCAACAGAACAAAGACTCTCACATGGTCACCTTCTTTGCTGGTATACTCTCTCTCTCTGTCTCTCTCTTTCTCTCATACACACACATAATAACTAGTGCAATATTGTTCTTTGTTTGTAGGACTCTTCACAGGCTGTTTTAGTACATTATTCAGTGTATATGCAATATTGGCACATTTGTCTGGAATGTTTAAGCCTGGATCAGGTTCATCTTACATGGAAATTGTCTACCCTGTTTTTAGGTACCCTCCTTTTGCAATTTACCCTACATTTACAAAAAGTTTAATTTAAATACAGAAAAAGTCCGAGAATCTTACAAACATTTTTGTGGGTGCTGCAGCATGTTTGCCCTGCTAAGCTTGCACTTGTTCGTTTATGGATGCAACCTGTTCATGTGGAAGACCACAAAAATCAACTACAACTTCATATTTGAGTTCTCGCCCAACACTTCCCTCAACTACAGAGATGCTTTCCTTATCTGCTCCTCAATAATGACTGCTGTTGTAGGTGCCCTGGTCATGCACCTTGTTTTGAGGGCCGACAACTTTTCACCACATCAAGTCGATGCCATTCCTGGGATTCTCCTCTTGGTTAGTTCAACTTCACAGACTTGATCATTGTTATATATTGCATTCATTAGCTCTATAACACTAGAAAGATCATGGAGAACAATGAGGAGTATAAAGTGCAGAGTTGATGGTTGATGGTTGATGGCTAACTGATGATCGCTGACCTTGCTCATTTTTCAGCTTTTCGTAACCTTGCTTATTTGCCCGTTTAACATCTTCTACCACCCTACACGGTATTGTTTCCTCCGAGTGATTCGTAACATTGTCTTCTCTCCATTTTACAAGGTACAAACTTGTTCCTTCTCTCTTTAGTTTTCCCTTTCCTATATGCCATTAGTTATCTGGTTTGATTTATGAGATATACATATGTGCAGGTTTTGATGGTAGACTTCTTCATGGCTGACCAACTTACAAGCCAGGTCTTTAACACTATACAGACTAGAATTTGCTAAATTTTCTGGCATTATTTGCGTCAATGCAATCATTTTAATATATAAAAGCTTGCTGCTATATTTACAGATTCCATTGTTGAGGCATATGGGGTCCACAGCCTGCTACTTCCTTTCAGGAAGTTTTGGAACGCACAGAGATGAAACTTGCCACTCAGGAAAGACTTACAGAGAGCTTGTTGATGTCATCTCATTTTTGCCATACTACTGGCGAGTTTTGCAGGTAAAACTTAGTCCAACTTCTTAAGACAGAATACTAATCTTAAGTTGAATTTAGGGGATGTTTGGTTCGCATTCAGCAATCAGAGTTGAATTCGGAATCAAACACCTTGTATGGATTTCACAAAACTCAAGTTTTTTACTTGGCTATAACAAACCCCTTGTTTTGGGCTTTCGTTTCGAAACATCCATCCTCATTCCATTAATCTAAACAACTCGTATGGGTTTGAGTCCGATTCTTAATTTCCATACCCTTTAACCAAACACTCCCTTAATCATCATCTAGTTGCTAATTGAACTATACCTTGGTACTTCCAACGTTTTAATGAGCAGTGTGCAAGAAGATGGTTTGACGAGGGTGATGTGAACCATTTGGCCAACCTGGGCAAGTATGCATCAGCCATGGTGGCTGCAGGAACGAGGCTAACACTGACAAGGCAACCCACCACTTTCTGGATGCTAATGGCGGTGGCCAGTTCCGTGATTGCAACAGTTTATCAGTTGTACTGGGATTTTGTCAAGGATTGGGGCTTTTTCTATCCCAAATCCAAAAACCCCTTCCTCAGGGATGATCTAATTCTCAAGAACAAAAGCATCTACTACTTTTCTATAGTGAGTTCTTCTCTCTAGTTCTCCCCTTTAAAATTTGTGAATTGTGATGGTTTGCCTTTGCCATATAGAAAATGAACTAAAAGGAAATAATATAATGCAGGTTCTGAATTTGATGCTAAGAGTTGCTTGGGTGGAGGCAGTGATCAAGTTCAATCTCCCTGCAGTTGAATCACGGTTGCTAGACTTTTCCATGGCTTCCCTGGAGGTTATTCGACGTGGGCATTGGAATTTTTACAGGTAAGTCGTCAAATCTCATTAAAAATGGTATAAGACAATATTCGAAAAATACAGTATAAGAATTAATAAAGGGCAGGCAAAATTGATGTAGGCTTCACAAGGAGCAATTAAAATTGTTAAAGGCAAATTGCACATAATTGAAAAGCACAGTCAAATGCTAACAAAGCAGTGATGCATGAATCAGCATAATTTGGAATATAAGTTCTCGAGAATTTGCTTCTTTCTGTCTGTCCAAGAAAGAATTTGCTTCTTTTTATCTTACTAGAAAAACATGCGATAAAACAGGTTGGAGAATGAGCACCTGAACAATTGTGGAAAGTTCAGGGCAGTGAAGGCAGTTCCATTGCCATTCCATGAGACCGACTGGGATGAATAAGCTTTTCTTACTGCCTAAATAAAATATACAGACATCCTTTACCACTTTTCATGAAGAAGGAGAAACAAGACCAAGCAACATCTTCCCCTGCAGTAGACCAAGGGAGGATCAAAGAGTGAGAGAGAGCAAGAATTGAACAAAAAACCGAATGGAACACCCAATTTTCATAAAAAAAAAAAATATATATATATATATATATATATATATATCTATTCATATTGAATGGTCGAAGATTAATTCTGCCAAAGTGAACCGCAAGGTTCCTTTGTACCATGAGGAATGTGTTTCCCAATTCGTAGCTGATGCTTTCAACCTCCATTTGTGTATTTATGTATTTCAATTTGCATTCAACTATATAAATAAAATCACACCAAGTTTCTTCTAATAGTTTTCTATGTACTCTCTCTATTGATTTCCCATGAATATAAAAAATGCAAACTCCATGGAGCACGTATGGCATGCAAATAATGCTTCTATTCATCCTCATAGCCTTAGTAATCAATCATGAGAACTTATTCTATCCCGCAAAAGGGGAAATTATTCACAACATTATGACAGCAAATAAGGATATTTGTAACACTAGTAGGTGGGGTGACAAGAACCAAGAAATTTAAGAAAACGCCTATGCAAAATCCTAATTAAACCATTAAAAATATAAATACAAACTGGCGCTACCGTGATAGCACATGCATTATAGACAATCAAGTCAAGTCTAAACGCCCCTCCAACTTAGCCTGGACGGCAGCCCTCAACATGAACTCCTGCATCGAAATGAGACTCATATAAAAAAATCCATCGAGGAGACAGAATTTACCAAAGGAGTCAACGGAGGCGGCTTCTTCAAGTCTTTCTCCTTCTTCAGCCATCAACTTCATTCCTTGCCCTCCACTCCAAGTACATCTCCATTTCCCAAAATACCACCCTCCCCCTTCTTCCTCGTTAATTAACCAGGGACATATTCGTCAAAACACTAAAAGTCCACATCTTCTACATCAACCTCCATACGCGTTACACCCTATCGAAGCCGATATAAAAACCCTTTTCGCAGACTCAGAAACCCATCGGTCCAACAAAAAATCCACATTCCCCAAAATAACCCTGCCCTCACCGCTCAACATGGGCATTTTCGTCCAAAATATGCAATTTACCCATAGACGTACCAATTGACCTCCATCAACAAAACCAACATAAGCCCTAATCCCCAAATCCAATAAAAAACCCCACGAAAAATGGATCAAGAACACGAAATCACACTCCGAAAACTCACAGTGGACGACGTGGATGACTTCATGGTATGGGCAACAGACCCTAAGGTAGCCCACTTCTGTTCCTGGGAAACCTACACTAGTTTCGAAGACGCCATCGCCTACATCCAAAACGTCGTCGTTCCACACCCCTGGTTTCGCGCAATCTGCCTAAACAACCGCCCAATCGGGGCCATTTCAGTGACTTCGAATCCCGGGGCCGATAAATGCAGAGGCGAGATGGGGTACGTGCTGGCGTCAGCATATTGGGGGAAAGGAATAGTGACGAAAGCAGTGAAGATTGCGGTGAAGATGGTGTTTGAGGAAAGAGAGGAAATGGAGAGAGTAGAGGCGTTGGTGGATGTGGAGAATGGAGGGTCACAGAGAGTGCTAGAGAAGGCTGGGTTTGTGAGAGAAGGGGTTTTGAGGAAATATCTTGTGCAGAAAGGGAGAATTAGAGATATGGTTATGTTTAGTTTGCTGAGAACTGAATTGAGAGATTAGGGTTTCTCTGCAATTGGGGATTGTAATTTAATTTGTTTGTAAACAATGGAGTAGGCAAATGATTTTATATTAATGAACAACATTATCGTACAAGCTTACCTGCTTTTAAAAATAATAAAAAACTATTCGTTATATAAAAATTGAATTGATTTATTGATTCATCCCAATTTACTTTATTAAACATCTAATGTAGTTTATAAAATTATAAAAGGTTAGTACACTCAATAATCTTTTTAATAATAGTGCTACTCTTTAGGTCTTGATAATCTCAAGGAGTTATGAACATTAGAAAGCACATTAAAGTATTGTTTAAAAAATTATTGGGACCCCGCCAAACTTGAGGCCAATTTGGGTATGGGCTTGCTTGTATTTTGCCCAAATCCACCTAGAGTGGGGTGGATCACGCTAGGTTTTATGGATTTTAATATTTAAAATACGATTTTATTCAGATCTAGAGGACTAGAAAAGCTTTGCCAAACTCAACATGAGAAAAGGTCGTTTTATTGGATTGGGCCGACTATTTAGCCTATGTTTAATTCTAACTAAGATTAGAATAGGTGCAACCTTGCCAAAGGGCTATTTGCTGTTTGCGTTTTTGAGGAAGGCGTTTGGAAACCTCAACTTATGAGCAGGTTAGAGAGAGAGAGAGAGTAGGTAATTTGTTCAACAACATATCATACGAGTACAGAATCCACAATCATACAGTCCTTATGATTAATCATTGCAATAAATCTTTCAAACACTCGCTTATTTTAATTCCGTAACACCGTTTCTGTTCCAAACCTTCTCTTTTAATGCAAAAAAGCCAATGTTGTGCATGTCAAAAAATGCACCAACTTTTAGCACCTGCAACTATTTTAGAGATTCAACTATCTTGTTTGAGATACAATAAGCAGTGGACAGAATGGTGATCATCGGGTTGACACCGACTGCAGTTGGCAGAACACTACCATCACAAATATACAAGCCTTCTGCTTCCCAGCTCTCGCCATTCTCATCAACTGCACCTTCCTTTTCATTCACACCCATTCTACAACTCCCCAATTGATGCGCAGAACAATATACCGTCCAGTTGTCATCATTCGACAGCACTCCTCCATCCGCATTAATACCATCCAGAAACTCCTCCAACTCATCCTCACGAATCCCTTTAGACTTAATTCTCAGCCCATCACTTCTATGAGTGCCAACTTCAACGGCTCCTGCAGCTATCAAAATTCTTAGTGCTGTCCTTAGCCCTGCCTTGAGGTTATCCTTGTCTATTTGGTCAAAATTATAGCTGATTCTGCCCTCCACCTTCACTTCTCCGGAGCCTTTGTCTCTCACTAAGGTGAACAAATGTGCGGTCCTTGCATACTTTGACATCCTCTCCTTTATGTCCAACCCAGAAACCCAAGGAGTTAATGTAGCAAATGCTGCAGGTCCTAATGCAGGAGCTTGTACAATGGCTTTCATGCCAGAGTCCTCTGACATTACCTTATGAATTGATGTGATTATTCCTCCTTCATAATTGTTTCCGCTTACTTCCTTGTTAGAATTCGGGAAGTGTCCCCATGCAAATAGAACTGGGTGAAGATGAAGGTTTCTGCCAATGTTGGGATTTTTCAATCCGCTTCTGATCATTAAAGGTGGTGATAAAAGTGATCCACATGCTGAGACTGTTACTTTGGCTTCAAACTGCAGTTTCCTTTTTATATTGTCATTAAGAGATTTTGCAAGCACCCCAGTGCATTTCAATTTTCGCGCCTTCCCCTTCGTGTTCTTTTCAAGTACAAACTTCTCAGCTTTGCATCCCGTTATGATCAGCGCTCCGCAGTTGACAGCATCCACCAGCCAAGTGGAATCAGTGCCTTGTTTTTCTCCTGTTCTGCAACCATAACTGCATGAACCGCAATAATGATTCTCTGAGGAATTTCGTGGCACGAAATCCACTTTCAGACCAAGATTTTGACACCCTTTTCTCAAAATTTGATTTTGGAATCCCTCATTTATGCACTTATCTGTAACGCCTAATCTTTTACGCACAGCATCCATTGCTGAAAAATATTTAGTACTTCGAAAGAGTGGAATCTTGTGGTCCCCAGCCCATTCTCGGAGCACATGATCTGGTGTGTTAATGCATGCTGACCAATTGACTGCAGAGCCTCCACCCACAGTTGATCCTGCAAAGATCATCATCTTCCCATCCACAGTTGTCAGGATCCCTCCTGATTCATATAGTTGTCTCATGGAAGGACCCTCCAAAGAAGAATAATCACTCCATGTATAATAGTTCCCTTTCTCAATAACAATGACCTTTAAGCCAGAATTTGCAAGGACAGCTGCTGCAACACCTCCACCACAACCTGAGCCAACAATTACAGCATCGCATTTGATTTTGTAGAGATTCTGCCCTGCATCTTCTGTTACCTCAAGACCTTTCTCCCGCAGAGATTGGACGAGGGTCGAGTCTGTCTCGTATACGGTTTCTGCAATTCCTTTTTGAAGGGGTCTCTCTTTTTGATGGCTGGGGGGATTCTCCCTTTTGTCCGCATGATATCCAATGGCTTCCCAGGTTGGGCTATTTGAATTCTCCCCCACCTGGATGGACAAAGTTAAGTTAGAGACTCCGAACTACGACCATTTAGGGTACAAAAGCTAGAGACTCTCACTAATTATGCATTAAAAGGTTCTCTCTCTCTCTCGCGCGTGTTTGGCCAATCATTCCGGATTAACACTAATGGCAAATGATGTATCTGCCTCCTTGAAGGCACCAAATGCTTTCCATTCCCACAAAATGATATATCTCCTAAACATGGAGTGTCACAACAAAGATTATGCAAAAATCTACGTGCCTACATTTTAGTTGTCATGGGCATGGGTTCTAGATAGCACGTCCATCGTAGAATCTTTATGCTAGTTTGCTATAGTATTATATCTTGCAATTGCATAATGGGATTTTGTATTTTATATATATATATATTTTTTTTTTGGCTTTTGACGGGAAATTAGAAAAATGGTAAATGTGGGCCAACAATATTGAATTTTAGAGTGTTAGGTTCTAAATGGGGGAATCCGTCCCCACATGGGACATTTCATATAGTGCATCGGAATCACAGATCCCACATCCTTAACAGACCGACCTATGACGCCCTTCAACTAGAACTTGACCATGGCCACTACCACAATTGGTGGGTCTAATGCGAAAATACAATTCTCGTTATCTCCATTGATGGGCCTAATTCGGAAGTACATAATTCTCTTATTCAACCTCTTTAATCTCTACTAACTTAACCTATGCATCTAGTAACATGCAGGATGATACAAGCTTATGCTCAATGCCAAATCTTTTCTTCTTTTCACTCAAGCTAATGAATGCCAAGATATATATATATATATATGCCAAGATATATATATATATATATGACTAGCAATCAGGCCGGGCCGGCTTCGGCTCATTTTAGGGTCGAGCCTAACTCGAGGTTTGTAAAGCCTGACTCAAAAAGCTCCATTGCCATATATAATATATATCAACTTTTCCTTCCATCGTAAAACATTTCAAGTCATAGCATATTTCTAAATAGGTTTCAATTCAAGAAGGAAAACAGAAAGTGTGTCAACACCCATAACCGGTGACTTCTTCATTCATTACTAGCCTCCTTTTCTGAATATGTGAAGGGCATGTTTAGTATGGTAAAAAATTACCTCTTTAAAATTCCTCCGATATTTAGTATTTATATTTTTATCCTTCTTAAATTTTCATAGGTAGTAACACAACGGGAAATGAAATAATTTTTTTCAAAAAAATGCATTTATGGAAAAAAATCATTTATTTGCATTTATTCACACAAATTCACAATGGTTCTCAGTTAGAAAACCTCATCTTAATATGTCTCTATTTTTATTTATTTTACTAATAATATTTTTAATTAAATTAAATATAAGACATTTTAAGTAAAATAAATAATTATTTCATATTTTTCCTATTAAAAACACTATTTAATTATGAAAAAGACGTGGTATCAACTTTTCCGGTTCAACTATGCGTGCAAGGATTCATTCATTTCTTGTGAGCTGTTACTCCGGAGAAACAGACACATATCTGTCTCATTATAATCCTACGAGTACGACAACAAATGAAGAGAGAGGACTGAAAATTCTCAACCTCACAACAATGCAATGCCCTTCATGAATTAAAAGTCATAAAAGATTAGAAACCTTTGCATTTTATATTTTTACTAAAATAGTAAAGATGCATTTTCTTCTATTAATATCAAGAGTTCAATTTTTTTAAAATTTTATTATTTATGAAGATTTCGAATCTATACAAACAATTCAATGATACATCAAATATTTAGTTTATTATATATATTTAGTAAATTTTTTTCCGGTGCTTATTAGAAAAACAAGAATGATATATACATATATCTTTTTAATTACTAATCTTTTTTTTAAGAGTATCTACTATCAACTGACGTTCGGGTTATTCAACTAAATCTGGTCTAAATACTATAGGATTCATTTTTAGATTGACTCTCTCGACGTCTATTTTTTATACCTATTTTTAATTACTAATCTAATTTGTGATTTATTTAATCGAAGTTTCATAAGCAGAATGTTGTAGATATTTTTAGAAAACAAAATTAGGTATTGATTTTGACTTGAAAATCATTTTTATGGTTTGTTTTTAAATTCGTAGAGTTGTGCATTTATATATTTTTTTAATGATTTGTAAAAGAAAGCTGTCCCTATTATTAGCAATCGTTTGGTTGTTTTATGCAACCAATTGTTTGATGGGAGGTTTCTTTCGATTACTAAATTGAGTGTAGGACTACGCATAGGATACTTGAAGAACACCCACCGCATTTATGATAATTGAAGCGCAGTGGTAAGGGTTACGCCCACCAAGCGTTTGGATTTAAGTCTTTTTGGGAATGAAGGACACTATTTTAGGAGACCTTTCAATAAAATCATATAGATCCAGATTAATCAAAATGAAACTTCAGATACAAAAAATAAGGGGTTAAAAAAAATTTATGATAATTGAAGAACGTTAAATTTTTAATTAAAATAAAAGATATAAACCAAAAATATATAATTTTATTAATAAAAATTTAAATTATTATATAAATAATTTTTATTTAAAAAAATTATCTTATCTCAATTGCATATTCGGTGACCTTTCATTGGCCTTTTAAACAGGTCCAAACTCCCAGAAGGGTTTGAAAATTCTTGCTTCTCTAATATTACATTATTAATTTTATAATTTTTTTACTTTGTTATAATATCATTATGGGAGCAGGTAAGGCCCGTCAGAGTCGATCAAGATTTAAGATTATTATATAACCGAATTACTGTATTCAATCTAATCATGAGACCGACCTTTTGTTCTCTCTCTTCACTCTTTTCTTTTTAACTCTATTTTATGTTATGTTACTTCTAATATTTATCAACTAAAACTCAAATTATTTTGTAAAAAAAAAATATAATTTTTTGTTATAAATATCATTATATCAATAAATTTTTAATTAATATTTCCATCTAATATTTTTTCACTATGTTAAGTTTGAATTGAAATATTTTACTATGATTTAAAGTTGTACATCTACAAGGCTTTTCTATGACCATACATTATCAAACAATATATTTTTCATAATTGGTCCCTCCTGTTTTGTTGGGTATGTTCAATTGGGGTGTCTCTTCCTGGCTGTAGTTCAAACCCTAAGAAACTCAAAACCTATACCTAGTTTGGTAGTTGACTCTTTGGGGGTGCGCAAGCGCCACACAACCGCCACACACATATAATTTTAAATACCGGTGAAGAAGCACAAATATATATATATAATTCTAACATTTTGGCGTGTAAGTTATGCCTCTGGAACTAGATCCTCTATCTTTCGCATATCTTCAGGGGGCAAACATATCAGACGTGCAAACAAAAATTAAGTAATGCTAAATAAATAAGTAATATTGGGACAAGAAAAAAGGGCAAGTGTTTTGAATTGAGATGGTTAAGTGTAGGGGTAGGGGTAGTTTACCTGAGAAAAGAAGGCATAGAGGCTCAAGAACTTGATAAAAACAAAAGCAAGTCTGATAGGGGTGAAGAGGGAATGTCTCAACCATCTTTGCAGTACCAATTCTCTTTTCTCCAAGGACATGTTTGGGAAATCACATATCCAGAAAGGCCATTTCTTTGCGACACAAAGGAACCCGCATAGCAATAAAGTTCCCAATCTTGTTGATAGCAACCATAGAACAACTCTCACTAGGATCACTGCCTCTGGTAATCCTCTCTCCACCATAATCTCTGCCACCTACATAACCCCCAAAAAATATAGAAAATTGAAAAAATAGAATGATAAGTTATGAAGAAAGATAAAGAGACTAACGAGCTTAATGAAAAAACAAGTTTTGCTTGCTAATTGAGAGAGAGAGAGAGAGAGAGAGAGAGAGAGAGAGAGAGATACCTCGTCAGGGATAGGATATTGGGCACCGGAAGCTTTGTAGTATTGGTGAAGAGATTGATTGTGTTGACCCTCCTGAGATTGATGAAAAAGTTGATCAGTTGGTAAAGGAGGCAAGAAAGCTTCACACATGGCACCAAGTGATCTCTTCTCTGATTGAGAGAGGCCATGACTGTATTTGCTCTCTCTCCTCCCTCCTCTCAGCAATGGGTGGCACTCTCTTCCCATCTCTTTCTCTCTCTCTCTCTTGTTTTGTTTAGGTGAAAAATAATGCTCCATGGGAGTTCATTATATAGAGCATAGAGCACCGAATCCAGGTGGAAGTTGAATTTTTGATGTGAAAATGATTGGCAGTAAGTTTTTTTTTTTTGTTTTCACCGAATTTTATTTGAATAATCTGATTCGAATGTGAGGTCTATTTTAGAAGTTGATTTTTTTTAATTTTTTTTCGTTACTCTCAAAAATCAAAATCGAGAGCTCTAATTAAAAGAGTAGAGTATTAAATCAGTAAATCCAAATAAGTTTGTTATAGGCAGCAAGTTATGTAGGACAGTCAGTTTAGCTCCATAATTATCAGGCTTTAGTTATTATTAAGGGGGCCCAACCCAAAATACCCGTCTTGTATTTTTTTTATTTTTTTCTGGGTTTCCGCATGTTGATATCCAGACATTGCTCGGTTAATTCTATCCGGCCGCTATGGGTTTTTTTGAAGGGTTAATTTTTTTAAATTTTATTTTTTTATTTTCATAATTCAAATCCAAAATTTATAGTTAATAGAATACAATACTCTGTGTTATATTCATGAGACTTTGATATGAGATTTGGAAAATTTAACCCTATTAAGTCCGAGTATTTACAAAGAGAACCATCAACCATATTTTCTTTTTTTGGAACATTATAAATTATAATACATATTAAGTCTGACATCAACTAATTTAATTTTTAAGATAAATTATATAAAACTAAAAACCATCTTTTTTGGTAGTTATTTTTTTAAAGTAAAAATATTTAAAATTTCTTCCTAATAATATATAATAAATTGAAGTACAAAGAAAGGCAGGCCCATAAATGGGTAGGGCTTCACAACTTATATTAATATTTAAAATTTTAGATTAAAATCTATGTAGTTTCTGGAAACTTTGTTGAAATTCTTAATTTGTTTGGTTAATTGAATCAACCTTAATCCTACTTTTAAGTTCCATTTTATTTAAGTAGGTGGAAAAGAGTTGAGATTCAAGCTAAACCCTTATCCTATCTTTAAGTTGCAATTTATCTATCTAGTTGAAGCAGCAACAAAGGAGCTCGGATTCAAACTCCCCAAATGCTATAATGGATTGTGTGTGTGTGTGTGTGTGTGTGTAAGAGAGAGAGAGAGAGAGAGAGAGATACTTTGTCCAAATATTTTAATTATAGTTTTATATTAAAAAATGGACCAAGATAAAAAAGGGTGAATCCTACACAAGGATGGATATTAGAGGGGACAGGATGGATAATCGATTGAAGGCAACTAGTTTTTTCCTGCCTACGTTATTGCTACATCATTGATAACTATCACACCACAACTACATTGCACAATTGTGGGCATCATTGGCGGGGCATTGTTATTATGACTTATTTCCTTGATTCTCGAAACAAAACGAGTATCAACACCAAAAAAAAAAAAAAAAAAGATATTTTAATTCAATTTAGACTTATATTACTATTGTCTTTTCCTTTTTCCTTTTTATAATTTTACGATTATTATAAAAATAAAATGAAATTAGAACTCAAAATATCAAATTAAGAGAGAAGTACTTTATATGTAATCACATGGTGAACTATTTTTTCGTCTTTTATCAAAGAAAATCCTACCAAACTCATAACTTTATAACCGTGAAAGCGAAAAAAAATATAAATATCATACATGCTTTCTTTAGCATTTATTAAAAAGAAAAGGTGTTAGCTTATTTTGCATTTACTTTTCTATAAATTTGGTACACAAATGCCTGTTGATTCTTCAATGTGTACCCTTCTCTATGGGGGACCTTTGGGTGGACTCGTTTTTTAATGAAAATAACAGCTTCTTAATTAGGAAATTTAGGATTTTAGTTCTCATTTCTGGCCTTAATTTTCTTGGTCAGCATCAACAATCATTGAGTGATTGTTTCTGTTTTGATTTTTCAATTGTTTCTAGCTGAAAACCTTAGTGTCCGACGTAAGTGATTTTTGCACGCGAGCAACTTCAGGGCAGAGCCCGCGCGGGGAAGGCGCCGAAGAAAAAAAAAAAAAAAAGTTCCAATGAAGATATAGAAAGTCTAAATAAAATAGATATACCAGCGTAGAACTGAAACTTGATCACTGAGATTTTAATGTTATTGTTTATAAAAATGACTTGCAATTATGTGCTCGTTTTTGGGAACCCACTTTGTCAAAAATCTATTCTATTGAGAAACCAAAGATAGAGAAAGTATTTAGCATAAAAATATTAAAATTTTTTAATTAAAATCTTGAGTTTAAATATTAAAAATGAAAAAACAAATACTGGGAGAGTCAGTTTATAAATTGGATTCCATAATACTCAAACTATATTAATTGAATAATCCAAATATCGATTGAATAAGAAAAAAAAATAGAGAAAGGAAATAGCAATTAGTTAATTAATCAACCCATTAATTAAAATAACTAAGTTTTAGTCACCTGAATCTGATAAGGTTCAACGTCTCAAAATCTATTGAAATTGATTTGTAAATGTTTTATCTTACAATAATGTTCGTTATAAGACCTATCGGTATAGGAACTTTGTTCTTAGACAATGCTACAGTCCTTGATTTTTTTGTGCATATATTAATCAATTCATTCAGTTCATGCATGATGCAAGAATGAAGAAAATAAATAAATACATAAGCTATGTAGGTGATGGGATAACGCCAGTTGAATTATAAATTTAATCTAAAATTATAATAATCTATTAAGATATGATATATTACAAATGAATATTTACATAGAATAAAACTATTAGAGCAATTAATTTTTTCTTAATATGTATTGAATATTTACTCAAAATAAAATATAGCTATTTAACATGCAAAATATGGAGATATCAAGAAAGTTTTACGGATAAAAAAAATCCATATTATCCCTTTCAAGGATAGTTGGAGAGCCGTTTATTTTTAAGAGAACAGTCTAGTGGTATAAATTCTCATTTTCTAACTGATGATCTCAAATTTAAATATTTATATAATAATAAAAAAAAAAGAGCCGCCGGATAAAACCAGTTGTGGTACTCATGCAATATGAGTCATTTTGCAACTCTAAAGCTATTAACACTCTCTAAGAGTTACAATCTTTGAATTATTATCTAACAAGGTCACTAATTCTCCTGACTTAAAAAAATAAAACAATTCGAGATTATTAGATAATGATTTTAATAATTACAAATTCAGTAGCCATTGCTACACCTGAAAACTGTAGAATGATACTTGGTATAATATAGGAAATTACTATCCTATCAGCATAAATACTAATTTTGAGAAAAAAAAATAACTCTATTTTTTTTATAATGAACTGGTATCTGAAATTATATTCTAATTAATCTGATTCGAGTATTGTCAACTCCAATTTAAAAAGAACTCTTTCAATATATTATTTTTCATATTCAAGTTTTGAATACTAAATTTGGTTAAAAAAATCTACACCGACTCGACTGTTTGTTAGTAAAAAAAAAAAAAAAAAATCCTTAAAAAATAACTTTATAAAATTATTGAAAGGAATCTTCGGAGTCTACAGTAAAGCATCCCCCGAATTATTATTTGAGTAATTGAGTGTGTTAGCTGATCGTTGGCTCAACCACTCTAAAGCAACACCTCATTGTGATGGTCACCAACAGGTCCCAACTCCCAACCCAATAAGTAATTAAGAAAATAAAATGCTTGTTTTTGAGGTTTAAAGAAATTGGGATTTTGGTCATTTTCAGAACGTGAGCAAAACAAAGATATTTGTTTGAGATATATCCTTTCGTGTCAATACATCAGGCTAAGTCAAAAAACAAGTATAACAGAAAAGAATAAAAATGATGGGATCTTTAATTAAAAGAAATTGAATTCGAGTCATTAAATTATCATGAATTATTTTTCACCTTTGTCTCTTTAAATACAAAACAAATTACAATAAAACAATTTTTTTTATAAAATACAAGATTGAAAAATTTATGAATAAAGGATGAACAAAATTTTTTCGATTTTAATATGTTTCATAGTTAAATATATGTTCTTATTAGTCGGAACCTATCAATAATTTAATTAAAAATTATTCGATTCATATTGATATGAACCGTCACATAAAATCTAATATACTTGAATTATAATACAATTAATTTATATAATATGATCAATAAAGAAACGCAACTTCGAGAACAAAGGAAGGAAAAGGGAAAATGATAAATGATAAATTTAACTGAACTTGGTTAAGAGGATGAGATTTATCTAAGAAAGGATGCACTAAGTACACTAATAGATTGACTTACGGATGTGGGTTTTTGGCATTAAGTGCCTCACTAATGCATCCACTCTTAGATAAATATTATCCTCTTTCCCAACTTTTGCTGAATATTATTGTTTATTGTATTCCTTTTGGCATTAATGTTTCATGTTGGTTTTTGGCATTTTATTTTATTTTATTTTAAAATTACAGCCATTTCTAAATTTATATTATTATATCATATAACGGGATATTCAAAGTAATTTTATTTTTTTAGAGGGTTGATGTAACATAATTTATATAAAAAAAATGCATAATAATATACCTTGCCGATGCAAATATGGGCAGGTGATCAAGTTGGGAAAGGAAGTGAAACGAAGGTCGATGGTTAACGTGAATTTAGTTATAAAATATTAAATTTTTTTAATTAAAATTTTAGATTTGAATCTTAAAAATAAAAAATAAACAGATTTTAAATTAAGTCCGATAGTATTTGAACCAAACAAATAGATTAACTCATATACTAGTTGCCAAAGACTAAATTGGGTTTGCTTACTAATCACAGCTCGCCAAACTTAATGATCCAACCATTTCCAATGGTACTAAAAAAGAATTGGTTTGTCTACCGCAACAAACACACACCCGGGTATCCAGATCCAAAATCGATCAATTCGACTGGTTGCAAAAAGAGTGGTTTGGCTACTGCAACCAACACACCCAAGAATAGAGATGGGAGTGAACCCTTATTTTTAATACCATTCAGTCAACTAGCTATTGGCCCTAATTTCTCAATAATTGACACTTCTCACTTGAGTTCCATTTTGATATTTTCAATTAGGCTTATCTTCTCTCTATTTTGTCATTTTTACTAGTAAAAAACTTTTTTGATATAAAATAAATTTTGTAAATTAAATTCAAATTTTCTCAAAAAAAAAATCTAATATTATTATCATATCAGTAATGTTTTGCTGTTGAAAGTTCACTTAATTTCAATTGTATTAAAATTATCTATGGAGGAGTGGATAGGCAGGACCACAAAACCACACACCCATAACAGGGAATAACAGAGGACACAAATCACAAATTTCAAAAGCACATTTAAGAGAAATATGATACAAATTTCAAAAGCATACTGAAGGGAAATATGATACAAGGTCCACACTTCGAACTACATCATTTGTTTGCTTGATCTGTCCTTGGCTATTGTAGCTAAGTACTTTTATGTTACAAAAGCAAAGGAATCATACAAATCCCATTTCTTCCTACATAATACATCTCCAACTTAATACATAGAACATTACACTCATTGGGAATAAAACACAAAAGGCATCGTGGTTTGATGCTAATATACTAGTACTGCCCTAAGATGCTAAGCATATATAACTATGGCAAGTACCTGCATTGAGCAGGCCTATCTCTTGATATAAGAAGAGCACGAGAAGACAAGTAATCAAAAGAAGGTGAATACAGGTCATCAGGACCAATGACCTCTCCTACCTTTTGATTATTACCACTGGAGCTGGTGTAATTGAACCCTTCATCCTTAATGGCATCAAAAACAAATAGTCCCAATCCGGAAACACCCATGACAAGGTTTGAATTTCCCCAAACTTGTGTTATGGTGGAGTAGTGGAAGTGAGCATTCGACTCTGGCATATTATATGTGCTGACTAGTTTTTGCTTGCGCACTGAATACTGTTGAATCTCGGAACATGGTTGCTTCTTCCCAGCTGACCTCGTGTTAGTGCATCCAACATAGATAGAATCTCCACGAGAGAAAACTGAGTGCATATCAGCAGCAATTTTGGGAATCTTAAAGCCAAGGCCAGAGGGGTGGCGAAAGTCTAAAAGGGTGATGGAATCTGATGTGCAGAATACACCATCATTTCCTTCTGCTTCTGATGAAGTTACTCTGCATTTCAAGATCAACTATCAATTATTATACCATGAAACAAACAACTTACGAGATTCTATGGTCAGCATTCCCTTCATGGTTGATGACTTATCTTTGCACCACATTTGATATTGATTAAATTTGAAAATGTGATTGAAAAGTACTACATTTGTTATGATCAGAACCCTGATAAAGCAAGAGACTATAGATACTACCAACTTTCACTCCAGAGTGAAGTGAGACAAAAGGAGCATCACTTAACAGCAACTTCAAAATTCAAAAATTTCACCGAACAGGTTGGACAATCTCACGAGTGATCATTAACTCAAGAAACATCTATGCTACAGTTATCCTATCGTGAAAGGCAGAAATTAACTACCAAATGCAAATAACTTATGATGACACAGAAAAATTAGCTAAAGTGCAGGGCATAGAATTCACCTTTGACGAACCCCACCACCTACTTCAGCATCCGTGTTATTGATATGAAGAGCTGAGATTTTTCGACCCAAAGCAGAAACGGATAGTAATGGTTGCGGAGTCAGAGAATTCACATCCCAAAGAGAGATAGATTCTGACTCAGCTATAACCACTTTTCCTCTATTCCTCCATTGCAAAGGACTTGAATAATCCATCATTACTACAGGCTTTTGTAAGTCCCATCTCATGACTTTCTCTCCATCACGAATATCATAGACTCTAACAACCTTCTGACAGCTTGCAGCTGAAATGATAAGCGGTCCACAAGGTTTGTACCACCATTGCTGATTTTCAGGGACAAGATGGCTAGATAAAGTATTTCTTCTGTAGACACTATTATTGGGCAGTGGTGCAAGAGCTGTTCTTAAATTGGGCATCTCATCCTCAATATGAAATGCTTGCACATCTTTTGTGTAGAAGTCCCATGAGCAAAAACCAGAATCCATTGTATTCCCAGCTGAAGCGGCCACCACATACCTTCCTGAGCAACCATCTGCACCAGGGGCACGAATTATCCAACAATCTCTCCAAATATTAGGGGACACTGCAGTTGGGGGCTTGTAAACAGCCTTCTCCTGAGATAATAGCACAATCAGGAAAAAAAGTTTTGAGTGTAAGGGTATGGATTAAAATCACAAGAATAGAAATATGAAAGACATAGTTGCAGGCACCATTCTTTTTATGAGGTACCATCCACAGGTCAAAATCAACAAGAGTATGGAGCAGGATGGAAAATACTTCTTACAATAGACAGGATTGACCATTATGATGCACAAGAAAACACCCTTTTCTAAACAAATTTTCCTTTGTGATTGCATAACTTGCACTATTTGCTTTTACATGGAGTTGAAAGCACATCTAGTAACCAAATAGCAAGTGAAGAGATCTCATGCTACAAAATATGAGCCAAAACATTATGAGAATGGAAATGCATTTTTCTTTAAACTGGGGAAAACTACCTACCTCAGAGTTTGCAACATCATAAAATGAGCATGACCCATCATCATGAGCAAGAAGAACTGATTCCCCCTCTGAGACAAACCATCCTCCAGTTGAGGTTTTGCGACCTATTTCATGTAGCTGATACATGGTGGCATCTTCAGGTTCATCATCAACTATTACTGCCTGCCTGTTGTCCTGATCATCAAATTCCTCAAGCTTCTCATCGGTTGTGAGGATGAGTTCAACATGACACTTTTCAATCAGTGAACTTGTAGAGCCCTGAGCTGATGAACTAACTTGTTCATCCATGTCTTGGATCTCATATGAATCCAAGCCTGAGTTTCTGTCCTTTGTGATGATATTAGGCTTTTCCTGATTCAGCAAAGCCAAGAACTCCCGTGCAACTGGGTTCTCATCAATTGGGCTCAGCAACTTCTCTTCCAGTCCTTCACTTCTAGCTTCAACAGTACTAGGTTTCAGAAGTTCAGAGCCACTGGAACATGTTTTTGACAATGCCCTATTTCTTAGCAACTTATGATGAGGAAAAAGCCTTGCTTCTAAATCCTCACTGCTCAAGCCCTTAGCAGAACTTTTCCCACAACTAGCTTCACCGGTTTGACCAACTTTACCACCAGTATCATTTACAACATGACCCATAACTTTTTCAATTCCCGATATCTTTTCCTGAATGTCAGAAAGTATCACCTTTGATGCATCCGGGTTATTCATATCCAACATTTCCTTGGTCCTCTTGATATCAGAAGCAATCCTCTTGACTTTCCCCTCCAGAAATGCAAGTTTCTCATGGAGCTTACTTTGGTACTTATTACCACTCCAACTACTCACATTCTCATCGCTGACACCTTTCTTTTTCAAAATCTTCGAATCACCCAAAATTTGTGCAACTGGGTCTTTAGAACATGAGGAAGAAGCCACTGTTTCCTTCACTATCCCCATCGCAGCTTCCAACTTTGGAACTGAATGAAGCTTTTCATTCAAGTTATCCACTTCAACTTTACTTAAAACTTCCAAATTTGAACTAATACTGTCTTTCACCGTTTCCTTTGCAGTTTCCAACTTTGAAACCAAACAAGGCCTTTCGTTCACTAAGTTATCCACTTGAGTATTACTCAAAACTTCTAAACAAGAACTGTTACTATTGTCACTAACTCCACTTACTTTATCCGAAGCTAACACTAAATTGGCTTCTTCTTTAACACATTTTACAGCCTTCTCACTTGATTTCACTTTCAAACCCTCATTTTGAGACAAGCCCTTTTCACCTTTTCTCCCAAAATCCTCATTATCCTTAAAAACCATAAACCCATTTCCAATTCTACACTTCATTTTCAAATTCTGCTCCTCAATCTCCTTATCAGCCCTAGATTTACCAGAACCTCTCAAATTACTGACCGATCGTCTCCCATTTGACACTGATCGATTAATTTCACCCGATGATTTCTCAGGAACCCTAGTTTTCCTCATATCAGATAAAACCCTATTGAAATCAGAGGGGCTAGAGCTCCTACCTCTTGGCACCGACGAGGTAGACCACCGAACCTTAGGCTCAGGACCTGATGGTTTCTCGATCCTCGGCATCGGACGAATTGAGGGTTTCAGCGAATTTGACGAAACTCTAGTTGAACTAGGGTTAGGGTTTGGCTTTGATGAAAGAGATTTGAGGGTGTTTTGGTTTTCTTTGTTGGAGGTTGGGGTGGTTAGGGTTTTGGGTGACGGCTTCACTGCAACCACTTTTCCGCCGGCGCCGGCGCGGTCTTTGATCCGGCGAACCGATGACGTGGACATCGGAGGTTGAATAGATCAGTTGATTAATGTTTTGGGAACCAATATTGGATAGATCGATTACCTTGTAGAGGGAGAAAGAGAGATTGGGTTGGTTTGAAGTGATGATGAAGATGAAGTGACCGATCTGATCAGATGGATGGGGGTTGAGGTTGAGAGAGAGAGAGAGAGATGGGCGGGAAATGAATTATTCGTTTTCGAGTTTTGAATTTTTTGCACTTTGGAGCGTCTTTTGTTGTTGTCTGTACGCCCGTCTACCATCTTGGAAGTTCCACATTAAGGATAATTGCGTCTTTTCAAAAATTGCCCCTGTCCCTGGGAGAATAACATGCGGAGGAATTTCTAGAATTTGACGGGAGAAAGAAAAAAATATTTATATTATTTATGAAATTACAGTTTTCCCTTTTATTAGTTTTTTTTTTAATATATATAGAGATTCAAATTCGAAAATTTTACGAAAGAAATGAGAAACTATATCAATTAAGCTATGACTCATTGACTGAACACTAGACTCAAGAGTTAATATTTTTCAATAATTTACTTTCAAACAAGCTAAAAAATAATAATTTGAACTAATATGTATATATATATATATATATATATATCAAAACATAGAATTTTATAAAATCATAGAATTAATTTATAAATAAGAGTAAAATGGTTATGATTACGTCAATAAATCTTAATATTGAATGCATACACTAAAAATACAAGAGATCAATAAAAGTTTAGTAAAACACAATTGTAGAGAGTTTCAACCTTAATAAGTTGATTTGACCAATAAATAAATATGAATCGAATCCATAAATATATAAATACAGTTGGACTTAGATCGTATTTAAAAAAAATAAAATTATTTTTAATTTAGATTGAATGGATTTTTTAAAATAAAAAATTATTAATATCCTGATAACCATAATCAATATAAATAATGGCTTACAACAACCACGGGTCTAATAGGTAAAACAGTATTATCTAAATTTTTAGGTAATTTAATTAATAAAATCTATAAATTAAACTTGGCTATTCAAAATGTCCGTGGGAATATGGTTTATATAAATCATTGATTCGTACAAGGGAGGTTCAAATTGCATCGGTCCATTTTCGGAAAGTAATAAAAAAAAAAAAAACATTTTCACTGTACATATCTATTACTAATAAATAAATAAATAAGTGGTGAGAAATTGTGGCCACATTTTAAAGGAAAAAGGAAATAACAATAAATTGTAAGGGAGTCCGTGGTCCACGTGGCACAATCACAAAGGCATATGCCATCCACATTACATATTCCTCCTCCGTTTATCGATCTCTCTCTCTCTCTCTCTCTCTCGCTGTGACTTGTGAACATGGCTTCTTTGGCTCTTCCGTCCTCTCTCACTCCAAATTTTCTCTCTCTAACCTCGTCACCAACATCAACGTCGTATTCGTACATTCACTTGCCTCTCAACCCGATTAGATTGAAGAGACATAGCTTCACTCGTCGTCGCTGTAGAAGTTTCGTTTTGCGGTCCGCCATCGACGACGTTTCTGTTCGCGAACCTCCACCACCTCCTCCTCCGGATTTGGAAGGCTCAAAATCCGAGCTCATTGAGTACCTAAAGTTCAAATTGCTCGTGAGTCCTTTAACCTTAACTTAGTGTTTCGCGAATACTGGTATATTATTTTTGCTTCTGTGTTTGACTACGATATTGCAAAGGTTCAATTCATCGTATTATCTTAAAATTGAATCCAATTTGCTCGACCCTTTTGAATACCCACATTGGAACATACTAAAAATTTGTCCCAAGTAATTTTTTTATAATTTTTTCTAATATGTTGTAAGATCACATTGGAGGATATGGAGAACGAGTTATTAAGGTAACCTAATTAAGCTATCAAAGTAGTGTAATAATGCTATGTGCTACCAACACTCACATCGGACACGATTTTTTGACCTGAGATGATGCAACATATTTTGACCTGCAATCGTGTAAATCTTTTCCTGGAATTTTTCCATGTGTCTTTGAGTCTTGATACTTGTCGTGTATCGCATCTGCTTGTGCTTTATACTAATGATCTACATGTATGCTAGACCAACAACTAGGCCTCAGATAGTAGCGTGAATGACTTGAAACCATTGCCTGTGTTAAAGGTTGTTGATTTAAGCATTGCCCTCTTCCAGTTTCCAAGAAAAAATTCTCCAAGAAATATCAATATAAGTTGTGAGCATAACCTACTATTCTATTTGGTAAAATTATCGCATTTCTAGAATCATAGAGAATATAAGTCTGCGACATCAAAATCCATATTATTTGGTCAGTTAGAGAAATAAGCATTTTCATATCATGACCCAACATATCTTTGGACATGATATCTAATATTGTAAAACTTACTTTTTTCGGTGACTTCTCAGTGTCTTTGTATTCTTGTCGCCGTGCTTCATAATCAAACCCAGTAATAGAGAAAATTAGTTGACCGAGATACCTTCGAATGATAAAAGTTTGATCTCTTATGTGCCAAGGGAAATATAAGTACTGTTGTTCATATAGGATCTTAATAAATAATTACCTTAACAAATGCTTTTTACTGCATTAAGTCTCTCAAATTATATCAAGGGGTAATCTTGAGAATAGTGGTAATGCTTCACTTTTGATTTGGTACAATCAAGTCAAAAGGAAGGTGGAACCACATGTGGAAGAAAATGGACATCATTTTTAACCATTTGTCTTATTCAAAATTTTGAAGAAGCATTTACTAGAGGCCATGAAAGTACAGGTCTCTTGAAAAATTTCAAATGTTGCATCTAACGTAATTAATGCAATTTATTTGTTGTGGACAATGAGATCAAGCGAGTGGTTTGTTTGTTTTTTTTTTTATTTTTTTTTCTTTGACTTGAATTGTCTATGGTGTCATCAAAGTACTGACTTTTGGAATCATATGGTACCTTTTGGAATCATATGGTACTTCATTGCTCAATTTTTATATTCTGTTAGCAATTTTCTTTTCTTTTCTTTTCTTTTGTGGGAGGTGGTAGGTGGTAGGTTGGTGGGGTGTTTGCTCTAGTATCTTCGCCAAGATTCAGATATGTATGATGAAGATGAATGACATTTTCTATGATATGATAATTGGTGTATCATATTATTCATTTGAGGCTCAGAAAGTTATTAAGGAAGGTCTCATGTTTTGCTTACATGCATGTATTTTCCAGTCATACAAACATTCAATTGACCATTATTATTGAATATGTGCAATTGTACCTATGTGTAACAAAGTATACACGGCTACACACATTTTCATGCAAACATGAGTTGTTTTGTGCTAATTTTGATGTACTGAGATTACATTTTCTATTGCAGAGTGCTGTTTCTGGGCTAAATAGAGGTCTTGCTGCAAACGAAGATGATTTGCAGAAGGCAGATTCTGCTGCAAAGGAGCTTGAAGCAGTAAGAGGACCCGTGGATATCTCAGTTGATCTTGATCAACTGCAAGGAAGATGGAAGTTAATATATAGCAGCGCATTCTCATCCCGTACTCTTGGTGGGAGTCGTCCTGGCCCTCCAATTGGGAGACTCCTTCCCATAACTCTGGGTCAGGTGTGTAAATTTTTCAATGAATTTTCTAGTAAGCTCTTGGTTTAATTGTTTCATTGAATTAGATGGTCCTTTTCTTTTCTCTTATATTCCCTTTGTGGCTAGGAAATGCCTAGATTAGAACTTAGCAGACAGTTGGCTCCTAAAGCTTTCCAGTACACTTTATGTCTCTGCTTTGATGCAAGCTTTGGATGAGGCAAGCCTGTGTGTCAATATTTGTAACAAAACATTTTGGTGATAGAGTGCAGTTAGGGAAAGGTTATGGGGGGAGTGGAGGGGGTATTAGCAAGGTAATGCCATATAATTCGTGTTTGTGCAAAATTTGAACCATTTTGTAGAAGAGGAGAGAGTGAAGGCGGTGGAAAGGGGATAATGTGGTGCCCTAGATGTGTATCCTCTTTTATGGAAAAAGTGTCAAGCATACTAAATATACATGTTGTTTTACTAAGATTTACCCCATCTTCTTTCTCTCTTGGGAGTGCTTACATGAAAGGAGGTGGAGATTCAGAACCTAAAGCTTGGAAGGAAAACCGGGTACTGTTAGGTTATAAGGGTCAATTTGGTCCCGCTGTTTGTTGTTCCCGTAAAGCAAATGTGCTCTTTTTGTCAATGCGGCAAGGTGATGAAATAGCTTTCCACTATGTTCTCCCTTGTCTATACTTTCTTTTCAGGTATTTCAACGGATAGACATCTTAAGGAAAGATTTTGACAATATAGTTGAGCTCCAGTTGGGCACCCCATGGCCTCTTCCACCCGTTGAAGTTACCGCTACCTTAGCCCACAAATTTGAAATAATAGGTTGGTTTTCTTTGAAATTTTTTGTTTGGTATTGTCAGCATAATGAATGACTATGTACTGAAGTATATACCTTTGTATGCAGGATCTGCTAAGATTAAGATAATATTTGAGAAAACAACTGTAAAGACAACCGGGAACTTATCACAATTGCCACCATTGGAGATCCCCCGGATCCCAGACCAATTCAGGCCTTCATCAAATACAAGAAGTGGTGAATTTGAGGTCACCTACCTTGATGCTGATACTCGCATAACAAGAGGAGATAGGGGCGAGCTCAGGGTTTTTGTAATCTCATAAAACTTTAACATCCACCGGTCTTGTCAGCAAGTCTTCGATGATCTTCTCTGTTGTAATCATAGCGGTACTGTGAGCGCCTTGTTTTGTTCATGACCAATGTGGAGTTTTTGATCCGCATTTGTGTATATGGAGGCATGTAAAGAGGAACGGGAGTAAATTATGGTGTAATTGTGAATTCGTCATTTGTAAATGGAGTTGAGAATCATGTACAGGTACTGTTTTGTCACCTTGAGACAAGAAATTTACATGAAGACTACATTGCTTCTGCTTGGAGGGTTAGCAGGTCACGTAGGGGTACAGATTTTAGAGACATCATAAACAAATCCCAACTCACATCACATGATAGTTGGTAAGTAAGTATGCATGTATGTATGTACCATGCATGCAAGCATGTATTCTCTCATGGTCGTCCTCCATTGAGTTTGCTTTCCAATCTCTCGTCATTAAGTGAGAAAGCCACCAAGGCGAAAGAAGAGATGGAGGAGAGGTTAGACATGTAAATTCGTTTAATCGGGCTTAAAGGGTTGTTTGGTGTGTGTATTTTGAAATCTTTTATTTGGATAATTAATTTTAAAAAAGATAGAAATTTTGTACAAAATTTCACCTTTTACACTCCCAACATATATTTTACCTTTTACACTTTTGGTAATTAAATCCTAAAAATCAAACAATCAAGTCATAGTTATCATAATTACACATTATAAAGGACCATGTCCCTCTAAGTCTCTCTCCCTAAAAATATTTAATTTTTCAATCTCTCTCTCTCCTTTCATTTTTCCTAAAAATTGTTTAATTTTTGAATCTCTCTTTCTGACCCTTTCTAAAAAAATATTCAACTTTTTGATTCTCTCGCCCCGACCAAAAAAAAATGTCAACTTTTATATTTTTAACTTCCTCTTTACACATCTCTATTTAAAATAAAATAAAAAATCAACTATATAATCTTTTATTCTCTCTTAAATAATCAAATTGTGTATTCTAATTATGAACAATAAATATTGAATGCAATAAATTAGATTACAAAATTTTCAAATTTTAATATTGTCACATAATGTATCAAAACAATATATTTCAAATTTTAGTATTTTACTCTAAGGCGTTTAAAACTTTTACATTTAAAATTCAAGTATGAATCTTCGGTCAAGTCATCAATCGTAGATTTGAGGAATTTGTTTTAAAAAATGTTAAATCTTCTTTTGAAAATCTATCATTAGGGTGCTTTATAATAATATCTAGTTAATTTAGTAATTATATGTCAATATCATTTAAATAAAATCTCACCGACATGGATTGACTCAATTAAATGTGGGGTTGAATATTTTTAAACATGATCGAGGTTCGACTCCTGTCGGGAGCATCGAGCCCTCATATATATGGAGCGTTTCTCGTTGGGAGACCCACCCTCCAAAAGGAGTCACTGCAGCGGTTGATCTGGATTAGTTGGGGTAAAATCTCAGATACCAGGCGGTGTTCAAGATATGGTATAAAAAAAATTTAAATAAAATATCGGATTTAAATTTTTGTATGAAAAAAATAAATATCGAGAGAGATTTATCTCAATCTATTTCAAACTAAAGTTAGTCGATTTATTACTGAATATTAATAATTTATTTAAAAAAGTAAGGTGCTTTGTAATCTCTACTCTCAACAATTTTGCACCAAACTTTTATATATTCTAAAGTTATTTTATATAATTTTATTTACAAAAATGCTTTTTATGGAAAGACTATAATAAAATATTTTATTGTCATAAGTGCCTCGCTCAAAATCCTGGAAACAAATAAAAAATAAAAATTATGTGGAGTATAAATTTTCATAATGGCAAATTATGACGTCAATAACATTTTACCACTGATTTCAAAATGAGTTTTTTTTTTTTTTTTTTTTTTTTTTTTTTTTTTTTAAGTAAATTTAACAAAGGAAGGGTCAGATGGTACGTACCAAGTCACACGCTTGCCTAAAATAGAGACGTTAGGATCATAACGGCTATAGTTTATTTTTGAACTTCAAACTTCATCAAATCAAAACCCCATTTTCTTTAGTTCTTTCCTTTCTCGACTTCTCTCTCTCTCTCTACGCTGTCTGTGCATCTTCGTCTTAGCTTCCGTCAAAGCCCTTTGCAATTACACACACACTCTCGCTCTAAAAACCCTAAAGAGATTTCAGACCAAATCTCGAAATTCAACTCACCAGCCGAAAGAAGATCTGAAAGTTCGTCTGGTGTTTCACAAATGGCTCCAACACCAACATCAAAATCAAATCAAACCCATTCAATCCAAATCAAAACCCCATATTCCAAAAACAAGCTTCACTTCACCCCTGCCAAAAACCCTAACCCGTCACCAAACCCCAACGCAATCCTTAAAGAAACCCTACCCGCAGAACACCCTATTGAAGTAATTGGCCGAATTCGTGATTACCCAGATCGAAAAGACAAACCCGTTTCAGCTTTACACATAAATCAAGATCGGAAAAGTCTTAGGGTTAGAACAGAAATCGGGTACAGTGATTTCGTTCTTGACGGAGTTTCTTTATCTGAAGAAGAAGACCTTGAAGGGTTTTACAGAAAATTTGTCCAATCAAGGATTACTGGTGTGAAATTAGGGGCTAAGTGTACTATTATGATGTATGGGCCAACTGGTTCAGGGAAGAGCCATACCATGTTTGGGTGTCCAAAGCAGCCCGGAATAGTTTACAAGTCTTTGCAGGACATTTTGGGTGAAAGGGGTGAGGAGAGAGAGTCGGATGAACATCGCGTTGGGGTTGGGACTTTTGTGCAGGTTACAGTACTGGAGATATACAATGAAGAGATTTATGACCTTTTGTCAAGTAATAATGGTGGAGGGCTGAGCTTCGGCTGGTCTAAAGGGAATTCCTCCAAGGTAATTTTCCAACTCCTTTCATTTTCTTGATCTGATGATCTTTCTTTTGGCTTTCTTTGCAAGTATATAAGATTCATTAAACTTGAGGTTTGTTGATTTAATGGGTTCCTGGGTTGAACGGATTTATTGTCTTTCAATATAATTCCCGTTATCCAGTTCGATTCTGTGAAAAAATTATACTGGGTTTTTATAAGATTCTTGAGTTTTGTCTTGTTGATGGGTGCATCTAATGTTAGGAAGTCTTTAAATGAGTTCTGCTGATATAAGTTGGTTCACAACGTGGAGTTTGTTAAACCATTTTATGTGGAATGGAGGGCAATATATGTGAGAAGATGCCGAAGTTTGGTAATTTAAATTTTAAATTGTTTTTGTGAAATTCCACTGAAGGAGAGGTCAATTGACACCAAAAATATAATTTAATGTTTAAACTTGTTATAGTTCCATGTGTAAGTCTTTGTCCCAGATTAGGTAAATGGTGGGCAAATGTGATGCATATATATAGTTGGCCTCACACCTAATAGCTTTCAGGTGAAGAATTAGCGTCCTAATTTTTATACATGTACTCACACAAGAACTCCCCAATGTATTCCACAGTTCCAAACCAAACTAAAGATGCACTCACATTAAATCCATTGATTAAGCTATTGTTCCTCAACAGACCTAGTTGACTATATGGATGCTAATGTTGTTGTCTGCCAGACACGCACCTAAAGTATGTTGTGATTGTTATATGGGTATCAAAATTTTCCTTCTAAATTTGCAGGTCAGGTTAGAAGTGATGGGAAAGAAGGCAAAAAATGCAACCTTTATATCCGGGAATGAAGCTGGAAAGATATTAAAAGAGATACAAAAGGTGGAGAAGAGAAGAATTGTGAAAAGCACACTCTGCAATGATAGAAGCTCTCGAAGCCACTGCATGGTATGGGTCTGCTAAAACTAATTTGCTTTTACATTCATTCAGAGTGGTTCTGCTGTGCTTAGGCTTGACCTTCTAAGTACTGCAGATAATTCTTGATGTTCCTACCACTGGGGGACAGCTCGTGCTTGTTGACATGGCTGGTTCAGAGAACATTGAGCAAGCTGGTCAAGTTGGATTTGAGGCAAAAATGCAGGTAGATCTCTTGTACCATCTAGTTTGAGTTTTTCACTGCATTTGTTTAGTTGTCGCTTAGCTCTTGAGTATTAGTCATTATGTGCACCATATATGTTTCTTATACGTGGTTCATATGGGAGCATGTATCTGAAATATTCTGATATACTGACTGCATTTTCTGGAATTGCAGACAGCAAAGATCAACCAAGGTAATATTGCACTGAAGAGGGTGGTCGAATCAATTGCCAATGGTGACTCTCATGTGCCTTTTCGAGATAGCAAACTAACAATGCTTTTACAGGTCAAATTCTTTTACATGGCACGAATCTGAATTTAGATTTTGCATTTTGTGTTTCTAGAATACTCTAGATTAATTTGGAATTTCTTTGACCATTCTGTGCAGGATTCTTTTGAAGATGATAAGTCAAAGATTCTGATGATATTGTGTGCAAGCCCAGATCCCAAGGAATTGCATAAAACAATTTCTACACTCGAGTATGGAGCTAAAGCAAAGTGCATTATACGCGGTCCTCAAACTCCAGTAAAGGATAAAGCAGGGGGTGAAGATTCTTCTTCTGCAGTTATATTAGGTTCAAGAATTGCAGCATTGGATCAGTTCATAATGAAGCTGCAAATGGAGAACAAGCTTAGAGAGAAAGAGCGTAATGAAGCTCACAAAAAGCTCTTGAAGAAGGAAGAGGAAGTTGCATCACTGAGAGCTAAACTTGAGCTCATTGAGAGCAGGGGATCAGAGACAAATGAAGAAGAGATCAACATGAAGGTCAAAGAGCGAACCCAGATCATGAAACTTGAGTTGGAGAAGAAATTACTGGAATGTAAGAAAGCGGCAAATGAGTTGGTTGAATTAGAGAAAAGGAGAATGGAAGAGAAAATATTGCAACAGCAGCAAGAAATTGAGATGCTGAGGCATCGCTTGGAGGAACTTGAGTCTGAAGTAGGCCGTCCAAAAGCAGAAAACACTGATGGCCACAGGGCCAGTGTCAATGATGGGAGTGGTTTTGCCAAGAAACTGATGGAGATTTATGCAGATGAAGATCCAGGAATGATCAAGTCAATGGATTTGGACATGGGTGACCAAGAGCCATTCCATGAGGTTAAATATGTAGGTGGTTCTTTCACTAAGATAAACAATGGCGGCACTATACCTGACTTTAGTAACTTGAATGAGGAAACAGATTGTGATTTTCTTGTACCAAAGTTCAGCGACAGGGTTTGTTTAAGCACGGTCTTCGAGGAAAATGAAGTGGAAGAGAGGGAGGAGAGTGAAGGCAGGGATGATGATGAAGAAGTCGAGAAAGAGATCATAGAGGAGAAGAAAGTTTATTCCAGCAGTCCCATGATAAAATATAATTCTGGGCCTTTCACACCCTCTCCCATGAACTTCGCATCAAAAGTGGATCTGTCAACAGATGCAGTGGAGGAGAAGCACATGGGAGTGGATTCTCTGTGTGACAGTGAAAGTGGTAAGGATACAGCCTCTTCAAGACTGAAAAGGATCCAGAATATATTTACACTTTGTGGTAATCACAGAGAGCTTTCTCAACAGATTAGCACTCCTATGCCCACCAAAAAGAGGTCCGAGACTAATGATAACCTAGTCTCTCCACTGATAACTTCTCGAGAGGATTCAGCTAAAGACATAATTGAGCTTCAAAAAGGTGTCCCTATGCCAGAATCTGCACTTGAGAATGTAGAGCATCCTGACATTCCTGTGAAGAACATCTCAGAAGTCACACCTCCAGCACTCTCTACAGATCCATTATCATCACTTAAAGCTGCAAATGGGCAGAAGAAGTCCACCTCAGAGATGGATGAAGGAGGTTTGAGTTCAGCAAAGGAAAATTGCAATCCAGCAAATGAGTGTGAAGGCAATATGATTGAAATATTTGTCAAATGGGAGGCCACCAAGGAGAATCCTGGGAAAATCATTTCAACATTCAAGGTTTTAAAGGATTCCAGCCTTGCTGACTTGAGGAAGCTGATTGAATCTCATCTTGGGTTGGACAAACGGGCATTCACCTTTCTTGCACTTGGGGTATGTTCTCTATTGCTTCATTTAAAATCCTCATTCCCACACTTCCCTAATTTCTCTCAAATCTCCAAGGTTTCTTGTTCCCTTTCATTTTAGTTTGTCAAAGAATGTTGCATAAACATCATTTGCTTTTTACAGGACCCTACTGGAGCTCCAGTTGCAAAAGAGAAGGAAGCAACAGTTCTGGCAAGTAAACTCCCCATTCGCAGCAACCAACCAGGGGGGCACCTCGCTTGCTTGCGTCCAACAAAAGGACTCCAACCCCCAAATCACATTCCATTTGCATCCCTCGAAAACAAGCTCAATGTCAACTCAGACTCTCATTTCATGCAGCCAGGTGATGGTTTCTCACCCAAACTGGCCCGGAACTTTGGCCCTACTCCTTACGTGTAGATAAAGATATCTAATTGAAGACGTAAGATTCTTAATTGTTTTGTACTTGCTTGCACCGGCAGTGTGCATTTAGTACAGTCTGTTACACCGTGAGTGTATACATATATATTTGTATGTACTCGTGATGCAATTTCTGTATCAAATGTTGTAATCTGTGTCTTCTGGTATTGAATCAATCAATTCCAACATTCTCGCCCATAACTGGTGATACTATGTCTGTAGTTTCTTGATCCTCATTCTTCTCGGAAATGAATCGATCAATCCAAGTTGCCCAGAAGATGATATTTATATTTCTTCATAGTTTATTAAATTACCATTGCCCTGATGTTCCTTGACAATGATTATTTAAACTAGTGATGGAAGTGCCCACCATTGTTACTCTCCAGATTTCCATACTCTGACTTCAATTTCTAAAATCACAGTAAGGCCTCCTCATAGGATAATTCATCACCGTCTTTAATGTGACTCACTTTGTTGATTCAACATAGCAACGAGACGTCTTGCTTTGTGAACATGGTGCTTCCATGCTCCAAGTGGCCGTATTCTTGAATCTCATGGTTAGTTACAACATAATTAGTTCATATTGTGAGAATTAAGAATAGTATGAAACAGAAAGGAAAATATATGGGATCATAATTATTTAAGTATACCCCATGAATGGAATGAACTTTTTGACATCCACAAACACTAACACTGAAGATGTTTTTTTTTTTTCAATTATTTTTTTATTTTTTAACAATACTTGCAGAGTTTAATAGCTAGACTAGGAACCTTATCACATGAAAAAGATGGGTTCACCTCATCCACTGATTATTTCCAAACTCATCAACATAACGATTGATGAAAAGTTTGTGTAGGTGGACTTGATTAAGTGAACCTAAGAAGAGATATCTAGCACTTTTGACTTACTAACCAGTCACTCCTGGCTTAAAAAGTCATAACTATCTTTTCTTTATATCAACAAAGACAAAATTTCAGACGCTCGAGAAGGGGACCTAGACTACAGTGGAATTATGCTTCTATTTTCATCCCTAAAGGGATAGACCAATAGTCACAGCCTCCTCCCCTAATTTCGTCATTGGGATTCAAATATTTGTGTAATAAAAAAAAATTAGGCTTCTATTTTCTGGAAAATTGCTCCAAGACTATCGGGTTTTGGCCGGTTATGATATACGGAGCGGTCAGTCTCCATGTGGTGTCCAAGGCACACGATGCATCTTGGTGCTATCACCGTTTAGGTTTTGCCTATACAACAATTTTTGAATAACTATTCAACCTTTGATTTCATGACTTACTAAAATTCTATGTTTGGATAAAAGAATGTTTGTATTCAATCAATCTGGGGTTCATACATTTTACTACCACATTTAATTAAGAGATACAAAATACAAAATCAAGTAGGATTTCCAATTTCATGAATCTGATGTCCATATTTTACTACTGCATTTCCAATTTAGGATTTTCAATCAGGAATAGGTTGGTTTCTTGGATTGGTTTCAAGTGTATGCAGCAACGAAGCCACGTAGGAAATCCTAACCCACAAGGAATTGCGTCCTACCCAAAATTCTACCTTTTTTTTTTCTTTAGTACTTTTGTTTTACACTAACTCGGTTTGATAAACATATATGAAATATCGGCTTCTTTACTTTTCTAGGCTCTTGGAATTCCATCATGGAATCCGAGGGTTCTTCTTTTGGTGATGAACAGGTCAATCTCTTTCCTTTATTCATTATTATTAATATTATTTTTTTTTTCAATTCCTTATTACCCATTTCCCTCTTGTGTAAATTTAGATAAATGTTGATGAGATTCTCTTCAAATTGTGATCTTTAATAATTATTAATTAAAAATTTGAAATCTGGCTTATAAATTAAAATTGTGGTTTTAATGTTTTAAGTAAGTTGAACAAAAACTATATTTTCTTTAGTTAGTTTCTATTTTGATTAAGCAAAAATTAGAAAATTAGGAAGCAAGAAAAAAAGAAACTACCTCAAAAAATGCAAAAACTATATAAATTGGGGCTGTTGCCGTAAATCCTTACTTCTTCTGAACCACGAAACTTTCAGGCTTCCATCCGGACGCTCCACATTCTCTCTCTCTCTCTCTCTCTCTCTCTCTCTCCCTGTGACTCTGTTTTCTCTGTTTGATTGAATCAATGAAGGAAGAGAATGAAGAAACGGTGCCGGAAGACATCCGGTGTTGTAGAACGGGCGGCCGTGGTTGGCGGTGCAAAAGAAGAGTTCTCGAAGACAAGAAGTTCTGCCAAGTTCACTACCTCCAAAATGAGGAGAAGAAAGCACGAGAGAGACGGCGTCGTTTGCGTCGTCAGAAATCACGGCATCGTAGAATAACAGACGAAGACGAACGACGGCAGCGCGATATACGAGATAAGCAAGAAAACTTCGACGAGAAGGACCTAACGGCCAGAGTTCAATCAACCGATGAAGAAGAGAAAGTATGTGTACTTCAACCCCCAATCATCGAAGAAAGTATGTTGCAAGACGCCGACGACAAGATTCAATCTGACCCTGACATGGTATGTGAAATTGAAACCCCAAATCTCTCATAATTTGAATAATTGATTATATTTAGGGTTTGTTTAAACCAATCGTTTTGGCGGGAAAAGAAGCTAAGTGAGTTGATGATGTGTTTTGGATACATGGGCAGCCCTATTCATTCAATGTGTATGTGTCTTTCCATGTGTGGTTAATTGGGTGCAGCCTTTAATTTCATCTTCTTGCGATGCAAAGATAGCATCTTTCTTTGTGGAATTCACGTGGAAACTCTTTTCTTTTTTCTTTTTTCTTTTTTCTTTTTTATTCCCCGTGATCTTCAAGAAGCATTTACAAGTTTAATGCTTTTAGTTTCTATGCACCACCTTGGCCTTGCTGTTTTGTTCTGTTTGATGATATGCTTCTTTTTCCTGTGTGGCTTTCAAGATGAAGGGAACTGAGCCAGTCAGAAATCTGAAGAAAATGTTCTGCCAAAAGGAGGGCATTTCGGAACATCTCCAGCAGCTCTTCTCTGACAATGGACAACTTAAAGTTGCCCAAACACTGATATCTTATGGTGTTCATGGTGGTTCAACTCCCTATCTTTTCATCCCGGATTCAGTTTCAGGAGCTATACCTGTACTAGTTAATATGCCAACAAAAATGAAGACAATCCTGGTTGCACTACGGCCGCATGATACAATCTGCAGCATCAAATATGACATTGCTGCCGAGGAAGGGATGGAGCCAGACCAATGCAGTCTGATGTACGCCGGGAAGATCCTTGACAATGACATGATTCTGGCCTCCGCTGTTAATTTATCACAAAATGTAACTCTTCTTATGGTCACTAATCCAGGAGACAAAATTTCAGTATTGGTGAAGATACCAGAGAAGGGGACTGTGGAAGTTGAAGTCATGCTCTTGCACACCGTGAATGATGTGAAAGCATTGGTTGGGTGTCTGTCAGAACTTGCAGTGAGAGACCATGATTTGATTTATTCAGGGGTGGTTTTGGATGGCATTAAGACCTTGGCTTTTTATTCTTTTGATATTAAAGAAGGGAGCATCTTCGAGATGTTGCCTGTCCAAAATCAGATATTGGTGAAGACATTGGACGGGAAAACTCTAATTGTTTGTGTGCGGCCATCTGACACTATCAAAGATGTAAAGAAGAAGGTTTCTGAGAAGTTAAATTTGGCGGATTACAATGGAATTAAGCTTCTATTTTCTGGAAAGGAGCTCCAAGATGACCGGGTTTTGGCCAGTTATGACATCCAGACCAATTACACTCTCCATATGGTGTACAAGGCAGGCAATGCATCTTAGGTTTTGCTCATACAGCCATTAGTGAATAACCATTGAACCTTAGATTTCATGACTTATTAACCTTCTATGTTCATGATAGTCTGAAGTTGTTTGAGCCAAAAGGAAAAGAAGGTATACAATGTCCATGTTTTACCACAATTTAGAGAAACAAAATACAAAATCAGGAGTACATTTAGGATTTCCAATTTGGCATGTCTTTATTTATTTATTTTTTTCCCTTGTGAGCTGTTGCATTACTCGCCTCAAATCAATGCTAAATAAATCATAAATGGCCTTATTTGTGCAAAATCAGGATAGAGCGTGTAAGAGGAAAATAAATAAAACTTTTAACGAAGATATCAACTATACTGGAGGCGACTTATTACATTTGGAGAGGGAAGTGATCATAGTTCTACTAATATTGACTAATGAAGCCATATTAACTTTCCTGTTTGAACTTTTGTTTTTTTTTTTTTTTTGAGAGTTGCAGTCGAAGTTCTAAACCTTTTACCCATTTTTTATTTTCTCATCTAATTTTAAACAAAGTTTTTTTTTTCTATTTAATCATAAATATATAAATCTGTTTTCAAATTTTGGTTCTATAATAGAATTACTAAAACATAGTATTTTTTTTCTATAAATAAATCATATATCGTGGCATGTCCTATATAAGATTTATCGAACTGTGTACTCGAGTTTAGGCCAAGTAAGTTCCGTGGTATAAACTTATACCGAATTAGAAAGAAAAGCCTTTCAACTTCTAAATGTTATGTTTCAATTTTTGAGAATTAGCAAAATTGCTTGATAATGAGTGATTCCCAAACTTTTAAAATTGTATTTATTTATCCACTAAATGGACAAATATTTTTTATTTTCCGCTCAGGCCTGACATTTCTTCCCTATTTATCCGTGATATTTTGACTTTGTCTTTGGCCCCGGGGAGAGAGATTTAATTATTTTCACAATGTATATATATTTTTTTATATGAATCACTGATATTGGTAATCATATTGAATTCAATTAAATCCGATTTGAAACGAATTTAACTTTTAAAGAATAAAATTCTTTCGATATCCGTTTTCTCTACAAGACTTGGATCAAAACCTATTTAAAGGGAATTAGTACCCGGTCATTGAATTACCTAAGCATTGGTTAATTAATTTCGCCGTATAATGGTAAAGATTATAAAATTCAGATATTGGTTATTCTTGGATTGGTTTCAGTTGGATGTATACTTAAGGTAACAAAAACTATAGCTTTTTTTTTTTTTACATGGATTTGAACTTGGGACACCAGATTGGGGGAGGAGATTGTACCACTAGGCTGTCCCCTTTGATGCTGAAGAGCTTAATACCTAAGGATGCACAAACAGTTGACACCATTTGTACAACAAAAAAACAGTTGACACCGTCAAATCACCTTTTTAATGAATCATTGTTGGTATAGTAGTCGAATATTAATAACTTTTAAATAAAGATTTGGGTTTGACTTTTTATGTATGGTAAAAATAGATATTATGGGAGTTTTATTATTTAAGGATTCAATTAGCTCAAATCGAATTTATTTAGAGTTAATATGATTATTGAATAGTTATAATTTATAAAAAAAATAAAAATAAAAATAAAATCACCTCATTACAATCTCTACGTCTCTTTATATTCTAATTCAGAGTATAATCATGTATTTGGAGTTAAGAAATCCAAGAATTTATATAAAAGAATTCCTAGCAAGAAATTAGTCAAATATAGGACCGAGTTTGCTCATGTAATATAAATTATATATTTTATAAATATGTAATTTGTCATTATTTAGAGTCATCTTACATAATTATTCCTTATATTATTATCCTATTTCTGAAATCTAATTTCTTTTTTTTTTTTTAAATAAACATATTTTGGGTGAAAAGAGTTTGATTCCTTAAGTTAACATACACTAGTAATTAATCTTGAACTTTAAATTATCATTATTATATATTAATATTAATTTCAAGATTAATAATAATGATGATGATGATTTTATACATTTTTCTTTTGATATATTATTTTCGTAATCAAGTCCAATACACCAAATTTTGAGAAGAACTTTAAAAGAGAAAATATAAATCTAAATAAATATTAAATGCCCAAGCCCCAAATTATGAACTTGCCTCTTTCCTTTTCCAAAGCCGAAACACAACCCTAGGTTCATTGAAATGATCGGAGATGGAGAGAAACCAAATCGCCGAAGTCCACATGCACTCACCGGGCTAGGCTGTACGAAACGGAAATGAAAAAATGAAAACGGACAAACGATATAAAAAATAATATTTTATAAAAATATAAAGTAGATAAATACATAAATATAAAAAATATAAGATTTTGAAATTTTGAAGAAGTGGGCCGTTCAAAGCACAAGCACAAGGTGCATAATTTTTATTTTGATGGAAAAATGTTATTGATGCAATAATGCCAAAGTATTTTTATAATATATTTTTCTTGTCTGTCCATCCATAATTTTATTATTTTTATTATTCATTTTTTTTTTCAATCCAGTTAACATTATTTTAAAAGAAATATGGTTATATGCTACTAATTTATATACTTTGATGTGTCATTATTCAGTGATTTTCAAAATCTGCAACTTAAAATAATTAGAAATGCACTTAAGTTTAGGAATTTTAATTAAATGAAAATTTTAAGTGATTATTGTGTAAAACAACTCTCTATCATTTGATGATGATTAGTACTTAACATTATCCCCGGGAACATATATCAAAAAAGAAAAGTAATATTCTGAAGAGATTATTATACCAATTCATGGGTTAAAATGTTCAAATTCAAACATGCATTTACATGGAAATTGTTAGGTTTTTCTTTTTAAAATTTAGGCAAAATCATCTGTTCAGACATTTTTATTAAAAATGTCAGAGTTAAGCTCCTCTCAGAAGGTTCTCCTTTTTCTCTATTTTCTTCATAAAAAAACTTTTTAAGCAATTTTCACAATATTCGTTGGACCTACCTTTTTGCTTTAAACTGGTTTTAAGTCGAAAAAAGGAAGACAAATAGGCACAAAATATGCTTAATGTAAATTGCACATAGAATTTTTTTTTTTTTCATTTTGTCCAAAAATCATTTGCTTCTTTGTGCAACATGTAGGCAGCTCTATTTGGTCCATTTGATCCAAAATTCCAATATTATTTTCTTTTTCTTAGTATTATATTGTGAAGGTGTATAAATATAAATTTAAAGGTATTATTTGGCCTGATTTGGAAGATCAAATTCATATAAAAATAACTTTTTTTTCCCCTAGATATGAAGGTGCTAGTGTGAATAATATCAATGTCAGTCATTCCAATGTTATTTAAAATCTGAGTTTTTATGCCTGGAGGAGTTTATGGGGAAGCTAATTTTCTCAGTAGATCACGAGGGTACTCTTATACAAAATTTAAATAAACTTAATACAAATAAATAAAAAGAAGAAAAGTAAATTTTAAAATAATAAAAAAAAGAAATTATAGACTTTAATATTTAAGAGTAAATATTAAACTCTTTTCAGGATTTAGTAGTGATTTGAATATCCATGTCTGTCCAACCAAATCATCTATCTTTTTTCCGCATTCAAAATTTGAAATTGGACATTTACGGTATTGTTAGAGAATTTTTTCAGTAGATTATGAAGGTACCATCATACAGGATTTGAATAAACTTAATAGAATAAATAAAGAGAAGAAAAATAACCTTAAAATGGAAAACTGAAAAGAAATTATGGAATTCAATAGTTAAGAGTAAATATTAATAAGAGTTATCATCAATGAGTGTAAATATCAACCAAGAGACACAATATCAGTTTGATATGCACAATGTATTCATAGAAAAGAAATATTCTACGAGAATATGTAGAAGTTTATAGTTATATCTTTATAATAATATATATTTTTTTAATTTTTGAAATTATTAATTCTATGAGTTTGTTTTTGTAGTAAACATATTTTAGGAGTTTGTTTTAACAGCAAACCTATTTAAAGGGTACGATAAATAAAGAAGTAAATCCAATTCTTCTAAAAGAACTGTAGTAGAAAACTTCTTAGGGAATAGGTTTTCAGACTGCCATTATAGTGTCAAACATAGGGAAAGCTCCGGTAAGGGAAGAGAGGATTTCTTGGTAGGATATTTTGTGACTAATCCTGCACCAAATCTCATATCAACTTGGTATTAGAGCCATCCATGGAAAACTCTGCAAAATGGCCTAGTAGCCTAGCCGGATGGAGGGGTTCATGAGGGATCTTGAACAATGATTGTTTATGGTAGAGGAACATCAGCAGTCCAATGAGAAGCTGCTTTAGTAACAGCAGACATTGATAATTTGTAGTTGTAAGAAATTCTGCGAGAGCTATAGGGATGCAACAAGAACAGGGAGGTGGGGAGCAACAGCCGCACCCTTACAAACCAAGAGGAGGGCCGAAGTACCTTTCAGGAAGGAGGGACTACCACCCCAGAATTTCTAAACCGGAATTCCTCTCGTATGATAGAATTGAGGATCCTTTGATTTGGATCCATAGGTACGAGCAATTTTTTGAAAATTAGAGAATGCTTGAAGGGGACGCTCACCCTCTCCCTACTCTCGTACTAAGTTGGGGAGTATTTTGTGCATGAGATAATCCCTTAGAGAATGCTTGAAGGGGAGAAGGTGGAGCAGACAGTACTCCATCTTAATGGAGAAGCGCAACTATGGTTTTTTAAGGTGAAACAAGAAGGAGCAAGCATGAATTTAGAGACATTTACATAGCAGTGCCACTTGAGATTCGGCTTCGGCCCCTTTGTGCGTTAACCCCCATGATGAGTTTGACCAATTTAAAACAAATAGGGATGGTGAAGGGGCATCAAAAGGAGTTTCAGTCCTTGCTGGCTCACATTTTAGAGCTCACCACAAAATAACAAATCAGTCTATTCATTGTTGGACTCATGGAGGGCCTATCACTGGAGGCAGAATTACAAGAACTACTACAAAAAATCATACCTTTCTCGATAGTTTTTTGCTCATTCTTTACATTTTTTAATCGCTGCTAAAGGGTGAGACAATGAAAGAAAAAATGTTGGGGAAAACTTAGGGGTTTTCACTATGTTTACTTATAAACATCGGGGAAGCACTTACATTTTTGACATTTGAGAACATCAACAAATCTGTTATTCGCCGATGTTTGGCACAAGAAAAATGTTGGGAATAGATGAAGCTTTCCCAAAATTGTGTATAAATGTCGGTAAATGTTAATACATTTGTCGACATTTTTTCACTCAAAATACCGGCAAATGTTGAACCCTTTCTCAACATATTTTCTTGAAAACGCCGATCATTCTCTTTATACTTAGTGACATTTTTTGGTATAAACGTCATAAAGAGTTAGTATTAGAGTGAAAATTTTGATTCCTTTACTAATGGTATCAAAAATATATTATAAAATCTGTGTATCAAATATCCATTAACAACAATATACATACTCTATCCATAATTCACATTTCATCCATATTTCATCCACACATAATGATCTCAATATTCATCAACAACACTTCAAATATCAAACAATCATCCATCAACCACAAATATAAAATATAACTCTAAACATCTATCAACTATAAAATGCATATAATATAACATCAAGGATTCATTAAGTACAAACATAATATAAATACAATTTTAACCATAAAAATAAAAAAAAATTACGAATAATCATTTGACTAAGTTAATCAAGTCTATATATAATAGTTGAAATGTATCTATATCAATATCTCATAAATTAGTTTACGCACAATATTTCATTATGAAAATTAATCACAAAACATATAACCCTTCATGTATATGGATAGATATTACCACCACATACTATTCATACATCATCAATATATAGTACCTCATTTTTCTAGTTTTTGTAAAGTTTCAAATTCATAAAAAATAAAATTAGTAAATGCCGAACAAGATAAAGTTATAATAAAAAATACAAGATAGTAATAAATAACAATATATCTCAACAGAATCTTGAATCTTTCCCAAAGTAATTGTATTGTCCACTACACTTCTATATAAATACGTATATTGTAGATTGAACTTTGTGCTACATTACTAAAGGTGATCTCATGTGAAGAGTCATTTCTATTTGCATTCAGGCACTCAGCAATAGTTGCTCGTAGTATCTCTTTAGATTTTCCACAATCCTTATGCCTTTTAAATTCTCTCTTTGTTAGGATATAATTATAACTAAATCAACAAATAATAAAGACATCATAAATATAAATGTGAAGTTTTCTTTTAAGATAATAATAAGACACATATTTTAATTAATAATAATTCAGAATATAAGCAATTTAACACAAGTTTGATAAATACATATAGAGTCAACAAATTACTAATTATCATATAAATCTTTAGTTACATCATCCCGAACCCAAATTGAGTTAAAATCTCCATTTACATTCTTGTTTAGTGATTGAGTAAGAAACGATAAGTTATTCAAAATTTACCTCCAAGTTGCTGCTACACACTTCATTATCCATCTCAAAAGAATGTCTTGCCAATAAACATTATAACACCGTACATAAGAACATATAATTTTTTCACCCTCATTTGAATTTTCAAACACAAGTTCAAAAATCTTTGTATTCCAATTTCATATTCAGTACTCAATCATGTCTTGGCCTGTTACAATATCCAGAGATATCTTTGATTGTGTTACCATCTTGTGCAGCAGTGACTTCAAGTGTGCACATTTTTGTGCCTGGGGAATACTAGGTTTTGTGAATAAATCGAAACTTTTTATATAAGAGATATATAGAGAAGATGATAGGGTTTGTCGCCTTTTTCTTGTGCTTTATGATCCATTTAAGAAGAATATCATTGAAAAAAGAAAAATGAAAGGAGAAAGAATAGGAAAAATTGTAAAAGTTACATTCTCACATAAAGATGGTATGTTCACTTGTGAATTTACAACGCGGGATCCTTATCTGGAACTCCCATTATGTCCTTTCTCTTCTGTAAAAGCTTCTAAAACTGAAGTTAGACAGCTCTTATAGTGTGGTTTGGCCATGCCTGGACCCAGATCCAGGGTCAGAATCAAATAAGTTTGTTCCTTTGGATCTCGATGGCCTAGTTGACCCATCACCTGATGACTCTCCTTTTGACCTCCTTCGACGAGAGCTCTTAGGAGTTGTAGACTCCTTGGCAGGAGATTCGGACCCTGACCCAAGATTCGATTTGCTGTGCTTTCTTGGCTTGGAACTGCCTTGTGAATCCCCAGTGGGCGAACCAACCGAATCACCTGAAGACGATTGCTTATGATTTTTTCGATGCTTTGATGACCGGCGCTTGTCCTGGTTTGGCGAGTTGGATCCAGGTGACCCTGGTTGTCGACTTTGTGTCTCGGCAAGGTTTTTAAGCAGTTTCTCCCGCATTCTTGGACTGCTTCGAGCTGTTAATCCAGATCAAGTCACAAAATCAAAACAGAAGATCAATTACTTAATCATACATTTTGTTCTTATAAGGTTAACCAGACTGAATTTACATTTCTAAAAATTCGGACACAGTTTTATGTAGTCATAAAATTTTTAAAATTTATTATGCCCGTCAGTGGTGTGTGTAATTGTGCTTGTGCCTCATCTCACACAGGTAGTCGCAAAATGTTGCCAACCCTAATGTTCTAAACAAATAAACCAAATAAGAGGAAGCTCAACCTTCAGATGACAATTTGGCGTCTTCTGCAGCTGACTTTACAGGCTCAGGCGAATCTTTTGGGGCACCATTAAATTGATTCATCTGCAAAACCCACAACTGATGTAAGAATAATAACATTGTGCACATATGTTTGCTTCTATTGGGACAGATTAAAAGTTATTAGAGAACCGCTGGCCATTCAGTCCTGTCATACTACCCGCCCAGTGAAACTCATAACATTTTGAAGTATTGAGGACTTCTCTTCTCACCGTTTAACAAATGAGAGAGAACACGTACCCAGCTTGGCGTATTTACCGAGGGACCATCCCATCCTATGTGAGCAACATGCTTTACGTCCGTAGGATACCCAATTTCGATTTCTTCTTCTTTTTCGCCCTCTGCAAACAATCAGTAGTGAAGAAGCTCTCGATCAAGCAAATGTACATCTTAATACCTCATAAAATGGAAAACGGGAATAATTTCCTTACCAAAAATTTGGGAGATGTATCTTAGGCCTTTCAAAAGGCCCTTCACTTTGGTGGACATTTTTGCCCAAGGATGAATTAATTATTTTGGCTTTTACAAAAAGCCAAAAAAAAAAATGCCGAGAAAAACCTAAATATTCAAAGGCAAAAAATTGAAATTCAATTTAATGCCGCTCCAAAACCTTGGAAATAAATTTCAAATCATTTCCACAAATAAAACCCACTTGTGTTGATTAAATCAACATAAGCAGGCCCCTCTCTTCTCATAAATAAACTCGAATTTGTGACGCAACATTAAAAAAATGAAAATAAAATTTACAATCAAGAAGGCCACAATCTGAGAGTAGAGAGAGAAAGAGGGCAGGAAGGAGTCCGGGGAAAGAGAGAGAAAGGGTGTGGATTGTTTTGGAGAAGAACAATCAAAGAGGGAAAGGAGAGGCAGTGTAGGAAATAAAATCTCAAAATTGAGAATTGGGAACTTTTGTTTGGACGGTACGCATTTTCTCGGACAGATAATCCAAACGATTCGTGGAGGTCTGTCGTTGTCAACTCTCTCTGGAGGATAACAACCTAATTTGGGTAAGAGTTTCAAGATATTCTTAGTGTCCACAAGGGTTTTGCTAAATTTGGATGGTGTGTGCTTTCGAGTCTATTGTGGGATTGCGCGGGCTTAGCGGTTATGACAGTTGGAAGCTACTAATTCATGAAATTTTTTAAGAATGAATGTTTTATATCGGTTATCCTTTAATGATGTGCTCATCAACTCATCCGTAATTTTGCTAACTCAATCAAACGGCACAGATTGAAATGATAAAATGATAGATATAATTTAAATTTTTGGTTTCCCACCAAAGTAAATTCTGAATTATTTTCTTACATAAATACAGTCCAAACTCCGTACAAATACCCAAAACAAGGGCAACATAGTAACTGGATACAAACTCAAACAACAAGATAAGGCCCAGAAGGAAACCATAACCACACCCCCCCCCCCCCCAAAAAAAAGCATGCAGAGTATCCGAAACGCAAGCTTAAGGATCAAGCTAAATCCTCGTTCGAGGGAATGATGCATCTTCATGCGAATATTTTAACATTTCTTGTTATAACCTTATCTTATTATTTTGATAATCAATGTGGTTTACATATTTCATTTGAATTATAATTGTGAACAATTAAGATAATGTAGGAGTGCTTGGAGGGTAGTTTTTAAGTCAGTTTTGAATTATTTTTTAAATTTGAAAAATGAAACTTTTATAATGCAAAGAAAAAAAAGAATAAAAATAAAAATATTACGAATATTATATAAGAAAACATATAATTTTTATTATCATTTCATAACCTCTTAATTTTAGATAACCTCTCCATTAGCACGATGAAAGAAACCTCCCTTTCAAAAACCCGAATGGAATCCTCAACTTTTTTTTTTAATTTTCTCTTTAATCTTTACAAAATTATATACAAAATTATATACTTGACAAAATTTACTATCAATTTGATTAATTATCGAATTATAGGAGATAATTAGCGGAAAAAAAGAAGAAGGAAGAGATAAGATTGCTACCGAGTAGTACAATCCATTATAAACTGTTCTACATGACTCCAGAAAATCTCCTAGTTGATTTAATCTCCTTCGTTAACATAACATAATCAGTTCTCACACCCACACACACCCACACACACCCACACACACACAGAGAATGCCTACTCCAAATTCAACTGTTTCCATGCAACTAGTTGATTCTTTTTCTTCATCATGCTGTGGAACTCAACAGAATTCAAACACAAGTTATGATGTCAGCAGCTTTGAGGTTCTCCCTCCTGGGTATAGATTCAAACCTACTGATGAAGAAATTATTAATCATTACTTGAAGAAGGTGGTCAATAATCAGCCATTGCCAGGGAACATGATCATCTTCGAAGATGTCTACAAGATGAAGCCTGATGACTTATTAGGTTTTCCCTTTTTTGTTCTTGTTTTTGTTTTTGTTTTTGTTTTTTTTTTTTTTTTGGGGTTTTTGCCTTTTTTCCCCCTCATATAAGATATAAAGCTTTTTATTTTTCTTTTTAGATTTTCTTGGAGTTCTTGCTTGTTTCTTCTTGCACATGAATATGTCATAACAAGAAGATGTCTGAAAAAAGGAAAAAAAAAAAGAATTCTTTTTCTGGCGTAAACCCTAAACCCTCGAGGTTCTTTAGGTTTATTTTGCATCAAAATTCGTCTTCACCTTTTTTTTGGGGGGGGGGGTAAACTTCTTCACCTTTTCTTGGGGTCATTTGCATGAAATCTTTGTTGTTGTTTCTGTTCTATTTGCTTCTTGACATGTTTGTACTACTTTTGACTTCATGTTGGTACTATTTCATAGATCGTATACATTTACATAAACAAAAACTGATTATATATTTATGTGGGGCCTGAAAATACAATTTAATTTTGCACAGAGAAATACAAGCTTGTGTGGCCTGAAGATGAAGCCTACTTCTTCACTCCAAGAGAACGAAAGTACCCAAACGGATTTCGACCAAATCGGCAAGGGCTTGGTGGACATTGGAAGGCAAGTGGAGCAGACAAGAGAATAAGATGCGGAGAGACAGTGGGACTCAAGAAGAACCTTGTCTATTACATAGGCAAAGCTTCAATGGGTGATAAGACTGACTGGCTCATGCAAGAGTACAGACTAGAAGGAACTGATATAGCACCCCACACAGAAGGCAACAAAGACATCATGAGGGTAATGTCTCTCTCTCTCTCTCTCTCTCTCTCTCTCTCTCTCTCTCTCTCTCTCTCTCTTTATCCTCTCTCTCTCTCTCACTCTCTCTCTTAATTTTTTTTCCCACTCCTGCAGTTGAATGATTTTGTTCTCTGCAAAATCTACAAAAAGACGAAGGGAGCAAAGCAAGACAATGGGGATGGTGAATCCCTACCTTCATCAAATGCGTCTATTAACAACAACAGTGCCAATAGTCCTTCAAGAGCACCCACGAACTTCCATAGCTATGCACCAGTTCCACCACCACCATCAAACTTTAACACCACTTTTCAGCAAATCCAACCATTTCAACAATTATCTCACCATGGACTGATAGAGGAGCCTAATAATGGTGCAGGTTTTGGGACACAGGCACCTTCATCAGCTGTATCTATTAACAACAAAAGTGCCCATAGTCTTCCAAGAGCACCCATGAACTTCAATTGCCATGCACCACTTCCACCACCACCGTCAAATTTTAACAACACCAGTTCTCAGCAAATCCAACCATTTCAAAAATTATTTCACTCTGGACAGATAGTGGAGCCTAATAAGGGTGTAGGTTTTGGGACACAGGCGCCTTATCCTATGAAGCTGCATGCAGGAGAGGACCTCCACCCTCTGGTCAGTCTGCCTTGCGAAAATCTTTTCCCCTATGTGTCTGATCCTCCCCCCTCGTTAAATCTGCCCCCTGAAAATCTTTATCCTTATGTGTCTGATTCTGCCCCCTCGTCATATCTGCCGCCTGAAAATCTTTATCACAACGTGACTGATTCTGCCGACCTGTCAAGTCTTTATGCTGTGGCAGACTCGTATTTGGAACTTCCAAGAGATCAGTTTCCACCATTGGAAGACACCGATCGTCAGGATTCAGAGTTAGGATTTGAAGAACCCCCTCAAGTAACATATTAGATCGGTTTGAGTCTACTAGCAAGACTAGACGGGGGATCCGGCTAGTGGTCTCATACCAATCAGACTGGATTAGTAGAAACTTAAAAAGAGTCTGTTATTTTTTATAGAATTAATGTAATTTCTTTTTTTGTAGCAAATTAAAGAGACCAACAGTCTCAAGTAGGATAATCTAAGAGTCATACATTGAAAGAGTCAATTAGTGTGGAGTTAAAAAGTCATATGAATTTTAAAAAAATAAATATGTGTTTTATGTAAAAAAAAATGAATGAGAAAATACAAATGAATTATTTTCTCTGAAAAATTACAAAAAAATTCTGCTCTTATCCATGTTTTTGCAACAAATTTGGTATTAAACGGTTCTACAATACTTGAAAATATAGATGGCAAGTTCTTCTATTGTTAATTTTAGTGCAATCCAAATCCTTATTTTTAAAGGAGAAAATTATGATTTCTAGTGTGTCAAAGTGAATACTCTTCTTAAGTCATTAGATGTGTGGGAGCTTGTAGAAAATGGAATTGGAGAGCATCACTGGCGACTTTGACTGCAACTCAGAGGAAGGAGATAAGGCAGAAGAAGCATCTTGATGTAGCTGTTTCTGATATAATTTTTTCCAAAATCATGAGAGTGATGAAGGTGAAGCAGGCATGTGCGATGAAGGCGAAATAGGCATGTGATATTTTGCAAGAAAAATTTCAAGGAGATATTTAGCTACGGTTAATAAAACTTCAATCTCTTATAAGGGAGTTTGAGAATATTAGAATGAAAGAAAATAAATTTGTGCAAGAGTTCTTCACTAGATTGATTGAATTGATAAATCAAATGAAGGTTAATGGTGAGGAGATTACTGATAAGAAAAAAATAAAAAGGTATTAATATGTTTGTTTGAAAAATTTGACTCTAAAGTTGTTGTGATAGAAAAAACAAAAAATCTAGTGATTATAAGTATTTAGGAATTGATGGGTTCACTAAAAACATTTGAGTAAAGATTGATTTGTCGTAGTGAAAAAACCGTAGAAAGTACATTTCAATCTAACCTTGTACTTGGTTTAAAAAGTCAGAGAATATCTACTGAAGAAAAACAAAATGATTTGATTAAAAGTAGTAAACGGGACAGGGGTAGGGGCAGAGGCAGAGGTAAAGTTCAAGGGGAAAAAGTGGAGGTAAAGGTAAATTTAGAGAAAGGGAAAAAAGAATAATGAAGAAGATTTGTTTAAAAAAATGTTTTACTTGTGACAAAGTAGGGCATCTAGCAAAAGATTGCTATCACAAAGGAAAATCGCAATACTTCAATTGCAAAAAGTTTGGTCACTTGAAGAAAAATTACAAAGTAAATGTTAAACAGCTACAAAGATGATAGAAGCTGATGATTCAGAAGATAATATATTTTATGCATGTCAAAGTGCAATAGAAAAAAAGAATGATCATTGGCATGTTGATAATGTCTCTAGTAATCACATGACACCTGAGAGAAGTAGTTTTTGTAAATTGGATACAAACTTCCATTCAAAATTGAAAATTGGAAATGGAGAATGTATCAATGCAGAAGAGGTTGATACAATTGCTATTCAGACCAAACATGGAGTTAAGAAGATTCAAAAAGTTCTCTATGTGCTTGATACTGATACTAATTTGCTGAGTCTTGGCCAGTTACTTAAGCATGATTATTCTCTTCGTTTTGAAGATAACTATTGCATAATTTGTGATAAAAACTCTTCTCAAAATGTTCTAACCAAAGTGAAAATGCAGAAATAATGTTTTCCTCTCAATTTTAAATATCGAGCAGAGAAATTTAAGAAGGCTAATTTGGAAGATGATAGCTGGTTGTGACATTACAGACTTGACCATTTGAATTTTCAAAACCTAAAAATGATGCAGTAAAAAGACATGATACATGGTCTCCTGGATATTCATGATAAAATTGGAGTTTGTGAAGGGTGTGCATTTAGCAAACAATATAGGCAATTATTTCCTAAAGGAGTAGGTTAGAGAGCAAAAAAAAAAAACTTGGACTTGTGCATACAGATGTGTGTGGACCAATAAAGACACCTTCACAAAATGAAAATCTGTATTTTATTTTATTTACTTGTGTTTAATTTATGAGAAATAAATCTGAAATGTTTAATATTTTCAAAAAATTTAAAAATCTTGTTGAAAACTAAAGTGGTAAGAAAATCAAGGTATTGAGAAATGACATAGAAAATGAGTATAATTCAGGAAAGTTTCAGTAATTTTGTGAAGAAGAAGGGGTTGAAAGGTAGTTGACAATGGCTTATTCACCATAGAAAAATGAGGTAAAACAATAATGGAAATGGCTAAATTTATGTTATTTCATAAAAATTTACCTAAATTTTGGATTGAAATGGTTAATACAGTGGTATATTTAATCAATCGGTACTACACAAGTGTGTTGAAGGAGAGGACGTGATTTGAAGTTTGGAGTGGTAGAAAATCTTATGTTAGTCATTTCAAGATGTTTTGTAATATATGTTTTGCTCCAATTCCTTAAAAAAAAAAGGACAAAACTTGATAAGACTAGTGAGAGATGTATTTTTTTTTTTTTTGGTATAGTTTGGCTTCTAAAGGCTATAAATTGTATTGTCTTAAAAGGAACTCTGTGATCACAGGTATAGATGTGGTATTTGATGGAGATAAGAAGTAGAAGTGAGAAGAAAAATCACAAGAGATCGGGAATGAGTCAAATATGATTTTGCTACAAAAACCAACAGAGAATGAAGATGAAGAAGATGCCATTGGTCCAAAAATAGATACAAGTTCTGCTGGTTCAAACTCTTCAACACCTAGCTCAACTCTAATCAAGATGATGAGGTTGAGAGATGTTTATGCAAGATGCACTCTGCGCACTGTTGAACCAAAAAGTTTCGAAGAAGCCATGAAAAAGAAAGACCGGAGGAGAGCAATGGAAGTGGAGATTGAATCCATTGAAAAGAACAAGATTTGGGAGCTAGTTGATTAACCAAAAAATAGAGAAGTAATAGGTGTGAAGTAGGTTTATAAAGTGAAGCATAATGTAGATGGCTCTGTTCAAAAAAATTAAGCAAGATTGGTTACCAAGGAATATGCACAACAAATAGTAGTGGATTTTTATGAAGTCTTTGTTCTAGTTGCAAGGTTTGATACCATCATGATGTTAATAGTATTGGCTGCTCAACAAAATTGGCCACTTTATCAATTAGATGTGAAATCTGTATTCCTGAATAGTAAGTTAAAAGAGGAAGTTTATGTGGAGCAATGAGTTTTTTGTAACTAAAAATGTAGAGGGCAAAGTGCTAAAACTGAAGAAAACATTATATAGTTTAAAACAAACTCCAAGGGCATGGAATACTCAAATTGATAATTACTTTATTAATAATGAATTCAAGAAGAGTATAAATGAGTCAATTTTGTATGTAAAGAAGCGAAGTATGAACATTTTTATTATTGTTTTGTATGTTAATGATTTAGTATTTACTAACAATAAAAAATGATTGAAAAATTTAAAAAAGACATGATGAAAAAAATATGAAATGAGTGATTTGAGGTTATTGTATCATTTTCTTGGAACGAAGATTTATCAATATAAAAACAAAGTGTTTGTTTATTAAGAAAATTATGCAGAAAAAATTCTAGCAAAATTTGGGATGTAAGGTTGTAAATCAATTGATACTCCAATGATATTAAACGAAAATTGAAGAAAGATCGTTGTGGAAGAAGTATTGATGAAAGGATATTTAGGAGCTTGATTGGTAACTAGTTGTATCTCACAACAACCAGGTCGGATATTATGTTTGTAGTAAGTTTGTTGTCATATTTTATGTATTGTCCCACCCATTTTCATTATGGAGTAGGCAAATGGGTGTTAAGGTATATGCAGGGAACCAATGGTTATGCAATTAAATATTGTAGGGGTGAAAAATTAGAGTTGCAAGGGTTTCGTGACAGTGATTGGGCAGACTGTGTGAATGACAGGAAGAGCACATCTAGATATGTTTTTATGATTGGTTCAAGAGCCATTTCATGGTATTCAAAGAAACAACAATCTGTTATTTAGTTATCTGTAGAGGCTGAATATGTTTCGGTTGCAATGATAATTTCTTTAGCAATTTGGTTGAGAGGATATGGAAGAAAAGCAAAATGCTACAACCAATATATATTGTGATAACAAATCAGCCATTGCATTAGCTAAAAATCCAGTCGGGCCATGCACATTGTCATCAAGTATCATTTTATCATAAATGCAATAGAGGAAAATGAAGTCAAGTATTGCATGTCTGAAGAGCAAGTGGTAGACATTTTCATAAAGACATTACCAAAGGATAAGTTTCAACTACTGAGGAAAAAGTCTAGTGTGGAGAATTCATACATAGAGATAGTTTGAGAGAAGAAAGCATATTAAGAGGGAGTGATAGAATTAATATACTTTCTTATTTTGTAGAAAGTAAAAGATGTCAAGAGTTTCAAGGTAAAATAGTTTAAAAGTCATAAAATAAGAAAGTAAGAGTCATACGTTGAAAGAGTTTATTGGTGTGGAGTTGAAAGGTTATATGAAGTTTAAAAAATAAACATTTGTTTTATGTAAAAAAAATGAATGAAAAAATACAAATGAATCATTCTCTATGAAAAATTAGAGAAAATTTCCGCTATTGTTCATGTTTTTGCAACAATTTAGTCCATTATGCTGTCTATCTTCTGAAATGCATTCATTTGTTTCTAGTATTTTGGTTCATTTTCTTGTTACAGTAAAATATGTTGGCATGCGTCTTTTACTTGGTTGTTAATAACCTATGTTGGACAGCATGAGGAAATTGGAGCAAAATGGAACTCTAGTACAAAAATTACAGCAGTGCCAAAACTTCAAAGGCAGAAGCTAAACACGCTGAAACAAGTCAAGCCACCGAACCTCATTTTCTAAAACAAAGCTAAAAATCTTGTTCAAGCTCAGCATTTTTAACAAGTCTCAAAATTTATTGCGAGCGCGCTTGACATGATGAGCCGAGTGACTAGCTATTTGTGAACAACTTGATTCATGAGCAGACCTGTTCGTTCATGTTAATTTCGTTCAGAAAATTTCCATGGAGATTATCGTAACGCAAGCTCAAGGATATGTCAAAGGCATGCCAAAACAAAAAAACAAAAAAAAAATGCAATTTCAGTTAAGACAAGGCCCACAAAGAAACCATAACCAACCCCCGCCCCCCGGCCCCCCGGGGGGGAAAAGCATGCAGATTATCCGTAACGCAAAAGGATGGAACTACATCCTCGTTTGTGGGAACGATGCATCGTCATCGTAATATTTTAACGTTTCATTTTATAACGTTATCTTAATATTTTGATAATCAATGTGGTTTACATATTTCGTTTGAATCATAATTGTGAACAATTAAGCTAATGTAGGAGTACTTGGAGCGTAGTTTTAAGTCAATTTTGAATTATCTTTCAAATTTGAAAACCGAAAATTTTCTAATGCAAAAAAGACTAAAAACAAAAACATTACTAATATCATAAAAGAAAACATATAATTTTTATTATCATACCAAACCTTTTAATTTTAGATAACTTCTCTACTTGCATGATACAAGTTAATATACATTCAAACACACAAATAAGGACCAACATGCTCCGTCCTTGTTCAAATGCTTGCACAAGGCCAAACCTGACTATCTATAATCTAATCACATGCACAAGACTAACCCAACCATTCAAATCAAATTTTCAATTCATCACAAATATTTCATAAACCAACCAAAAAATCCCTACTTAAGGGATTCATATCAATTTTCATCGAAAAAATTCCCAAATAATTTCGAAGAAAATAGGTCATCAATTTAAGCATACAAAATCATGTCTAAATTCTATCTCAAATAATCATAACATAAAATAGATTTTTAAAATAGTTACAAAAATTTACTTTCATTTAGATCCACTAATAAATACGTCAAACCAAACAAAACTTTATACTAAAAGAATGTTCACAAAGGTGGTCTCCCCAAGGAACACAAGTCTCAATTAGGTGTCCTATGAAAAAAAAATGAAGGTAAGAGAGGTAAGTATAAGTAATATCTAATTATGACAATAAATAAGTGGCTATTGTGGATATATCAAATACAATTTCAAATTATTATCATTATATCGATAAATTCTATAATTTCATACCAAATATCACGTTCACATGAATTTAAATAAATTATGAAAAATAAAATTTATATATCCGATTTACATTTATATCTTTTTCAAAATCAATATGTTATCAAATCATAACTCTCGACAATATTTTACCGCAACTAAGAGCGGAATCACCAAGAGTTTCCGTATTTTTTCAATTCACAAATACTCTTAACCTTGGCATTGGCTCGAACCTCCATTGGGTGCTACCAAATTAATCGAAGAAATAATAATAATAGTAACAGAGATACATCTCGAGCTTGGCTACCTCTCAAAACAAACACCTCTAACCACATTTCCCCATTGGGCCACACCGTAAGAAAATAACTATAGCTATTAGATCATGCATGTAAACACAATTTCATAAATCTCGTAACATGTGTCAAAATGTACTATAATATTTCAAACGTTATTCAAATCATGAGTTCATTGATAATATATTCAACATGGATCAACAAATATGACACATTATTTCAATAAAATATTTAAATGCATATTTCATTTCAAACTCCATTTTATAACATTTCACAATCACAAACTAATTTATAAATTAATTTTAAAAATATTTGTAAAATCAAATAAATATTTTCTGCTTCAAAATCATAATCATGCATTCATTTATCTTTTGGGAGGGGAATCACTCTTAATTCAAGTTCAAATCAATGATTTTTTTCTCCTTAAATTCTAATTGCACAATACATACACATTTATCATTTAATTACAAACTAATATTAGAGAAAATTAATATTCTCCTCACAACTCAAACATTATTTTTTCAAAATTTATTAATTCATCGTCTAATTTCATCGGGCATCGCCAAGGAACAAGATCATCTTTGAAGATATCTACAAGATGAAGCCTGATGACTTATTAGGTTTTCCCTTTTTATTTTTTATTTTTATTTTTTGGGTTTTTGTATGTTTTTTCTCATATAAGATACAAAGCTTTTTATTTTCCTTCATTTCTAGATTTTCTTGGAGTTCTTGTATGTTTCTTCTTGCACATAAATATGTCATCACAAGATGTCTGGAAGAAAAAGAAAAAAAAATAGAAGAAGAAAATTTCTTCCGGCATAAACCCTAAACCCCCTAGATTCTTTAGATTTATTTTGCATCAAAATTCGTCTTTTAAAATTTCTTTAGCTTTTCTTGGGGTCATTTGCATGAAATATTTGTTATTGTTTCTGTTCCTTTCCCTTCTTCACATGTTTTTACTACTTTAGACTTCATGTTGGTACCATATTCATACATACGTATGCATTTACATAAACTACTTATACATTCATGTGAGGCCTGAAAATACAATTTAATTTTGGACAGAGAAATACAAGCACGTGTGGCCTGAAAATGAAGCCTGCTCGAACGTACCCAAACGGATCTACCAAATCGGGAAGTGCTTGATGGATATTGGAAGGCACGTGGAGCAGAGAAGAGAATAAGATGCGGGGAGAGTGGGATTCAAGAACCTTGTCTATTACATAGGCAAAGCTCCAACGGTTTATAAGATTGACTGGTTCATGCAAGAGTACAGACTCGAAGGAACTGAATATAGCACCCCCCCCCCCAACACGGAAGGCAACAATGACATCATGAGGGTAATGCGCCTCTCAGCCTCTCTCTCTCTCTCTCTCTCTCTCTCTCTCTCTCTCTCTCTCTCTCTCTCTCTCTCTCTCTCTATTATTTTTTTTTTCTCCTGCAGTCGAATGATTTTGTTTTCTGCAAAATCTACAAAAAAGCTGAAGGAGACGACAAAGAAGGGAGCAAAGCAAGACAATGGGGATAGTGAATCCCTACCTTCATCAACTGCATCTATTAACAACAGTGCCAATAGTCCTCCAAGAGCACCCACGAACTTCAAAAGCTATGCACCAGTTACCCCACCACCATCAAACTTTAACACCACTTTTCAGGAAATTCAACCATTTCAACAATTATCTCACCATGGACTGATGGTGGAGCCTAATAATGGTGCAGGTTTTGGGACACAGGCACCTTCATCAGCTGTATCTATTAACAAAAGTGCCGATAGTCTTCCAAGAGCACCCATGAACTTCAATAGCTATGCAGCAGTTCCACCACCGCCGTCAAACTTTAACGACACCAGTTCTCAGCAAATCCAACCATTTCAACAATTATTTCACTCTGGACAGCTAGTGGAGCGTAATAATGGTGCAGGCTTTGGGACACGGGCACCTTATCCGATGAAGCTGCATGCAAGAGTGGACCTCCGCCGGTCTGCCTTGCGAAAATTTTTTCCCGTGTGTATGATCCTCCCCCTCGTTAAATCTGCCCCGTGAAAATCTTTATCCTCATGCGTCTGATTCTGCCCTCTCGTCATATCTGCCTCCTGAAAATCTTTATCCCAATGTGACTGACTCTGCCGACCTGTCAAGTCTTTAAGCTGTGGCAGACTCGTATTTGGAACTTCAAAGAGATCAGTTTCTTTTGTTTTTTTTTTTTAACAAAGATTTGAACCTGGAACCATCTTGGAAAGGAGAATTCGTAACACTAAATTATCCCCTCATAGACAGAGATCAGTTTCCACCATTGTGAAACGTGTTAGATCAGTTTTCTATTTTCTGAGAAACCGATCTCCATTTGGTCCATAGTGCTGTCTATTTTCTGAAATGCAGTCATTTATTTTCTAGTATTTTGGTTCATTTTCTTGTTACAGTATAAAATGTTGGCATGCGTGTTTGACTTGGCTGTTAATAACCTATGTTGGACAACACGAGGAAATTGCAGCAAAATGGAAATCTATTACAAAACTTACAGCAGCGCCAAAACTTCATAGGCAGAAGCTAAACATGCTGAAATGAGTCAAGCCACCGAACCTCATTTTCTAAAACAAAGCTAAAAATCTTGTTCGAGCTCAGCCTTTTTATCAAGTCTCAAAATTAATTGCTTGCGTGCTTGACATGATAGGCCAAGTGACAAGCTATTTGTGAACAACTTGATTCCTGAGCAGACCTGTTCGTACATGTTAGATTCGTTCAGAAAATGTCCATGGAGTTGCTGCGGTTTCTAGGGTTGTGGGTAAGGAATATGACACATTGATCAGTTCTTACCAACATAAACTGCAATCACCTGATATTGAATATATTACGGGAAGTCTAATACACCATTGCACTATTTAACATTTATTTGTCCCACCAAAGGGCAAGGAGAGAGCAAAAGAATAAAACAGATGGTGCTGCTCTTGAGGCAATGATATAGCTGTGCCGTACCTTTATAAATCTTAATTAATAACGATAATTTTGAGAATATTGAGAAACACTACGTCAATGTCCTGCATAGAAGGAATAGAGATGGAACCAGAACAGCGAGTTTAAAGCATTCGCAGCACATTAGAAGAGTTCTCTGATCATGAAGCTTTCAGATTGTCCAAGCCAACACCAGCCTGTTCAGAGCACACAAATGCAGACAGTATCATTAGTAGCTGAAACATATTATATATTTGTAACAAATATAATGTAGAGAGAAAAATCTTTAAAGCTTTTGATAGATGGCAGTTCCTTAAATAGACTTGAAACTCTCTTTCAAGTTGAGAGTGAAAACGGAATCTGGATGAATCGCTAGTCTGTAGCTTATTAAATTTCCTTATCAGAACAGCATGTTTTTCCTTTTTCTGCCACTTTTAAAACTCCAGCAATCAACAGGTCATTATAAATTCAACAAATTATTCTAACACAGAAGAGCTGTAAGATATCTAACCAGAAATTTGTGGTTTTGTTCAAGAAATGGTGAAAAATTGGCACAAAATTGCTCAATGTCAGCATTGATATCACCCTTGCCTCCTATAACCTCCATGAACTTCTTCCTATCTGGAGCAAGCTTCATGGCAACCTGAAATTTAAGCATCAAACTTAGTGCAAGATCTTAAGAAGGTATGCTGAACCAATGCACATTTTTTTTTTTTGTTTAAAGAAAATTTAAGTTGTTACTCTAATATGAGCGAGAAAAGGAAAAAGAATCATTTTCATTGAATTTGAGCAATCGGAATAGTTGAATGTAATGATTCAATGGGTGAGGTCCACTTGCTTTCCTTTTTTTGTTTTGTTGATTTCTAATTTGCATGATGGATCTAAGTGAGATTATATGCAATATATAAATTCTGGGTCACTCGAAAGACAAATTTCATTATTCATTAAGAAATATATCAAATGTTTTAGCAGTACAATGATTCCCATTGATCTCTGTCCTAGGAATTCAGATATTGCTTTATGTACATCTAAAACTTCCTCTTTTTTTCCAAGAGGAAATAACGTAATAGTTATTTGCAGATGTGGTAGCATCACCCATCCGCTTATACCATGAGTGATAAAGATAATTTAAGAATCTAAAAGATGTGAAATTAGTACACAAACAAGGAGTAGCTATCATGATAGTAGAAAAGATTATTGAATAATCCTATAATTTAGAACTCCAAATTCACACATTATACATAAGGAAAGCACGGCAAGGAATTTTGTCCTGTATGTATATGACAAACAAGAATTTTGAGGGGCACAGATGTTACCGTGAAACTTGAACTAGCAAGCCAGCCATGCCACTGTTTGAGGGTCTTCCCATAGGAATCAGTACAAGCTTGTGACATTGACCAATCAGGATGAAGGAGCAAATTCCGGAACAACTCCACCAAAAAATCCATAGCTCTGTATGGTTAATAGACTTTGTTATTCATCAGATGATAACAAAGTGGATGAAATCTGTTTCCTTAAGAATAGTGCAATTTGGTAGAAAAGGATCAGCCATATAAAAATGAAAGAATCTGATTATAGGCCGTCCTAATTCATTTTGTCTTAATTGTATAGTCATGGCCAGAGAAAATAAGTAAAACCTATTCCGAAGAAGATGCCAAGTGACACAGGAAAGCAAGAAAAAAGACCAGAGTTAATGTTAAGTAATGTGATTAATAACTAAGAAAGAGTTAGGAAGTCAGGTTGGGTAATGTGCTTAATAACTAAGAAAGAGTTAGGAAGTCATGTTGGCAAGTGTGTTGTTTTTCCATATCCCAATAAATCTAGAATAATGTAATTCAAGTATAAATGAGTCTTGTAACTTCAAAGAATAATGAATAAGGAAAAATGAATTATAAGTGACTCCAAAAGCCTCTTCTCATCCTTCTTGGCTTTTCACCCAACAAATTTGGTATCAGAGCTTGGAGTTTCATAGCCATTGCTCATCCCATAAAACCAGAAAATTTGAGTGAGTTCATAAAAAAAAATGGCCAACCATTCTAGTGATAGTCTTCCACTTCCCATATTCTTTGGAGAGCATTATGATCAATGGTATGTAAAAATGAAAACAATCTTCAAATCACAAGAGTTGTGGGAATATGTAGAGAATGGCTACAATAAATAAGCCAGTGAAGAAGGCCTCACCAATCAAGAGTTAAAGGCACTCAAGGAGCATAAAGGAAAGGATGCAAAAGCTCTTTCATATATTCAGCAAAGTGTGAGCCCAGACATTTTCCCAAGGATCATGGCAGCAGAACATGCCAGAGAAGCATGGAAGATTTTACAAAAGGAATTCAAAGGAGATCTCAAGGTAAAGAATATTATTCTTCAAACTCTTAGAAGGAACTCAAAAATTTGAAAATGGGTGATGCTGAAAATATTCAAGATTACTACACAAAAATTACCAAAATTGTAAATGAAATGAAAACTTTTGGTGAAACAATTAGTGATAGCAGAATTGTTGAGAAGATTTTTATTAGTTTATCTCCAAAATTTGATCCCATGGTCACCATAATTGAAGAGACAAAAGATATTTCCTCAATGAGTGTTCAAGAGTTGATGGGATCCTTGAAGGCTCATGAAAGGAGGATGGCTCAACATGCTGAAAAATCAATTGAAAGTTCTTTTCAATCTAAGCTGAATTTCAGCCCCAAGACCAATGAAGGAGAATCCATTAGTAGACAACAAAGAGGAGGAGACTCACAAAGAGGTGGAAGACGTGGTCGTGGAAGAGGTAGAGGCAGAAACTCAAGAGGAAGAGGAAGAAACAACTTTCAAAGGACTCCTAATGCTGAAAATTCAGTATTGCAACTATTGTGGCAAGAGCAATCATCTTGACAAAGATTGCCGGTACAAAAACAAACCAAAGTGCTACTATTGCAACAACTTTGGCCACATCGAGAAAGACTGCAGATTCAAGACCAACCAGCAAATACAATTTTCAGAAGAGAAGCGGGGTGAAGGAAACTTATTCTATGCTTGTCACATGGCCACCGAAGTCAAGAATGATGTGTGGCACTTTGACAGTGACAGCAGCAATCAAATGGCAAGAGATAAATCCATTTTTGTTAATTTGGATGAATCTATGAAACCTGAAGTGAAGATCGCAAATGGAGTCACAACTCAAGCACAAGGATCAGGAACCATTAGAGTCCAAACCAAGCAAGGTACGAAGTTCATTCATGATGTTCTGTTTGTTCCTGATCAGGATCAAAATTTATTAAGTCTTGGACAGCTTCTTGAGCATTAATATGCACTTACCTTTGATGATTCTGAATGTTGCATCTATGATAAAAAGGATGGTAGACAGTTTGTTATATAAATCAAAATGAAAACCAATCGCAGTTTCCCAATTAACTTCAAATATTGTGAAAATCATGCACTAAAAAGCTCAAGTCAATGAACACACATGGTTATGGCACAAAAGACTTGCCATCTAAATTTTCACAGCATCTACTTCAACAAAAGGGGATGGTGCATGGTTTACCAAGGATTGTGGAGAAACATGAAGTTTGAGAAGGTTGTGCACTTCGAAAACAACATCAGCACCCATTTCCTAAAGGAGTTGCATGGAGAGCTAAAAACATTTTGGAGCTTGTTCATACAGATGTTTGTGGACCTAAGAGAACAATTTCTCATGGAGGTAACAACTACTTCATTCTTTTCATTGATGATTTTTCAAGAATGACTTGGGTTTACATCATGCAAGAAAAATCTGAAGTGTTCTCAATCTTTAAGAAGTTTAAAAGTCTTGTTGAAAAACAAGGTGGCCATTACATCAAGACATTGAGAAGTGATTGTGGCAAGGAGTACACTTCAAATGCATTCCAAGAATTCAGTGAAGATGAAAGCTCGGAAAGGCAGTTGACTGTTGGTGCCACACCCCAACAAAATGGAGTCTCAGAAAGGAAGAATCAAACTGTGATGGAGATGGCAAAATTTATGCTGCATGACAAAAGATTGCCAAAAGAATTTTGGGCTGAAGCAGTTTATATAGTCCTGTATTTGCTTAATCGAAGTCACACAAAGGCCGTGTGGAATCAAACTCCAATTGAGGCATGGAGTGGAAGAAAGCCATCGGTGAAATACCTAAAAGTTTTTGGGAGCATTTGCTATGCTCAAGTTCCAAAAGAGGAGATACAAGCTTGATGAAGTGAAAAATGTATTTTTGTTGGCTATAGTTCCAAATCTAAAGGTTATAGATTGTTTAATTTGAAAACTAACAAAATCATCATTAGTCGAAATGTTTTGTTTGATGAAAATGCTGTTTGGAATTGGGATGAGAAAAAGATTGGAATTCAGTTTATACAGCTGTGTATTTGCTTAATCGAAGTCCCACAAAGGCTGTGTGGAATCAAACTCCAATTGAGGCATGGAGTGGAAGAAAGTCATCGGTGAAACACCTAAAAGTTTTTGGGAACATTTGCCATGCTCAAATTCCAAAAGAGAGGAGATACAAGCTTGAAGAAGTAAGTGAAAAAATTATTTTTGTTGGCTATAGTTGTAAGTCTAAAGGTTATAGATTGTTTAATTTGAAGACTAACAAAATCATCATTAGTCCAAATGTTTTGTTTGATGAAAATGCTGCTTGGAATTGGGATGAGAAAAAGATTGAAAAGCAGGTCATTTTGTACCATGAATAAGAAGACAAATCAATAAATGAAGAAGGAAGTTGTGCTGATGCAATTCAAACCAGCAGCTTACCATCATCCCCAAGCTCAAATTCCAGCAGTCCACCATCATTCCCAAGTTCAAGTTGTCCAAGCTCAACTCCAAAGAAAATGAGGAGTTTGAGTGATATCCATGCAAGATGTAACTTTTGCATTCTTGAACCAGAAAATTTTGAAGAAGCAAATGTAGAAGAAGATTGGAGAAAGGCAATGGAAGAGGAGTTTCATTCGATTGAAAGAAACAAGACTTGGAAGTTAGTTGCAAAGCCTCACGACAAGAAGATAATTGGAGTCAAGTGGATTTACAAAGTGAAACTGAATCTGGATGGTTCAATCAAAGTTTCATTCGATTGAAAGAAACAAGACTTGGAAGTTAGTTGCAAAGCCTCAAGACAAGAAGATAATTGGAGTCAAGTGGATTTACAAAGTGAAACTGGATCTGGATGGTTCAATCAAAAAGAAGAAGGCAAGATTGTTGCAAAGGGCTATTCACAGCAGCCCAGAATTGATTACAACGAAACATTCGCACCGGTTGCAAGACTTGACACAATTAGAGATCTCATTTCTATGGCAGCTCAAAAAGGTTGGAATCTCTACCAACTTGATGTCAAATCTGTATTTTTAAATGAAGAATTGAAAGAAGAAGTATATGTACAACAACCTCAAGGTTTTGTCAAAGAAGGAGAAGAAGACAAAGTGTATAAGTTAAAGAAAGCATTGTACAGGTTGAAGCAAGCTCCAAGGGCTTGGTATAGCCAAATAGATTCTTACTTCCTGAAACAAGGTTTCATGAAGAGCAAGTAAGCCAACCCTGTATGTGAAGACTCAAGATTAACTCAAATATTCTCATTGTTACCCTATATGTGGATGATCTTCTTTACACGGATAGCAATGGGAAGATGATTGCTGATTTTAAGATAGACATGATGAGAAGATATGAAATGAATGATATGGGACCACTACATCATTTTCTTGGCATGGAGATTTATCAATATCATGATGGAATCTTCATTTGTCAAAAGAAATATGCTGAAAATATTCTTGTGAAATTTGGCATGGTTGGTTGCAAACCTATGGCTACATCACTTGTTGTTAGTGACAAACTTGTTAAAGATGATGGAGAAAAGAAAGCTGATCCTACTTTGTATAGAAGCTTGGTGGGAAATTTGCTTTATCTCACAGCTACAACAGCAGACATTATGTTTGCTTCAAGCTTATTATCACAGTTTATACACAATCCTAGCCAACAGCATTTTGCAGCAGCCAAGAGAGTATTAAGATACATCAAAAGGGCACTCAACTATGGTATCAAATTCAGCAAAGGAGTTACTATAAAGTTACATGGATATTGTGATAGTGATTGGGATGTCTTGGATGATATGAAAAGCACTGCAGGCTATTGTTTTTCACTTGGTTTTGAAGCATTTTCTTAGGCATCAAAGAAGCAACAAAGCGTGGCACAATCATCTGCTGAAGCAGAATATGTAGCTGCTAGCATGGCAACATCTCACGTCATTTGGCTTAGAAGAATTCTAGAAGACATTGGTGAAAAGCAAAAGGAAGCCACAGTGATGCATTGTGACAATAAATCAGCCATTGATATTGCCAAAAATCCAATCTATCATGGCAGAACTCGTCACATTGCTATCAAACACCACTTTATTCGTGATGCAATTGGAGATGGTGAAGTTGAGTTGAAATTCTGCAAGAGCAAAGAGCAAGTTGCCGGCATCTTTACCAAAGCACTTCCAAAAGACAACTTCAACCATTTTCGAGAGATGATAGGAATTCAAGAACAGCACATTAAGGGGGAAAATGTTAAGTATTGTGCTTAATAACTAAGAAAGAGTTAGGAAGTCGTGTCAGATAATGTGCTTAATAACTAAAAAAGAGTTAGGAAGTCATGGTGGCAGGTGTGTTGTCTTTCCATATCCCAATAAATCTAGAATAATGTAATTCAAGCATAAACAAGTCTTGTAACTTCAAACAATAATGAATAAGAAAAAATGAATTATGAGTGACTCCAAAAGCCTCTTCTCATCATTCTTGACTTTGCACCCAACAATTAGTTACTGGAATTGTATCAACAATATTCTGAGCATAATTATAGTATGTTCTCATCTTTGTTCTGATTTTAACAATTTTAACATAAAGAGAGAGATCCCCAAATCTTTTTATCTTAATCCATTTATTGCAGTAAACAAAATGGTAGCACCTCAAATGCCGCCACCCCCACTTGCATCAAAAACAAAACTCATCATTACCACTGCAGAAAAAAAATATCATTCTCATATAGCCACGGTCTTGTCCTTGATCTAGCTGGACATATGAAAGCATGAGTCTTGATAGAGAAAACTGCATCCTTTACCTTGTCAACCAAAGGAGACCATTGGTACAACTGGATGATGATTTTGCAGTTTTGGTTTCAACCTCCTCCTGTACCATACTGTACAAGTATTTGTATTTCGATGTATTGGATTCATATTTTTTTTCCAGCCTCTGCAAGTGTACAAATTAGACCATCATCAAGGACTGCAATAAGATCTCTCCTCTATAGAATTTCATTTTGGGAAAGGAAGTTGGATCAAGGGTCGGCAACATTGACCATTCAAACTTTAGGGGTAAGAAAATGAAGTACAGACACCACCATAACCAGACTATTTGCTTTTTCCCCTTAACAATAATTGGCCAAATATAATATCACATTATGCCTGTTAAAAGTTCTTTTTTTCTATCAAAAAATGCCACATAAAAGTTCAGCATCAGCTGCATAACTAATTAACACATGATTTGCATGGAACCTCACCAAAAGTGTATTCTGTGATATCCTTTAAAAAAAAAAAAAGGATATTGCTATAAATTAAACTGAACTGAAACAGAAGATTTAATGTTTTGTACTTTTTTCTTTCCCTCTTTTCTTTTTAATTAGTATTTCAAAAATCTACATTTCAAGATACAGCAACCAAACACATCATGTGAGCAATCAACTACACCACCTAACAACTTTTGTTTGGTTATAGCTGAAGTCTGTTGCCAAGGAAATATAGCTACCTCTTGTTTAGGATGGTTCACGGGGATTCAGCAAAGCAAAATGTCAATCAACTTAATCAGTGCTTTTGGGGCACTTGCTCCTCCTAGAAAATAAATTCTAGATCCATTAATACTATTCCAAGAATTGGTTCTTTCCTATAGTGAAATATGTAGCAGTGGAATACATTGTCTTCCATTCAGGAAAATAGCTTAGGTCATTTAATACTCCTTAAACAGTGCTTTTGTTTTAAAATTGAACTTAATAAAACTTTAATCTAAAATTTAAACTAGAAAGCGAGAACTTGTACTGTGTAGATGCAGCAGAAACGGTTTCGGTAAATGAAAGTCTTGTCATCCCATAAAAGTGTACAAGTAAGATGGACGTGATTCCCATCATGGTAACTTATCTTACCGTTATATTACCACCAATATCAGATTTTACTAGCGCCATAGCAGCCCCAAAGTTGTCTGCCCAAATAAATAAAATAAAGGCCTGAATTATGGAAGCTTGAACTCAACAGCAAATTTATATCAGGAATTACTACATCTCAAATGGTAAATCATATATATTAGCAATTGAAGTTAAAAAATATAATCACATCATTTTGCTTAATAAATGCTGCATGTGCCATTTCAGAAAGCATTGCATTTAAGTATCAATGAGAATCTGCAGTTTGGTAACTTCCGTACGCCGTGACAATGCATTTCTAAAGATTGTCCTAAATCATCAGATTTAAGCTCTTGAACATGCACGTGCTTATACACCAGGCAAAAATTAATGCACGATATCAAAAATTGACACATGGACCATGCATTAATTTAGACATCATTCTCCTCGCATATCTTCCTGCTCATTCTGTCTTGTTCTGAACAACATATTAAATGGCAAAGATCACATCATCATTTTATTACTCTCATCTTTTCTCCCATGAATTCAAATAACATTGAAGGGTGATAAGATAGACATGATTTAGGTTTTGATACTTCCAAGCTGGTTTCAATGGGTTTACCACTTGCATATGTTCAAGCTTAAAGATTTCAGTTTTTGGGGCATTCATGCACTCAAAAGTCAAGCCATGCCATTTTTTTTTCTTGCATCATAAATAGTATATTCTTGATCAATAAACAAATGACCTCAAACATGCATAGTTTTTCTCTATTTTACCAAGGAGTGATTTTTGCAAATAGTGAAGCTAGAAATACTTATCAAGAGATATGCACTATATAGATTAAAAATGAGCAACAAATTAGATAACCAGGAGAGAAATGGCTAAACTAGACAAGGAAGCTTTTTTCTGAAACTTGGCATGATGGGATATCCCCGGTAATGCAAAGTCCAAAACCTTTAGGGTTGGCATATTTTGATTCTTTATCTGTAAAGTGGGAACTTCCCTAGTACTGTTTGGGAGATGGCATTTACACAGGTTGAAGACATATGTTTCAACATTTAAGGATCACTCCCAGATAAACAAATAAATAACATGAGAATGATTTTATCTAGTTTTAATATATTCTAACTTCAGGGCTGGGTATTTTCTAATTAAAATCTAGAACCATGGCAGACTAGAACTATTTGCACTCAAAACAATAACCTGAATTTTAATCTCAAATTTTGGGGTCAGTTATTTGATAGACAAAAACAGAAAAGACTAAAAAAAATGTTTATAGAAACTTAAAATGACAGGTAAGGTGATTTAACATGTTCGGATTTTCCTACGTCACTCATTCCTATTTAAAGTCGTCTCCTTAACTAACGCTTAAATATCATATCTTTACGAATAATTTGTATCCAAGTTTTCAATAGCCTACCCCCCACATTTCACTAAATCTCATATATTTAAGTTCTCGATCCTCCTAACCGTTGCGTTTTGAGTTTTCATTGCACATGTTTAAATCACCTCAGACAATACTTTTACATCTTATCCACAATTGAACTCACTCCTAATTTAGTACGTGTCCCTTCCTTTCTAATCCTATTTTTTTTAGTTTTATCACACATCCATCTAAATATCTTTATTTCAGTTACAACCATTTTTTGCTCTTGTTATTGTTTAATAACTCAATATTTAATATCACACAATAATACAGGTCTTACTGCGCTTTTGTAAAACTTCTCTTTCAAATGCAATAATATCGTGTAATCAATTCCCTTCTCCATTTATTCGATCTGCTTGAATCATATGATTTATATCCTCATTTATATTGTCATCATTTTGAATGATGGAACTAAAATATATAAAACATTCACTTATTGTTACGTCCTTTTCTTCTAACTTAATTTTTTATTTATCATTCTGGTGATTGCTACTAAATGTACATCCAATATACTTTGTTTTTGACTGACTCAATCTAAATATTCTGGATTCTGGTGCGACCCTCCATAATTTCAATTTAGCATTAATATCCTCTATTGTTTCATCAATCAATACTATATCATTTGCAAAAAATATATACTATGGTATTTTATCGTGAATACTTTTTGTGATTTCATCTATTATTATTGTAAAAAGGATATGACTTAATGTAAAACCTTAGTGAAACTCAATGTTAATCGGAAACCTATCACTTAAACCACAACAAATTTTTACATTGGTAATAGTTCCCTCGTACGTATCTTTAACGACGTTAATGTATCTCAAAGAGATCCTCTTCTTCATCAACGTCCACCACAATTTGTTTTTATAAATCCTATCATATGATTTTTCTACATCAATGAATATAATAGGTAAATCTCTCTTATAAACTTTAAATGCTTCAATCAAATATCTTAACAAGTGAATTATTTCGATGATGAATCGTTCTAATATAAATCCAAATTGATTCTGAGACACACTTATCTTTAATCTCACTCTATGCACCATCATTTTCTCTCATAACTTTATAGTATGACTCATAAATTTAATTCCCCTATAGTTGGAATAATGTTATATAGTGGTGCAAGTGTACTCTCCCTACATGTTTGGGGCATTTTCTTGGTTTAGCAAATTTTGTTAAAAAAATCTATTAACATTACCATCCTAAATTTACCCAAACATTTCCACATCTCAATAGGAATGCCATCGAGACCTATGGTTTTATTATTCTTCATCCTCTTTAAGGTCTCCTTTGCTTCATGTGGCCAAATTTTACATTTAAAGTCCCTATTAATCTCTTTTACAGATATTATGATATTACCAATATCTCTTGTACCTTCAACATCAAAGAGATTATCAAAATAATTTTTCTATCACTTTCTTATGTCTTCATTCCTTACAAATATACTATTGGTTTCATTCTTAATACACCTAACGCCATTTAAATCTTTTCCTTTTCTCTCCCCTAATTTGGCAATTCTGTAAATTTTTTTTTCTCCGTCCTTATTTTTTAGTCTTTTGTATAATTCATTATATACCTTACTTTTTGACTCGTAAATAATCTTTTTCACATCTTTTTTTACACTCTTATATTTTTTAAATGCATTGCTACTTTTGTTACTTTTAAGGTTCCTATAACACTTTCGTTTGATTCGTATAATAGTTTATATTTTCTCATTCCACCACCATGACTCTTTGTGTATTGGAACCCGATTCCTAAATACGCCAAGAATCTACATGCCTATACTCTTAAAATTGTTAAATATCTCATTCCACATTATTTCTGAATCATCATTAGCAGACCAAGTTGCTACTGGAATTAATTTGTCTCTAAAAGTTATCACTTTTTCTCTTTTCAAATTCCACCACTTAATTCTTGATTTCACATATGGGCGATACTTTTTTTGTCTTGTAGGCACACATATATCTAAAACTAACAATTTATGTTGAGTTGCTACAATCTTTCCCGATATAATCTTACAATATTTACAGGTCACTCAATCACCCTTTCTGATGAGAAAAAAATCTATTTGTCTTGTTATTGAAAAGATGGCATCTTAGTGCTAAGTGGCCAACAAAAAACAATTGAAGAAAAAGAACTAGGCGCAAATAAAAAAGTGAAACTAAGATCTACAGCTGCCAAAAAAATGGAAGATGTACCTAAGACAGGCAATATGTGTTTGCAGACATCCAAGAAGGGTTTTGTAAGCATGTCCCCTTCCTCATTCTTGACATGTTTCAAGCCTTCCAAACAAGGGGTAAACACAGTTCCCTCCATCTCAATCTTTAGCTGCATATAAAAGCATCACAAATAGTAGAACATAAGCAATAGATGTAGTGGTCCAAACGAAATTCAATTTTATAAAATTTGATTGCTGAACAACTTTACTGATCACAATAGCAATGTCAAATCCATGAATTTCTATGAGTAATAAAAACAACCCATTCAAAGATTGACATTTTAGACATCAACAAAAGATCATTAGCAGCTCATAACCTTATGAAGTAAGGACAGGAAATTCTTTCCAACTTTCCACAACTAGTGAATACATATGTGCTTGCAAACAAATTAGATACATGCTTGTCCTTCTTTAGGTATATACCATTGCTTATGCAATAGAAAATGCCTTTAGGATATGGACAAAATTCACTTGACAATTAGCACAGACAATGCTATCCCTCATGGGGTCAAACGAATTAAGTGTTGCATGATTGGTTGAATTCTTATGTTAAAAGACGTGAAACATCATTTGTTCAATCATTTGTCATTGGATCTTGATACAGCCATAGTGGTAATAACTTTTCATGCAATAAATACCATAAGGAAAATGACGGTGCAATGTTAAGCAGATATATGTGTGACCTTTTTCTTGAGTTAATATCTTGCTATCAAATTACTATGTGACATCTCAGTCACGACACCTGATCATGGACCACGAAAAATAGCAATTCTTCCCCCAAAAGATAGGCCCACAAGTCAATTAAGCACCGTTGACATCCATCGATCCAATCTCAAAAATGTAATTTGAAATCCAACTCAGAATAATCACAATGTAATCCCCTCAAAAATCCCAATTCAACTAACGTAAATTAGATAAGTGTTCAACAATTCAATCACATTAACTAAATCCCAGATTACCATTACTAAGAAAACGCAAAAGCTACCAAAGAAAATGCTCAATTGAGTATTTAGAGCAAACATTTAGAAAGCCCCAGATTCTTAACAAATCGAATCAGATCTAACGAATTCAGCAACTTTGAAGTCTCTGAATGTTAAGAAATGAGAGACAAAAAACGTCCCAGAATATTACACTAGTCAGTGGTCACGATCTGATCATTAAACAATTGAATCCACAAAATTATGCGGCGAGCAAGAAGAAATTCGACGTAATTGAAGAGAGAGAGAGAGATGACAAACCTTGATGCGCGAAGAGGATTTGGATTTTTCTTAGAGAGAAAGAGAGAGAGAGAGAGAGAGAGAGAGAGAGAGAGGAAAAAACAGGAAATAAATTTGGTTGCGTGAAAATTGAGAGAATCGGATTCGAATGTATAAGAGTAAATTTCCTCGGAGGTCAGCAAAACCGTAACGGCGTCAAGAGGGTCACACTCCCGACACTCCTTCGCCGTTTCTCACCGCCTGCTTTCCACTCCCTCCTGGGTTTTTGACCTTTTACAAACAAATTTAAAATATTAGTTTATCTTTCCCAAATAAATTTTAAATAATATATAATAAATATTATATTATTATAATTACATTAACAAAATACAATATATTTTTTTATATAATTTGTAAGTTTATATATAAAATTAGTCTGTATAGCATAACTCCTAATTGCATTCCTATCAGAGTTTAATCCATTTATTGTCATAGTTACAACCTATAACAAATATCGGAGTAAATATCTCTCATAAAATCAAAATTTTTAAATATATTAATTTATATTTTAAAAATAAGAATAAAAGGAGTGAACACAAACGCTGACAAGTTCTATGTGTGCTTAGGGTGTGATCTAAAAGTAAGTGCTTAGAACTCAGACGTCTCAAAAATGATGGCGTTAGTTAATGGGATCCATTGGCCTTTAAACTTAATTTTCCCATTTGTGTGGTAAAATGAGATTAGAAAAATAAGTGGTCGACAAGCAGTTTCAAGATAGCATAACATGATATAGTTTAATTAACGTTCAGTTGATCTAATAGAATATGATATTAACTTTTTTAATCAAGTTTTTAAATTTAATTTACGGTTTTGATATAAAAAAAACTAGGATAACTCTCTTAAATGAGACACTGTAAATCCCGAATTAAATTAATCAAAATATCACTGTAAATACCGATTAGTATAGTATAAAAAAAAACATGATATAGTTTATATTCTAAATAAATTCTATTTAAATATCGAGTCAGAATATATTTTAATAAAAAAATTTTCATTTTCTTTTTTTATCTTTTCTCTCTCGCTGAATGAATTCATATTCTAGAAAAATAAAATAAATCAAAAGGAGTGAAAATATACATCCAATATTAATTATTTGTTATTGAGGTGTTGCTAATTTATTTTTATTTTTTAATGAAATTTGCAAACTCTTGTTTATGTAAACCTCGATTCTATGTAAAAACCTAGTGGTATGAGTGTTTATATTAAGTCCTATAGGAATAGATTAAACGGTAAAATCTTCTCACTTTCATCATTTTTTTTTATTTGATCTCGTTTGATTGTATCTCTTAATATCAAAAAAAATATTTATATAAAGGCAAATATTTACGATTCTCGTAGTAGGCACACTCAATTCGTAAAAAATTTTTATTTAAATATTTTTTTCAAAACCTAATAGTCGAATTTCGTGGACGCATGCGTTCAAGGGAGTGATCAGCCACAACGTAACCTTCGTTGCTCTAAATGGTAAGGTTTAAAATAATAATTTTGCTTTCTTTGTTTTAGGTAGCGATGGGGCAAGTTGTGTTAATTTTTTCTTTTATTATTAAATTTTTAATGGTTGTGTAATACATGATTTGACTTATTACCCTTGAATTGAATCTTTCGCTATAATCTCATCAAATTATCGTATAATTATAATATCGCTATGCATTTAGGAGATGCAAAAGAGTGATTTTTCTTAAAATCAAATTCAAAATTAAGAATATTAGAATTATAAAATATTCCTATACATTAGCCTTAGTTCATGCAATTCTAATAATCTAAAATAACCACTATGAGTTCAAAAGACCCCAAACCTCTCCCCCCCCCCTTTTCTTTTTCACTCCTAAATTTGATTATATGAAATATGACTACTACCCCGCAAACACAAACAGATTTGGAAGATGAGTGATTTAATTAGATTTACATTTTGTATTTTAATTTCAGATGGCAAGTCTACTTATCCCCTCTTAAATTCTCTATTTTATTTTATTTCAGATATAGCATTTCTCAAATAGGTAAAAACAATTTGGAAAACATTGTAGATAAATATATAAAGTGGGCATTAGTATTAATACATTTTAATAAATGTTTTGCTTGTAATATTTCAGATTCAAAGCACACCTTGCCAACCAACAATTCAAATTCTTTAGGCGAAATGGCAAGCAAGAAAAGTGAAGATTATTTGAGAAATGTCATTGCAATTCAACCAAAAAAAAAATGCTTTTCCTTCCGCAAAACAAAAGCAAAAGGGGTTTCTCAAAGGGCCTCAGGGGTTGGGTATTTGATGGCATTTTTGAGAATTTTCTTGGAGGCAGCATCACCAAGATCAATACCACATATATCAGCCAGTCTTATGAGGTAAAGCAGCACATCAGACAACTCTTCTCCCAAATGCTCTTTATCTGATTCCTCCCAATTTGGCAACCCTTTGTCCACCTCTCCCCTCCATTGAAATATCTCTGATAATTCCCCCACTTCACCTACCTGCACATTAATCAAAACTATCTCATAATATAGCAGACTTAAATCACATTAAAATTTATCTCATACACTCGACTGTATGCAAAATATGTGATTTATAAATTATTAATGTCTTCCAAGCCGTAAAACCTAAGAATTAACGGGATGAAATTTTCATCTATGTTAACTCACTCACAGACGAAGAGAATCATACGGTGGCTAGCACCCTCACTGCATTGTATTGTATGTATACACCAATTTCTTTTTTTTTTATGCTATACCGACCTGTATCCAGAGTCATATTTCGATTAATCCGATTTGAAATTTACAGTGGTCCATTAAGGAGTTACTCTCCCAACATAATTTTTTCAATAACTAAACCGTGAATCAAAATTGAAAACTTGATTAAGAAACCTAACGTCACATCTCGTTAGGTCAACTATCCGTTAGTATATACACCGATTTATGGTTTGTGTGGACATTAAACAATTGCATTCTATTGTTCCTTCTCCCTTCAACTTTCCTAGATGCTTTTCAAAGCAACTACATGTAAAGATTTCAAAAGGCTTGCTGGTCCAAAATTGTTGGTTTGCTGAAAAATTACCCTGAACTTTATTGCATGTTGGGCAAAATATGGCCACAAATTCTGCTTAATGGCACATTGTTATGGCATTTTGATCACAACCCTTAAAAAAATGGAAGCGAAAAGAAAGATAGAGTTAGAATTTAGAATTTTTATTATATAACGAGTATTTTTAATTCATTCATATGACCTTAAATAAAAAATTCTTAGTTATAAATTGGAGAAATATTATAAATATTTTTTTTCAATGTTTCTTAGTTATAAGTAGAAATTCTTAGTTATAAATTCTTAGTTTTTCATAGACATATATGATAAATTTTATGTTGTTTTCCATGACCTCAAATCAACAAAGTTGAGACATAAACATGCCTGCAATGTTGTAATCTCCAATATTTGACCCCTTTCTGGAAGAAAATGATTATATTTTGTATGATCTTAGAGAAAGTAAAAAAAATGTAAAAAAAAAAAAAAAGGGTTTGGAAGAAAAAGAAAATTACCATGGCAAGAAGTAAATTCCTTGGACTGTGGTACTGCTCCCAATCTCTAGCCTTAGCAAATTCCTCAAGCTTCCTTGAAAGCTCCTTCAAGCTAACCTCCATCTCTCTCTCTTCATCTCTCTCCTTTCTCTCCTCTCCTCCCATACTGAATCTCTCGTTCTGTCTGTCTGTCTCTCTCTCTCTCTCTCTCTCTCTAATTCCACACTTTGAGTTGTGAAAGGAGACTGCTATATAAAGGCATATGCAAGGCTTCATCAACGAAATTGAATATATTATATTATGTAGAGGCAATTGGAATTGAACGTACAAAAGTAGGCAAAAGTGCGCAATACATGAATTGCCTCTTGGAGATTCCTCACCTATCCCCACCTTGCAAATTGGCCAACTTCATCACCCAAACATTAACATGAGAATATTCTATTATTGACATGTGTAAAGTTTATTTCTGGAACAAATGACAAATTGATCAATTCCAGTGGTTTTTGTTAATTATTTTGAGTTTCCATTGGTGTAGAGTGGCCATGTCCATTCAATTTTAATGAGGGGGATGTGTCACTCATTCATATGACTCAACTACTTATTTAGGTTCCAGGTGAATCAAATTTGGGGACAAGTGAATCAAAATCTTCATCTACCACATCATTCATAAGATTTTTTTATTTATATAATTGACCCGTATCCGAAATCATATTTTAATTAATTCGATTTGAATATTATTGGGTTTAATTTTGAGATAGTTCTCTTAAAATAATTTTCTACATTATCAAGTTTCGAATTCGAAACTTAATTAAAAGATTTAATACCTTTACCAACTAAATCAATTGTCTGCCGGGACATCATTCATGAGAATAGAAGAGGCTGCAGATGAAAGTGATTAGTTTTGGGTTAATCAAACCTAGTTTATTTAATAAACAAAGTCACTCGTTTTTGTTTCTAGGTCATTATCATGCTTTTTCTTCATTATAAAATTCAAAAAAACAAAAAAGGTGATGTTACAATAGGAATACATGTGGAACAACAAATATACACGAGTGTATATATATAAGCCGTAGCACATATATTGGAGATCCAAAATAAAATTTTATGAAGGGTATAAACAAGAAAGTAATAACCCCATTTGATTAGGGTACGAAACCCCATTTGGAATTCATTATATGATTTATATTTTGCATTTTTTCTATGTTTTGGCAACAAGGTTGTACGTAATGATTTACGGAAACTTTTTAACCCTAACATTTTGTCATTCTCAAAACATTTTAATTCATTAAATTTATTAATATTCACAAAACAATTCTTATATTTTTTACATTTACTTATTTTTAATATTTAATAAATTATTTTTTTATTTAATTATAAGTTTTATTTTTATGATTAATAATTATATTATATTTGATCATTTTAAATTATTATTATAAAATATAATTATTCTATTATCTCATAAAAAAATAATTAATATTTACATAAAAATTTATATATATATATATATATATATATTTTACATTTCACTCATTTTCTCATGTTTCCATTTACTTTATTTTTATAAAATGTCTTTTCTTGTATGTTTTTGTATTCATTTTTACGTTTTTATTTCCATTTCCGTGCGATCTAATTGAATACATCTTATGCCATTTACACCATTTAATTATAATAATATTATTTTTGCATCCCGAATATCTTTGATTGTTTATATTTCATTTATCTGATTTTGATATTTTTAATTATATTAATCTTGTACACTAAAAACTCATCTTTTTAAATACATATAATATATATATATATTTTAAGTTTTCTCCTCTTTATAAATCAATTTATGTATTGGTACATTTGAATTCAACCAAGCATCGATCAAAGATGGAGAACTTTTACTTTATTCTTACTCGTTCACAATTGTGCTCTTCACTCTAAAACATGAGTAAAAGAAAGATGACCACCCCCTCCAAAAATAAATAAATAAATAAATAAATAAAAGGTCGGTGCCTTTCGGGTCTCTTTATCTTTTTCTTTGTGATTAGGAAATTTTATAGTCAAAGAGTATCTTTTTTCCATGCATGTGTAAGAATACCATCTCCTCTCGTTGGCACAATGTTAAGTTGCCTTTTTAGTCTTTAAAATTGTGAGGTACACTGCCTTGCTCTCTCTTTTGAACATACAATTTTTTTTTTAAATTTTTTTTTACAACCAATCATATCTGGAGTCATATTCTAACTAATTCAATTCGAATATCCAATTTAAAGATAAATTCTCATAATATAATTTTTTTCTATTTGTAAATTTTAAACCCAATATTTAATCAAAAGATATACCGACCTTATCTACTAAGTCAACTGTCGATTTATATATACAATTTTCTATTTATTTTCTTTTTTATCAAAAAACTAGTAATACTAAAATAAATATATTACAGAGTAATTTTTATCGTACGATCATAAAATAAATTAAAGTTATTAAAACTCAAAACCATTTTTTAGAAAAATTAATCAAATACATAACCATCAAATTATGTTCATTTATACTCTATGCCTTCGTTTTGTATACAAGTTTCATTGAGTTTGTATCATGTTGATCTAATTTTTTTTTCAAATTGAAACTAAAAATTAGACCCAACAAATTTTTCAAAAACTATTTTAAAAAAAAACTAATTTTTTTAATGAGAAATACAGAAAAATGAGAAACTCTTAAAATGAGGCTTTTGTATGACTCTTTTTATAAAGTATCTGTGCTGACCAAGGTACTCATAATTATTTCAACTATTATAATTTTGACTTTAAAAAAATAACTATTACGTCTTGATGGAAAATATAAATTATTAATTTATTATTTTTTTATGAATTTAGGAAATCTTTCAAAAATATACAATATTTATGAAATTAAAATATTTATATTAAATTTGTAAATATTTTAAAATTATTTATGAAACTATTTATTTATAAAACTATAAAATTGTCAAATATTTTATGAATTAAAATTTCATTTTCTTATTTTTCACTCTAACTTATAAATAAAAAATAAAAGATTTTAATAAGAAAAATACTAGATCAATCGGTCCCTATTTATATTTAATGAATTCATTGAATATATATAGAATGAGACTTATATTTTTACAATCATACATACATACATACATACATATATATACATATATATTTCGATGCCATAGAATACGTTTCCACCAACCAGTATTCGGAATCATACTATAACTAATTCGATCTAAACTACAGTCAGACCTCTTTTTGGAGAGAGATCTTTCAATATGGTTTTTTCGATTCCTAAGATTCAAAACCGAGTCTTAATTAAAAGATTTAATATTCTTTTCACTAAATCAGGTATCCATTGGTTGATATATATATATATATATATATATATATATATATATATGCCATTTGAATTCAAGAGCCCCTATTCATGACTACCATATAAAATCAGATTTTCGAAAATATTCTTAAAGCCACTCTAAGCTATCCTTAGTGGGTTGCGTTTCAAAGATTTAATGGAACCATTCCACTTCCAAATTCAACCATTGGAAAGTATATCATGCAAATGATAATAAAGTGAATCTTATCAAGAAAGGATGCCAAAGGATTAAAGATATAAACACAACCTTGAGAACATTTCTTTTTTCTTTTCCTCTTTTGGTTGACAAATCAACTGAAAGAGATTAAAGGTTTGCGTTAAAGGATTAAAGGATTAAAGGTTCATTTAATCATTTTCAAATTAAATTTAAATTCACAAGAAATAGTGCCTTCACCCACTTAATCCACCATTTATTTTGGTTTTTGCTCTATAATTGTTTTTTTTTTGGTTACATGGACCGAAGAATCGTTGAAATACTTCACAAATATTCAAACATTAGATCTCAATTTTAGGAAAGATAATTGAGTAAGAATTTTTTACCACTTGACTGTTCTTACTGTGATAGTCTTTGCTCTATAATATGGCAACTATAATATGGCAACAAGAAGGTGATGAGGAATCAAAATACCATATGGGTATAGTCAATATATGATAAAAGAAAAAAAAAAGAATTGTTGATAAATTGAAGGGCGCATAAGTTCTTCTAGCTAAAGGATTAAAGGGTTACTCCAATATACCCTTTGAGGTCCTACAAGAGGACCATACTAGAGTGGCTTCATCAATAGAAAATGTAGCAGATGAGAAAAAATATATTAGTACATGATCTTCAAAGAATTTTCTAGCTTTAGCATGGAATGGAAGATATCTTTATAGATGAATTAGAATTTCTTCTTTTTTTTTCTGATGAAAAATTAATTAATCAACATGGGTGAGCATTAGCTTGGAATGCATATCCCATGCCTATTGATTACTTTGAAACTGTAATATGCTTACCCTTTTTTCTTTTAGAGGTAATTGGTTAAGGGGAGGATCTTCTTTTATCTTATAACACTTTCAATCCTAATACAAGAAGAATTTATTTTTTAAATTTTCTACAAAGAAAATAATTTAATTAATCTTTCTTAACTCGTTCTCTCCCCCTCCCTCCCCTTAAAGGTTAAGGTTAAATTTTTGGACAAATTTCATTGAGAAGAAAAAAATTGAAAATTATCATATAAAACTCGGCTGCTTTGGTTTTTTTGACAACTCTTATACTTATTTATTTTTATCTGCATCGATTTATTCTTATTTTATTTTATTCAGACTAAAATTTTTATTAAAAAAATTAGTTTTGTAAGTAAAAAATAAATTTTCTATAAAAATAACTAAAATTATTATTATACTAATAACTTTTGTTATGTGAAGTAATCATATCTTCGTTTTCTTGGTTTTTTTTGGGGGGAGGGGGGAACTCGTGGCGTTCAAAATGCGAGGAATTATCATCCGCAAGAGATGGTGTCCCACACTAAAGTTTTACTTCTTTTCTTGTTTCGTTTGGTGGAGCTTTTTTTTTGTTTTCCTTTTTCTTATAAGGAGAAAATTTATCAAACACAATTTTTTAAAAACTCTTAAAAATTAAATTTATTTTCATGAGGAAAAATTTAAAAAATAGCTTTTAAATAAAAGCTCATGAGATGAGCTTTTATTTCTCTTTTTTTTTTAATACTCTAATTTTTCCAAAAATTTATAATTTTTTCCATTTATATGCTCACGTAATTATTTTTATTCTATTAATATTATCATTTAAATGATATAAAATTTTAAATATATCTATTAATTTTTAACTTTTAACTTTTAATTTTACTTCAAGAGATAAAAAAGTAAAAAAAAAATTAACTACTTTATTTCAAAAGTAAAACAACCAAACAATTTTTAACTTTTTTTAAAAAGTAATTAATTTTTATTTCTTCTTAAAAGGAAAAAATAAGACGAAAAAAACTCTACCAAACAGATACTAAGATATGTCCCATATAAAATATACTTGTAAAAGTTATTCTTCCCTTCCCTTCGATGGATAAATGATAACTCAATCAATACCAATCTCGTTCTTTGAAAATCTCAAATTCAAACATTTAAGAAAAAAAAATCTTCCAGGAAAAGATTCGTTAGCCTAGAAGAAAAAAAGTGGTTCATTTGTACCCAAAGACAAGCTGAAATGATGTCTCGGTTCAGAATTAGAGCATCTTTGGATTCTCAAAAACTTTTTAACTTGTTTCCCCTCTCTCTCTCTCTCTCTACTTTTGTTGGTAATGAACTTTTCCACTTTTTAGTCTTTATTCACGCGACTTTGTTTTATTTAGACTATTACATTACTTATTTACAAAAACAGGAACTAACATAAAAATATAGAACTTTCAAATGGCATAAAATTGGTCATTACGTTAATTAGTTTGGACACTAAATGACCCTTTTAATGCAACCGTAGGACTGCTTACTTTTTATCTGTAAACCTCAAATCCTTTTTGGAGGTGATTCAGCTGTTTTTTACGTTTATGATTCCCCAATCTAATGGAGTTCTATAAATGAATATGACATATCAGTTATCCTTATGGCAAAGTCAAAAAAGGGGTACTCATATTTGTATTCTCAATCCGCTCTTTTGTTGAACAAATACACATATATATCTATGTATACATATATATATATATATATATATATTATAAATATGATTTCAATACCATATTAAAAAAGAAAAATAATATAATATTATAGAATCTTAAAAATCTATTGTTTTCGTAAATTATTACTGGATTGGATTTATATATAAAAAAATTTATTATTATAAATATAAAAATTAAAAAAAAAACATTACTGTTTTACTCCCAATATTCCAAAAGACAAAATAACGAGGAAAATAAAATTTTAACCCTTTTAACTTTTCTTTTATTTCAATGAATTCCAATCTCACTCTAATTTACCTTTTCTTTTCTCTAAATAATCAATTCTTCACGCTTTTCGATCTCTCTCTCTCTTTTTTTTTTTCCTCCCTTAAAAATAAAATTTAGGATTTTGATGTCATTCTCTCTCTCAAAAACAAAAAAGATGCCAATAATCTTTTCTCTCTCAATTTTTATTTTTTTTTATAAACACTCTCTCTTTTTCTCTCCTCACAAAGCAAAAAGATATTGTGTGTTTGATATTTATTTTTTATTTTTGAATATATTAATAGGCAATAAATTTTCACCCCCTACAATAAGATTCCATCTCGGTGCGTGCGCCAAGCTCAACCTGCCCCTAGCCCCAAAAATATAGTGGGCCATGTTGAATCACCATGACTTGTGTAATGCCTTTACACCGGTAATATTTACCCCATGTCACCTTTTGGACATACTAGATAAAAAACTAGAAGACGACGCCCTCGGTTGAATATTTAACCTACGGCGCTACCATTTCCCTACTTTATATGTATGAAAAGGCTTAATTTCCGATCATGGTCTAGAATAGCCCTACCTACGGTCACCAATTGGATGGAGCCACAAATGGTGCCTTAGCAACAAATTTTGCCTGTTCAATGGTTAACGGGTCTCGGCATCTTCTTATGGGGTCTGATTGAACTCGAGTCTTCAAGAGGTTATTACCTTTTATACAATTTGTGGAGAACTATTTCTTGCATGCATCTTTGGGAAAAAAAAATATTTTTTTTGGGTTAAAATTATAAATAATTTTTTATTTTGATATCATTTCTAAATAATTTTTATTTTAAATGATTTAACGTTGCACCGACGCCGTATCAATATAGTTATAAGGTATCTATGATCAAGAGAATTTGAGCTACTATTATCTTGAAATAAAAATTATTTATGTTCTTAATATTATAATTAAGAATTTAATTGTATTTTTGTCCTTCTTTATTATTTTGGCATAGAAATTAAAATGGGTAGATCGATGTTGTGATACAAAGTGGAGAGAGACTCCAACGTTGAAATTGACAAAAATACAGAGAGGTGTCCTACTTTATACAAGCCTTTAAGCTCATTCACTAGACACTACACTAATCAAAGTATTAAGCTATTACATATTACTAAGAAAGTATTAAGCTAATAAACAAGTAATGTTATGAAATCAGCTCCTACCTTCTTAATGAAGAGTGAATAGTGAGCTTTTGATTGTTTGAACCCATTTTACATTAAACACTCAGAGTAGATGAATAGGCAATAGACTTGTTCTCAATATCATACATAGTGGAGTGTTCTTGGATTGTACACTAGTAACATTTGACCGTTCAGGAGTTAATGTTGGGTTCTGCATTTGAAGATTGTAAAACCCTTCATTATCTTTAGCCAGTCCAATCATCCTCCATGGTGAAAAGACCTGGATAAAGCAGGATTCTCTTTTTTTGGTAAGTTGCTAAAAGACAATAAGTTAAAAGTGAAGGTGGGTACTAGCGACACATCTCTCTCTCTCTCTCTCTCTCTCTCTCTCTCTCATGATGTGTCTGTTAAGGACTTGGACAGGTACGTAAGATTGACAAAAAAAGGTTTGAGGAACTTGGAAGAACATGGAGTATTTGTGTTGTGTGAAAGGAGAATTTGAGGCTAAGGTGCTTAGTGTTAGGGTGGTCTTAGTCACAAGGCCAAACCATCTAAAGGAGCCGTGGATACACGGGTTCAGAGGTGAGATTTGGGATGACCCACCCCGGATTAAGCAAGAAATTGATTGAAGTTAACCAATGATGGTTCTTTGCTTGGTTCAGAGTAATACAACTAATGTAAAAGATAACAAATTTTTGTTACATCCAGTTTCAGCCATAAATGTTATAATAGGAAAGATTGCTTGTTTATTATAGCGTATCCAGTGGATGATTTAAAAAAATAGATAAATAAAGAGAGAGAGAATCGCCTAGGAATGCTTGTTTATTCTTGATAAATTACAATTACAGTACTGTGATTTTCTAAATGTTTAAGCTTCTGCTTGGGCTGCTCATTAATGAGTCTGAATACCTCATCTCTCTCGGGCTAAATATAATTATTGAATACTATTTATTTATAAAAAAATATATATAATAATCATTCAAGTTTTAAAATAGAGTTTGAATTTATTTATATAGGTAATTTATTTAAATCTTAATCGTAGATAAGTAATATTTAAACATGTTTTTGGTTCTTTTTTTAAATAAACCCAATTTGACTTTGACTCGATCCCTTTACTCGATTTGACACTTAATTGCCGAGTCCGAATGGGTCGAGTTTCCATGACTCCTCCAACTCGATTATTGGACACGTTTAAAAATCTGAAACTTGCTCTACTAGCCCATTAGATCCTTTCCGGCTCTGGGCTGCCCGGCCCACAACCTATTTTCTTGATCCTAACGAACCCTAAATCCGACGGTGGAGAATAGCCTACCTATAAATTCTTAGTTACAAAAACCCTAGTTTATCCTCTTCTTCATCACCGCATTTGCTCTCTTCTCACGCACTCGCACACACTTCACATCTTTTCCCTCCCATCAACCAAAATGGTGAGCCAATCTCTCTCTCTCTCTCTCTCTCTCTCTCTCTCTCTCTCATCTTTGCTTGTTTTCGATTTATAAAGATTATGTGATTTTGTGATGCTTGTGTTTTTATTTGCTGTAGCCGTTCAAGCGATATGTTGAGATCGGGAGGGTTGCTCTCGTCAACTACGGCAAGGATTATGGCAAGCTTGTCGTCATCGTCGACGTCGTCGATCAGAACCGGGTATTCTTCTCTCTCTCTCTCTCTCTCATATTAATAAGCTCAAATTTAGAATTCTTAAATTTTTATTGGAAATATGTAATGGGTTTCTTGTACAAGAAATTATTATTGTTGTTTTTGCTTTCATTGGTGTTTTTGTGACCGTCGCAGAAAATTTCTTAGTTAAAATGAAACTGGATCTGGAGGTGTGTGATTTGATTTGAAATAGGTTTTACTGTTAAATCTTGTGAATTCATTTGTTTGTCATTCACTGCACAAACATGTTTAAATCCCCACTTTTATTGTTGTTTCTTTTAGGAATTTAGGGTTACACTCAATTAATCATAAAGTCGAAAAACTTAAAGAGAGAGAGAGAGAGAGAGAAACATCTAATTTTCCGGAGCGAATAATTGATACCATATAAAATGGATATTTTTGTATATTTTAATTTAGAAATTCTAAAAAAAAAGGAAATATAATAGAATGGATACATTTGTCATATTAGCAATTGTAAGATGTTAGCCAAATGACAAACTAAATGTATGAAAATGGCTGTGATGTTTTCAAAGCTAAGGTTATACCATGGCTGTGTTCGGACCTCTATTAAGAGTTCTTGCTACCATGTGCAATGGCCTTCATTCTGCAGTTCTGAAAGTGCCCCATCTTTGTGTCATGTTCAACATGTTTTGACAGTTTTCAACTTACAATATATATGTTTTTTGCTGTGTTTGTGTTGTGTCATGTGTTTCAAAGTGGGTACAATATGGAGCATCAAATGCACAATTTTTTTCTCTGCAAAAGTTATTGGTGTGTTAAATTCTAATTTGAAGTCTGAGTAGAGCTTGTTTCTCAAAAAGAAGAATATTTTGTGGGCTTTAGTTTTGAACTTGTGAGATCTCAGTGAATTGCTGTTTCTAACTTCAACCCTTACATGACAATTCTTTGTGGTATCCCTATGGGACTGATTGTTTTAAAGTCAAAGTATTGCTTATATTAGATTTAGAGAAATGGTGTTCCCTTCTTTAGGGAAGAAGAATGGGTGATCCGGCCATGTTTTGAGTTGTCTAAACTGTTTATATTTGATTACGTCTGAACTCTTGCTTATGTCATTATCTATAGATTTGATGAAAACATGGAAATTCTCCATAGTTTGAAAACCTTTTCATTTTTACTTCTGTATTGATTTTTGTAGCTGCTTTTGCTTTGCTTGTTAGAATTTTTCTGAGTTCACTTGTTGACTTTCAATAATTTCATTTATTATATCATGGCAATTGTTATTGATGTCTTTTTTGGTGATCTGCCTGTGAATACGTTGCAGGCTCTTGTTGATGCCCCTGATATGGTCAGATGCCAAATGAATTTCAAGAGGCTTACACTCACCGATATCACCGTTCAAATCAACAGGGTCCCCAAGAAGAAGGATCTTATTGCTGCTATGGAGGCTGCGGGTAGGATATTTATTCAGGATATGTTTTTAAAATTTTCCATTGGAGTTTTTTTTCTAAATTTAAATTTACTTGATTATGTGGCAGATGTCAAGAACAAGTGGGAGTCCAGTTCCTGGGGTAGGAAGCTGATTGTCCAGAAGAGAAGGGCTGCTCTTAATGATTTTGATAGGTTCAAGCTCATGTTGGCAAAGATCAAGGTATGCTATACTGCCTTTTGTGTGCCTTAAAGGATCTAGGGCCTTTTATTCTTCATGCTTTGAGGGATGGATAGCTGCCTGCATAAATGTGCTCAGATAGATGATCATAATGTTGTGTTCTCCTGTGATTTTATTCCCATAATCTATGTTTGGCCCGTTTGTGGTTGATGAGATCGCTAATGTGTTTATGAGCGATCCTTTGTGCTATGTATTTTTTTCCCTTATTTTTACATGCTCTATGTTTGCACTTGACAGAGAGCAGCAGTGGTTAATCAAGAACTCGCCAAGCTGAAGAAGCAAGCTGCATCTTAGGCATTTTAGTTTATCAAAAAATTTCAATTTTGTTGAGTAGTCTTCAAGCTGTACCCTGGATTATGGTTTCTTTGTTTTTGTTAATTTGGAGACTCAGGTCAATGGTACTTAGTGATTCGAGTGTTGGCTTTGATTGGATATTCATATCTTCTTTTATCTGGATGTGATTCATTGATGATCTGTAAACGTCTTTCTTTTTGGCAGCTAACTGCGTTTGTCTGATACAGGTTTGAACCAAAGTTGTGCCTATATGTTTCAATTTTTCACCTAGGAAACACCCTTGATTAGCAGTATTGAGATATCCTACTTGAACACACACACACTCACTCTCACTCCCCCCCCCCTCCCCAACCCAAAAAAAAGGGGCACGCCCCCTTGATTTTGCAAATGTTTGCTCTCTTTAGTAGAAGGATTGCAAACATAAATCATGGTCTCATTAAGCACCACTCAAACCTACCCATTACACGAACCAACAATGCTAATAGTATAACCGGTACCCCTTCCATTTATATTCAAGAGGCAATGCCATTTCAGTTTCAGATTCTTCATTCCAAGATATTATAAACAGAGAATGGTCTGAGAAGGAACTTATAATTCCAGCAGTTTAAGATGACTCTATGATTTGCCAAATGGGCATTGCAATTTGACATGTGAAGATACTTTTGGATGAAATCAGGTTGGGAAATTGGGGTTTTCCATATCTTGGAAATGCACCTAAAAAGCAGGATAGACTTGACGGGAAGTTGATGATGAGTTCTTGTGGAAGTGTTGGGGTTTCGCTCACAGCACTTACGGCCTTCTTGTCTTCTTTTGATTTATGATGCGATTTCATTTCTATGGATAGGGTTTTATAAAGGGTCGATCCTAGGTCACGGATTTTCATAACTAAAATTAAATTAACCGAAATTAATTCAAATTAGTTTCGGTTATTAGAAATCTAGTTCAATTAATAATTGAGAATTAATTTTTTTATTATTTATATAACTTAATTAGAAAATATTTAAATTTTTTTATTACTATTTAGACTTTAGTCATTAGATCTTTATTATAATTTAGGGACATTATTATTATTTAGTTTTATTTTGGTACATTATTGATCTTGGAGGCTAAATTTAACATAAAAGAATTTTAAATTGTAAAAGTGAATGAGAAGAAATTGACAATATACTATCAAATAATTTTTAATTAAAGTTGACTTATAAATATTTTTCGATTATTTATATGTCATTACACAAAATTTTGTTGTGGGCTTATTTTTTTGGGATATAACATATATTTTTACATTTTTAATTATTTTAATATATATATTCATAGTTACAACAAAGATCGGTTATTTAAAAAAAAACACTAAATCAAAACCTGAATAACTTAGTAATAATTCGATTTCGGCTCAGTTATCTTTTTTAGATTTAGTTAATTAAAAAATAAATTAAATTAACCAAAATTGAAACCAAAAAATCAAATGGGGGAGGGAGATTTTTTCTTTTTTATGGATTTAAATGGATTATAGATTCAATTAACCGTAAATAACCCTTTAAAATTTTCTTTTATTTTGTTATTAAATTTTCTGTGATGGATTTAATTGGATTTTAATTTACTTCGTAAAAGTTGCTTAAAATTTTCTACTATCCTATTCAAATCATGATTTTCAATTGAAAATATATTTTGACTTAGTATATCATATACATAATATTCTCTTTCCCTCCCAAAAAAGAATTCTAAAATAAATAAATATAAGGGTACTATAAATCTTTATATTCCACCATGCAACCGCGCGGTGAGCACAGTGCGCGAACTATTCTTTCATCTTTTACTTAAAAATAAATCTTTGTATTCCTAATAATCATCCAAGTCTTCTAATTAAAACTAAAATAAAATTATATATATAATTTTTTAAATTCAAATGTCAAACCTATGAATCAAGATGTAATTAGAAGATTTGTATCAATTGCATTAAAAAAAATAATAAACACAATTTCATGACAAAACAAAATTTGTTCTCTCTCTCTCTCTCTCTCTCTCTCTCTCTCTCTATCTCTCTCTGGGTTAAATCTAATCTTTTATCTCTTCTATTTCCAATTTCTTTGATCTTCCCTCCAAAAACAACATATGTCTCTTTCCATTCCAAGGGTAATACAAATAAACCTAGAAGAGATTTTCACCATCTCAATTAATTTGGCCAAATATTATTGACAAGTAATTTATATAGTTTCCAATTTAAAATTTATATTGATCAATTATTTGGATAATTATTAAAAAAATAATTAACAAGATTTGTTCATTATATTTGTTATTTGTTCCTTTATTCATTGTTGCAACCCTTTTAAATTCAATAGAAAAATTGATATATTATATTATTTAACCCCTTTTAAAAAAATGTGTATAATCTTTTTCTCTATATATTACTTTTTATATTTATTTTGCATTATATGAAGATTCTCACATATTCTTAAAATAAAAATTTGGATATCTGAATTTATTTTGGAGTACATATTCAGAGCACTTTGGTAGATAACATCCGATTTCAGAACACCCACCATTCCATCTCCTGAATCCTTTCCTAATTCATGTGAAACATGAGAGCACCCAATACCATTATTCTATTATTATACCAACATTAGTTGACTTAATGAGATATGATATTAAATCTTTCAACCAAAATCACGATTTTAACTCACAACTTGGGTATAAAACAGATTACGTTGGGAAAATAATCCACTTAAATGGACCACTGTAAATCTCAAACCAGATTAGTCAGAATATAATTTCGAATATCAGTTGATATAGTATCAAAATATATATATATATATTCTATCATTATTGTGCCAATTCATCAAACCATGGGTAGGAAATTTTCTCATCTATGTACCTTGTAGGTAATCTTTTATATGCCCACTACAAAATTAGTTTTTGGGTCTCATAATCTTTTCTAATAGAAGACAAACCCTCTTCTGTGTGGTTTGTACAATTGTGGTTCAAAATTTTACAATTTATGGCAGATAGGTTTATGTTGTTATTTCTGATATTCAGGGTCTCTTTTGTTTACTATTTTTTTCTATTTTATTTTTCATATTGTTTTTTAATATCACAGCTTCTTGATATAGTTTAAACTTTATACATGTTAATGGAAAAAATTTATAATTTTGAAAAAAAAAATTCAACGTCTTATATATATATATATATTGTTCTTATTGAGATATTCCTATAAAGAGAGCAACACGAAGCTGCCGCTCGAACGAGGTATCCCCTGAGAGAGAGAGGGAGAGAGAGAGAGAGAGAGGAGTAAAAGTATTGCTCTAGGGCACCTCAATGCCTCCTTATTCACTTAAGCAAAAAGAGACTAATGATATTATATGATGATTAGATTTGTAGTTTTAAATGTTTGTCTTGTATCATGGACCTTCTAATTGAGGCAAAAGTTATTCAAAATTCAAAACCTCAACCAGAACGGCTAGGATGATATGGAGGGCTCCGGTTCTGGTCCTGGGATGATCCTAAACCCAATCGGGCACCGATTATTTTTCATACAAAAATAGTAATACCTATGGTTCAAAAGATTAATTCAAAGTTTTGAAATCCCACTTCATTCCTTAGTCAAATTTTAATTGGGTTGATTCTAGAATTTCTTAAATGAAAATTTTGGTTTTTTTTTTTTTTTTTTTTCAAATTGTGTATATTATCTTTAGGAAAAAAAAAGAAAAAATCAAAGGGCAGCTGTCTGTCTTCCATCTCCTTTTGTCCATGTATCACAATAATTATAGGTCCATTTAATTATATAGCTTTTGACTCATTTATTTTTATATTTTATCTTTTATATAAAAAAATTTTGAACTCAAGATCACGATAAGTGCGTGGGATGCCACCATTGATGAGCATTCCTTCCATCTCCAATTATGAAGAACCAGAAATATTTTGATGACTTGGTTTCATGTAAATAGACCCTCCAGAAGGGCTAATTATGGTCATCCGTCGTTTTTTGAGACCAAGAAGTTTCCGATGAGATATTTAAGATCTTCTAGAATCAAGATCCGTGGTGGAGGATGGGAATGAAGGTTGCCATCAATGGGGTCAAGCTTTGGCCTAATTTTCCAAGAGCATTAAGAACACAGGGCACACCAACATCACATTAAGTTAAGAATAAACAATTATATCAATGGACAATTTGCTTAATAAGTTAGGGTGTTAGAATTTTTAATCAAATCTCATATTCAAAATTTAGAAATAGAAAAGACTATATTGGGAGAACTACTCTCGTAATGGGTCTGACAATAAAGAAATCAGATTAATCAAAATATAATTTTTTATATTGATCGATAATATAATTCCACACAAAAAACGCAAAAGATATTATAATATTTGCGATCTTTCACCAAGTTACCTTTACATTTTACATTTTGCATTTTACTCTTCATTTTCTACTTCACCCTCGATTGTTTTTTTTTTTTTTTCATTGTATAAGGATTTGCTTATTCAAAAAACGGCATGCAGAGATGCTAACTAAGCTTGTAAATATTAACCCTACTCTCAATTTTAGGACGACTCCTTAAAACTTGTCGAGCTCCGATTAAGTTCCCAAAAAAAAAATTGAATTAGAAGTTAATTAAACTTTAAATGAAGCATTACCTAATTTATAGTTAACCTAACTAAAGCTTGACGAGCTTGACTCTTGTGAAGTATATTCAAGCCTATTAGACTTGACTCACCTTCGGACCAATAAATAACATTTGCAAAATTAAATTAAAATTAACACTTCCTTTTAAGGTTTCATTAGCACCTTATATAATTTGGGTAGTCTTAGTTCATATCTTGCCACAAAGAGATTTGAAATTATTATATAAATATATGTATATGCAGGCAAGTATATGCTTTTATTTTGTAGTAATATTTTTGAAATTTATCTTAATAATCTTTTAATGCGGAGAAGTTAATACACATGCATCAGTTTTTAAAATATGTTTGTATTTCTTAATGTCCCATCGATATCTTATTACAGAACATTTTATCATTCACATGGGTATTGATGCATATCGGTAGTCATCGAAAAATCATTCAATGATTATCAATTTTTTAAGGGACTAGATTGTAAAAATGATTTTTGGATAGTGATTCAATGGACATTAATCCTATGGGTAAATTAACACATGCAAAATCCTGAAGTATAATTTTATTTTCCTTTTCTGTCACCCCGTTGAAACTAAAACGGACTTAAAGACTCCACGTTTACACTATTTTTGCAAGCAAAAGGCAAGAGAAATAGACCTCCCTCTCTCTCTCAGCAGAAAATTCTGAAAGTTTTTACTTTTCTGTTTCATATTTTTCTGATTCTTTTGTTTAACAAAAGCAAAAAGTTCATCTGGGTATTTGTGATTTCATCAAGGAGATTGTTTTCTCTCTTTATACCAATGAGTTTCAAATATCTTCGCCTCAAATTCAAGGTAAGCCCCCCCCTTTTTTTTTCAAAGCATGACTTTCTTCATTTTCATCAACTTTTTATGTGTTTCATGAAGGAAATGCATAGAAGGTTTAGAAGTTCAGTCTAAAATCATATTAAAAAGAAAATATGAGTTCATCAGATAAAGATTTGATCTAGATTATGTTTTCAATGTAAGTTACCATAAAAAAATTAAAACATATATATATGACGAGGAAGAAAATGGGTGAAAACGTCCTACTTAGTAATTCATTGAATTGTTCATAGACACCTAGAAGTTGTGCTCTTAATGGGTTCTAAAAAGGCTGGAAATTAATGCAACAATTTGGTGATTTGAGCAGGCAATTGATCTGGCAAGATTGTTTAGGTTTGGAGATTCCGAGAAAGAGGCTGAGGAAGTTGTAAAGAAGCCATCATGGATGGTACCAATTTCTCATGGGTACTATGCTGTGGATAATCATCAGTCATACGGAGATGATGGGTCTGATGAGAGGGATTCAGACTCTGTTGTGGTTCAGAGAGAGCAGATTGAAGAGCTTGAATTGTGGTATTTTGGAGTTTCCAATGCCTATATTGGAGATGGTGTTAGCAAGTACATGCAGTCCCATTTTTTCAATAAGAAGCAAAAAGAGGTAAAACTATATGCTTTCTGTCTGGTCTCATTTTTATTCATTCCAGACAAATTAACAATTAATCAATATTGTAGCATGAATTAGGAGCAAAAGCGATTTATATTAAATATTATATGCATATCTTTTTTAATTCTGTTTGGCTCTAAATTCGTACTATTTCCATTTTGTACTATTCATTGAGAGCATCAACATGATGCATTGCATAGCTAATTGTGTGTAATTGGTAGTGCAACAACTCTCTCACTCTCACTCTCTCTCTCTCTCCCTCTTTCCCTCTCTAACCCAAGTTTTTGTATAATGTTGACTGCCAGCTATGGAGAAAGAGCAAAGAAACAATGAAAAAGGCATACCTTGAAGCAAGAACAAAGGCAACAGCAGTACAGGAAGGCGATGAGACATTCAAAGCAGGCTCAGCTTCAGCCATTGTGATTAACGGAGAAAAACTTATTTTAGCAAATATGGGTGATTACGAAGCTGTTGTATGTAGAGATGGTGAGGCGTATCAGATAACCAAAAAGCTCCATCGTCACCCTGCAAAAGGACATTGGCCTCTCAAATTCCCCCTTTGGAAAATTCCTCGTACTATGAACCTTAACGTGATTCGATGTTCATCAGGGGTCATTCGAATGCCAAAAGTAAGAATATTTGGATGCACTTCAGGAAATGCAGGGGCAACTAAGAACTCAAAAGGCTCAGATTTAGTGGTTGGGGAAGAGCGAGTGGAGTCTGATACTGAATTTGTCATCTTAGCAAGCAGTGGCATATGGGAGGTACGTAAATTTTTCTTGGTGACAGCTTGGTACCATGTACCATTTTTGCGTTCCATGTTTGTAATTTTTCACTTACTTTTTTGATGCAGGTGATGAAGAATCAAGAGGCTGTGAACCTCATCCAGCACATAGAAGATCCACAAGAGGCCGCTGAATGCTTGGCGAAGGAGGCCTTAGTTAGAATGAGCAAAGGCAAGATTTCTTGCATGGTCATTCGCTTTGATTAGGGTTCCAATGTCTCGTTGTTCACATTTCGTATAGGAACATAGTGAAAAGTGAATACCATTTTATTCAATACAGGACAGTTTTACTCGTAAGAATGCTAAGGTAACTATCTTATTAGGGTGGAAAAATTTTGGAAGTCGTTCTATTATTATTAAGTTACACTGCTTTCATTTCCTTTCCTCCTGTATTACAAATATCACAAGTACTTCGATCTCAGGACTCTGTGAACTTAATCCAAGCTGTGAGATGTTTATGACTAAGCTCATTTCGAATTACTCAGGCTGAATTTGGCTTGTTATAAACTAGAACTCAGACATGCTAACCTCGATACATCTGTCATCGTAAGTTCTAGTAACATAGAAGAATTTGAGCTTGATCTGTTTGGCTTCCTGTGTGAACTTGAGCTTGCCAAACTTGATCAAGTATGATTCGCACAAAAACCTCGGGTTGTGCACTGGGTCGAATATATGTGATCTTTAGACGACAGGACGCAGAGCAAAGGAAAGAGCAAAAAAAGGTTTTCCTTAACTTCATACAAACAGCTTTGAAAAGGAGAGCTAGAAATGGTGACAATATTTTGTTTTTCCTTTCTTTTTCTTGGATAATTCAAAGTCCTGATAGCAAGTGTGAAACAAAATAGTGGCATTTTCAATGAAGTGACCAAATTTACAACCAGTATCAAGAAGGAATCATCATCCCTTAATAATACATCGAAAGAAAAAAAAAATAAATCATTTAAGTCTCATATTGGTGACAAACAAGATGACGGAACAAAACCTTTCTTCTTCAGGTCTTAAAACACACTTTCTCATGTGGAAACCTTCTTTTCACTGGTCTTGCTTCTGAAGGGTGACAACAATGAGAAGGAGCGAGAGGCTGGAGTCAAAACAATTGATAATGTGAGACATGACGCACAGCTATAGCATTAAAAAAAATTGCAGGGAATTTAAAGCACAAGGGCTATAAGATGGAAACGCAACAGCAAAAGATGTTGAATCTTTAAAAAATTACTTACACTTGTGTGGAGTAGTGCTGGCAGTCGGGGTTTCATCTTGTGAGATCAGATTCTTCAATGTATGAACTAGAGAAATGGAAACCAAAAAATGTAGGTTGGCTTGTGTAAAGGTTTATGATTGTACAAACAGGCAATCAAGTGCCAACTGAGAGCTTCAACTCCAAGAGCTCTCAATTTAAACATTCAAGTACAAAGAGATTGACACATGTTATGAATATAAACATCAATGTACCATTCCTTTAGTGTCTGGTGACTTGGAACAGAAAGGGTAACCAATTTGCTGAGGTTAGATTCCAACATATTCAAGCCACTTGGTAGCCCCATGAAGTGTTCGGTAGGTGGCAAAAGATTGGATCAGTTCATTGCTCAGTCAAACTTTAGAACAAAAATGAGTGAAGTGTGTCTACTTGCAGGTCATGGCATGAGCCAAAAATGACTCTAGCTATTCTAACAAGATTTTAAAGATATGAAATGCATATTACCTTCAGCAGAAGAAGTGTTTGCAGCATTGTCTTCTGTGATAGAACTATCAACACAAACACTGTCTACGTCAACACTGTGATCAGTCGAATTATGATTTTTCCTGCCAAACTTCAAGAGCCGTCGAAGACCCTTTGAAGAGTCTTTGCCATGAGATTTATCCGAAACCTCCGGAATTTTCTCTAGTTTCATGTTTCTAAGCTCAGATAAATGTGCGATAGCACTCTCACCCATGTTTATCCCAGCCTGTAGGCTGGTTGGTGGAGCTTTGCCATATTCTGAGTTTTTAGTGCATGGATCTTCCAAAGAAGAGTTCCGGGCAAAAGGAGCTTGGTATGGTTTTTCCACAACATCAACGACTGGAAGCTTTTGTGGCTCATTGCTTCCATACGAGGTCACCTTCCAAAAGAGAAAAAATATATATATTTAACTTAATTATAAAAAGTTAAAAGATTACCATCAGATATACGCACATGGATGGATCTATGAATGATAATGTCATGTGCTAAGCAGGCAAAAAATCCACATGTATTAGCCTGAGATCAGAAGACAAACCACTGCTTATAACGGGGCATCTCTTTGTGACATCATATGCATTGATACAAATTAGGAAAAAAATGATGAGAATAACCTAGCATAGTCTCAAATATAATAAGGTATACAACCATGTTGAGATTGGATTAACATGCAGAAGTCAGACACAATAAATTCCTCAAAAGATTTGCTAGCAATCAACTGAGCGTGAAGCAAACACAGCTAATGCAATTTAATCAGTTTCTCTTTTTGTCTGCTATAAAATCCAAATCAGGGTTTGTTATGATGATATTGAAAGCCATACCCCAAGCAAGTCCTTTGTTTGATGAATTTATTCTTCCCTTACATGGTTGGCTCTGGCTCTAAATTTCTGTAGGAACTAGATAAAGTGAAGCAACAGAAGGTCGTCAAAAGCTATCACAAACTGTACACAAGATCTGCGTCGGAATGCATGTTTTGACCATTTGATATAAATGATTATACAAGGTAACAGAACCAAAAAGAAGAAGCATAGAATAGCACTTGGAAATCTAATTTGAAAGGCATTCGACTAAGCAATTCCACATCTCCAGCAACTGTACCATGCTTTGGGATTACATGGACAAGTTCTGAGCTCAGCCCACTGAACACCGTCCTATGACATGTGCATGCATTTGTCCAAAATCATATTGGTTTTGGTTTCCTGAATTATATAGTTGATTCACAATTGCAAATCAAGCATGATTGTCAAATTAAGTATCTTCACATCTCAGAGATTAAATGGGCACTTTAATGAAATTGATTTATAAGAAATAATAAATGATTCAAAGATGTAACCGTTCATGTACTTGATAATAGGAAACCTACCTCAAGTGAACTGGGTTGCACTTGCCACTGGTGTCTGATGGGTTCTCCATCCACTCTATCTGAAGTAAGCTGAGAAGCTGGAGCATGAATGGCTGCAGATTCAGAAACTGGATAATTTTTTGCTCCTATTATCAATTCATTGTCATGCCCCTTAAATGGTTCCATCTTTTCATTTGATGCAGTCGGAACAGGACGCCTTTCACATTCAAGCATCACAACTGTCTTCTCAATCACTGGGTTGTCATTGCCATCATCCTGATGTGCCTCACTACTGCTGTCCAATTTGGAATTTTCTGAAGTTACCGTAGACTTACTCCCCCCATTCGCTTTTTGTGTCACCTCCTTCAGTGCAGGTTTGTTCTGAACTGCATGTGAAGACCCGGATGTTTTTATCTTCAGTTCAGGAAGAGTGGCAGCTTTTGCTCTATCAAGATTAATTATAGCTGATATCTTCTTCATCTCGGGCCCATCAGACACTCTTTGTTTTGATACTGTCTCTGTGCTACTGGACTTCACCAAGGAAACATGATGACTGCTGCTTGACTTGGGCTCTGACAATCTTCTAAGTCGGGCCATAGATGCTTTGGGATCAGGAGTATTGTTTTCTGTCTTAGGGTCAGACAATGAGGAAACTGACCGAGTCAACCCATTCCCATCTAACCGGCTGCCACTAATTTTCCTGATGGATTTAGAACTTTTGGATTCACTAGACCCCACAGAAGCTGTTCTACGGGGGAATGACCTCTGTAAAGGTGATAAAGCTCCAGGTTCTGAGTCACTAAACTTTGATCCTCTGTGAGAGCCTGGGGAAAGTTTTGTTGGAAGCAGTTTTATAGTTTGTTGTGACTGCAGTGGTGACTTTGTGGGCAAGGAACTGCCTCTTGCAGCAATTCTCTTTTGCCTCTCTATCTTCAAAGCTTCCAGTCGCTTTAATTCTTCCTCTTCCTGAAATAGAATTACATTAAGATTTGAAAATTTGTTATCCAAGACCATAACATACTCTAACCAGACGAACCAATTGACAAGGGTCAAAATTTTAATTAAGAAAAAAAATATATGTACCCTCTCTTTTTTTGCTTTTTGCAAATCAGCTTTGAAATTTCTTAGCCTTTCAGCACGCGCACGTGCTTCATCCAGAGGACTCATCTTTGAAGGCTTGCCTTTCTTGATACCAGTTACCACCTTCTTCTTCTCTGAAGAATCAGGAGTAGCTTTTGATCTTCTTGAATCTGCCTTCTTAGTCCTTTGCTTGACATCACTGTCAACAACCTTACAAGATGTATCTGCATCTTTAGCACGGGCTTGAATTTCATACTCTAAAGCAGGGTCATAACCACTGAACCCACTTTCCGTTACTTGTTCACGTGTCAAGCCCATGTCATCTGGCTCATAGTTAATCTGACTTCCATTTTTATGGGAAGCACCATCCAGATTCTGGAGCGCAGATGGAATCTCAGAATCCATGTCAATAGCAGTTCTGTCAACACTTCCAAGGTCTACAGAGATTGACCTAAATGGAACTATATATTCATCAGCTAGATTATCTGATGGACTTCTATCCAAAGCATAAGCTGAACTTTCATATCCATTTATTACTGAGGAAGAATTTCTAAATCCTGATTGGTCTTCTGGTCCATGAATCTCAAAATCATCGCCTGCAGTCCTCCTATATCCGCTCCTTCTACCCTCTATTTCTGATAACTGTAAATCAGTTAGACCATCTGTGTTTCCTCTGCCATATTTATAAGGATCCTCCCCTCCAGATGTCAACAACTCAATATTTGAGGCCCTAGGCCTGCAAGTCACGTTTCCATTAATATCTTGGAACTCAAGTCTTCTCCCTTCTTGACTTTGACCATGTCTGCGTTTAGTTAAAGGGTCATTGGTGGCATTAACATGTCGTCCTTTTACTTTAGCCTCCTTTTCCATTAAAAACACGCCCTGTGCTGTGCCATGTCTATCTTCATTATCATCTCTAAGTAAACAACTCTGAAATGCTGCCCAGTGTCCACTGTCAGGCTCTTTTAGATGGGCTGTCTCCTCATTATTGTATGACCTAGACACCTCCACTGATCTAGTGTGGCTTCCATGTTTTTTTGAAGATTTCTTATGTTTTATTTCTGGGGTGTCAAACTGAGAATCTACTGTTTCCTGATCAGTTTCAGAGTCAGAAGTTTCTGAGCCTGACTCTGTGCCTGATGAATGCTGCTTCTTTGTGGTAATGTAGTTAATGTTCCGAATGACCACCATGCCAGATTTTTTTTTACCTAATCTATCAGACTTCTTTCGTGAATTCTGCAAGGCTTCTTTGTCCAAATCAAGGTCATCTCGTGATCTTGTCCTGGAATCATCCATATCCCAAGTCTCTAGCTCTTCCCTGCTATCCATTGAATGTCTTTTGTGTCTTGTTCTTGGAGCACCATTTAATCTAGATTCATCCACAGCAACGTAAGGTGGCTGAATAAATGGGCCATTTGCAGGATAGTTCTGATAGTAAGGCATGCCTTGCATGGGGTATGCTTGAAACATCGGTAAAGCACCAGGAGGAGAATGAACAGGCCAGGGAGGGTACATTCCATGAGGATATTGTCCAATTGGTACTTGGTGATCCATTGGAGGCTTTTCATCTAATAGATGAATAAACGTCATTATTTCTTAATCTGATATGACAGTAGCAAAAAAAACAGCACCAGAAAATGCATTTCGAATATGAAAGTGCAGTTTAAAGGTTTAATTACATCAAACAGAATCCTCCACCAGGAAACTACTAATAATTTCGTCAATGCAAGAATATGATATGATCCACCAGCCCCGGGGTGTTGCAACTAAATGTTTTATGGATTTTCATAAGAAGGAATACCAAATGCTGTAGGGTCCACAGTGTCTGTGACAGTTTAGTTTGCCTTAAAAAGCAAAGTCAAAACACCTTAAATTGGTGCAGACACAGACAAGCACAATAGCACTATCGGATAGAGCAGAATATTTTATTTTCTAGCACTTCCTAAAAGTCAAAGCCTTTTGCACAAATGACAATGAGAGCTGAACATAACTGATGAATTGGTCAACGAGTCCAATTTCTTCCCATATACTGCAAAGCATACTCTTAAGGCAAATTGTTAGAAACATCTGCATTTTGATAGGACTTCAAATGGCCAGAAACGAATACATGGTAATCATTTTTTTCTTCCTGTGTGTGTGCAAGTTATCTTTATTTTCCTCAACACCTATTTCTATCCCCATAAACTGCCTAGACAACATGTGATTGGAAAGGGTATTCACAAAAATCATAAGTAATTATCTTTCTCATTTTCAATACTTGGTGACCTCAATCCAGTGTAAATCAACCACCACCAGGATCACACATCTGCAAAGCTGAAATAGTGAACTAAAAACTACCAAAACAAGATAAGAAACACAACTGCAGATGCTGAACCCCAAATTCATAAATAAAAAGATTTCTTTGAGTGAGTTCATCAATGACCATGAGCGGCCAATAAAGCTAGCCATAGCAGTAGATTGAAATACGGACAGTTAGAATTATAGGAAGGAAAGCTTGCTTATGTATGACTGAAAAGTTAGCTTGATCCCTCAGATGCTTTTGTGAATTAAGCTCTTACCTGCATTAGCTTCAATACTGGCTTGCCCACTGCTTTCTGGTGGCAAATCATTATGGGATTCAAACTTGTTCCCCAGACTAGAAAGCATAATGCCTGATGCATTTAAGGGAGGAATCTCTGATCGGGTTGACATTTCTTCATCTGCTTCAATTTCAGCCCATTGGCCAGTTTCGTGCTTTCTCTTCCATAAATCCAAAAACTTTAAGCAGGCATCCCTGACACACGGATCAGTCTGATATTGTAAGGAATTATTAGAATATAAAATATTGTTGCAAGTAATAGATGATCCAAGAAAAGCTCATATCTCCATAACAAGGTGCTGCATGAACAACTACCATGACAAAATATTGCTTACATCATACGTGAGGCTCCAAAACATTCAGCAAATGAAATGAGTGGTGCCATGTGGTCAATATCAAACCCTGCAGCCACAGCTCGTGCAAAGGCCATGCCTTGTTCTTTCTGCAGCACAACTTTGCGGGTCTCCAGCACTTTCAACAACAGGACTCTGATGACAAAAACATAAGTGATACATGTGAAATTGCTATGAGTACTACTTGGATTCATTCTAATCAATTAGAGAGACTATTTGCTAATTGGGCTATTGTAATGGACAGCTATCTGTATAATGACCAAGACCTCATGCATAATGCAATGCTCGGTCTCTTCAAATTTACAATACAAACACAGCTGCTGACTCAAACATGTAAGCTCAAAGCATGCATCATGTGCTCATCCCATCTGTCTTGTAACAGTAAAACATCAACTATCTTCAGTTAAGAGACAGCATCCCAAAGTGATCAGAAAACATGTGTGTGCATTTATTCAGACACTGATATATGTATGCTGAGCGTAGATTATATTCAATTACATGTGCCCTATAATTCCCACAGGTAGGTCAATGCTGAAGTATAATCTGAAGGGTAAAACAGCAGCAAACATAGAAAATTGTAACCATTGTTGCATAACCTTCAATTAGCATTAGTAATTAAACTGCAAAAATTATCATATAATCATGAAAGTTACAGCACATACTTTGAGTTTCCCTCTGATGCAATTGATCCATTAGCTTCAGCTGGTTGTGCGGGCTGCAAGATTTCAAAAAGATCACATTAGAAAATTCAGTTCAATGTCAACAGGATATTTGTGCAATCTATCATACAATGTTGCAAATAAAAGTCTAATGATGCAACAACCTTGTAAAGGACAATAGCTTTTTCCTCATTAGTATCCACTGCTGGCTTGCTTCCTGCCCACAAATAGTGACTCCCAAATTTAATGATCTTATGAAAATAAATGTAAAAACCTTTTTTTTTGGGTGCTCACCTTCAATCTTTTCCTTAAGTTTGGCCGAATGATCTTCCACCTGACAGACAAGAAAATTTACGGAAACAGCTGTTCATTGACATGCTAACATTGACATGCTAATACAGATCTACGCAGAGCATTCTTACATTGCTTATTCGAATCTCATTGTTGCTCTGGATAGCAATTGCTTCCTCTATTTGCAAAATTTCACATTCTAAGGTAGACACCCGCTCTAAGATCTCAGGTGTGTTAACAAAGCGAACAAACCTGTAAAAAAGCAACATCTATCATCTCCAATGCTACTTGCAAAAAGGAAGAAAACAACAGCCCTTGCAAACTAACAACTAAAAGCCAGAAAGAAATAATGGATGGGGAAACAGTGTCAACAATATCAGAATATAATTTGGATTAGCAGTTGGAGACATCCGCACTTAGTTTTGAAGCTTATTCTGTGTGACGTCAGATGCCCCTCAAGACACATGCTTGGTCAAGAAAGTCAATATTGAGCCTTCTCATAAGGATGACAGTACAGTAAAAGACTTATCAAGACATGGTTCATAAATGAAAGCCATGACATGAGATTAATTGACAGAACATTGACACATTATGGATAAATGGAATAATTAAGTGATTTTTGGAGTATCACAACTTCAATTAAATAGGGTTACTAAAGAAACAATGATAGTGAAAGGTGATCAAACTTATGGCTTTTATTTTACCTTTAAACAAAAAATAAAACATATAACTCTCATGCAGCAATCTATATCAAAAACTTTACAAGCGTGCATTTTCAACAAATTACCTACTAACTAGCAATTCAAATCCATGCCCTTTCCAATCGTTGAGTAGAGAATTTATGCATTCTATATTCTACCACTAATTATAAAATGTGATGCTCTCATAGCAGCATGCCACAAAAGTCGGACAACAACACAAACCTTTCCACTGTGCCCTTGGTAAACCATGCAGCATCACTGCCAGGTTCAGGCTCAAGACTGATCGAATATCCACCCTTAGCAATCTGATCTTGAGCAGTCTTTAAATGAGCAAGAAAAGGGTTCAGTAAACCCGAAGCAATCTTCTCTGACTTCCCATTGGCCGTAATTATCAAATCACACCTGCAGAAGAAGCAATTAGACTTCCACTCTCTCTCTATTAATCACAGACATTCAATCAATGATCAGAGCTAAATCCATATCTTAAAAATACCTCAAATGCACAATCCTGTAACATACATTGAGAAGTCAAACTATATCATGCATTTTCAAGCATGTTTTGTCTATTACTTACCCTTTTTTTCTGAAACCCCTGAAAATCAAATATTTCCATGAATAAATTAAATTCACACAAACATAGAAATTTAAAATTAATTAATCATTTGATCAAACAAATAAATTTAAAATCAAAGCAAAACAAAGAGAAGTAAATCTTTTATCTACTTAAAAACACCTAATCCAATACAGTCTACAACATTATTCCACAGATCAGAGAGAGAGAGAGAGTGAAGCTCCTTTGATCCACAAAAGGAATTTCGTGATTAAAGGTTATTACCTAGTGCGAGTAGGAGTGAGCTGAAAAACAGCTGAATCAAGCCTAGTCTTCGACTTCATTTGCCAAGTTTAGGGTTTAAAACTGGTGCCAGGGGATCAGCAAAAGAAAGAGTGAAGCTCCAAAATGACGTAAATCTTCGATTAACGTAACATTTTTCGTTCTCTCAAAGTCAGTTTCAGAAGAAAAAGCCTAATAATGAGCTCCAATAGCTTTAAAGAGAGAGGGAGAGAGAGAAGAGAGAACAAACCGTAAAGTTTTAAAGAATTAGCTCCAATGGCGTTCGGGAGAGAGAGAGAGAGAGAGAGAGAGAGAGAGGATCCAAGACAGAGAGGGATCGAGAGCCAATCGTTGTCTTGGATACCGACCAGAGAGAGAGAGAGAGAGAGAACAATAATGGATTTGGATGAGTGAGTTAAAAAAATATATATGGAGAGTTGAAGGGTATATTTGACGTTTTGTCCAATTTTGACGGATGACGACACGCTGATAAAGCACAAGACGACAAATTTGCTCAAAAATGAGACTTGAAATCTTTTTCGAAAGTACTTAAATACCCCTTTCATTTTCAACGGCGTCTTTTTGATTCCCTCCCCGAAGCAATGTTTGACGGCGAAGGGGTTGCCGGTGGGATATATGGTAGTGGTGTGAGCTAACGTGCGCTTAGAGTTAGAAATTTGTTACCCCGTAGACAAAATGGTGGCCCCATCTTTAATATTCTAATTCGTTAATATAATATCGAGATGATGAAGGGTTGCTGATACTTATTTTTAATTTTAACTTATAAATAATTTTAAATTTGTAAATAAATTTATTAATTTAAATATTTTAAAAAATATATATTTTAAATAGTTTTAAGTGTCTAAGTAAAAGTGAATAAAATAATTTATATATTAAGATGACAAAAAAAGCTATTTGATTGTTTTTGGATAAAAATAAAAAAATATAACTAATTAAACTTAATTAATTTTTTATTTTATATATAATAATATTAATATTTAATAAAAGTGTTGTCAATGTTCATTTGTTAGTGTTTATTTGATTTAAATTGAAATAAGGGTAGTTTTTGAATTTTAAAAATAATTAAGAACAATGTAATTTTTGGTTAAAGAGTAATTACAATAATAGTTTGCTATTTTATTGATAACTCACCTAAACAACAATTATAACCAAAATTAGACATTTTATTGTTTTGTGGTAGGTAAAGGCCTTAATGGTAATATTCGCACTAATAACAATACTGATTATCTGCGACTATTTTTTATATTAGAAAAAAAAAATGACTAAGAACCAAGAATCAAATGATAGCGTATTAAAACTGAGTCCAGTAACGTGTCGGTACGCGATATTAAATTTGTTTATCCAATTTGTTGAGTAAGTTTTGGAAATAAAAATATAGATATCAGAATAATTCTTGGTTGATAATTAATTTAAATTAAATCAAGATCAATAAATTAATTATTAAAAATAAATCTATGAAAAAAAATTAAAACCCAGCACAGTCATGTATAACTTGACAGCTGGCACATTTGTTACGTTCCTTCCGGTGAGCATATTCAAATCCTTTATTTAGTAATTGTATATAATGGCTTTTATTTATTTAATAATTGCATGAAAAAAAATATGTCTATCTTATAATTTTAAACTTATAAACAGGGGGAAAATAGTAAATCTAGATATGCTTATTAGATTTTTTTTAGTACTATATCAATCGATATAAAAAATTATATTCTGACTAATTTGAGTTGATATTTACAGTAACTCATTTAAGGAGTTTACCCTTATAACGTAGTTTTCTCTATATTCAATCCATAAATCAAGATCAAAAACTTAATTAAGAAATTTAATGTCATATTTTATTAAATTAATTATTTATCAATAGATATACTTATCAAATGTTTAGCACGTTTGTATTAAATATATTGAAATATTTTCTCAATGAATAAGGGCATTCCTGCAACTCGAATCAAACAGCAATCATCACAAACAAGCAATTGGTAAACTAGATAAGGGATCATTGATTGAACAATCATGTTTATATCAAATGACCATCACAAGATAAGTATATAACCCTTTTGTTTGCATCTCTTGCCCATCTAGGATTTTCTTAGAGTAGACGTTAGCTCAATGGATGGAAGGTGGGACCCTTTGAAATGAATTTAATTTATTCTTATTCCAAACTGGAAAAATAATAATGCACAAATTCTCATATATTTCAACAGTGCCCTTTTTTATTTTCATTTTTTTTGGTACAGACAATGCCCTTTTTTATATACACCACCCCTATAGAAACTCTCACCAAAGCATCTTCTCCAACATGTGCCTTTTTTAATGTCCCACCCAGGTCCTTGCATTGGGTTTCTCATGTTTGGACAGCAAATCAAACCAAGTACCCAACCAAACCCATTGCTCTTTCCAATTTAATGTAAGAGGAAGTTGTTGGAAAAGATCAATGGTTAGGTACTTTGATTTTATAAATATCTAACGAGGCATTTTGAGATTTTATGTTTTTATATGAAATATATGTGATTGTCAAAATTGTCATTGTTGTGGCTTTATCCACTTGTTTAAGAGTTTAAATTGTATGGTTACATAAATTTTTAGGCATTAAGTTTATAATAATAAAAATTTGTTAATATAAGTGGGATAGATATCTTCGTCTCTTAATCAAATCGCGAGTTCAACTCTTCCTGAATACGGAAAAAATAATATTGGGAAACCCGCCCACACAAAGTGAGCCCTACAGCAGTCGATCCAAATTATTTGGGACGAATCTCTAAATATTGGGTGGTGGCCAAACTAATGTATAAAAAAAAAATTAAGTTTATAATAAAAGGGATAATGTGATCGTATACTTGTATAGTATTTTATGATTGCTTATCCTTTTTCAAGACATGATCTGTATTGATAACTATAAATCATGTGTGCTAGATCATTAACATGTAACTATGAGATAGTCTATAAGCCCCATTTTGTAACAATAAATTAAGATAAGATAAGTAGTAATGTTTAGTTTAAAAATCAATCCAAATCCAAATATCCCTTATACACACTTTCACAAATCTCAACCTTCTAAAACCACACAACTTTTCTCCTTTACTTACACATAATAAAATTGTACACAAAAATATTTAGAGAGTTGCTATTTTCTTAAATAATATATAATTTTAAATAGAAAACGTAATATAATTAATATAAAAAATTTATTATTTAAAAGAATTTTGATTTTTTTAATAATATATAAACTCCCCTCTCGGAATGTAGACCATAGGGCCCGAAACACAAGTTAACGGGCAAAAAAATCTAGAAAAACACATTAATTTTGTATATATTTTTTATTTTAATATAAAAATATTTTGTTAAACATATTGATTAAAATGTTTTTTTTTTATTTAAAGTGTATACATAGTAAAAGATATGATTTTCTTAATTTTTTAAGAAAAACATTATTTTTTCCTAATTTTGCAAATTTTAATGAATAAAGTTCACTAACAATTTCAATAAAATGTGACAATTGCATCATTAGAATAATTTCAGTGCTAAATATAAAAATTCAAATAATGAATTTTTAATAAATATATCAATTTATCACATAATGTGATTATATTAAATGTATCAATAAGCTTTGATGCAATTTCAATAAAGGAAAAAGATTTTTTCCTCCGATGATATTTCGGTATAACACAATACACTACTCAAGAATTTTGTTTTATTTAATTATATTGTGTAATTATTAGAAAATTTATACCCTTTGTGCAAACATTAGTGAGTGCATTTTGTTTTGATCTAAATATTGATGGGTCGATCGAGTAAAAAAAGTATCGACATATAAATTGAGCATTTTAAGAGTTTAATTCACTTAAATTAGTATTATTATGTCATAAAATTATTAAGTTAGCAACCCGACCTAACAGCTAGGATGATTCGATGTTTTGATAATTTTAGATCGTTTATCGCAACTTTGTTTCTATTATTTTCTCTATTTGTTCTTCAATAATGAATGTGGAAAGAATATTCTTGTGCCATTTCCTACTCTTGCACCTTATAGAAAGTATAAAATATTTTGATGCCAAAATTGTTTTGCATCTTTTGTTATATGTATAGTAAAGAATATTGAAAATATGGGCCCTAGTTCATAATTAGTCAAAAGATGTAAAATTGATTCAATAAAGAAAAAAAAGAAAAATAATTTAACTATATTCTAGTGCACCATCCCCTTGTCTTGCTTAGAAAATGACAAAGCATGTGAGGCTAACTTTTTTATGTATGCAACAACACAGACATAAAAACATGTGGTCTTACTCAAATGGTTAATGGGGTACTACAAAACAAATAGCATAGAAGATTACATTAAACTAAGAGTTGGGTCCAATTGTTGTTGTTGGGTTTGTACTCATCTTATCACATTATCATGGCATGAATCATTTAAATGAGATATTGTAGTACATTAATGTGACCCACAAACTATATAAGGTAAATTGTAGTAGAAAGAAATAATTGAAAAGGTCTGATTTACTTCTCTCTCCACAGGGGAGAGCTTCCTTGGACAAATCTTTCCTTGTTTGTCTCCCATGTAATCATGCATTTGATCACCATTTACCCCTTCAATCCCCCACCCCCCAAGAACACAATGGTCTCATATGCAATCGGTACAAATCTTTCAACGACAACAAAAATAACAAATTGAACATTAATCCTAAATTTTGATATCGCCATTTTAAGAGACCAAAATATGAAAGAGAAAAGAAAAAATATATATAAAATTAAAGTTTGAAAACAAAAATATAAAAAATAAAAATAAATTATCTATAGAAACTTAATAATAATAATAATAAGGTTCTTTAACCAAGTGATTAATAATTAGAAAATATATATGCTGTCATAAAAATTTGTATACTTGCAAATATAGCACAATTGGACAGTACTCATAGTCTAAGAGGTTTTATTAATCCCAAAATCAATTTTGATTTTATTCACCATATAAATTCAGAAAATCATTTGTTTAAAAAAGTAATACTAAATAAATCAAATAATTTTTGACTAAATGAATCAAATTCTCATATGGCATTTTGCTAAAATTAATATAAAATAAATCAATCATATTATTAATTGATCAAAATTTATCACAGTTATATAAAAATATGGTCCATTTAATCAAAAATGCATTTTCATCCATCTAACCTTATTCTGTTTGTAGGTCTTCCATGCATACTCAACAATGCACAAGAAATTCTCAAATGTCAATTGTACATTTTCTTTTATGGAGGATTATACAAGTAAAATACTAAACAAAATAACTAATACTTGATCGAAAGTTGGCGATCCAACTTTTTTGTCACCTTTCGACCAACATCCGATAAACTTTTGTATATGACCTTCTCATTATTAGGACTCATATTCACAAACTTAGAGCAAATTCCACTAATCAAACCACCCTTTTTCTCCTTTCGTTTTTCTTCATCGTTCTCATCTTCATCAGAATCATTATCCAGTAAAGAACCACTTTCATGACTTTTGTGTTGATTCCAAAGATGTGCTACTTCAACATTCTCATTTTGGATGGGAATTGCACTAGACTTGTTATTTTGACTAGTCTCTTTTGTAGGCGAGCTTACATTTTTTTTGAATTCATGAATTTCACTTGAGGGAGGGCTTGTGGGTGAATATGATCCAAATGAAGATCTTGGCGATGCTTCATTGAATGCTGAAGATGAAGAAGAAGAAGAAGAAGAAGAAGAAGAAGAAGAAGAAGAAGAAGAAGAAGAAGAAGAAGAAGAAGAAGAAGAAGATGATGATGATGATGATGATGATGGAGGACTCCCAAATCCTTGGATCTCATTCTTTAATTTTAGAGCTTTGAGACGTTCTTCTTTAAGCAATTCGCCGCCCTTTAGAAGTTCCATAACTCTTTCAGATTTCTTTTGCATGTTTTCACCCCAGTTGAACCTTAAAATATAACAGAGTCACATAATTAGCAAGCATAAAGATTTAGGGTCTTGTCCATATGGGTATTGTTTGAGTAGGGTTAGCACCTTCTTATTCTCTAACCGAAGAAAGAAATGTTAAACGCAAAAAATATACTAGTCGAGTTCTTGTATGATGTGTTACATACCCTTTTCCATCTATGTAGTTAAAGTCTCCAAGTTCTTTGATAACATCGGTATCACATTGAAATTCTTCGACAAAATCCTCAGCACCATGAGTTAGAAGGAATTCAAGAAGCACTAGTGACTTGTAGGCTTGCCTCCATTGCTTCCAATCAATACTATACAACCTGCACATCATATTGGACAAATGATTAAATTTTTTTTTTGGGGGGGGGGGGGTTCAATATGCAACTTTTAAATTTTGGGGGGCCCAAACTAAAGATTTTCAAATGGTGTAAGAAAAATAATTTAAATATATTAAGGGTTTTCACAGATTCCTGGAATGTGATTAAAAATGTAAATATTTTTTTTTGTGAGGTTAATTTTGAGATATTTCTGGTCGAAAGTATTTGATGGAAAAATTAATATAATGCACGATGATTATTAAGTAATATTAACATAATACTGATGTGATTGATTCGATTACAAATTAATCAAAAGTGTGAAAAAAAAAAGAAAAAAGAAAAACAACCTTTTGTGAAGAACATCGACGATCCTCCAATAATCATCGACTCCTAAAGATGAATCAGCTATTATAGTCATCGTTCTAGTATCTGGACCCCATGGATCACTGTCTGTAGCATCCTCAGCCATCCTGTATTGAAATAACAACCTCACCCTCTTGTTATCATAAATAAGCATGAAGTTGCACTTCATGATAACATTGACCTAACTACACCCTATCACATGAAAGTTAAACACTTGCATTTTTTTGACTTTTCGTGGTTTGCAATAAATGATATTTTAAGATTATAACGGCTATAATAGCCGTTACATAATAAAAAAAGTGACCCTTTTAATTTTTTCAAACGTTTCTATGACTTTTTCCACGATATTGACATCGAATTTTCTCACACACTGGTCTTGACCATGAGCACATGACTGCAAAATGTCATTGTTTCTTCATCCACCAATAAGAGAGAGAGAGAGAGAGAGAGAGAGAGAGATGCACTTACAATTCAGCTTGAGTAACATCAGTGAAGGTCATCCTAGCAATGTTGTATTTCTCATGGAGAAAACAAGATGCTTGCTTTTTGAACTGGTCAATAAACAAAGTCCCCATTATTTACGGAAAGAAGAAAAAAAAAGAAAAAAATTTATTCACAACTATTGAAACCCCTCAATTTAAACCTAAAACCCCATTTTTTCGATAATAATTAGAAAGAATCAAGAAAAGACTTTAGCAACCAAAAAAAAAAGATTAATTAATTTCTCAATCTCCATCATTTGAGAGAAGGCTTGTAAATGTAAAAAACCCCAAAAATATAAAATGAAATGCCAATTTCTTGAAGAAAATTTAAAAAGAATCTGGGAGACATCTGAATTAATGTAATAACAATGGTTGGAAAACCATGATTATCTCACAGTCACATATGTTAATTGGTTTGGGACACTAATTAAAAATAGCTAATCTCTATATAAATCTCCCATCTTTGCGTCCATAGAAATGTAAGAAAATGGGTACCCAATAATTGACTAAATTTCTAATGAATATCATTTCAGCAAACATCTTTCTTAAACTCTCACAAAAAAAAAATAAATAAATAAATAAAATCTTTCTTAAACAAATTTTTATAATAATATTAAAATAAATAATTAAAAAAATCCTAAAACCCAAATTAAGGGATTAGACGAAATTGATGAAAGAGGTCATTTGATGGACTTGCCATGTGCCATTGTTTTGTTGTTTGCCATTGAGAAGTCTTGCCGGTGAGGTTACATCTTGCGGATTGCAACTTGTCGGATGATGCCATTCCCTCTTATCTTAGTAGCATATGCGGGATTTGGGTAAGAATCGCCTCTTTGGTTTTTAAATTAATCTCAGCATTACGATTGATTTAAGCCACTCATCTCTTAAATAAATCTGAACCACTCAATTAAAAACAAAAATCTTGACACTTTACAAAAGAAAGGTTTTTGCTGCCATTTCCATCCAGACTTTGATCATCGAGGAAGATACTTGTCGTCCAATTTCAAAAATAAATCTCAAGCTTTTAAATAACAAAAATACTAGCTGCTAATTTACGGCATAAATAAGTTTGATTCTATCAATAGATTATAATTCAGTTGACACTATCCTTTACTTTTTAAAAATATCTACTTCAAATCTCTCTTATTTATAAAAGTAAATAAATAAATAAGTCTGATTCTCTCCTCTCTCCCCGCACTCGATCCCTCTCAAATACACTTTCTTTCTTTATTTCAATCTCTATCATTTCTTTCTGATTTCTTCCTACCAGTCCATCATCGACCTACAATCTTTTCAATCCCTCCACCATCGGCGCCTGTTATTCGAAGTTCCGCTATCACCGTAACACCATCATCAATGTGAAGCCCAGTGTGGGACATTTTCTTGCTATCCCTCTCTAGCTCCTTTGCTCTCGTCTGGCCATAGATGGATTGATTAGTCTCTCTCTTATTCTCTTTCTTATTTCTTTCATTCTCTCTCCTTGTCACTCTCTCTCTCTCTCTCTCTCTCTCTCTCTCTACTTTATGTCAAATCAATTCTCTCTACTTTTCTTATTGGTTCCGTGGTTTCAACATATACTTTATTATTATACTTATTTTATAATTATTAGTTTGGTGATTTTAAGATATACTATTGGTATCTTTATATTAGAGTATAAAAAGAAAAAAAAATGAAAAGATAATAAATTGAATATAGAACACAAGTAAGAATGTGATACACACACACAAACAATGAACATCCGTAAATAGTTGGTATTAAATCTTATGAGATATATGTATCAAATTCACGCATCCATTTGTGATTATATGTGCATCTATGAAGTTCATGATTTGTACCAATTAAAAATGAAGTTTATGATTGATATGTCTCTTGGTTTGAGATTTTTTTTTTTTTGTATATAAGGGAAACTCAAATTTGAAATCTCTTAAAAAAATAACAGTATCAGTTCAACTATAAACTTATTGCCGTCTTGGTTTGGTCTTGGTTTGAGATGCCTATAAAATACCACTGACATCCTATGAGTGAGACATGCTAAAATAAACCTTGCCCGGCTAATGGGAGCTAATTCCTTGTACAAAATATTTTCGTAAGTACATTCTAAGATTGAGTTTAGAGATTGGATAGATCAAGAATTAGAGTCAAGTAGTATTTTTTTTTTTGGAACAATGTCCAACTATGACTTTATTTTTGCAATTTAAATTTGAATATTATGAAATAATATTGTTTATTTATCTTTCATTTCGCTCATTCAATTTCTCTTACTCTTAACTCTCCGTCCTCTTGGTCAATCAACTAATTTAGTTCCTATCATTGTTGGTTGTTGTTATTGTTGTTGATAGATCGATTCAGGTAAACCATCTTCTCTTTTCAGGTAAACCATCTTCTCTTTTCATGCTCTTTTTCTATTTCTTCTCTTCTTTTGTTTTTCTGTTGTACTCTTCTTTCTAGTCTCTTCGATGATTTCTTCTTCTTCTTCTTCTTCTTCTTCTTCTTCTTCTTCTTCTTCTTCTTCTTCTTCTTCTTCTTCTTCTTCTTCTTCTTCTTCTTCTTCTTCTTCTTCTTCTTCTTCTTCTTCTTCTTCTTCTTCTGCTTAGAGAAGCTAATTCTATTCACCAAAAAAAAAAAGAGAGAGAGAAGCTAATTTAGCTAAATTAGGTTGTCGATGATAGTTGCAGGTGAGAAATGATAAAGGTAATCCAGGAAGGAGGGAGGGAATGGGGGAGAGAGAAAGATTAAAAGCACCAAAGAGGAATAAAGAGAGAAAAAGAACGAGTACGTATTTGGGCATGCCATGGTAGAGTTGCGTCCTACTATAGCGGTTTCTATTCTATTCATAACGTTTATTGTTATGAATATTAAAATTTAGAATTTTGACTTAAGGAATTAAAATTTAGGGACTAAATTGAAATGGAGTAGATAGTTTAGGGATTGAACATGTAATTTGACCCTTAGAATTCAACTCTCTCACTGTATAATGTTGACACTGTTCCAAGTGCTCTAATATGCCTCAAAGACGCTGGGTGATGTGGGTCTTGTAATAAACAAGCTAAAGCCACTCTTCCTCTTGTATCCATCATTTTTTTTTTCTGTGATACTTGATCAACCAGTATCTAAAATCATATTCTGACTAATACAACTCGAGCTATTCAAACCCTTTATAGGAAAAGTTATTTCAATATAATTATTTCTATTCTCAGAATTTGATTTCGAGTTTTAATTAAATAACTAATGTTATTCTCATTAAACTAATTGTTCGTTGGTTATCCATCGTCCTTAATTTTGCTATATAAAGATTGGTGCCCTTTTCTTGACACATACACATTGTAATGTGTCATTAATTACACAAAAACATTATACTAATCTCTTAAATTGGTATCGAATGATAAGGATACACAATTTGCCAACTCATAAATCTGTGCTCTGTTTCCTCACCTTATTGAGGCAATCAGATGGTGTATCTGTATTACCATTTCAAAAAATTATATTAACAAAATTAATTAATGTTCAGACATTTTATTATTGGACACGGCCATTTCTTATTTGTCTTCTAGGTTATTTTCTTCATCAAATTATCTGTGAAATATTGATTAAATCTCTCTCTCTCTCTATCTCTCTCTCTCTCTCTCTCTCTCTCTCTCTCTCTCTCTCTGTATTTTCTGTCTCTTCTATCTATTTTGCGTCTGGGCATTTGCAATTGGAACGGTAGAAATTGAAAATTATGGCATAATAAAATGACCTTTTCTATTACTTTTAAACAATTGAATTTAAAGTCCTTGGGTTACAATAGAAGTACAAATTAATTGAGATCAAAGGAATAGTACAAATTAAGGGAACTACCTCAATAAGTAAAACATCTTGCTCTGTACCTACAAATGTACCCTTAAAGTCTAGAAAACAAAGTTGAGACACTTTTCATTAAAAAAAAAAAAAAATGTTGAGACACTACTTTCAGGGAGGGAAACATGGATTTAGAGCCTCAAAGATACATTCAACCCCATCCCATTAGATCCATCATCCTCATTATCACTTTCAGTGAGGTCAATAGGCATTGGATGGTCTAATTGGTTGATAAACGGCCTTGTGACAAAGTGATAAGGGCTAACAAATTGATAAGGGCTCTTCGCAATTACACCCAATGATTTTGTTTGCTTGAGAGCTGATACCATAACTTTTGAGGTAGCTGCAGTACTCTTGGTCAAATGCGAGGTCCCAGCTTGCAATGCAAGTGTTGGAGGCGATGAAACCATGGTAACATTAGGAGTAGTATCCAAATTAAGGTTTTTTCCTTTTTGGCGCTTCTGGTTTTGAAGAGCCAATGTTGTTGGTGGTATAGTGTTTGAAATAGAATTTGCTTCCAAAGGAGCATTCAATGGAGACGATGGATGCTTACGCTTGTTGGAAGGCGTGGTTTGTTGGGACAAACCTGATGATGGACCCAACGATAGACCAAGTTGGGTTCCAGCAATTGTAAGTTCATCCTCCAAAGAATCCTTTGGTAGAAGCAAATTTCTGCTTGGCATTGAAACCCTAGCTTGGTGAAGTTGAAAACTATGGTTACTTGAAGAAGCATGGGATTGCAATGCTATCGCCAGGTGATTGTTGCGGAAAGGAGGTTGGAATCGGGGAGTCCTTATAGACGGTTGCAATGAAGAAGAAAGATCGAGATCAGAGCTACCAAATTCATTTGAAGAATTATGCACGAAAGGTCGAGTGATAAGGGTTTTCTCACCATTATGGGGTAGACCTGGAAAACTTCCCTCACCTACTAAGCCAGGACGTCTTACGTGAGACGACGCATAGTGTTGGAGGAGAGATTCAGTGCTAGGAAAGATTTGGAAGCATATGCGACATTCAAATAGTCTAGGACCATCGTGTGTAGCATTTGGATGTGGGTGTGCTCGATGCATATGGATTGAGAATCTATGATCATATGGTCTTTTCAAGACTCTACCACACGTGAACATGGTGAAAGAATGATTTTTTTATAATGAAAAAAAAATAAAAAGAAAACAAGAAACCTTCCTGTGTCCTAAGAGAAAAGAAGAGAGATGAAAGATTTGAGCTGAATAATGGACGACTTGGAGAAGAAACTAGTGCACTATATATAGGAGAACTTCACTGTACGGCAACAAATTGAGAGAGAATAATGGCAAGGAAAGTAAGAGAAGATGGGATGAAATGTGCTTGGACTCCTACGATACAGATTCTAAGACACAAATTTTCACTGATTCTGAAATTTTTTCTAATCATTTTTAATCGCAATAAGACTATATTTGGACAAATATGATCGATTATAACCAAATTTTCATATAAGTTGTCCAAATATCATAGTTTTTGATAGGATACATTGCAACTTGAAATACCCTTTATTCAATGGAAGCAACTCGTGATGTATCGATTCAAACGGTGCTTCTGAGAAAACATTAATTCAAACGGTACTTCTGAGAAAACATTGTCATAGGTACATCAGGCAGCCTAAATTCATGTGAAATTCAGAGAATAAGATTTGAAATGATGAAGCTTTCTAATCCCTTAAGAACATTAATTGCACTAGGTTTACTTCATTTAATGTCAATCAAAATTTTGTTCCCCCAAAAACTTACTAAAAAAGCAAGGAAACGAAGATATCGATTTGATTAATCATATGTGTAAGGTTAGCTTAAAAAAAAAATTGGGGTTGCACATTTAGCATTTAAAAATTCCAATTCATGAGCTGTGATTGGCAAGAAAAATAATTTTATTTACATATACAGAGATAATGCCACCAAACATTACTACAAAAATATTCACAAATTTCAAATTCATTGCAATGGTACAAAATTGGTAAAGATCCCATTTTCCCTATTTGCATTTTGTTGTCTTTCCTAATATCTAAAGTTTCCATTCTTCATATCACTCTTTTCTTGTAATTCCTTTTTCCTTTTTTATATTATTAATGGGGGCCAAGAAGCTGCATGCATGTTTACTTATAACTTCCAAATCATAACACAAACTTTCAAAAATTTTCCATTTAAGGAAAGCAAAGGGAATGAATCTAGCAGACGTTCTCTGATTATTTAATGACAACTACAATTTTTATTTTATAAATAGGAAGTATTATTTATTAATCTTTTTTTATGGTGAAATAGAATAAAAAGAGAAGGCCCATTTCCTACAAATCCTTTCTTACTAATTTAGATGACCCATAAGAAAAATTAGAAAATGCTTTAAGCATAAGTCTGTGTATATCCCAACCCCATTATGCTAGTTTCTCATTTTTGGAAAATATTATGCAAAACAATCAATGAGATTACCATTGGCTAGGCACAAGGTACACTTGTTTCTATTTCTAGGAAATTTTTTTTTCTTAATTCTACATTTCAAAATATACACATGCTTTTCATCGGTTGTGACTTGAATAAGAACCCTAAATGGACAATCAGAGTTTTTTAAGATTGTTTTGGGTTTTGTTTTACTAAAAGAAGTACTAATACCAAAAGACATATATCTTATTTTACCTTTATTTATATTTTTCATATCATTTTATTTAAAATTTATCAAAATAATTGTATTTTGTAATCAGCTACAACTAACATACCTCAGTTCCATTAACATAGTACTAAATTTACGTACAATAGGTAATATGAGTAATTATATGTAATTTTGTATTTTATTTGCCAAAATATAGAATACCATTACTTTTTTATTTTTTAATTATAATTTATGTAAAAAAAAAAAAAAAAAAAGGTCTGCAAAGTGAAAATAGAGAGAAAGGGATCTTTTGTAAGGTTAGTTTTTGTTATGAAATATTAAATTTGAATTATCCCGATAGTTTCAAACTCACCACCCCATTCTACCCTAGATGATATTTAACACCACTTCATGCTACGTACATCGTCTGCCCAAAGGGCTACGATTGTTTTTATTTCTAGAAAATATTTTTATTTCCTATTTTTTGAAAATAATGATGTGAATATTCACATCGTCTGCATAGCCATGATTCGAACAAAAAATTTGATATGATGATAAATTATAGCAAATATTGCATTCAATTATGCCTGATACGAAAATTTTTGATATACTAGATTTAAAGTTTCTACTCAAGATAACAAGATGTAAAGGATATTCCAAGTCATGAAAGCTGAAAAAGCAACTACTAATTTAGAATTCACTAACGGGGAATCGATTGTATTTATCTTAAACCTTTTTTTTATAAATGTCAAAAGATGATTTTCGATTCAGTTTACTCTCATGAACATCAAAGATTTTTTATAACAAACTTCGTGAAATAATATCTTTATATCCTTAAAAGGAGATTCACATATGGAGAACAAAGAACAAGAGTTGCTCTTTATGAAACAAACATAAAATTATATTGTTAACTTTTAAAATTAATTTTTTACGATAAAATATTCAATTTGAATTTTTACTAGGGTTCAAAGAATAAACTAATTATTACATTATTCCAACTATATAGTCAAGATAATCTAACCCCTTTTCTTGCTAGGTACATCATCTGCCCAAAGGGCTACTCTTGTTTCTATTTTAATCTGCTTTTCAAGATAATGATGCAAAAATACGATTTGAATGAATAATTTGATATAAATAGTCAATTATATTTAATATTGCTTATAGTTTTACCTGATATAAAAATGTTCGATATATTAAATTCAGTGATTTCTACTCAGATAATAAGAGGCAAAAGACATGCTCATTAATGACAGCTTAAAAAGAAACTATTAATTTAGAGTTCACTTTGTTTTGACTGTTTATATTTATCTTAAACATTTTCTTAGAAATGTCAAAATTTTATATATATAATTTTGATTTTTTATCCATGTTTTAGTTTACTTATATACTTAAACTTTTTTTAAATATATATAATTTTTGTGCCGTAATAACGTTCTTTTACCCTTATAAGAATGGATATTATGCTTACTTGGCACTTGAAATTCCTAATAATTTTGGAAATGTTATAATTTGGGTTTTATCCTTAAATTTAACTATAAAAACCGAGCTGCTATGTTGCATGAAAACGGAAAAAAAAATTAAAATAGATACGAAATGATAAAGGAAAATGATACTTTATAATTATGATCATAAGTAGCCGAGCCATCCTTATTTTTAGTTTTGGATATTCTGATTATTAGTTTTGCAGCCATTTGTATTTATAAAGCCAATCCATCTTCATTTGTGAAAGTGTGTTCTAATGATCGGTTATGTCTCAAAGACTATTTCTAAATTATTTTTAAAATTTTTGAAAGTATTATTCTCTTTATTTCTTAAATCATTTCTTTAAAAAAATGTTAAATATTCTTATTTTGAAGTAGACATATCGATGATAAAAATGCGGTTTTAGTATAAACCAATTCATGTGATTTTTAAGAATCCTTGTGTAATATTTATTATAAAAAATATTTTATGATATTATCTTATGAGAACCTATGATTTAATTTTTGGCGGTGCAAACAGAATTAAATATTAGATTTCATTTTATTCTAAAGGCTATTTCCTGCCCTATTATATACCAACTAGTGGATATCAAATAAGTCTCAAATAGACATTTTTTTTATATAAATTATCGTTATTCAATAATCACATTAGATCGTAATTAAATCCGATTCGAATTGAATTAGATGTTAAATAATAAAGTTCTCTCAATGCCTATTTTCGGTATATATAAAATTCGAATTCAAAATTTTATTTAAAAGATATTAGTATTCGATTACTGAATCAACTAAACGTTATTCAAATAAACCCACGTTACAAGACCTCTTGAAACAGACCCCATTGCTCCAAAAAGTGTAATAATAATTTCATTATTTTTGTTTTTTAGAACAATAAACTTATTACTTCCGATATATTGAAATCACAAACAAATTTGAAGTAAATGGCTCTTTTAATTCCTTTATTTTCTTTTTTTTTTTCCCTTACCAACGCGAGCTTATTCTTGGTGGAAAACATATTTGCTCAATTATCAGCCAATTTAGTGTGTCATACTCAATTGAGCAATACTATTCTTAGAATCACATAAAACGAGAGGAACTGCATAGCTTATGCAGCAAATTAATGATGGATAAAATCTTCTCTTATACTTGTCTCATGCATGCACGTTGTCTACAAGTCACAGAGCTCTCTTAAGAGTTTTAACAATTATCTTTTGAGTATTTACTAGTAAACTCATTGCCAACTTCATACAATAAATCAGAGAACATATGAATGACATAAACCCTAATGTTGGCTCAATTTCAAAGCAATTTTCAACATTTAAATCAAAGATATAGTTTGAGAAAAATATATCCCCTATTTTTTCAAGTCATTTATCTTATATGTTCATAGCCAATTTGGCTACAAAATTGGGTCGTCGATGGGGGGATAGAAGGCTCAAGTCTGGGACAATATGCCAACTGATGCGATAAAAGGCCAAGTCTTCAATTCTGTATAAGTGACAGAGTTGTTGATATAGGTCTTACTCTTACCTTAAACCCTCAAAATTTTTATTTGCCCTCTATTCCTGCAAAGGCAAGTTTTTTTTGTTTTTTTTTGCCGGATCATTCTCTTGTACAATTATTAAATAAATTAGAATTATTGTTAATGCTCTATTTGTACGTGTTGGTATGTTACCTAGTGGGATAATTTTTTTTCATATAACGATTATGATTAAATAATTAGAGTTACTATAAAAATTCGAATCCGGTGTATTAAGAAAAACATTAATCTTATTTAGCATGTTATATGCCGACTTAATCCCACCATTTCTTTTTATTTGGTTCCATGGTGCGTAAGGTGTTGTCACACTAGAACGACGCAAAACAAATTCCCTTTTCAAAGGCTTGAGCCAGTATTACTCGACTTGAGGCTTTCCAAGCGGCTAAAGATTTTTGGACCTTGTTTGTTCAATACGAAGGTTTTTTTTTTTACCATCGGTATTTAAAACTATATTTTGATTAATTCGATTCAACTACTATATTTAAGAGACAACTCTTCCAACGTAATTTTTTCCATTCTTAAATTTGAGGTTGGTTAAAATATCTAACACCTTGATAAAACATGATCCAAAGGCCTATTATTACAGGATTTGAGATCCTCCAAGCCCATGGTTATTCCGAAGGTTTAGAACATGGTAACTTGTAAAAGTTGCCTCGTTTTTTTTTTCTAATCTATTTTTTTCATTTATAATTTATTTTTAAGTTAGCTATTACTATGGTTTGTAGGGTTTTCCCCTTTTTTCTTCAAAAACTATAAATGATTCTATGAGTTTTAGTAGATCGGAATAATATCGTGTTATAATGATATAATATATTATATTTGTGTAGGGTTAATATACTGATATAATAACAATTTGTATAATCTTCAAAGTCTAACCTAAGCCGATTATATTTGTAATCCAAAAAGTAACCCATCACATTTTTTTATTTAATTTGAACTAATTAAGTATTTAAAAAAGAAATACACATGATTTATTTTATATGGTACAAATCTATGATGCACAGAAATTTTTCAATACTATCATTTTCCCGATTCCGAAATATTTCTAAAGCATTTCAATACATTAAATTAATTAATATTTATATAAAATCTTTATATTTTCTATATTTACATAGTTTTTATATTTAATGAATTAATTAATTATTTAATTATAATTTTTTATTTTTATATTATTTATCTTTTCTTTTATCTTATAATTAATAATTATATAATTAATTAGTTTATATTTTTATTACAAAATATAACTATTCTATTATTTTCATAAAATAATTAATATTTATATAAAAATTCTTATTTTTTATATTTATTTATTTGTCTACGTTTCTGTTTCCTGTATTTTTATAAAGCGTCATTTTTCTTGTATCATTTTATATCCATTTCTGTATTTCCGTTTCCGTTTCCGAATAACATAGGTACAAATAACAAGGAGCTACATATCTTGTGTTTGTATAAAATTGAAAATGGATGTGGTTGACTTTATAATGCTTAAATTTTAAATTTCAATGTGATGATTGTCACTATTATTTATTTTATTTTTCTTTTTTATATAGTTTTTCAATTATATAACTTAATTGTATTTCAAAATTCAAATTTACCTTTATCTTTTTCTAGTTGGTGATAATAATTATGTACAATATAAATAGTTCTAAACCAATTTTAATGTTATTTTTACATTAACATGTTACCGAACACAATTAATTTTTGAGGTTATTCAAATTTTACAGTCGAATCTAACCTAGACATTTTTTAAAAAATATATATTTATTTGTTATTATTAATTATTTTAACACACACAGTTTATATGAAAAAAATAGTAAAATATGAATATAATGTAAAACTCTCACAACATGGTGAAAATATATATTATTCACTAAATTAAAATTTGATATTTGATTGTGATAAAATTATTTATTTTTTAGTAAAAATTTAACAGCGTGAGCAAAAATTTTTACTATCCTCACTGCTCTATATAAATCATTATACTCATTTTTAGAAAGATGGAAAGAGAGAAATTGTAATGGTAACGGTGCTACCAACGAATAATTTGTTTAGTAAAATATGTCACTAAATTACTTAATCAAGTTTCCAAGTTCGACTCATGGATTAGATATGAAAAAAACTATATTATGAGGGTAATTCTTCTAATGGGTCATTGTAAGTTCTAAACCAGATTAATCAGAATATGACTTCGAATATCAATTTTTATAGAAAAAAAATGGTAACATGCTTTGTTTGGCAATGTTGGTTGCCAATGCCCGCGTCAGTTTTGAAGCAATCTCACCACCACTGTCGGACCATTAGGCCAGTGCCACGCTGGTGGCTTTATCGCCCAGGATTGCCATACCCACACCCATGGCGTCCATATCCATGGGCTTTACCCCCACGTTCACCCCGCCAAAACCCACCCTTCCTCAGGGCATTGCCTCCTTTACCAGCCCAGCCTCATTTTCCTCCTCTACCAGCCATCCAGCAATGCCCCCATTTTCCGGGAGATGATGCCAAGAAATGTTCTTCAGACTTTAAAACTGCAATTTATAAATGTTTACCAGAGATTGAAAAGGGTTTTCCTTCCGGAATGGCATCTTTAGATCATGATTGTTGTAATGCTGTGAAGGCTATTTCTAATCATTGTCAGTTTTTGACTCATTTTTTATTGGTTTTGTTCTAGCCCATTGTTCTAATGCATCAACTACCTTCAACTCCATCAACTCCATTAACTCCACCAACACCGTCAACTCCAACTCCATCAGCACCTTCAACTCCATCGACTCCATCAACTCTAACAAGTCCATCAGCACCTTCAACCCCACCCGTTGCAGAACCATGTCCTCCATCAACTCCATGAATTGATTTTAGTAGTTTTGTTTTTAACTTTTTATTTAATTCAGTTTTGTGAAATTACTTTTATTCTGCTTATTAATAAATTTAATTTATTTTTTAAAAAAAATTATCATTTTAACTGATTTTTTGTAATTTTCCTTTTTGGTTAATATATAAAAACTGCATAAACTTGGGTATGAAATAAATTAGGTTGACAGATTCCAAATTTCTTTGAAACCAATTATTTAAACAATAACATCCCCACTTCTTTGATGTAGAAAATCAACTATTTAATTGAATCTTTCTGAACTTTGTACAAGTCGAATTATTTATAAAAAATAACCAATCAAATTTTCTGTTTAGTCCTAAATCACTTTTGATCCTTTGGGCAAAAGATTTGGCAGAAAAGCCTAATGTAAAGCTTTGTTGATGATTTGAATTTGCACAAGATAACTGGATATAGGGAATGGGATAAATCCAGCAACATGGCTCGAGAATCAGATTAATCAAAATATAATCCTAAATATTGATCGATTAAAAAAATGGAGGCCTCACGGGCTTTTCTGGGCCCAAGGGACTTACCAAGCTCAGTCCACCCAACTTTTTTTTATTATACTCTTTGGTAAATTATATGTTGCTTCACATCAAAATTTTAATTACTTTTTTAATTTCAAAAAATTAAAATTGAGTACCTAAACTTGAAGAAATGCTAGAATTTAGTCCCGTCACTGACTTTGTGTTACGGACCTGCGCAAAACCCTGCGTAATGCACGAGACCGAGCAAGGAGAGCAAAAAAGAGAGGCATCCAGAGCAAAACACTTGATGTCCTAGCAGGGCCCAAGCCACCCATGTAGTCCGGGCCAGCGCTGAGCCCACGAGCCATGCTTTAGAGCATGGGCTCCCAAATTAATTAGGACCGTTTTTGAATAAATACCTTGAGCAATCTGAAACCTTTGATGGTACAATATTTCCGGCATCAATGGTGACAAATGGCTCGGGCAAAAATAAATGAAACAGCCTGGACAAGGAGACTGCACTGTCCGGGCGAGAGATGTGGAGCCGCATACCATTTTCTTAGGGACCTCCGAGCAAATGACAAATTCTATGAAATCTATTTCGAGCAATCTTTATCTTTAGAAAAATTGCTCTTGAATACCAAAAATCGAGCTTTGTACGGAAATAACCCTCATAAAAAAAAAAAAATTTAAAACACCCCTCAAAAAATATTTTCAAAATTAACACACATATGTCATGACTTGAAATCACGACATTACTGTTCATCACGGTCTCATGTCGTGCGGTCTTATGTCGTGACTTCAAGTCACGACATGATACTGTTTATTAAACAGTATTAACTTCAAGTCACGACATGGGTGTGTTAGATTTGAAAATATTTTTTGAGGGGGTGTTGTTTTAAAAATTTTTTTTATTTTTAAAGTTAATTGGGAACAAAACTCCCAAAAATCAGACGTAACGGAGCAGAACTCCTTGATGAACTAGATAGGCCAGCTTTCTTGGCTGAGTGCGCAGGCAACAAGAGAATCCGAGACCCAGTTTGATCCAAACCTGGGAATGGAGCTCCAGCACTTATTCCATCATAGGAAGATACCTAAGAAGACGTGGACGGTCGGGAGAAAAGATCTCAAATGTTTGAGTTGTTTTTACTTTGTTACTTCAACTTTATTTACATTTTTAGATCTATTTTCAAGTAGGACTCCTGTTTTGACCATTTTTTCTCGGTAGATCTTTTTGTTTCAAATTTAAAATTAGATCTAGGATTAGATTTTCGTTCTTGAACAACTCCTCGAGGTTTCCCCATAAAAGGATCCAAGGGAGAGCATTGTGATTCATCCCTTTCAAGTTAATTCAAGTAATGTGAGTTAGTCCTTCAATCTATTCTTCTAGGAGCACGAAGGAAACTTATTTTGAAGTGTTAACACCACTTTTTGTAGCCTTTAGGTTCAGAAAGTGAGGCAATCGATCAAACCCAAACCTTGAAACAGAGCCATAATCTATCCTTGACAAAACCCTAACCCTAGCCACTGTGATCAACCTCCATTGCTAGCCACCATCACACGTGACATAAGTGCTGTGCGAAGGCTATAGGCATTCCATTCACTATCCCAGACACTTAACCAAGCCAAGCCCCAACACGTTGCCACCGACTTGGCATGACGTGTTAATTGCTGACTTGGCATGACCCGCTAGTAGAGAGAGATAGTAAACAGAGTCTGGATGCTCGAGGCATGATATTCGACGATGGCGGGAAGACAGATCTGGACGGTGACCGGCGATGAACGTCAATAAGAGGAATCAGAGCTACATCAGATGACTCAGGCGAATTAGAAGGCAAAGTCAGCGATGGCTGATGAAGTCGATGAATTAGACGTCGAAATTAAAGGTGAAAACAGTGGAATCGATGAAGTCAGCCCGACGAAGTGGGCCGGCAATTGAACTCTAATGATGATTGAAGGATAGAATCGACGGGCGGAGAAGACAGAAGTCGAACAACGACTGAAAGTGATTCAGATGGTGAAAGCGGAGATGTGAACACGCAGAGAAATCAAAGTTGAATGGTGAAGGCAACATTTGAAATTAAATCGATGATGGTGGAATTCAAACAGTGACAAATGGTGATGACTAGATGCCTGGGCGATGATGAGTTTGATGAAGGGAATCGAAAGCGCAAGGAGGTTGAACGTGGCAATTGGAGAACAAGGATGGTGATTGAAGTTTGTATGGACAATAGTGTTTGAAACAGAGACGAGATGACAGTCCAATCAACGATGGGAGATGATGGATTCAATGGCGGACAAAACGAAGCAATTGATGGTGGTGGAAGGTGAATTCCACGAATTTGACGATGGCGATTGAGTCGATATTGGAGCAAAGGGCGGCGACTGAATGATAGAATTTGAAGACAATCGAAGCAGAAGACAGGGATAGAGAAGACGAAATGGATGGGAAAAAAGTGATGGGTTTGGTGTTTGGGTCTTACTGGAGAAGGTTTTACTCTCTGCTCTCCTTCACCCTTCCCGAACCCACTCTCTCTCTCTTTCTCTCTCTCTCTCTAAAACTGTCTCCCGCTCTCTCTCTCTCTCAAACTCTTACCTCTCACACACTGTTTCTCTCTCACACAATCTCTAAAACTCTCTCTCTCTCTCTCTCTCTCTCTCTCTCTCTCTCTCTCTTACTCTCTCTGTCTTTAAAAGTTTGAAATTTATGTGCCATATCAACATTTTGCTGATGCGGCATACTTGTGGAGCGAATAAACTGGCGTGTCGTATGCCACGTTAACATCAGGCTCCACTTGTCATGTTACATCATGGCTAGTATTAACGGACACGGTGATATGTTAATCATCCAAGGACTAAATTTAACATGTTTTAAAGCTTGAATATTCAGTCACAATGTTTTAAAGTCTAAGAGTATAATTGAAATTTTGGTATACGGCTCACAAGCTAAACATATAATTTACCCTATTCTTTTCAAAGAAAAAAAAAAAAAAAAGAAAGCTTGAAAATGGCATAACTTTGCTTAATATACTCACCACACCAGGATATTAGGAGTGCTTTACCACATCTTCCATCTTTGAACCCAGGATTAGATTGCTTTTGCAGGCTTCTATCTCTTTTGCTTGAGCCTACAAAATAAAGAAAATAATTGAAAAGGAACAAAGTACAGATCCAACACAAAGAAAGGAAACTCTGAAGGCCCAGCAAAAGACAAAACTAGAACTAATTCAAGCAAAAGTTGTAGTTGGACAAATCGATACCTCATGCAATGCGATGAAAGGCTAAGTTTTCAATTCTGTATAGGTGGCGTTATCGCTTATGCGAATCAAGTCAAATTCAAATAGCTTTATTATACAATCGAATCGAATTCAAGAAATAAAATTTTTTACTTAAAAACTCATCGAATGACTCAATAACATATATTAATATATTATATATATATCTATATATTATTATAATATAAAAATTAAATTAAGTGGAATACATTAATATAATATATAAATATTAATATTTATAAATAAGTTAAATTTTTGAGTTTTTGAGTTGATGTCAAACTCATTAAATTATAAATGAGTTAAATTCGAATCCTATTATTACTATTGAATATATCATAAGACGACGATGTGAAAAACATACCTCCTATTGAAGACGAAGATACCAGCACAGCTGGGTAAACAACATCCTTCAGTATATTATCATCCGAAGAGTGATTTTTTGTAGCCTGAAAATCTTCAAGGTGCCAAGGATACCCAAATTCTTCATAATCAACGGGTAAGAGGGGCAGAATGGGATGGAGAAGAGTATGTCTTGCGTCTAAAAGTGGGACCCGAATCACATATATGAGGGAAAAAATAGAGATATATTAATTCAAGAGTCTGAAATAACAACAGAAAGCAAAGTATCTTTGCAACCGTATACTCATGAAATGCCAATAGGTGCATGTCATTGGCTCCTATATTCACTTTGAGAAAAATCAAAATAAAATAACAATACTTGCCCAGTAAGCAGACCAACTAATTAATCTTTAACGGCCAGACTACGGTTCCATTCATACCTTCAAAATTGCAGCACGAAATAGATCTGGACAAGGGTTGATAGATGAAGCAACCAAGAGCCTTCCTGCACTATAACCCCAACCAGCAAGCTTGTTCTCTTGCACAATTTCCTTCTCAATGAGAAACTTGGCACAAGAAATGTAATCTCTGATGGAATTATGTTTGTTCCGCCGTCTCCCGTGATGATGTCACTTTTTACCCCCACCAACTCTGCCCCCCACCTCCTCTGCCTCTGAGCACACATGATATTAAGCAGTACGCACTAATATATTTTGGAATGAACTGTCTTGTCCACTGCATGCAATAACAGCTTTGTAACATAAGAGAAAGCAAGGATTTAACAAGAAGGGTCCACATTGTTGATAATTCAAGCCAACAAAATTTTGAAATCTGACAAATGAAAACAACCTCACATCAGCATATGCAACCGCCCAACGTCCCTGTGTCTTGTTCTTGTGTGAATACAAGATAATCAGAGGAACTGATACCTCATCATAAGTGGGGACATCGTAATACTCACAAGCATAGAATTCTGAGAGATCATTTCATGAAGTCATTTAATGTGGCAGAATTTTTAGACACCAACGATCCATCAGTGCTGCTTGCAGAAGAAGCAGTTCCATACAGAACTCGAGTTCTTTCATAGGGCATATTTTGCTGCTGAATGATTTTCCATTTGCCATCCGACAAATCATAATCAACCACCACAATAGGCATCTGTCCATGTGAAATTGATCAATAGAAGAAAAATGGCCAGCAAGCATTGTCAGAAGAAAACTACCAAAAAAATAATTCAACTAAAGAAGAAAAGCAATGATCTGTAAATTAATACTAATTCAGTAGATGTATTACTCTGGCCATCCCCTCCTAACTTTAATGTGCGTCACTAAGAACTTTGAAAAAAAGAAGACTTGGAATAATAGATGATCTTGTCAGGTAAAAAGTAGTCGTTCTTATGATTTTTTTTTAAAATTAAAATTCCAGCCAAAAGAAAGGAATAAAAAATAAGCCCCGTACCACTGGAGAAGATACCATAAAGTGCATTGTTGAGCACTGATAGTCAAACTTGGGATTGGGTGAGATTTAACATACATATTTTGGAAGAGGAAGATAGATTGGTTTAAGCTCTTTCAGACAAACTGCACCTTGCAGCAACAAAACCAGAACCAACATAAGATACAGGTAAATAAAGAACGATGTTAAAATCTAAACTTTGCAGCCTGGGCTATGCAGTAGAACAGGGCCAGCCACAAAAGCACATAGATTGAACAATTTTCTTACACCATGTTTGAATGGTAGAGCTACTGAACAAATTTTTTGCTTTCGACCTTTCATCAAAATAAGTACCAAGTGTGTCTCACTGAAATCGTCATCCTCAATAATCAGATCCTGGTCATCAGCAAACACATTCTGAAGAGCAAATGATAGATCACAGGGAGCAAAATTGTGGTTAATTTTAACAGTACAAAATATGCAAGATGAGTAATAGACCATCCAAAATGCAGATAGATATGAACCAACAAATCCCATAAAACAGACTGTGCTGAAAAGAACACAAAAGTTGGAGAAAATAAGGTGCACTTAGGCACACAAAAGTATGGAAATACTACTCCATAGCAAAGGGTAAAAATGCAAATAAGAACAACTTTCAAGCGTTGAATTATTCACATGGATGACATGAGATGGCATAGGACGAGGGACTGAGAGTGCAAACCTCCATTCTCCCTGGACTAGATGAAGCTTCAACGGGACAACAGAGAAGATAATGATTGTCAACAGGCTGGCCTTCTTTTGCAGCATCTGTAAATAAAGAGACATCATCCATGATGTTCAACTATGCAGTGGGCTAGAGCTTCACATTCCCAAACCAATTTCAAGCCACCAAAAGGATCAGCTGCATTTATTAAGAAAACCTATGTGCAAATTATAAGCAGAACCATATATCACCTTATATTAGTGCTATGTAGCACAAAACAGGCATACTGTCTAAAGTAGTACCTTTGACAAACTAAAGAGAATATATTAACATTCACAAACTGAAAATCCTTTGAAAGTCTAATATTGACAAAAACATTTTGATCAACTTCTTCTAAAAGTAAAACATATTCCTCGGTTGATCCAAACATGCCACAAAATATCCTGTTGAGATAAACAAGCAATTTCCCTTGTAAACTGCAACCAAAAAGTAAGAACATGGACAAAATGTATCCAAAATTCTGCAAATTACCAACTGATACAGAATCTCATTGCTATCAGTGACCACATAAGCCAAAGCCTCCCCACCCTTGGCCCATGCTAGATTCGAAACTCAATCAGCTTGAGGTTTATCCAGCAATGAACCAGAATTCAAATCCCTAACCGATGACTTAAAGTAGTCATTGTCCTTATCATACATAGTATATGCAATAAATTGATGAACCAGAGATATTTCTGACAATTCTTCATAAGGATATCCTATAAATAAGTACACGGATACCAAATTTTAATACTAGAATCCAAGATCTCGATAACCGATTAATGGGAAAGGAAAACATATGGAAGCTTACGTTGTACCTCCAAATCTCTCGGCTTCCAGATTATAATCCAGAATTCTGCTCAATTCTCTTGCCTGAGGTGAAATCAAAACCTGCCCACGGAGATTTATGAGAAATGAAGTCTTCATTCAGTGCTGCTGACCTTCGACAAAGCACAGGATAATGCTTTCCTTCTTCAACCCTCATGGTATAGCCTACAACAATAGAAATCCTAATTATAATCCAATAACTCACACAGAGAGAGAGAGGGAGAGAGAGAACCAAGGTCCCCAGCGAACGTGAGAAGTGGAGAGATCATTTCAGATCGCAATTTAGACTGAAGACGCCAGTGTCGGACGTGAAAGCTTCGGTGTACTTCTTCCGGCTCATTTAAACATCCATGCGTCGCATTGCGACCTTGTCGTTCAAATTCGACATCCAGTTGTACGGATCTTCCCATGTCTCGCCGTGAAGAGTAAACGACGCCGGCCTATTCGGCGGCTTTGGTGGACGCGGCGGCAGCGGTTGTTTGGGGGATTTGGACTTGGAGTGGGCGTACCGGAAGTTATGGTTAGTGAGGTGGCGGAGAACGATGGTGGATTCGGGGGGAAGGTGGTGGTGCCGGATGATTTGCAGTGTTTGGGCTTGGTCGGAGAACCAAAGGGCTTTAGTCTCAATGGTCCGACACGTCATGGTGGCGTCCAGTAAGCGGTGACGTGGCATAAGAGTCAGACGATACGTAATCCTCCATATCCAGTCATCAGATCCCTGAGTCCAGTCAGCGATTAGGTGGCGTCGAGTCGAAGGACAGCTCATCTGACACGTTATCCCCAGCTTCCAGTCAGCGGTGACGTTGCGTCCGAATCAGGCGACAGCTCATCACCCGGATCCAATCATCCGACAGATCATCGAACACGTCCAGACCTGGCATCAAGTTCAGCAGACACGTCCTCCCACATATCCAGTCATCAAACACGTCAAGCGATGGTTCAGGCAGTGCTGACCTGGTCATCCGACAGGTCATGGTGAGTGTCTAGTGAGCTGTGACATGGCATCTAATCAGACGACACGTCAACGCTCACGGGGCGTCCGAGTCAAATCACAGCTCATCACCCATGTCCACTCATCAGACACGTCATCATAGTGTCCAGTCAGCACTTACATGGCGTCTGAGTCAGATGACAGCTCATCACCCATATCCAATCACCAGACACGTCATCACCCATATCCAGTCATCAGACACGTCATCACCCATATCCAGTCATCAGACACATCATCATAGTGTCCAGTCAGCACTTACATGGTGTCTGAGTCAGATGACAGCTCATCACCCATATCCAGTCACCAGACACGTCATCACCCATATCCAGTCATCAGACACGTCATCACCCATATCCAGTCATCAGACACATCATCATAGTGTCCAGTCACTTACATGGTGTCTGAGTCAGATGACAGCTCATCACCCATATCCAGTCATCAGACACGTCGTCACCATATCCAGTCATCAGACACGTCATCATAGTGTCCAGTCAGCACTTACATGGCGTCTCAGATGACAGCTCATCACCCATATCCAGTCATCATAGTGTCCGGTCAGCACTTACATGGCGTCTGAGTCAGATGACAGCTCATCTCCTCTATCCAGTCACACAGCACGTCATCGGTGGAGTCCAGTCAGCACTGACCTGGCATCGCAGTCATTTGACACATCATCCGGTCCAGTCAATCGACACGTCATCCGCCACGTCCAGTCAATCGACACGTCTTCTCCTTTGCCAGTTAGCGCTAACGTGGAATCCAAGTCACAAGACAGCTCATGGCCCTTACCCAGTCATCCGACATGTCAATGGCAATGTCTAGTCAACTCTGTCATGGGATTCACATCAGAAGACATGTCATCCAACATATCCAGTCATCTGACAAGTCATTCCCTTGGACCTGTCAGCGCTTACATGGCGTCTGAGTCAGACGACAGCTCATCCCCACTGTCCAGTCATCAGACACGTCATCGAGTGGTCCAATCAGCCATGACCTGGCATTGAAGTCATCGACCACATCATCTGTTGTGTCATGTCAGCGCTTATGTTGAGTCCTAGTCAGATGACAGCACACAGGCCATCCAGTAAGCCGACACGTCACGGCATCATCCAATCAGCGGTGACCTCCCATCCAGGTCATAAGAATGTCATCCATTGGTATCCAGTCAGCGCGGACCTGTTATGGCCGGTCGTCACATACGTGGTTTCCACATCAGGAAATAGCTCATCGCCCCTATCCACTCATCCAACACATCATCGGGAGCGTGCGGTCAGCGCTGACATGGGAGTCATGTCAGAAGACATGTCATCCAACATATCCAGTCATCAGATAGGTCATGTCCTTCATCCAGTCAGCGCTAACATGGCGTCGGAGTCAGAGGACAGCTCATCTCCTCTGTCTAGTCATCCTACACGTCATCGGCAGGGTCCAGTAACCATTGACCTGGCATCGGAATCATCCGACACCTCATCATCCATATCCAATCATCAGACACGTCATCTCCATTGTCCGGTCAGCGCTTGCGTGGCTGAAATCACTTTGAACAATCGAGATTCCGGAGCTTCTCCGTTCAGTGTGATCGATCCTTTGAGGATTCCTTTCGCGATTCGATTCGCGAGTGAGTCGATCAATGTCGATTTTCCAGATTCTCTCGCGCCGAACACGGCGAGGATTTCGCCGTCCCTGGCCTCTCCGGAGATATCATTCAGGAGAACTTTCGCTCGTGGATTTCTCCGGCGAAACAGCAAAGAATCAGTTATTTTCCAGCAAACTTTAACGGACTAAGTCAGGTTGTTGAAGGAAAGCACGAAAGGAGGTGATCGATGCTCAGGATTTGAGTTTCCGAGATCGATGACTTCCTCGTGAACCGGAGCTTCGTCGCCGGTATATTCCTTCCGTTCGTCGCCGACACTCTCCAGGAGTTTGCCAAGAGTCGGGGAAGCTAAGCCACCCACAGCCGTGGTTGGCCGCTTGTCTGCGCTTGTAAAACGGCATCGCTTAGATGAATTAAGACTTAGGAGGTGAGTATGTTTCTGCTACAACTCTAGACATGGAGTTGTTCGATTCAGTTCCAGGGGGGTGGTGGAGAGAGTGTGTGCAACTGTAACGGTGCGATGGAGTTGAGGTAATTTTACCAATTTAAACAAAAGAAGAAAAAAAAAGGAGATCCGATGGACAATGTGGTCATCTCCACCGACAAACACGAGTCTATTGATAAAGATGGAATTGCAGACTTTATCCTGCCAAAATCATCCCCGTCTACAGATATAATCTAAAACAAGAAAAGTAGAAAATGGGTTGCTTATGTTTCTTGATTTTGACAAAGCAATCATCTTTAATTTACAAGACAGGGAGGGGGGGGGAATACCTTCAAAAGAAAACTATGGTATCCTACTTGAATGGACAGATAACGAACTCTTTTGACTTCAGTAGAAGGGTGGCCCAGTTGTTGATATGGGTCTTACTCTAACCTTTAAACCCACCCCCCCCCCCCCCTCCCTCAAAATTTTTATTTGCTGCTCTATTCCTGCTAGGCAAGTTTTTTTCTTCTTTAGGTTTAACGAGAAAGTCATGGCATGAGACTAGACAATAACGGTCATTCACCCTATATAATTATTAAATAAATTAAAAGTATTTATTTGGTATCGTGGTGTGTGAGATGTTGTCACACTAGAATGGCGCCACAGGCATGAGCCAGTATAAGTCGACTTGAGGCTTTCCAAGCGGCTAAAGATTTTAGAGCCTTGCTTATTCATTCCGAAGGTTCAGAACATGGTATCTCTGTATCTGTAGAAATGCCACCTTTTTTCTGTAATCTATTTTTTTCATTTATTTATTTTTAAGTTAGCTATTACTATAGTTTTTAGGGGTTTTTTTTTCCTTTTTTCTTCGGAAACTATAAATAATTCTATGAGTTTTATACATATATTCACAAAAGCTTCTCAATTTTAATTACTATCAATTATCTCTCAAAATTTTGAAATAGGTTTTAATATGTCTGATAAATAGGTAGCGGGGTAAGTTTCCTATTCGCTCAATCCGCCTATTTTCGTGAAAAATTCGAATCATGCACAAAATTCCCTCTCTTCCTTTTTTTTTTCTTTGTTTTGTGAAAGCACATGATATTTGTGACAATAACATAGTTTTTTTTTTTTTTTTTTTTGGTGAATCCTTTCAAATTTTGATTTCTCTCTCTCCCTCTCTTATTAAAATTTACAAGTAATTTTAAAAATTTAAAAGGTTAATATACTAAAAACGAGAGTTTATAATGCTATTTGAAAATAAAGCTAAAAGTTCAACGGGTTACCTGTGATTCTACTGTTCTTTTTTTTTTTTTTTTTTCTAGTATATGTTAGGGAAGACATCAAATTCAAAATCAACTTCAAATGAGAATTAAGCCATGGCAGGGATTTTCTAGGATTGTTCTAAACTCGGGAGTGTGCTGAGATCAATTCAATCCCTGGACTAGTTAAATGAGTTTTGATTTAGTTTTGCCATGTCTCTTTTTACATTATTAATATAACATTTAACAAATAGACTACTAAAAATAATAACGATTAAAATATAAAGCTTCTCTTGACACAATTCTTAACTCTCGAAATACATAGTAATTTTACAAAATTTAATATAATGTAAGGTTTTAAATTTGAGTCACGTTAAATACTATTTAGTTCTAAGTTATCGGACAATCCGAGGAATCTTTTGCAAATAATTTTAAGGCAATTCTGCGGATGAAAGACTAAAGGAAAGAGACCACGGAAACAGGCTGGAGGAAAGAAAACACCAAAGAAAACCATGGAAATCTACAAACAAATCCATGATCACTATATAGGGGGAGGGCAGAATTGTCCTTAGTGTAACTTCATTGATATTTTGATTTAGCATTGAATGAATCTGAATATTCACATGTACATAGAACTGCAGGAAAATCACTCGGGAGTACTCTTGACACATTTGATAGAAATTACAACATGGAACAATTTTTTAATACCTACACTTGGGATTTTTTTTCTAACCATTTCAAGGAAGTGTTTATTTCCTCTTTCCTGCGCCAATTGACAGGAGCTCAAAGCTCCGGAGAGTATCATCACGGCCACCTCTTGTGACTGGATTACGGGAAATCAAAGCAGGTTTTTGATCAAATTGCACTCTTTGAGTTGTGGATAGGCGACCACTGTTGGAAACTAGCCGGTTTGGCCTATTGTCAATGGGCTCACCAGAGGAGCTTGGCCTTGTGCCTGACATAACAGGCCTCTTGGAAGCACTGCCATGCCGTGAAGATGAGCGAGGTCTCTCAATATCAGGTTGCTGCATAGGGGTAAACACGGGTGTCTTGTAAGCAAATTGCAATGGTTTTTGCAGCAAGGTGTCACAGCAATGAGATCTACTAAGAGAGGGGCATTGGTTTTGAAGAAACTCACCACTTCCTTTGACGAAGGCACATTCTCCGACATTCTGTGTCGAGAGTAATCACCATGCAGAGGGCCCGAATGATTTCGTCTAGCATATGGATCAACGGCAGTTGGATATCTATCTCGAATCTCTTGTACCCCTAAAAGAAAGTGGATTTTATTAAATCTGAGGTTAAATGTGAAGCTGACTCATTTTGAGGAATCACCACTTCATAGTCCAAAATGTACTGAGAGCTTGTAACTTCTTCAATCAAATTCTAAGCAATTCTATAACACTTATATCAGAAGCTCTATCAATGATAAAATGTAAAAGGCTCATAGCAGATAGCTACCTAAGGGTCTTTCTATTCTTTCTGCAGACGGTCCTGGAGTCATTCCCGGTTTGACGCCTTGGTGCTAGAGAGAAATGAATTAAGATAAGAATCTTATACCCACAAAGAAAAACAAAAGAAATATTCTTGTAGTAAACAAAAAGGTATATTCAGGTAAGTAAAGACCCGTGCTCTTGAACTGGAGCTGATCTGTGGATACTTCAAAATGGTCCAGTCAAACACATAGTCAAACTGATAGCCTGCACAAGAAGATCACACTTAGTGCTTTGACTCGATATTTAATGAGAATAATTAGCTGCCAAGGAAACTGCCAATAGAAACAGGAGAAAGAAGGCAGTGGAGAGGTAGATAGTACATGCAGATTAAGCCCAAAATATATATGATACCTTCTCGGATGAATAAGTCCCTGAAAAGCCTTTTCAGATATGAGTAATCTGGTTTGTCTTCAAAACGTAAAGATCGGCAATAGTGGAAGTATGATACAAATTCTGATGGATAATTTTTGCAGAGTACCTGTATAACAACTTATCAATAATTTGTGCCGCGTAATACCTAGGTAGGAAGTTATTATATGGATGATGGGTGATAGGAAATATAAATCAATCAATTTAAGAAGCCGGTAAAGCAGTACTCCATGGGATTTATTAGCAACAAATGCATAGTGAGCTCATTATGCAGCTTCTATTAAAAAAAAAAAAATTTAAAAGGTACAGTACATTAAGGCCCAGTTTCGATGCACTTCTTGTAAGTGCTTATGGACCATAGGCACTGATTTTTGTATAAATTATTAACTTTACAACTAATACAGTATCAAATTAAAGACAACTTAGATGGTATAAAACCATATACTCCAATACAAAAATTTTCGCTCCAGTTGACAAATATGACTTTTTGACTACGACAATATTGGAAGAAAGTGCTTTGCGTAGTGCTTCTGGAACCATCCAACCCCCCCCCCAAAAAAAATTAAATAAAATTTCTTGAGGAACAAATATTACACGTATAAGACAGTAAAATAATAGTATTTTGTTCACTTGATAGCAAATTCTCATATTCTAGTAAACATCCTAAACAATTAAAGTATCCCAAATTTGAAAAGAAGAGGTATCCCCAGAGTGCTCAAAAAGAATCAGAGAAGTATACAGAGTCCAAATGAATAATAAAGACCGGAATTGGAATATAGATAAAAGATTTATGATTTAAAAAATAAATAAAAATAAAAGCATGGCCTTAAGGGTAGTTGGAATTTCAAATAGTTCCTACTCAAATTTAAAAGAGTCAAGGCTTCATAGGATTATTCATCAGGCCTTAATTGTTTGGAAGCATGAAATAATACCTCTATAGGAGTAAGCATCTTTTTCTCACTAATCTTGTCATATTTCTGCTTTTTGGTGCCAGCCTTTAAGCCTTGCCAGGGAAGACTGAAACAGAGATTAAGAACAAAGAAAGTAAAATTTTAATTATCATATTTCTGTTTTGAACTTGTTCAAAATTTGAAACACAAAACCAATTTGTCAAGCCATTCATCCTGCAATGGATAAAAAATGCAAGTTTCTTGATAATGTGCTCAACCTTCCCCTCAGGCAATACATAAGCACATAACCAAGTGATTCCAGATCATCTCTTCTGCTTTGTTCTGCAATTAAAATTAGGTTACACTTAGGAGGAGCATAAAAGCTAGATAAGAAGTGACCCATCAACAATTGAAACTTAATTAACTGCAAGAAGAAAATTTAATTACCAACTCCAAGGTGAGTGTTAACACTTGCATATCGAGCAGTCCCAGTGAGATTCTTATTTTCCCTGCACGAGAAATCTTAGTTAGTAGAAACAGATTATATAGAATGAAGGATAAAATGCAGACTGGAAAGCAGCATTGGCATGAATTAGAAGGTAAAAATATGAGAAACACAAGATAAAGAATAAAATAGGGTGGGAATGTTACGGGAAGCCACGAAACATAATGACCAGCCACTACCATACAGAGGAATCTGAAGTTAAGTCAAACACCCAGAGAACTGGAGGCAAAAATTTGGAGAGTAATTGAAAGTAACTGAACTAGAAGTGTAAAACTCAATCGTCATCTTTATTACACTTCACAAGGAAACAGGTCTAAAAATCAGAACACAACTTTCTCTACTTCTAGCTAGAACCAATTACCCTCTTGGACAGAAGTTAAAAGAATGACATAAGTTTGTCTTTGCTTATGAGTCTTAATTAACTGCACAACAGAACGATACCATACAACACAGTGCCTCTCCAAGCTAGGAGAGACCTAATGCAATGCAAGTGGAAATATTTTTAAATATTTAATTTTGTTCACTTTGTTCCTTTTGTACTATAATATTTGGAAGAAGACAGCTTTTCTACTTCTGCATAAGTTTATTTTATCTAATAAATTCTTTGACATGGCTTTGGGTAGCCAGAACCTATTTTTAGCAAGCATGAATGATGATAATTAAAACCTATTAGAGCAGGGCATGTCCTTGACAAAATATTTTTAGTTCAAAAGTTTCCCATGTATTTGCAAACTGAGAGCATATTTGACATCAAATGCACCCAGAAAACAACATTGATTGAAGTTAAAGCTCACCTGAAAACAAAAATATTCAAGCAAGGAACAAAATGTAGCCGAGTTAAACCATAATACAACGAGTACACAGTATAAAAGGTTATGACTGGTACCTGTACGGTATGTGCTTGTGTGTCTGAAGATCCCTATATTTTTTTGCAAGGCCATAATCAATAATATAAACCTGCAAGATGCGGAATTAAAAATAAATCAGTTTCACCATATATTGGCAAAGAAGAGCTCACAAGACATGTTTATTTTAAAATTTTGGACCAATCACCTTATGAGATACCAGAAATAAACCAGCTAAAGTAAAAATATAGTTGAAAGAACACACCAGAAATAAACCAGAATAGTCATCATGGCCTTCCCGATATGTTTGTTTGGATTCATATTCATGTTTGTTTGGCAAATTTTACTTTGGCTGCTAAACTAATGTCATTCTATTCATGAATCCAGTCTTGAGACCAGCTGTGATAACAGATAAAACACTAGTTACACACATGAGGATTCATATAGCCAACGGCAACTAATTTGGGATTAAATCTTAGCAAGGTTGAGTTGTCAGTCCTTAAAGCAACATTGTGCCCCATGGTCCTACAAATAATTTCTGTATCCGAATGTGTTTGTTTGCATGATGGTGTAAAGTATATTTGCTCTCCTTAAGAATACTATGAAAAAAGCCTTACCTGAATATGTGTTCAGGGTTTTGCTCAAGAGATATGGGTTAAAATACACATAAATGCAAATTTGTTAACCATTTATTCTGCCATGAGTTTACCTCTCATGAAATAATTCAGGTGTTTCAGAAAAGATCAAGCATTGTCATGTGATCTATTATGATAATAAGAATTAAATTGCTTCAAAAAAAACAATAAAACATAATTGAAAGAAATAAACCAAAATAATCAAAATTAGAGAATCTATGTCAATTTCTAAACTAATTCAAGGACAAATTGAAGACCATGAGCTCCACTTCATTACTTATCCCGAACACCTTATTTTTAGTTTGTCTCCCTTTGACAGTAAAAGGTGATCTTATTAATATATATATGTATGTATGTATAAAAATGCTTTTTCTCAATGCCTCTTGCTTATTAGAATCAACCGGACAAAACAGATTCGTTTGCATGTCTCCAGTCCTGACAGCGTGTAACAACTAACCTAAAGAAAGAAGTTTCAGATATTGAAAACCATCTAAGCTATTTGAATGAGAAACCAGTAAGACCAGATTCATCAGTTTGTAAGAACATGGAGGGAAAGCAAGGGAAAAAAGGAAAGGTTGATGTTAGGCCAGCATTCTTCTCCATAGATTCATACCCAAACTATATCACAACTTTCCATCCACCGTTTTTATAGATAGGATCAGCCAAAGAGCAACAAATGCTTCACATTTGAGCAAACAAGTCCAACAGTAAATTCAGAAAATGGCTCTTGACCTAAGGACTTACCTCATATATCACAAAAGTCACTCCCTTAATCCCCCCAAGCTCAAAAGGTCCTTTTAACTGAATAGCCTTAGAAGCAGATACAAGCACCCAACCCACACCTCCAACTCCAATCTTCAGTCACTATATATCTACCTCTAATGACAGATTCTTACAAAGATAAGTGACCTGTCAGCAATCTCCTCACAGTTTTAACAAATTCATCACCTTCAGAACTCCAATTACTATGTTCTAGGGTTGGTTCTAGGGGTTGGTCCCAAACCTGGACATGCAGTAGGAAGATCTTGGGCTATTATATACACAAAAGGGTAACTAACAACTTTAATCTACTTTTTTCCTGGGATAAGGTTGGGAAGGAAAAGATTATACATAATAATCCATGAAAACTGAAAAATTAGATTTATCTTCTGAGTTGTCAAGTATTTAACCATTGAATTTTCTTTTTCTTTTGTAAAATTATAATTCTGTACCAAAGTTTCTCTCTGTTAGAATTCAATCTACTGATTGGAATCTAATTTAACAGAAGTCATCTTACTTGAATGATATGGTAAATTTGAAAATTCAATTTTCATTTATATTTATATATATTATCATTGTAAATCTGAACTTTTTGATCACATGCATATGAAGTTCCTTCAAGTCTTAACATTCAATTGATTTAGAATTCAACAAACAGAACAATAATCAGGGCACTAAAATGTAGAACTAAGATGGTCTAAATGCATACAAAAACAGAGTTACAAATGTATGTCCTCAAGAACATGAACATCATGGATCTAAGCAGTTCTTGCTTAATAGATTATCGAACCTGATTTGCTTTACGCCCCAAACCCATTAAAAAGTTGTCGGGCTTTATATCACGGTGAAGAAATCCCCTTGAATGCATGTATTCAACTCTATTAATCTGCATACAACATCATTAAAGGAAAACAAAGAAACATGACACCATAAAAACCAAAACAATATTAAAAATTTCACAACCGCTAGTTTCCCTACCAATTGATCTGCAAGCATCAAAACTGTCTTCAATGAGAATTTCCTCCTGCAATAGTTGAACAAGTCTTCCAGGCTTGGCCCCAAAAGGTCGATAACCATGACATTGTACTCACCCTCAACTCCAAACCACTTGAGATGGGGAACACCAGCTTCATTTCAAAGTAAATAGGTAAACTTAGGATAAAAATACTTACATACGTTTCTTGCACAGAGACAAAAAGCAAAGGTGAACTTACTGCCACCCTGAAGAAGCATGTACAACTTTGACTCATAATGCAGTTGAGGATGCTTGGTCTTTACAGGTTCCTGCAAGGAAAACAGATGTTGGTAGATGAGAAGAACAAAGAATATAATAAATAAAACAATCAACATAGAAAATAATCATATTAACATGGACAACAATCAACTACAAACAAAATGGAAAACCCAACCCCTCCCAAAGAAAAAAAAAACCCAAAAAGAAAATAAACTTGTTAAAAACATATAAGTTAAATCAAAATTATGGGAAAGCTTTCAGCAAGAAAATAAACTTGATGACCGGTCCTCAATAAAATATCATATAAGTTTATCTGTGAGTGCAATGCTTGAAACATAAGACACAAAAAATGACAAATAATTTATCTTCCAACTTCGGGAAGTAAGCAAACGCATTCCTAGTTTAATAGTCAGTGTAGATAATATACAGCACTGCTCCAAACAAGTATTTTTACATACAAAATTGCAATTGGTCATCATTCTACCAAAAACTGAACCAGCCACATGGGAGCAGGTCATTAACTTGTTAAAAACATATAGTTGATAACAAACTTTGTTGCATAACGCTTCCAATTCGGAGCTCCATCCTAATTCAGTAATTTATCCGACAAGAATTTCAAAGAAATTGTATTCAACATATCTTATCCATGTCCAAATTTTTTTTTATATATTTTCTCACACAATCACTAATCCAAAGATACACACATATTTCAGCTATTAAGTCACAAAAAGTAGGAATCCATAGTAACTGAATCTGAAGCTGTTCATGCCACATGGAAAACTATCATTTCAAAAGCGGTTTTGTTATTAAAGCTTAGGCAAATATTGAATCCATTAAGCTCAGAGAACAGCTCTCCTTCTCTTTATTTCTCTTCCACCCAAACCTTAAGGAAGAGCTTATTTTACTCCAGGCTTCGGCCTCCAACATTTGCAGATCTTTTGAAATACAGAAAAATTCTACTAAGTAGCAAATCTTTGTGGTAAATTTTATTGATTGTGCTCTTGATGGACCTCAAAAACCTTCGAGTCATTTGTAGATGTTCATGATTTATTAGATTATCTGTCTTTTGAGGTACACAGGCGGATGAGCACCTCCTTAGTACTCTACCCTTTTTTATATGTGTTTTTGGTAAATAAAAATCTTTAAACCAATAAAAGAAAAATGAAGATGCTTCACAAAGAAAATTTTGTTGCCTCAAACAACAAATAGCCTCAAAACAACTATAGGGAATACTAACAGTAAAACCTCCCAAGAGAAAGAAAGAATTTGCAAACATTAAAAAAAACAAACTTCACAAATTAGCAATCCAAAACACACACACTGAACGGCTTTAAATTAAACACACCATCTTCACTGCCACTTCCTCTCTGCTTTGCACATTGACACCTACAACAAATCAAACCCATAGATCAACATATTACAATCAAAAAGACTAAAATCAACAAAAAGAAAACCAAAAATTTATCAAACATTAGCATAAAACTTATAAAAATTTGAATTGAACAAACCTAAGAAAAGCTCCCCGAATGATCCACTCCCGATCTTCCTCCCAAGCTTAAACTTTCCCCCAACCACACGTTCCATGATCAAAATCCCCCCAACTCAACCCAACTTCAAAAATCACGAACAGCCTTTCTTCACCAATCAACCCGCAATGGATCCAAACCCTCAAATCTCCAAAAACTTCCCAGATCCATCAAATTTTACCAAAATTTTGAAACCCCAGATGATAATCGACACAATTGGATTGAATTACCAGCTCAGACATCAAAATTAACAAATCATACGCTGTCGGTTAATCAAAACCCTAATCACTGAAAATTGATTAAGGGAACCGATTTGATGAGCAGACAATGGAGAGAAAATAAGGGGCTTTATCGGAAATGAAAAATAAATGATGGGTTTTTATGCAATTAAATTGATTTGAGAATATGAAGAAAAGATGACGAAAGAATCTAAAACTTAGAAGGAAAGCTTTTGATGATTATTGATTTTTTATGGCCGATGAAATTTTTCAGATGTTAAGGAAACAAATCTGGATGGCACGAATTTCACGGCTAAGAAGATTTACGGATTTTTTTTTTTTTAATGTCTTTGATTGCGCAGAGGATATTGGGATCTTTTGTTGTCCCCGCGTACGAAAAAACAGAGCCAGAGTATTTCGGAGAAAACCACAAAGATACCAACGAAAGGAATAATCTGGTGAGAATGAGAGAGAGAGAGAGAGAGAGAGAGAGAGAGGAAGAAGAAGAGAAGACGACCAAAAGAAAGCAAGGAGGAAAGGGAAATAAATTATTCCAATTATGAATAGTTGGATATTGAGACACCCAAAATTGGAAAGAATATTTTTTAAATTCTTTTTGTTTTTCATCTTTTCTCAATCAAAACTACATTTAAAACTCAACATATAACTTTATGATAATATTTTAAAATAGCATGTGACAAATTTAAATCTATTTTATCTTTTTTTTTTTGTCAGAGAAATAGCAAATAATCAATTAGAAAGCAAAATTAAAATGCCACAACCTTTTATTATCTTCCTTTAATGAAAAAAAAGGAAAAGACTTTTTCTCTTCCCGGATTTGGTATTCTTTTTTTTTAATAAATAGGATTACGTTTTAATGGGATGATAAGATTATGGTTAAATAGAATTAGTAAAAGAAGTGTTTGTATTGAACTCTGTTTTATACTTTTAGCAATGCCATATTTTGTTAAATTACATGGTTTTGGAGTATTAAAATTGAAGAAGTTATTACTTTTCAGACTTCGGGTTCCTCCTTCCCTCTAGAAATCTTGGCCACCTCCTGTTTGGACCATGTCCCCAATAATACCCCGGACTTCAATATGGATGCTTCCTCAATCGGATATTTAGGTGAGCCAAGGTTGGTGGTGTTTTAGGGATTTGAACGGTTAGTAAGATCTAATTAAAAACAGAGGAAAAGGTGTTAAAAACATAATGAAGGGTGGCAACATCATTCTTGTACTTGTACGAAGTATCATGATTAATAAAGCCACTTTGATAATTTTAATCTTAATCCAGCGTTGGAGCTTTTTGGTGACAAAAAGTGGTGATTCATATGGTTCTATTGTGTTTCCAACCATAAAGAAAACATAATATAAACAGATAATCGATCTAATAGAATGATATATTAAATTTTTAAATTAAGTTTCGGTTATATTGATAGAATCGTTCATAAATAAGATATCTGTAAAGATTCAAATTAGATTAATCAAAATATAGTTTTAGATATTGATAATAAAATAAATAAATAAATAAAGGACAATTCCTTTTCCAAATTGGTTATTTGTGATTGAGCTATTCAAGATGACCCTTCAATTTTCTATAAACAGGGTAAGAAAATTTTATTTATTAAATTTCAAGAATTTTATATATTAAGGTCTTGGACTACCTTGGGTTGAACTTTAAAAATCGATGTTCGTCGGGATTTAGGTATAAGAAGCTTTTATTCCTTAATTAACACACCTATGCACCAGCCTCGATTTGGTCTATTCAGAAATCCAGACGTTACCAACTTAATTATTTGAGGTGTGTCACATTTTATTACTTTTATATTCTTACTCCAATAAACAAAAAAAATATACTTCATGGTGGGCTTTAAATCCTTATGATGCATAGAAATTTTTCGGCACTAATGTTTCTCCGTTTTCAAAATATTTTTTATTTTTGAAACATTTCGACATATTAAATTAATTAATATGTATATAAAATTTCTTATATTTTTATATTTACATATTTTTTTTCATATTTAATGAATTAATTAATTATTTATTTATTTATTTATAATTTTTATTTTTATATTATTTGTCTTATTATTAATAATTACATATATGATTTTTATTAATTTTCATTATAAAATATAGCTATTTTATTATTTTTATAAAATAATTAATATTTATATTAAAAATTCTTATATTTTGATATTTATACATTTACCCACATTCATTTCATGTATTCCTACAAATACATTTCTCCGTTTCGTATCGATTTCTATTTTCCGTCTTTGTTTCCATTCAACCGAGCTTGTAATTAATGGACTGCATATAATTGATTATTAAAAAAAAGTGGGTTCTAATATGTCTAATTGATTAATTAATTTCATAAATTTTGACACTTTATCTAGTTTCTTATAAAATTAAAATAAAAAAGGAAAGAAAGAGAGAAAAAAAAAAAAGGAGATAAACCCCAAATTATCATCCTACTCATGCTGCAAGGATATTCCTCAAAACTAATATTGCCACCATAGAAATTGCTTTGTTTAGAAAGTTTAGTACTCACTGTTTCCCGGAAAAGATTTCAAGATTTATATGCTTCAGGTTGTCAATCAATACAGTTAGATCTGATAAATGCTTGCACCCAACCTTTTTGCATGAAGACAAGAAGATTTTTGGGCTTGGAAGTGACTTAATATCCATGCCTTACCTTTAAAAGAAATGAAAAATAACAGGGAAATTGTAGGCTTCTCTGTCTCCTCTCTCTCACGTCACGTGTAAAAATTTATAAGTGCAAATCAGTGTTAAGCATAAGGGTGTTGCAATTACTTAATATTTTAATAGATTACTGTAATATTTGAAAAATAACCGTTGTGGTTCAAATTATGATAACATTTGTAAGGATCGGACTACAATAATGGTTTGAATCAAAATAATATTTTATGATAGATAAAGAGCTAACGATGACATTCAAAATGGGCAACAGAACAGTTCGCCCCACCTCTCTGTCTGATTTTCCCCGGAAAAGAAGAAATCAGAAAAAAAAAATCTTGGATGAGTTTTGTCGGGTCTATTCTTGCCTCCATAGGGTACGCAATGTTGCTTTCTTAGGTTCTGCAGAAGAAAAGTAGTCGGTGGGTGAGTGTAAACTATAAGGTCCTATGCAATTTTGTTTTGTGTGGTCCAAATTTTGGCCTCATTTGTTGTGCATGTCTCACCATGATACCACCTCACCTTTTTTTTTTTTACGATATATGGAGTTTTACTCCAATTAATCTGATTCAAAAGAATTCTATTTAAGGAACAGTTCTCGTAGTATAACTTTTTTATTTTTAATTTTCAAATCCTAAATTTAATTAAAAGAATTAACACTCAAACCCACTAAACCGACTGTTCATCAATGATACCACCCCATCTTCCTTGCTGATTGTTTGGGAATGGAGAAGCGAAAGAAAATTAAATTTTATTTTATTTCCGGTGAAAATAGGGAATAAGACAGGGACTTGGCAAAGGGGTTAAACTGTTTTATGGCAATCTAAATGTTAGGTCAGCAAGTAACAAAAGATTTTCTCTTGTGGGTATAAGTCTAACGTACATTTCTCTTTCACAATGGCAAAAGTCCTGTGCGAATAATTCCAGTTGCCTAGAAGAATACAAGTTTTTACTTGAAATATGTACTTACACAAGTTTCGACTTCTTGCAAAAATTCCCTATGATGGAACTGATTTGGATATCTTAGCATGTGAACAGATCTTATGTAGTACTACTATTTACCTGACTAAAATCCAGTGAAAACACTGAAAACACTGAAAGTAAGCTCATTGCCGCAGGGGATCCCCAAATCAGAGCCGATCTTCTCTTCACTTCCACGAGCTTCATAAGCCATAAGATGGTTACTTTGTTACATACATGGCTCACATGCTGACACTAGCATACCTGAAGGTAAATGTGAAAGTACATGGCTCCTGTGCGAATTTTCATACTCTTTTGCTGATGTGAACTGCAATAGCATACCAGAAGCTTTACTTAAAATATCCTTCAACTCTAAGATTTTCTCTCCAAACATAAGGCTATTTCATCTAATCAAAGCAGCCAAAAAGCCATCACATGAATTTCTATTTGATATCGATCTTTAATCACATTCTAGTCCTCAAACCCGTCTGTAAAATGATGTCCTACTTCCAGATACAACTGGTTATTGCCACTCTCGCAATAGGCTGAATGAGGACACTTAAAACAAAATACGTTTGACTGATTTATCTTCTAAATTGCTCCTACGACAAAGGGGGTTACAAACGGATTTTTTTAAGATTTACCAAAGTTGGCAGTGCATTTAAACAAGCTCTCCACAAGAATGCTTCTACTTTGCAAGAAATTGCTAAAGCTCCAATTCAATTTCCAAACTTTACTACCGATTGAAATTGAGCTCTTAGCCTAACCACCTTTGATTTTGAGCAAATTACTTGCTACAGCATAAGCACTCTTCACCGAAAAAATTCCACTGCTTATCTTTTTCCGGACCAGATTATCGTGATGATCTATTAATACAAGCGGGATACTTTTTATTGTATCTTATTCCTCAGTCAGCTGTTCATTCCAAGAGAAATTGGCTTCATTTATAAGTGCTGCAACTGGGGTATCATGAATTAGAATTCACTTAGGGCTCTGAACTTTATAGGAAAGTGGTTTTGGCGACTATCTTTCAGACCAGATCCAATGGATTTTCCATTACCAACTCTTCATAAAAGGTTCGGTTGCAGCAGATTCCTCCCGGCTAGGATACTTAGCCATGTGATCAAGGTTCTGTTTCATTAGAATCTCACGACCAGCTTGGGATGCTAGCTTCTTCCATCCACTCACTTCCCTTGCTACCCACTCTCTCAGATACGGTAACATTTCTTTCCTGGACCTCCTAATCAAAGTTGGCAACCCGAGATATTTATTGTGACCTTCAAAACTGCAGATACTCAAACATTGCAACGCACCCTGTTTGATAAAAGGCTGGGTATTAGGACTAAAAAAGCACAGATGAGTTATGGTTGTTTATTTGTTGTCCTAAAGCCAACTCATAACCCCTCAAGATATCAGCCACCATTGTTGCATTCTCAATGTTTGCATCTAGAAAAAGCAAGTTGTCATTCACAAATAGCAAATGAGAGAGATGGACTTTTGTAGCTAATAGTTATGCCTTCCAATTTATTTGTGGTTTAGGGGTGACCCAATTTGATCAGTTTAATCCGATTTGACCTGGTTTGATTTTGGTGGGCCCTGGGTGGGGCCCACTTAAACAAGAACCCTAGTTTGAATTTGTGCATTCTTTCTGTGCTTATTGTTTATGTTATATGTGTATTGCACAAGACTGTCTGACTTGTATCTTTTGTGACCATGTATCGGATGGGCAAACTCATAACTTACTAAGATGCACTTTAAGTTTTTCCGACGAGAGAGAGAGAGAAGCTGTGATTAAGGAAATCATACACACACACAAACTTCAAGAGATCAAAAATAATATACTGCCCATTAGAACATGTCACTCCAATGAATAACATTATCCAAAGTTAGTTATCAAAAATACACATAATAATAAAGGATACAACGTTTTAATCAAACAAACCATATCAACTCAAATTATATAATTTCCATGGTGAAGGGTTTTTTTTTCTTGGTTATATGTAATATTGTTGTTAATTTTGAAATATTTGAAGCATCAAACTTATTGTAAACCAATTCAAAAAGGAAAACTTGCTTGATAATGACAATCCCAATTCGATTGCCTATCTAATCATGTCTTTATAAGCATTGTTTACTTTCAACAGGACATGTAATTTTGGTTTTTCTTTTCCTTGTTCAATTACTGGAACAATATTATGCAAAATATTCAAAAAAGAAAAAGGAAAAACATGGTGCAAGTGTGCAACTTTGAAGAAAATCCAGAGTTTACTGTAAAAACATCCCTTTTCTGGTTCTTTTTCTCTCCTTTAATTGCGGCAGCTGAAATGGCGAGTAATTCATATCATTTTTTTTTTTGGTTACACCAATCAGTATCAGTTTTTTGTCGGGCCCCTTTTTAGGGGAGCAGCTCTCATATCAACACCCTGTAAAATTGCTTTGATGGGAGAGAGATTTTGCTCCAATCTTTCCTTTTTTTTGTTTTCTAAGGATTAGGTTCGAGTCTTATTCCTATTTGTTGGGAAGGGATAAATATGTGCTATTTTCCATGTGATTCTTCCCCCGAAGAATCAATAATCACCAAAATACAACAATGTAGCTGTCCTACACTTGGTCTGGTGAAGTAAAACTCTTGTACTTAACTGTACAGCATACATCAGAACCCAAAAACGGGGGAATAGGGCATCACAGCTAACATTGTTTTTATTTGACTAATATGGACAAAGTAAGAATAATTCTACATCCAATGTCAAGAGTGTGTTGGAGGGCAATTAAAACCAGATTTGGACTCCGTGGGATCATGTAGGGTAGCTGGGAAGCACTTTTAAATAGATCTAGGAGTGTTTGACAAATCCAAGAGCAAGCCCTTTGAGCACTTTTAACTCGATCTAGTAACCCCCTTTTGACATCGTTGTATGGGATCTTACCCTTATCTGATGTTCAATTTGAATGAGTAATCCCTTCTCATAATAGTTTCATCGATGAGCTAATATCACGAACAGATTTAAACACACAAGCTTTGAAATATAATTTTGCAGAAAAACTTGAAACATAAAGAGATATATATGACTTAACAAACGAAGAGTCGCTCTTGTGGGATAGAGTATTAAATCGTTTAATCAACTCTCATGAAAAAGACTATACTTAGAAAGCTGCTCCCTAAATACTATCTTTTGCAGACATTCGAAGCAGATTTGTTGGAATATAGTTTCGGATATCAGTGGTGGAAAAATCTATATATATATGTATGACTTAAAACTTCAAACACTTTGGAAAATTCTCAATCAAATGTTGAGGCTTAGTTGTCAAATTGAAGACAAAGCAGAGAAATGTTGCCAACCGGCAAATGTAAAAAATGCTTCCATCTGTCAAAATAAATGATTTATATAATTGACCATGTGAGGCACACGATATCTAGAATTTGGAACCTCCTAATGGCATCATTTATGAAGGATATCCTAAAATAATTGAAAAGTCTTTCGTTTGACAACTCTATACCTACTCTAATCAAACATGGCTTATAATATCTCAATCACAATCACCAATAGAAACCAAGGAATACCAACAAAATAGCTGCTTAGACTATTGATCAAAAGATCAAAAACCTCTTTCTAAAAGCTATTTTGATTATAAACCACCGAAAGTAAAAGGAGGCGGATAAAATTCTTCCTTAAGATTTAGTGTGAGAAAAAGCTTACCAATAATAAAGAACAAGCCAGTGCTGAATCTTCTGCCACAGTATGGAGGCGTCCTTGTGATCCCTTTCATTGAAGTCATTGCAGATAAAGACTTTGGAATATCAGCAGGCCGTGAATCAATACGTGTAGTCGTTCACACAAATTTGATATAGATATCTCTAACAAGGAATCGCAGGGCTTGGCTAATCATGGCTCAATCACCAGGAGAGCAGAATTTGCCTTGGTTGTCATGTAGACTCAAAAAAGATAAGTGGCCCATAGGCAGCCTAGGAGTTCCACAAATAGCACCCCCTGGAGCATCAAGTCAGTTGTTCCTAGGCGTTTAGGTTTCAGAGAGATTCCCAAGGGACTTCTCACCCTGGTTCAACATGTCCATTGTCTAAAAACTTTTTTAAAAAATGGCTTAAAATATCCAAGTATTTCTTTAGACTCTAACAAAGATCATCTCTAAATAATTCGATGGCATGTTCAAAAAAGAAAATTTGAATACTATCTCCCTCAAATGTAGGAGATAGGAATCTTATTGTCATACCATGTTACTAAAAAATTTGAACCAGAGGAAAGTACTCTGTAACGAAAGAGCAAGAGCACATTAATAGATATAATATTCATGTGGAAGCATTGCTCAATGCAGGTATGCAAAGTGGGAGGGGTCCAGACCATTCCATCTCATGCATCACACAAGTTCTGCTACGCATGCACCGGAACATTGCCCAAGCAATCAATGGTAAACCTGTGGCTTCTAAAAGATTTGAGAAATGTATCCCAAAAAATTCAGGTTCTCAAGAACTCCAACTATACTACACCATGAAAATGGAACAAACAGCCAAGAAGCAATATTACACCTGACAGTTAACAAGAAAGAAACTTCTTCAATAGTACCATATAGCAAATTTTAAAAAATTTGAGGTGGCGCGTACTAAATCCCAGCATATTTTAAAAAAAGGAGCAACATATTGTGAAACCTATATGAGATACAGAAGAATAGGCTATTCTTTTTATTACATTCCGCTGACCAAGAGATATTGAAACTGCATAGATTATTTGTATTGTATCTACTACTCAGAGTTGAGATGGTGCCGGACATTGGTTAGATTGTGGCTTAAAATGATGTGTAGAAAGGTGAGTCCTGACAAATCAAGGCCATTTTAGCTCTAAAGAATAGTCCCACAATTCATAAAGGAGATTAAACTCCAATTTCCAGGAGAGTTTATAGTTCTTCATATAGCAATACACATAGATTTGGTCCCCAAGGGGATAGCCTGGTGGTTACGATACTCCTCCCCCAATCTTGAAATCCAGAGTTCGAATACTTGTGCAACAAAAAAAAAAAAATATCCACAGATTTGTTGCGGGATTATGGATTGCTATATTTGTGCAATGGCATTTTATTCTAGGTATTCACTAGTCTTTGGATGCAAGTCTAGCAAGAAACAAACCAATAGTGCTGTAAACCAGAAGAACAATAATTAATTTAATTTCAAAATTACATTACGAATTAATTTTCGATAGAGTCACCCCTTGTTTTCCAAAGATCATGCACAGTTACAGGCAAGTCTAAAAAACTTATGCAATAAGAGAAATATAGGCTGTACAAGAAAAAAGGGGGTTTCAGAAGGATTTTGTGAACCCCCTGAATAAGTTTCAGGAGAAATACCAAACACTTTTGTGCAATACCAAAAGAAACCTTTCAGGAGAAAAAAAAAATTGTGCGAAAACTTCTGTGCAATCTGATGACGCATCGTGGATGTTATTCTCACCATGAAAAATCTGACAAACAACATGTCACTTTTGCTTATTAACATCTGGTGAGATTTCTGGTGTAATGGTTTAAAAATTCTTTCAAATCTAATCTAATAGAATATAGCTGAGTGCCAGAGCTGGAAACTCCGCTTCGTGACTTTATTCCAGATCCTTCAAGGAATGGCACCTTCTTTTTGTTATTCCCTGATGCAAGAGGGCAATTCAGTCAGAAAGCAATCAAATTGGAGAGTATTTTTTTTTTTTTGGTACATCGGAGAGACTCGAACTTGAGACCTGTAAGGGAAAAGGGAACTATAGCTCATTGGCTCAGATTGGAGAGTATATCTCACTGAAGTATGGGTGTTGTCTTCACTGCATTCAGCTCAAAAAAGATCATGCATAATCTCATCTCATTTTGTCGCCAGTAGTTCCCACGTGAGCATTTTTCACCTTTGAAATGATGCAATCAATTATTATCTCTCACTACAATCTCTCTTTGCACAATCTTTTATATGAATGTTGTAGCAGTATGGCAGTCCGGACACACCTAGAGATTCAATGCTATATGTATTTTTGAGCCATGAGCACTAATTATATCAGCTCGCTGTAACTAAATAATGTCTTTCTTTTGCTCCTCATTAACATCATGGAGCCACTCCATTGCGTCAGGAACATGACCTTCATGTTCCATCTGCGCCAAGAGAACTTTGAGGGCCTTATATATTTTACTGTAATAAGGATGAGATTTATCCCCTGACACAAAAGCATGCATCTCATTCTTTACCTCAATCCAGCTGCAAGCTGGACTCTGTCTCATGCCCTTATCTCCCATCCTACTTCTCAACTTTGCTGCATCTTTCCATCTTCCAGCAGATGAATATATGTTGGACAAGAGAACATAAGCTCCTCTGTTTTCAGGATCGATCCTAAATATATTCTCTGCCACCTTTTCAGCAAAATCAATGTTCTTGTGGACTCTGCAAGCAGCTAAAAGTGTTGACCACACGCCGCCTGTAGGTTTCACAGGCATTTCAGATATGAAATCATAAGCTTCTTGCAGCCTCCCCGCTCGACCAAGGAGATCAGCCACTGCAGCACAGTGCTCTAACTCTGGAGCAATACCGAAATCATGAACCATGCTATTGAAATAATGCCAAGCTTCATCTACCAATCCAGCATGACTACAAGCAGTTAAAACTGCCACAAATGCCCCAGCATTAGGTTTTACACCTTCCATTTCCATACACTTAAACAAGAATATGGCATCGTGGGCATGCCCATGCAAAGCATAGGCCATAATTATGGCCGTCCATGAAACCATGTCATGCACTTCAACATGATCAAATATCCACCTAGCAATCCTGATATTCCCACATTTGGCATACATATCCACCAGAGAACTAGCTATAAAGACATTATCATCGAAAGCTTGCCTAATTATGTACCCATGGAGTTGCTTCCCCAAGTGTAATGTCGTCAAGTGTGCACAAGCAGGCATTACAGTTGAAAACGATACATATCCCGGCTTAATCCCAGCTTCCAACATCTGCCTAAAAAGCCTAAGACCTTCATCGAACATTCCGTTTTGCACACACCCTGCAACCAAAGAGTTCCATGAAATACTATCCTGTAGAGGTAAGTGATAGAACACTCGCCTTGAGTCTTCAATTCTAGTGCATTTAGCATACATGTCAATCAAGCCACTTCCAATGAACAAATCTTCATCAATCCCATGTCTTATAGCATACCCATGAATTTCCTTTCCCTTCAAAACATCCACATAATCAGAAAACATAGGAAGCACACTAGACATGGTAAAACAATCTGGCTTCATGTTAGCACGCCCCATGTCCCTAACCGACATCAATGCTTCCTTATACATCCCATTCCTTGCACACCCCGCTATAACAGTATTCCAAGAAACAATATCCCTTCTCGGCATCGTTTCAAACAGTTTCCTCACGCTATCAATATGAACACCATGAGTTCGTTGAGGACTTTCATCGATCGTTTCGAACACATAACCAGCTTTTACGCTTTTAACATTAACAGCTTGCAACTTTGAGTACAAATTCATAAGGGCATTACAAGTATACAGATCAAAATCCACACCATGGCGTATAATGCAACCATGAATAGACTCACCTAACTTTGAGTCCACTAAAGCCGCACAAGCTTTGACAACAATTGGGAACACATTTATATCTGGGTATATCCCAAAAGCTCTCATTCTCACAAAACAGGACAACGATTGTGAAAAAAGGCCATGGGAAGTGTACGATTTGATGAGTGACTTAAAAGCAAGAAATGAGGGTGAAGAGAGAGTGTTGAAGATGATAACGGATTCAGGCAAGAGAGGGAAGCTAGAGAAAATGGAGAGGATTGAAGAGGAGAGAGAATTGGAAATGGGTGATTTTGATTTTATGATTTGGGCATGGAGTTGTTTGGCTTGCGATTTGGTTGTGATTGTTGATGGGTTTTTTATGAGAGACTTTAAAAGTGCTTCTGTGGAAATCATTGGGTTTGAATTGTTCCATACAAGCCTCTTCTCATCTCACCATTGTATCGGTGAATAAACTCCTCTTCCACAATCAAATCAAAGTTTTCAGATCACTCAGCTGTGCAATTCAAACCAGAGAAAAAAGAGCCGCTGATGAGGCTTAAGCGTTTGAATTGCTGTTGAGTTCATCTCTCTCAGGGTTTCAACCTCTGCTCTTTTCATGTTATTCATTAATATAATTTTCTTACCACTTTTAAATAATACTTTAACTTAAATTCTTTTATAATAAAAATATCCTAATATAAAATAAGAAAAAATCTTTTAATTTTTGTTATTAATAAATTCAAAAATTAATTTATAATGAAAACATGAAAAAATATATATGAGATTTACAGTTGATTTCTTAAAAAAAATTATGATATATATATTAATTTAGTTCTAAAACAAATATTGTTTAGATTTAAGAAAATTAATACTCCAATACAACATGATTCTAACATTGCAAGATATATATATATATATAACAGAAGAATAATTATTAAATTTATTTCAAAATTACATTAAGAATTTATTTTAAATAGATTCACCCCTTGTTTTCCAAAGATCATGCACAACAGCCAAGTCTAAAAAAACTACTGCAATTAGAGAAATATAGGCAGTACAAGAAAAGTAAAAGAAAATGGAAAAAGCTTCAGGAGGATTTTGTGAACCCCTGAAGAAGTGCAAGCACTTTGGTTCAATCTGATGACGCGTCATGCATGTTGTTCTCACCATGAAAAATCAGACAAACAACATGTCACTTTTGCTTATTGGCATCTGGTGAGATTTCTGGTGTGTAATGGTTTAAAATTTCTTTCAAATCCAATCTAATAGCACCGTTTTTAGTCATTCCATGTTGCAACAGGGCAATTCAGTCAGAAAGCAATCAAATTGGAGGGTATGTATGTTGTCTTCACTGCATTCAGTTCAAAAAAGATCATGCATAATCTCTTCTAATTTTGTCGCCAGTAGTTCCCACGTGAGCATTTTCCACCTTTGAAATGATGCAATTGATTATTCTCTCACTAATATCTCTCTTTGCACAATCTTCTATATGAATTTTGTAGCAGTTTGGCAGTCTGGACACATCCGGAGATTCTCTGTTCTATGTAATTTTGAGCCAGGAGTGCTAATTATGCCCCGAGCTCGCTGTAATTAAATAATGTCTCTCTTTTGCTCCTCATCAACATCATGGAGCCCCTCCTTTTGTGTCAGGAACATAAACTTCATGTTCCATCTGCTCCATCGAGGGCCCTATATATTTTCTCGTGATAAGGATGAGATTTATCCCCCGACACAAAAGCATGCATCTCATTCTGTACTTCAATCCAGCTGCAACCTGGACTCTGTATCATGCCCTTATCTCTCATCCTACTACTCATCTTTGCTGCATCTTTCCATCTTCCAGCATCTGAATAAATGTTAGACGAGAGAACATAAGCTCCTATGTTTTCAGGATCGATTCTAAATATATTCTCTGCCAACTTTTCAGCAAAATCTATGTTCCTGTGGACTCTGCAAGCAACTATAAGTGTTCATCACACACCACCTGTAAGTTTCACAGGCATTTCAAATCACAAGCTTCTTGCAGCCTTCCCACTCAACCAAGGAGATCAGCCACTGCAGCACAGTGCTCTAACTCTGGAGCAATACCAAAATCATGAACCATGCTATTGAAATAATGCCAAACTTGATCTACCAATCCAGCATGACTACAAGCAATTAAAACTGCCACAAATGCCCAGGCATTAGGCTTTACACCTTCTATTTCCAGATGCTTAAATAAGAATATGGCATCATGGGCGTGCCCATGCAAAGCGTAGGCCATGATTATGGCCGTCCATGATACTATGTCATGCACTTCCATATGATCAAATATCCACCTAGCAATCCCGATGTTCCCACATTTGGCTTACACATGCACCAGAGAACTAGCTATAAAGACATTATCATCGAAAGCTTGCCTAATTATGTACCCGTGGATTTGCTTCCCCAAGTGTAATGTCGTCAAGGGTGCACAAGCAGGCATTATAGTTGAAAATGATACATGTCCAGGCTTAATCCCAGCCTTCAACATCTGCCTAAAAAGCCTAAGACCTTCAACGAACATTCCATTTTGCACACACCCTGCAACCAAGGAGTTCCATGAGATGCTATTCTGCAGAGGTAAGTGTAGAACTCTCGCCTTGAGTCTTCAATTCTAGTGCATTTAGCATACATGTCAATCAAGCCACTTCCAATGAACAAATCTACATCAAAACTATGTCTTATAGCATACCCGTGAATTTCCTGTCCCTTCAAAACATCCACAATCAGAAAACATAGCAAGCACACTCAGCATGGTAAAACAATCAGGCTTCAAGTTAGCACGCCCCATGTCCCTAACCGACATCAATGCTTCCTTATACATCCCATTCCGTGCACACCCTGCTATAACAGTATTCCAAGAAACAATACTCCTTCTCGGCATTGTTTCAAACACTTTCCTCACGCTATCAATATGAACGCCGTAATTTCGTTGAGGACTTTCATCGATCGTTGAGGATAAATAACCACCTTTTACGCTATTGACATTATCAGTTTGCAACTTTGAGTACATATTCATGAGTTATTCATTAATATAATTTTCTTACTACTTTTAAAATTTAATATTTTAACTTAAATTCCTAAATAATAAAAATATCTTAATATAAAATAAAAAAAATAAGCTTTTATAATAAAATATTAATAAACAAAAAATAATTAATAATAAAATATGAAAAAAATATTTATGAGATTTATGGTTGATAATATACACATATATATTAATTTAATTCTAAAACAAAGTTATTTAGATTTAAAAAAAAAATTAATAACCCAATACAACATAATTCTAACATTGCATGCATAAAATATTCATATTATCAACCTCACTTAATAAAATAAAAACATAATTATTATTGTCATATAAAAAAATAATTATATAAATGAATATACAATATAAAAGAGAGTTTAGTGGCGTAAAATGATTCATATAACTAACTTTACTTAGTGATATAAAGATTTGATTGTTGTTAATATATATATTTTTCATATTATTGATTGAATTATTATCATTATCTAGGGAGGACAATTAAAATTATAACCAATATCTATGTTTTGCTCTCTTTCCCCCTTGATGCTTAAATAGGTTTTTGGTGTTTGGGTTCAATTTTTATTCTCTGATTTTCATTTCTAATCTCAATTTTTATTACCTAAAAAAAGAAATAGAGTATTCGATTTTAATTTGTCCTCCTATTTTTATTCTCAACTAAATTATTATCTTTAAACCATGTCTACAGTTGCTTCAACTGTTTTTTCAACTATTTTTAATTTTGTTTTCTGAGAAAAAATATAAGGATCGACAAAAATTTATGAATTACTGAATTATATAGTAAGAAAAAGGAATTTAAAAACCTTTCCTGAATTATATAGTAAGAAAAAGGAATTTAAAAACCTTTCCTTACTTTTTTTTAATTTTAATATAAAACTCCCAAACACGCTAAATCATAATATACACATATTGAAAAAAAAAAAGATATAATTTCCCTAATTTCTTAACAATTTTTTTTATAGTTTTTTATGATAAACATCACTAATACTTTAATAAAATGTGACCTTTTAATTTATTACATCCCTGGAATAATTTCATTATTAAATATAAAAAATTCAAATAATGTGATTTTATTTATTATATCAATAAATTTTGACGCGATTTGAATAAACAGACACTAGTATTCTTTAAATAAGATATTGAGTTTGATTTTTATGTAAAAAATAAAAAAAAATACCAGAAGAGTTTTGTCCTTTAAGAGTTCAACATAATTCAAATCGGATTTAATCAGATTCAACGTAATTATCGGATACCGATAGCTTATCTTAAAATAGCTTCCGTCTAAATCGAATAGTTCGTTACAAAACACAATTACACCTAATACTATGATATTTTATATTAAAAAAGGAGGTATATAATTTTTTATTAGACAATAACATAAATTATTTTATCAGTCATAATTTATATATATATGTTATGCAATGCCATTATAAGCCACACCAAAAAAATATAGTACAAATGTTTTTATTAGTCATTATAAATAAGATAGTAGAATATTTTAAATTTTATTTCACTTAAACTATTGCTAACTATTATATTATAGAAAATTAATATAAAATTGCTAAATTTTTGCCCTTAGCAATTCAATGCTTGGGTCATCAACTTGTAATCTGTATTTCAATACCTTAATTAGGATTTTGCAACAAAATTGTATAAAATTTCAGCCACCACGACCGTTGGTAATGGAAGTTATTTCACTACTTGCTCTTTGTAATTCTTTTCTCCAAGGAGTAAGAAGAAAGAACAAGAAATCTTATGAATTATGAATTTTTAATTTTTTTTTATTTTCATCATCGGTATTCAAGATTTATCTAATTAATTCGGTTCGAATACCGTGAGGTCTTTTTTTGGAGTTGGCTCTTCCAAATCCTTTTTTACCATTTCCAGGGCTCCAACTCGAAATCTCTGGTTAAGAGAGTAGAGTATCTGATTACTTAATTCAAAGGAGTTTCGTAAATTATGAATTTTTAATTTCTTTACATAAATACAAGAAAACATAAAGCATTGAAATTTTCACAAGAGAAACTGAAAATTCATTGCAAGAAATAGCTGGATAATGTCTCACAATACCTTTCATTACATGACAGGTTATAAACCGTTCTATTTTTACTTCTAAATCAATTAAAATATTCTGATTAATATTTCTTATCTTATCTTTACCTTTTTCATATCAATAAATAAATATTTACATGATATCAGCGACACTATTTTCTTTTTAATTATTTCAATACTAAAAAGAGTTTATATACATCTATACACAATAATTTATAAATTCAGAAAATATTTTAACAAATAGTTGGATTTTATTTTATCCCAACACTTTAATAACTTTGTTTTTTTTTTTTTTTTGAAGACATGATGTAGGAGATTAAAAACTTTAAAAGTTTATAAATTATTTAAAATAAATTTCGTCAAATGGACTCTTAATCCGTTAAAAATTATGTTTCAGTAAAATATCTTATATTAAAACTTTAAAAATTGATTTACATATAAACGTCTATTAGGGATCGAACTTTCTATTTTAGGTAATATGGTTTTCAATTAATGCATGTCTCCCTAAAACTTCAAATCAGTTTCGAATTTCAGTATAATTTAACCATGTTTTGCCGTCGGATGATCTCTACAGGGAAGTAGACATGTCCTCGTTCCAATAGACATGTCCTCTTTCTACCTGACAGATAATAAATCTAATCGGATGAAATATTATATATTTTAATTAAATTTTAAATTCAAAACTTAAAAATATACAAATTATATCGAAAGAATTATCTTCTAAATAAAATCTCCAAAGACATTTGAACCGAATTACTTGGGACGTGACTCTGGATAACAGCAGTGGTTAAAAAAAGACATGTCCTCTTTCTCTCATGTGGAACGAGCATAAGGCCCGTATGGTCGGCTTTGAAGTCACCATACACAACATAATCCAATTTGACTCTGGTGTTTATTCTTCATTTTTATTTATTTATTTCGTGAAAATTGAAATTGGCAATACTAGCTAAGCTAGAGATGAGAAATCCAAAATCCTTTGTTTGTCTCGTGCAAAAGATAGCAACCACAGATGAAAAATGCACTAAATTCCAAGCCTGTCTATAAATTACACCAAATATTGTTCGACACAAACATCCAACTAGAATCTTAAAATGCTAAATATCTTCCACAAGATCGCTGTCCTCAAACTAGACAACAACGTAACAGGCTCCAAAGACATTGTCCCATTGGAGAACACGAAGAATTCCAATCCGATGGCACTCATCGAAGGTTTCTCAATCATCTTCTCTTTCGGGTGGGAGACCACAAGGTAAAAGCATTTTCTGCACAGATATAGAAGAATGAAAAGCACAGTGCATTAGATTTTCATAACAGCAGTTTAAACTAAAATAAAAGCTAAAGATGTTCATGTAATACTTGTCACAATGAACATGGACATGACAGAACCATTTCGCTGAATTCAGCGTTCTACATGGCTTACTTTGGTTGGATGTCAAAAGATTTCCTCTAAGATGAAATCATGCTGTCTGAATGTTTATGCTCTTAACACATTCTAATACTTTGGACAGCAAAAGGCTCAATATTGCATTAATGAATGATGTAGAGAAGAGCCTCCTTTATTTTGGGTGGGTAGGTTTCAGAAGGCAAAAAATGTCACTGCAATTGCCCTATTAGCAAAAACAAGAATGAGCCATGGAGTGTCACATGCAGAAGCAGGATCAGAGGGGTCAAAAATAGAATAGATCCACGAGATATACCAAAACTTTCTTATGGTACAAAGCCTCACGAAAGTGAACATTTTGTTAAATGGTTTTTTTTTTTTTTCTGTTAAATGTTTAAATTCAACATTTTTGCAACCTTCATAAAAAAACAGCAGCAACTTTTTAATAAAAAACCAAGGGGCCCATCTCTCTTTTCCAGACAATAAGAAAGTATGCAGTAGGCTTAGTCACTTGCATCCATCATCGAAGTCTAAGCCTAAGAAAAGGAGAAATATCCATGATGGTTGTTAGAAGCACCATTATCCACTCATAATTGCAACTAGAGCATATCAATGGAAACTGACATTTTTTAAGCACCAGATTTGAGGGTAATTCAACTGATCCTTTTCTCTTTTCTTTTTTTTTTTGGGGGGGGGGAGGAGGTGATCCTAAGGTGAATGGGGCCCATAAACCCCCATACCTGTTCCAGACGGGATTTAAACCCAGGTCCTGTAACCACCTCCTAGAGACTCTACCAGCAAAGTTCATCTGACAGTAGCGAATCATTTTTAACGGACAGGTTCTATCTCTTTCCTATTTGTTTCCAAATGGCTAGAAAATTTATAAATGTGACCTCAATCCACATTGAATATCTATAATTAGTAATGTGACCTAACTTTAGAAGTGTGTCTACTTTACTTTTAGTTGATTCAATAGTTTAGGTAATGTACTTCATTATACGGATGGTGTTCCCTACCTCCCCCTTCCTATTAGCAAAATCTCACCAACAACTAAAATTGAAGGACAAGCGCCAAACCTCAGCTTTAGTTCCCCACTCATATAGGATTGCAAAGGAATTAAATCACTAATTTGTATGGAGTTGACGGTTAGATTTCTTCATAAGTTAGTGACTTGTATCCTTTGCTTTGGAGGAGGTTCGGGTGGATCTGCCCCCTGAAACAGTGTTTTCTTTTTCTTTTTGATGGAAAAAGGACCCCTAAAACATTGTTTTAGCAAGCATTGGGATCTAACAAAACCATGTGAAAATTACATTAGAGATGTCGATGTATGAATTGTCATCCATATATTTTGGCTCTTTATAAGTTATAGGAGAATTTTCTTTTTGGTAACAGAGCTAGAACATGTCTCTGTTTGGTTATCTTTAAAAGCATTTGCAAATAGGTTTTGGGTATAGCATATGTTCTCCTCAAGCCTTTCTTCTTCTTTCTGTCTCTCTATTCTTTGAGGAGGGGTTAATGGTCAGAGGAAGGAGAAGGTGGATACAAATTGTGCAGGGACTGTACCTTACCAACCCAAACACCCATCTGTAATGACGCAATCCGCCCCGGCATCCATTCTTTATCGTTATGTGCCTAAAGTTGGCATTCTTCAACACGCTTTGTCTTATAGACTTTCTATCCTCTCCTATCCCCTACACCTCTAAGCATAGATTCCAATCAACCTGCAGGCTTGGTAGTATTTTCTCTTACAAAAAATTATAATGAATTTTTGTAAGCCCACAGGCTCCAATGCCATCTTACTGGGGGATTGCACTCCTAAGGAATATTTCTCTCTCCCCACTCCTTTTTTGTTTGGGTGGGGTGGGGTTGGGGGGGGGGGAGGTAAGGAAGAAGGGATTTTTACTATACATTCTTTCCCGCTATTCCTGTTAGGGAAAAGTGTAAGGGTTCGAAGAATTATATAGCAAGCCATCTTCTACCACCTGGCGGTTTTAGCTTAAAAAAATTTCCACTTATGCAAACAGAAAACATTTATCTACATAACTAGGTCGAAGCAAAATTGACCCTTTCTGCCTAAGGCATCTAATCGAACAGCAATCATGTAATCAACATGTAATCGGCATGCCAAATCTCAGGTTCTCAACACAAATTGAACAATAACATCAGTGAATGCCGCTCATGACATTAAAAAAAATGCAAAAATAAACTAACATTAAATAAGAAGCTTCAACAAGAAAACCAAACCTGCATAAAATTGTATCTCTCTCTTCCAACAGATTCATTTTCAGCTACAGCAAAATAGGCGAGAATTGGGTAATGTCCTACATAGGACGCAGAGCTATCACGCTGAATATTCACAGCCCACTCACTACAAATTCAAAAAATATTGAAAACCCATTACTTAAATCATCAAGCATCAGCAAAACAACATATGAATTCATATACTAAAACATAAAATTTGAAAGATTTTTCTTACAATCGATTCAAGTCGGCGTGTCCAGTTCCTACGTATTTAGCTTGGAGATGTTCGAGCTGAGAATTGATGTTGAATCTGTCACTGGCCTGCCCAGAATCACAAAGATGATTTAAGTTACGTGTCTTCTTAAATTAGGAAAGTTGAATTGGGAAAGTTAGGGTTTATGTCATTGAGTGCGAATTTCGGACAATAGAGCTAGGGTTTGGCCTTTGTGTTCTTAACCGTAGGAAACCGAAGATACGATTCCAGAGCTCTTACCTGCATCTTGATTTCTGAGAGAGAGGGGTTTCGTCAGGGTGAAGGGATTAACACGAACCGCCGTTCTTGGAGCCGGAACGGTGTTCAATTCGCTCTTATACAAACTATTTTTTTTCCCTAAAATAAGAAAAATGAAAATATTAATAGCAATTTGGGAAAAAAAATTCTCAGAAAAATGACTTTCAGAATAAAATAAAAAATACTTTTTTCTTTTATTTTTCTGGATGACAAGATTAGACAGACTTATTAAAAAAAATAGACATCATTTTACTTATTTCCCCAACAATGACAGGTATTTTCATTTTTTATAATTTTTTTTTACCACAATGATTACTTGTGAAACAAATGAAGTGTTTAATATTTTTTATTAACTCTATTAACGTGGATTTTGTAAAATTTGAACGCTTGATTTAGCACGAGTTAAAAATCCAAAACTCCCTTTTCAAATAATGATTTAGCAAGATTCTAATCCAATGGAAATATGGGTTTTGTGAATCAAATTCGTCAGATACCATTCGTATGACTAATTTTTTTATAATCAAGTCGTATGTAAAATTATATTTCGATTTATTTGATTCAAATATTATTAAATCCAATCGAAAAACACTCTCCTAACGTAAATTTTTATATTTACAAATTTTAAATATAAAATTTAATTAAAAGATCTAATACGCTTAACCATTAGGTCGAGGATCCGTTCTTCTCTTTCGATGGTCAATGAGATATCATGTGCTACTGCTATGCACCATTTCGGGAACATAGGATAATTTTTGACATTAAAAGCAAGCTTGGGCATGTGAACAATTTTGGCCGACTTCTTAGGTAAGCATGGTGCTCAACTGATGATATGTGCAAATGGTGGGACTACCTACCTTCAGGTATGCGACGCTGTTAGCAAACTCCATAATTTATGCAAGTGATAGAGAAATACAAATCTCTAACGAGAGAGAGAGAGATTCTTATTCTGGAATGTAAAATATTATGAAAAAATAGAATAGGTTTCTAAGGGTGGCAAGCATCAATCAAGCAGTACAACTAATTTCACAAATGAAAAAAGAAAAAAGATGGTATTTCTATCATTAACTCAATTTAAAAATGTAATTACATGACAAATTATCACAAGAGGGTTATAATACAACGTTGCTTTTGCACCACAAAGAAGACCAAAAGAATTACATCAAGGGTCAAAAAAAGAATTATACATTTACAAATGACCAACAACAAAGAAGAGATCCATCCAAGTCAATTAGTAACCCCCCTGAAAAATCTACTTTAACATACGAAACAAGAATGACACAAGGGCCTCACTTCAGAGGAGCCTTCTCCTCAATGGTTAGAAATTGGTTCTGCTTCTGAGCAACTTCTATTCGTGGAGGTAAGAGGTTGAGAAAACTCCCCAGTCTAGGTTGATTGGTGTCCTCACCCGTCTCATCATCTGCATCATGTTATTTCCAAGGCAAGATTAATTGAAACCTTTTATCTAAAAATGGCAAAAGCATCTCAGAATATTTGGGGATAACAATGAACATATAACTTCACAGAATTGAACTAAAAAGCTTTGTGACATCCGGTGCTATATCTGGAAAGTTCATCCAATGCATCATTCGAGTGTATTCTGTAGGACGACTTTGAATTAAAAATAAAATAAAATAAAATAAAAACTCTGTTCATGAAGGGAGAAAAGCTTTGAGGATACTCCATTCAATTTGTTTGATATTTGCCGGGAAAAAAGAAAAAAGAAAAGAATTTCCCTTTTCTTGTCTGCAGTAATAAAGGCAGGCATAAGGGTTGGGAAATGGCTAATATGCTTATGAACAAAATCACAATAAAGCAGAGCAGAGAATTGTGACCAGGCAAATAATGCTGGCAAACTGCCTATAACCAAATCTTACGGCTACTTTATTATGTGTTTCCAGAATAGCCGGAAAAATCCTTGTTCTTCTCCCTTTTCTTTTAAATTATGGAGCATTTAGTATTTTATATGAAATGGCTGTCCCTCAGCACAAACAGTAAAATGTGAATAAGACATTCCTATCAAAGAATGTTAAAAGGGGAGGTACCAAATAGGGTTTTGATGGATGGCCTCTTTGGTTTGGTGCTCTTCTTCTTCAATTCAGCTGGCAAAAAAGGGTCCCATGGTCATCAATCACAGAACAATAAAGCAACAAGAAATTAATTAGAGTATTAAAAAATAAACAAGAATTAATTAATAAAATACCATTATTCAATTGGAAAAAGATTAAAAATGATTCTACTATTTTGTTCTCAACATCAAAGTTATCAACAGAAACCAGCTTAACCACCACTATTTTTGGGTAATATAGATTGGCACTCCCTCGGTATTTTTCAATTTTTATTTTTTGAAGGTACCGCAACAGGCGGAAGCACATTGTCAAATAGCACACTAGGCAGGCACATGATGCCAGCTGGGAAGGAACTTGCAATCACATTGAAAGAAAACTTAAATTCAATACCAGATTAAGAGAAGGAAGAGCATACCTATTCCTGGAACTTGATGATCGTTTATAATTTCAAAATTTTTGTATGTATAACCCACAAAATTAATGTCCTTGGATGAAAGCATCTGCAGCAAAGTAGAAACACAAACAAAACAGTAAGCAATTTACCAAGCAATAAAAATATTGTGCAAAAGAAAGGTGGTGGGGATGCGGTGCTTGGAACATAGGTCCAACCACAATCATTAATTGGCTCAAGAAACAAAAACAAAAAATGTATACATAAAATTTATCCACCAACCTTCCTCCATGGGCCTGACTTTGAAGAAGTCTGAATCTGATCCTCAGTCTGCAACAGCAGAGAGCAAACATGAGAAAAGGAGAAATGCGAGGAACAAATAACGGGACATAGGATGCTATTAGAACAAAGAGTCACCAAATTTTTTACCTCTTCAAACTTCTCAAAATTTTGAGTATCCAATTCACCATTCACCTCAGGAATGAAAGCAGCTTCCATTTGATACAACTTATCCCACTGAACACCTTCAAACCAAGGATGTGCCTAAAATTGAGAAGGCAAAGGTTATTTCAGCATTTTTTAGGCAAGCCCAATATTTAGAAAGAATCAAAACACCCACACCTTTATTTCATCAGCACCCTTTGTTCCAAGCCTCTGGTCCACATTACACAAAAGTTTGCTAATAAGATCTTTTGCTTCTGGGGATAGCTTTGCCTCTTCTGGGAATTTCAAATGAGTTCTCCAGTTAACAATCTGCAGAAAAGAGTACAAGATTAAACGATGCAGTTTAACAAAGGAAACAAAAATTCGCAATCAGGCTGATGAAGTTCAAAACATTCTTAAGAAGTTAAAGGAAAAAAGAACATTTTGTGAAAGCAGAATTTGCATTTACAGACAAACATCACAATAGCTTGTGGAGAAGCACACATATTTGTTGGAACTTCTAGAAACAAAGAATTGGTGTACATGTTGAGAGAATACATTATGAGCTGGCTAAATTATGTAAGCATGGAAAAATGTATCATCCACTGCAAACACTACAACTGAATACTAAAACCTCACTAACAACCAGATGATGTGCCATCCACCGATATTTTATGGAAAGGAATGGTACTTGTCAGCTCTTGTGGGACCATGCTTCAGGTGTCTTTAGGACTGTTGCTTTAAGTGGCTCTCCTAAGAGATTTGCAATCTGTAATTTTTTAATATTCTCTTTGCTCTTGTATGAGGATGCTCCATCATCCTTTCTCTCCTACGAACATTTCTTTTTTCTATTAAAAAAAAGCGGAAAAGAACTGCCACTTGTTAAGGTGCCAAGAATATTCTAACATAAAATAAGCTCCCAATGTCTATCACCAAATTTGTGAATCTCTCTCATAGTTGAGGAACTTGGGCACGATCTAGGTCCTAGAACAGAACTTTCTATAGGTGTTCTCGCATTTAGATGCGTTATTTTGTCAATTATGACAGAAGAAGAGTTATGCAGCAACTTAGATCAAAATATTGCTTCAGAGTCATTAGTATAGAAGCCTTGACGAGGTTCTCAATAAGCAAAAACCATTGATTGATAGGCAGATTAATTCACATACAATGATTGCTAGGCCCATTTCCTAAACTGAACAAATGAAAAGTTAGAAGTAAAAAATAAAAAAAAAAATCATTTTTAGTCACAGCAGGGTTATTTATCTGGGATTATTTCTTTATTTATTTATTGGTTGGGAAGAGGGAGGGGGAGGTGATCTCTCATTTTTGTCTCCACCTTTTGTTCCCCCTTTTTAAGTGTCACAGGTCTAAAACACACCACTAAATGCATGATCCCAAAAGATTTATAAATTATGTAGAATTCATTAAATCAGTATCTATAACAAAGTGAAACAGATATAAGACAACAGTAAATGCAAAATAGAAAAGATTTAAGAGCATGCCAAGAACTTTAGGCAAGTTAAATTTAGTAACCAGAAAGGGAAGTAGTACTTCAAGAGTACCTTCCTACAAGTTGACATAGGCTCATCCGAATAGAATGGTGGATATCCAACAAGCATCTCATACATGATAGCACCAAGAGACCACCTAAAGAAATATGTCAAGAAAGGTCAGCAAAGAGTGTATCACAAAAATCAAGCGAGACATAATAAATACAATTGAAAAGACCAACCAGTCACATTCCATTCCATATCCTTTCTTCAATAAAACTTCAGGGGCAATATAGTCGGGAGTACCAACTGTTGAGTAAGCCTGCAGCATTCCATATAAAAGTTTCAAATAACTATTCATTAACCTTGGGCACTATTCAATCCATCCTCACAATAAAAATCTAGCAGACTATCAGGCAAATGGACCAAAGAGAAGGTGATTTTGGGTCATCCAACTCAGCCAAAAATGTTCCTTTTCTGTAGAATACTTGAAATAGTAAATATAGTGCAAATAACAGCGTAATAGAAAAGATATCATTTCTCATTCGAAGCAACAAGCTACTTGAAACTGAAAGCATTTGAGTCTTGCGCAATTAGGAACTCACAAGCATCCTCCTGTTCTTCTGCCAATGTTGCAGTTGCTCCTGCTGTGTTCGTTTTGGAGGTGCAGGCCGCCCATCACTTTGAAGAGCCCCACTAAGATTGCTTCTGAGAGAAAAATCCTTTTCTTGGAGATTACTGCAGTCTAGGGGTTTACATAGTCCAAAATCTGATAATTTCATGTGACCGTTTCTATCAAGAAGTAAATTGTCAGGCTTGATATCCCTGCAAAAAGTATAAAAAAGAAAAATTACTCTTCAAATAGTTAAGAAACATGAATGGGTATATTCCCAACAGCAACCCACTCAACAAACCTATGAATATAGTTATGCTTATGGATGGACTCAATGGCCAGAACTGTTTCTGCAACATAAAACCTGGCCTCATCCTCAGTCAATGTATCTTTTCGCATCAATAAAGTCATCATATCTCCTCCAGGAAGATATTCCATGATGAGATAAAGAAACTCTTCATCTTGAAAGGAACAGTAAAGCTTAACAATGCAATTGCTATCAACTTCAGCTAGAAGGTTCCTTTCAGCTTTGACGTGTTCAACCTGACCAAATTTTGAACCAAACTGTCTTTAGGGCATAGGGATCCAAAAATTAATATGGCCACATAGCAGATGGAACAAGATGTATACCTGGCCTCTGCGAAGCATCTCAGATTTCTTGAGCTTCTTCATTGCATATACATGTCCTGTCGTTTTCTCTCTACAAATTCTGACCTATAGCGGATAAGGAGAAAGATAACAAGAAACAACAAATGAAAAAAAAGTAAAAAATAAGAATTATTTATATGCTTTGAGTGGCAGAAAATAAAAATGCAACTCCACAGAAAATCTCAAGAAAAATGTAATCTTAATTAGGGCTTGTGGAAAAGGTATTCACGACTGATCACTTGTCAAAGGCTAACGGTGCAAAAGGACAGGAAGAAGCCAAAAGAGTATAGATGGTGGCATTAAGGAAGATTGAACCAGAAGTCCATAAATTCAAAAAATGCCTCCCTGATCTTCATCCTAAACCAAGAACTGAGATGAGTAATCTATTAATGAAGGTGTGCCTAGCCAAATAACATAAAGAGAATAAATCATCAAGCCAGCAGATTGTGAGAAGCTTTGCCAGATTTGATAGAGAAGGGGTGCAGAGCTCAAATAACAGCTACAGAATTTCTGAGCAATAGTTATCCAAGCAGAGTTAAAATGTACAAATCCATCAAATTTATGCCAAGGATAAGCTCTAAGGAGGTCCTTTGGAAAATCTCCCAATACACCCCCAGCTCCACCAGACACCAGTGGCAGGATAAATGCATGAATCTGACAAATGAAAATGCAGGCACATATGGTGACTAGAGGAGACCTTCAGGCTTCAAATGTAGTTGTTTCCATTCTAGAATATCAGTTTCGACAGCAGGTTAAGCATTGCAGGGACAAGGATGTGTCAGACAATCACTTAATATAAAAGTCATGATGACATGCTGAACTTGACAGAAAGAACAAACATGTGATAATTGTTAGAGCTACCATAAATAAGAAGTACCATTTTCCTTGCATAAGAAAAGATACATAATACCAATCCAATTAGTTCTCCATAATCCAAATAATGTACTAATGGCAAGTAAAACCGGGTGACTCACAGCAGAAATTGCACAATGCCCTTTCAATAGGAAGAATTACCTAAGAGATAATAAAAGATTATTTTAATGTATAAAGTCAAGACTGAAAGTAATACCTCCCCAAATGCACCCTTCCCTATCATTGTCAATGGTTCAAAATCATCAGCACCCATTTTATGCCTCTGAAGACGCATATACTCCGTTTCCTTCTTCTCCAAATACTTTAGTAAGTTGTTTTGCTCTTCCTCAGATACCTCAGCGTCAGCCAACTTCCTTTCCAGCATATTTCGTCTGGATGGAAGAGTTACCAGAAAATCCATCATTTAAAGTGCTTGAAATTCAGAACGATGGTGATAAAAATCTCAGTGATACTTTATCATGAAGTGGGGGAAAAGATCCTAAATGTTATAATACTTTATTATGTACCAACCCCTCCTGCAAACATGGACATCCAGTAAAAACGACGACAACACTTAAGGATCAATGACCATGAAATCATATAGATAGAAGGGGGGAAAGGAAAAAGGCTAATACAATTAGTCCCCCAAAAATATCTGATGAAATAAGTACATTACATGGGACCATATCAGGGCTGCTGACATGCTACTGCCTGACCATCAAGCAGATCAGCAGTTTCTTATAGCATCTTAGTCTTCAAAATGACAGGAAGACAAAAGACTGCTTATGTCTAGCTGCTTACTGGTGTGACCCAGAATATAACCTAAGGTCATTGAAATTGAAGACAATAGAACAACAAAGTCAATATTTTTATGTGAAAGAACTTATCATAATCATGATTTGTAAAATCTATGATGAGCATTACTACTCACAGCCCAGCCACATTGTTATCCTCAAACTTCAATCTTCAAAGTACACTGGTGGAAGTTCTATAAAACCCCACAATAAGCTCTGTTTATGTTACACATCCTCAAAGATTACAATTTCAGTTCCATAGTAGATGAATCCAGCAGTAGTTGAGCATTTCTGTAATAACATTGCCCTCAACTATAATAGAAACAACAAGAGCTTCTGCTATGAGTAAGACTAGTTGGCTACATTAGGAATGCAAACTCCAAAGCATAGATGCCACTAGCCACCCACATATTTGAAATGTGAACTTTTGTACAGATCCTCAAAGGCAGTCTCACTGAGATCTCAATGGAAATTTAGAATGTAAATATTGGAAGTCCAAAATCCAAACTGTAAAGGCCATCAGCCACTCATTCATCTCAAAGGTGAACTTCCATATAGCTTTTTCACAAGGAAAGAGCTTTCCAGGTTGTTATTGGTGTCCATTAATGCCTTTGATAGCAGTCCATTAATGTCATTAACAACACCAAAGGCGTTCAATCCAGAAATCTGACCATTGCAGACCCTTATTCATATCTGCATCACATATGAATTTCACAATCCTGAAATTCATACAGGATTTTTTTTTTTTTTTTGCACTCACTTATACCCACAAGGGAAGCCCATTTCTCACAATAGAAAACCTAAAATTTCCCTTCTTTAAGCTTGAAAGAAATATCCATTTGATTCAAAGAGTAACTAACAGCAAACTCCTCTTCATGGTAATAAATACTGAGAACAACAGAATGCCAAGATGCAGTTGCTTATAATACAAGACGTACATTGTTCTGTACGTGTGCTTCTGTGGAATCCTGATGTGGCAAAACAAATGTCCCTCTTGCTTTTCAACTCCAATTTTAGGTTCAAATATAATTCTGACATTCTCCAACAGGTACATAATTGAAAGCCCTAGATTCCTCCTATGGCTTGGAGCTTATAGTTTCATTTTCTATTTTATTTCTCAACGGGGTTCTTTTAAACTGTCCCCTCACAGGACTAGTGTACTATTAATCACCAAGGCTAATTACCAAGGACCATGAGCATGTAGTGTGCAAGGTAAGGTGGTCCTTGACACATCAAAAGAGACTGAAAAGGATAGTTGAGCAAGGACTATTTTTGGGAATATTGCAAAGAACTAATTGGTAATATCACCATTTTGATGTTTCCAAACCACCATATGTAGCTGGCTTGCAAAGTGAGGTCTTGAAATACTGAATTCACAATTTTGTGACTGGTTTAAAGGGATGAATTTTTATTCTTGACTTTTTTTTGTGAAATGGGGATTAAAGAAGGTAAGGATCCATGTCATTCCATCCCCTCATAGAAGCATATCACAGTGAAATAAAAATCCAATTTCCTAGTTGGGAGATAGATGGCCATGGTCTTCACCAACCTATTGTTGGTGATACCTGTGATTAAATTCATACAATCCCTTTGCAGAATTAATGAGATAGGTTAGGTAGACCAATCAAACATTTCAAGTGAAATATGAAGAGAATTCAATGGATCCCTCTCCAGTTTCTATTTTACATATGGCACCCATTCTAGGAAACTCTACAGAAGCATGATCACCACAATGAATAACAAAAACAACAATTGTCCAGCATCATTGGTATGATACAAGTTCAGGAGCATTAATAATATCTACAATCAAACCAACAACCCTATGACTTCTTTTATTGCAAAATTTCTTTTCTATAGTAAAGGGAAGCTGTGCCTTTTTAACCTTAATCTGGCACAAATTCAAAGGGAAATCCCTCTTTTGCTGCCATCTGTCCAAAGGCCTAGAAAACTGACAAAGATAATCCGACCATTGATGGCATATCTTCGTGCTACATTTTCACATATAGCAAACGACTATGCAAGTAAAATCGGAATTCTAATACGGGGAATAAACTATGAAGTCATTAACTACACAATTAAATTATCGCTAACAAAAGAGATTTAATATCATACCTTTCTTTCCTCTCCTGCAAGTTCTTCATCTGCTCCTTGTAGTGCTTTTCTATATACTGCTTGGCAGCTGCAACCTTCTGCTTGGTGACATTCGAAGGCGTCCCCTCGGATGCCGCAGTTTTTGCCCCTTCTTTCCCACTACTAGTGGCCTCCTTCCTCTTTGATGACTTGCCCTTATCCCTGGACTTAAATTTACAGAACCAGCTTCTTGCTGATTCCATTGTAATTGTCCCAAATTCACAAAACTAACACTCTGAATTCTTTAATCCAAATTCCCAATCACACAATACCCCCAACAATTCATCAAATTGAAAACTTTCAACTTCACAGCAACAGAAACTTGTAGATTGACTGCAATGTTCTGAATTCGCCAACAAACAGACCCAGATAAGAAGATAGATCAAATTCACTGTCAGTGTCATCAAAATTATATCCTTTTCTGAGTAGAAAACTGAATTACAAAACCAAATCAGTAAACAAATTCAACAGAGTTACTCATACCCACTGACACAATACTCCAAACAGAACAAACCCCAGATCTAGAAACCTTGCTAAGAACACAACAATGCCCAGATCATGTAAAAACCCTAAAATTGCGAAATTGAAATGCAATCAAGAGGGAGGGAGGGGGGAGAGAGAGAGTGTGTTACCGCGTGAAAAGGGAAGAGAGAGAAACTCTAAAAGAAAGACAGGAAAACAAAAGAACCCGCCATTCTGGCTTTAGAGTGGAACTAAAGAGACCAACTTTTATGGTCTGTGTGATGATGATAGATGTTGACAATGAATCCCAATGGTCTTTTCGTCAGTATAACTATATTAGCTCGCTCGCTCGCTCTCTCTCTCTCTCTCTCTCTCTTTCTCTCTCTCTCTCTCTTCTACGCTGTTATTTTTAAATCCCAACTTTATTTCCATGATCCGTTTTTTAAAAGAGAGAGAGAGAGAAGAGATATTGCATGTTCTTTCTGCCTTATTTTTAAGCTGTACTCAAATTCTGAGTTGGCCAATCGTGTCCCTTGGTAGAGGTTATCACAAAATGCCTCTTTCCAAATTTATTTGATTTCATCCATTTCAAAATAGTTTATTTAAATTATAATTACTATCTTTATTCTTAAGAAAAAAATCATAATTCACACATGTGAAATATAGCATGTCGGAAATAATGAGACGAATGTTACAATTTTTCAATACTAAATAATGTTCAAAAGGATGGATTTTAGTTTATAAGACAGAATCTCATCCTAAGGAAAATGAAGCATGTGAACCCCTTGGGAGACCCTATACCCCAACTTTGCAATAGCATCGACACATAAATTTCATTCTCTACGGACATATTGAACTTCTTGAATCAAGAGCCTTCAGAGTAACGCCCTACATTCATCCAATAAGAGAGAATTGGGACGGGAAATCAGGCTATGATTCTTCAAAGCCTTAACCACCGTTGAAGAATCAAGATCTCGAATTATCGAAAAAAAATGATGAACCATCAAGATTCAAAATTTCTCATAAATCGTATATAATTCGATAAGATCCTGATCAACAATTCTCAAATTATTGTTCAGCCCTTTTAATGGCTTCATTAGTTATCAGGGCAACCACAATTATTAATTTCTTCATGTATCATGATAACAAAATGTTACCATTTGAATTATAGTTAAGTTTATCTTCAAAAACTTAACTATAATACCTCTTATGACTCAGAAAATAACATCTTGGCCCACAGGAATGTAGTAATGATTCTCACGGGGGTGGAACGCATATGGAAGAATGTTCATGAAGTTATTAATGGAGAGATTTGATCCTAAATAGTTTGATAAGGACAACACAGTTCTAATTTGGTCAATTTGTAAATATTAAATGTCTAAATCAGCGTAGAAATTTCTTATATTTGCCCAAGATTTTTTTTTTTTTTTTTTTTTTTTTGGGGTCAAGCATTTAGGTGTGGAAGTTGTCCAACTGTTTGAAAGGCTGGACAATTGAATAAATAGGGTTAAATTCTTTACTTTTGATTTACCTAATTCAATTAATGTGAATAATTTGTTTTTAAAATTAATTTTTAAAACATGTATAATCTTATGATTCTTATAAGAGAGATTTGAACTCGAGATTTCTAAAAGAAAAAGAATGATATCAGTTGAATTAGTTCAAAACTCTTAATTTGATTCTTAATAAAATGATCTTTATATCAAAAAAAAATAAATAAAATGATCTCCTATTTACTTATTTATTAGTTTGGCAATAGACGAAATCAAAATTCTAACCATCTGTTTTTCAAGACAAGAATTACAAATCGTTCAGATAACTAATGCATTAACTCAGTATTAAAATTAATAAATTTGGAATATCAAAAATTATCATGTTGGATAATTTGGAAGAAAAACATTATTATGTTCCGGGCACCCGTTAAAAAATATATTTACTTTTATTTCTGTATTTGATGTTTATGGAATGTAAATAAATACGAATAGTATCATTAAGAATCATATATTTGAAAAGCTGTGATTTTTATCCATTACCCAGGGAAACAAGATGTGAAATATAGATCCTTCTTCAGCTTTTCTCTTTTTATTTTTTGGGAAAAAGTTATTAACAAAAAAGAAGAACTATCATATATCAAAAATCAAATATATTGTTGATGAGAGTAGCTTTATATATACTGCATTCAATATTTTATTATTTTACCGCAATCATCTATCTTATTTAAAGAAGAGAGTTGTATTTGATATTTACATAAAAGTTTAGTCTTGTATTTAGTAAATTTAGATAGAAAAAATAAATTTAAATTATTATTTAAATTTAAATTTATTCTTTAAAGAAAAGATGTAAAATTATGTGTATTTTTATTTTTGATTTAACAAAGAAGAAAATATTATTTAGTAATAAAAAAAATGGGTCCATTTTGGGGTTGACTGGCATCGCATAATTTAGTGCTCATTAAGGAGAGAAATTAATAAATAAAACAAATGGGGGGGGGAGGAAGTGAGAAGAAAACGCGTTAGAGGGAAGAGAACGCGTGCTGAGCTGGACCACTAAAGAAGAATAATGCAACGTTTGCTTTTGGTTCGCAGTCAAAGCCTTGAAATCCGCCTGCGTACATGCAATCCAGGTGTCACCATTACAACACCTCTTACTTCAAAAGTACAGATTTGGGGAATGGTGAGACTTTCTCACATCACAACAATACTCAATTACGTCATCAATACCCGTGTATTTAAAAAATATTAAGAAAAATAAAAAATCCCCTTTCTTCGACTAAATTAAATTTATTTTAAAAGACAAAATTTTTATTTTTTTATGTATAAAATTTAAATTTAAAATTTTATTTAAAAAGAATAAGTATAAAAAATTCTTAATCAGCTAAAAAAACCTTAGTATATTAACGCTGGAGGGTTCAGCTTGGGGGTAAGACGGTAGTTTCATCCTAAGCAAAATGACTATTTTATCCCTCTACTCTCTCTTTCTCTCGCAAATCTGTTATCCATTTTCTTCATCCTAGTCTAGGCTTTGCGTTCTTTCCCAGGCTGTCCTTTCATGCCACAATAGTGATAAGTCTAGTTTTTCTTTACGTTGTTAGAATTTGTAGCAATTGGACCACAGACAAATTATGTTTCATGGAGGAATTTAAAATATTTCACAATTAGAAACCTACCTGCGCCTAAGTCTTTCTGTCCCGTACTTGACCTCTAAAGCTTCCAAATCCCTCTGGGTGAAGTCGGTGATTGATGTGAACAAGCCCCCGGAGACATTGGCAAGAAGGGTGTCGAGAATCTGTCCTCTTCAAAGCATTTCATCTTCTTTGTTCGGCCATCCTTTCTCTCTTTTTTTTTTTTTGTTTTAATTCCTCGTTGCATCTGATTCTTCTCGTGTTTGTTTGGGAGGATCACTTAATTTTGGATCAAGAGCTGAGGCACCTTTGGGTACATTAAAAAAAATAAAAAAAATCATACTAATAATATGTGAGTTTAATAAGAAATCATTAAATTTTTTAATTAAATTTTTAAATTTAAATATTTAAAATAAAAAAATCGATATTAAAAAAGATAATTTATTAATCAAGTTTTATAATTATTTAAATCAAATTAATCAAATTTTTAAATATCGACAGTAAAATTAAACAAATTATCTTATTGTGGTCGGAGACGTTTGTTAAGTGGAATCAATTTAGCCTCATAATATCCATGTTTATTACTTTAAATGTAGCTTCTATCCATGATTCTATTGGAATATTACTTTAAAATTCCTATGTATATAAAGTGCTAGCTTTTTCTCTTTTTCTCTTTGCATTTTTTGACTATTTTTTTTTCCGTCCTTCATTTTTACGAGACCACACTTTATTTTTTTGAGACCCCGCATTTTTTGCTGAAGGCACTTACTATAGCTATTTGTTCATCCTATATTTTTGGGACCCCACAATTTTTTTTATTCAATTTATTACACTTTTTTGTTTTGACCCAGTTTTTTTTTTTCTTTTTGCTTGGGTACTTCATTTTTTTTTACCACATTTTGGTTTTTTTTTCATTCTTTTTTTTTTTGGGTTCTTCATTTTTATGGGATCATATTATATTTTTTTGTTTAAGTTTTTGTACTTTTTTCATTTTACCTTTTTTATTTGAACACATGTTCTTTTTTTTATTGTTTCGTTGGAATCCTTGTGCTTTTTTTTTTACCCTTTTTTTGGTGCTTGGGCCCTTCATTGTTATGGGACCACAGTTTTTTTTTTTTTTTTTTTATTCAATTCCTTCTATTTTTTTTTTGAACTTTCTTTTATTTAAATCTTTCATCTTTTAAGAATATAAATTTTTCCTTTTTTTGGTACCACGAATGATTGTCCCTTTATTTTTAAATCATAATTTTTTTCCATTCAACTATTTACTCTTTTAATTTTTTAACCCAATTTTTTTTCACTTAAATCTTTTATTTTTTTGAGATATTGGTTTTTCCCTTTTACTTTCTCAGCTTCACTGATAGTCGTTCATTTATTTTTACATCACAATTTTTAATTTCAAGTCTTTAATCTTTTTTTGACTCAATTTTTTCCCTCAAGTCATTCATTTTTTTAAAACATAGATTTTTCTCTTTTCTTTGGTCCCACTTGTCTACTCAAGTCCTTTTTTCCCAGATTTTTTTTTTCACTTTAGTCCTTTGTTTTTAATACATATATTTTTTTTTAATTTCTGATCGTTCATTTATTTTTAAATCATAATTTTTTATTTTTTCCTCCTAGATAGTCATTTTTTCTATTTCTATTATCTTTTTACTCTACTTATTATCCTTTTTTACCTCATTTGTTGGTTTTTTTTGAATTCCAATTATTAGACTTTTTTTGTCACTAATATATGCTGTATTTTTTACTACATTAGACAATAATTTATTTCAGATATTAAGTTAATTCTAAATCTTACAAATATTTATATAGTAAAAAATACAATTCACATCTTATAGATTTTTGCGCATTCGCACGGACAATAACTAGTTATTATATAAAAAGAATTTGTCAAAAAAACACAATTTACAATAATATGAGACAATTTGACAACAGCAAATAACACTTTTCTTAAGGTGAGATATTTACCATTATTTAGAAAGTTCGTTAAAAGGTTTATGATAAATCATTGGGATAGAATTAAATTATGAAATTTATAATTACAAAATTGAGAATTTTCATAAAAGTTTTTAAAAGAATTTGTATTGAGAGTCTGGGAGAGAGGAAGAGAAAAAATTGTAAATGAAAAACGTTGTTAGCTCTATTTATTGATAATAAAAGGGTTATGAAACATATTCATTCATGGAGGTACCTTTAACTTATGCTAACGTAAATTTTTAATTTTAAATAGTCACAGAATTTGGTTATAATAATTATGGATCCTATTATTAATTCTTAAGTCCCCTCTTCATATAAAAAAATAAATTTATTTTTCTCTTTAAAATTAAATACGTTAGTTTTTTTGGTTTGAAAAAAAAAATTGATTTATTTAAAATTTTCTCTCTAGAAGTATTGATTTTGAATTTTCTCTCACTAAAAAGAATAAATTTAGTTTCCCTTTTTCAAAAATTAAAAACATCAATTTTCTTTCTAGAATTAAACGTATTAATTTTTGTTATCTGAAAAATCAATTTATTTTATAGTTTCTCTTTACAAACAGTTTTTTTTTTTTTTCTTTCTAAAACTAAACATACGAATTTTCTATCTTTAAAAAATTATTTTAAAATTGTTCTCTCCAAAGTATGGCTTCAAAATTTTCTCTCTTAAAAAGTTAAATTTAATTTATCTTTCTCCGAAACTAAACATAAACACATTAATTTTTCTCTAAAAGTGTTAGCAAGAAAGTCAAGAGAAATGGAACTCTTGTGGGGGCGAAATTACTTCAAAGAAAATTGTAGTTGCCATTTGATTGGTAGTAATTCCGAGAGAATAATACAAGCACTCAATGCTAGCTACTTGCCATATGAGGACACCCATAATTTTCATCTACCCTTTTCATTTCACATTTAAATGTGTACAATGCCAAGCCATTAAGCCAAGGAAGGATTGCCCTAATGTTGTAAAAAATGGCACAGTGATACATTTTCATCTTCTAATTGATCACTAAAGAGAAATGGCTTAAAAGTCTATAAACAAATTTATCGTAAGATTTTTTCTTTTGAAAATAGGATTTTGAGAATTATACTTGAAACATCGAGAAAGAACCGATGAGTTTTAGCTCAAGTAGTATCAATCCCTTTATAGGTTTAGGTTCAAGTCTCACTATGAATAAAAAAAAAATAAAACATGAACAATAAAGGGAAAGGGAAGAAAGAAAGGAAGCGGGAGTACATGAAAGGGGATAAAGTTTGAAAAAGTGGGCAAATGTAACATGGACAGATTGAGTATAGGAGAGTGGTGTAGTGGGGACTCCCTTGCAATGGGGGCATCATGGGGATCATAATTCAATCTTTTAGGTAGACATCAATTCAAAGAAGAGGAGGGGGGGGGGGAAGGGCATCAATTCAAAGGAAGAACGAAAAACAATATATGATGTGGGGTTGATTTATACCATAATTTGTCAAATTGGGCCACTTGATTTGACCTTTCTTGTCAATTTTAGATCGAAAATGCCAGCTCTATGTCCCTCTAATTTGGACCTGGGGTGCATTCCAAAATCCACCTCGGGCATCCAATTCCAATTATTATCCACAGTATTTGTGATGGATCCAAGAATTGTGCCCTTTGATTTAGGGTTAGTGAGGAAAGATGTAGCTAGATTTATGAAGAAACGTTGCCTAAAGTCAATACGGTGGTAACATGACCCTTTTCGCGCCATTTCTAGCACTTTAATGAGAGAGAGGGGGGGCGGGGGAGAGAGAGAGAGAGAGAGAGAGAGACTTCTGATTTCCAAACGCAAAGATGACCAAAGAGGGAATTGTACAATAAGCACATTTGACTGCAATTTATTTATGAGAGAGAAAGAGAGAGAGACTTTATTTACGAGTGAAACTATAATATGCGTAGAGGACAAAAACACCTACATTTCATAGAAATCGCGATAGAAAAACAAAAACAAAGAACAAGGGAAGAACATGGGGAAGAATATGGTGTCTAAGATGAGACATAAGAGTGGTTTTTCTTTTTTTTTTTTTAGTGTTCTTGTTTGAAGTCACCATCCAATATCTCAAATTTTACTTAAATTAATTTACGTCGATATATAATCAGGCCCCATTTGGGAATAGATTTTTCAATGTGATTTCTTTTTTTCTAGGATGAGAGTATGGTTAAAGAGTTATCAGTGCCCTTCCTGCTGAGCAAATCAAGGTTGGTACGAGACATAAGAGTCTGTGGCTATGGGGAGGCACCATGTGTCCCGAGACAGGGACTCCGTGGTCCTACTACGGTCTACAATCTACATTGCCAATTTGCCAACATCATTAATATTAAACAACGGCTCATCTACGCAACGGCTCTCTCTCTCTCTCTCTCTCTCTCTCTCTCTCTCTCTCTGAATGCGAGTTGTTTACTTCTCATATTTTATCACATAATTTTTTCTGAACTTGAGCCAAAGAAAATTGTTTAATATTTTTAAGACAATTAAACTTGTGAAATTTCAAGAAAAAATTTCTTTTCGAAGGATAAAAAGCAAATTTTCGTTCTCTTTTCCTTTTTTTTTTCTTTAGCTAGGAGAGGCTAACTTTTCTAGTGGGCAATAGTAGAAATGGACTTCAACGTGGCTAGGTTGTGAACTACTGTAACAACTACTAACCATAGGGTTAGTAGTTAATTATAATCAATAGGAATAGTTAGTGGTTAATTGTAATTGTTAGATTGGTTAGTAGTTAACAAGTTGGTTAGTAATAGAATTAGTATAAATAGTAGTCTTTACAACATATAATGGATATATTGAAATATTATTGAAATCTCTCTCTCTTGTATTCTCTTTCTCTCTAAATCTCTCTCTCTCTCTATATTTTCTCCCCCTAATCTCTCTCCTTCTCTTGATCTCATTCTCTCTTCCTCTCTTTCTTTAGTTGGTCCATGACAAATTGGTATCAGAGCACACGATTCTTGGTATAATCCATGGCGGAAGATGATTTGAGCAAAAGAATTGACGCTATTATGGCACGCATTGATGACAAATTCAACATTATAATGAAAAGGTTTGGTATCAATGAACATATCCAAACTTTGGTGGAAAAAAAGCAAGAAAATGAAAAGATATTGGAAAGCAACAAAACAAATCAAATGGTAGAAGACGCAATGCCAAAATTTATGGAAAAGCAAGGTATTGAATCACTTTCTAAACCCCTCATTTTATCTACTCCTAGTGAAGAAATGTTGAGAGTAGAAGAATTTCAAATGTTCAAGAAAGAAGGATCTTGCATGATCAAGAAAGAAGGATCTTGCATGATCAAGAAAGAAGGATCTTGCATAATCAAGAAAGAAGGATCTTGCATGATCAATAAAGAAGGGTTTTGCATGTCCAAGAAAGAAGTTGTTAATTATGGGTTCTTGTCAATTCCTAAGTTTGAATTTTCGGTATTCATCGGACAAAATTTTTCACCAAGAAAAAGTTCAAGAAAAGTGTCTTTCAAGCTTCTTCACCTCTATTTTTCTCCAACCATTCTTATTGCAACTCAAATTTCATACATTGTTCGTCTCCATCACCTTATCTCTCAACACAAATGCAAACCTTGGTTCAAGATTCATTGATTCAAGATCTTAATTCTTGGTTTTCCATCCTTGAGGACAAGAATGTATTCAAGGGGGGAAGTATTGTAACAACTACTAACCATAGGGTTAGTAGTTAATCATAGTCAATAGGAATAGTTAGTGGTTAATTGTAATTGTTAGATTGGTTAGTAGTTAATAAGTTGGTTAGTAATAGAATTAATATAAATAGTAGTCTTTACAACATATAATGGATATATTGAAATATTATTGAAATCTCTCTCTCTTGTATTCTCTTTCTCTCTAAATCTCTCTCTCTCTCTATATTTTCTCCCCCTAATCTCTCTCCTTCTCTTGATCTCATTCTCTCTTCCTCTCTTTCTTTAGTTGGTCCATGACAACTACCACCTCTTGCATTGGGCAGAGTTAGGAGGCTGCGCTTTCTTTGGTTTTTTTTTTTTTTTTTTTTAGTCATTACTAGATTTTTTCTTTATTACAAGGAGAGGCAGATATGATCTCGATCTCATTTCAGTCGAAAAAAGTAAGTTTTTGGTACCATTGAATCCAAGAACTCTGGGTTGTCTACTAAACTTGAGCATGAGCTAACCAACCTTTAAGTCATGCTAAATGTAGAAAGCTTTTTTCGAACTTCAATTCGGTTTGGCTGGCCTGCTCAATGCTCATACGTACATATACACATACATACATACATACATACATACATATATATATATAGCTATTAATAGACAATTAATCTAATAGAAAAAACGTTAAATCCTTTAATTAAGTTTTGATTTTAAATTTTGATAATATAAAGAATTACGTCCGAAAGATATCTTCTATATCAAGGATCCGAAAGCTCAAGCCAAATTGATCACTCCGGATACCATTGGTCAAGTACCCAAACAAAAAAGAAGGAACTAATTTAACAATTATGCCACATCTCTTGCGAGAATAGGGTTGAAGGAGTTGCTAGATTATTTCCATATTGCTTAGCCGACTAAGTTTCCTAATTCCTCTTTGAAAAGTAAAAAGCGTAGGAGCAGCCATGGATTTTTCTAACATTAGAATTTTATATATAGCCGTGGATTTTTCTATTGTTCGAATTATATATATATATATATATATATATATATATATATATATATATATATATATATATATCGTATTCTCTTTCAGAAGCTATAGATTTCTTAAGTTCAAAGGAAGGCTGCGTACGGTACATGCCTCACCACACATCCAATGCAAATGGGGGGCCAATGCACAACAAATAACTGCCTAGCCATCAATTATATTGACACAAAACGAGGAGACCATGACCCAAAAACCATTTGCTTTGGGAAAAAAGTGTGGGGAGGGTTTTGTCCAACTTATTCCATAAGAATAAAGACAGGCAGAGCATGTGCCAATTGTTTGAATGCATTTATGCGGCTTTACATGGCATCCCTAATAATGAGGGGCAATAACAGCTATCTTCAGGGGGACTTATGGACATGATGACCGCTATTGGTTCCTTTTGAGAGAACACATTCTTGTTAGAAAAAAACTCATAGACAAGATGGTCTCAGAATTCTGAGGCTGATGATCCATTAGAAAGATAAGTAAAATTTATAATTTATATCTCTAACACTCGTGAACTCCATGACTATACCAATTCATAACATATTAGAAATCGTTATCATCAATTTATACTTTCCTATCATGCATAAATTAAATAAATTACTCTTACTCGTTTTGTAGCATCACATACATATTAAAATTAGTAATTCAGCCCAATTATAAGCCCGAAGTTAAAACTCATTAACTAAAAGAGACAGGTTTGAGCTCACCATAACTCGCGCCAGTGGTGAATTTTATTATTATTATTATTGGTGTTTGATTACCGATATTTAAAAATTCGACAAATTTAATTCGACTAGTTGTGTAACCCAATTTAAGAGATTGACTATCTCAACACCTGTTTTTCCATTCTTAAAAGTTAACTCTAACTATTGATTATGAAAATTTAGTACCTTATCACTAGATTCATAAGGCGTTAGTAGTGATCAAGAAAAATAAAAGATTATAATTTCAACTGAAATTAATAGATAGTTGGGTTAATAGGATGTGGTGTTAGATCGTTTAATCAAATTTTCGAGTTTAACTCGTAACTTGAATATGCCAAAAACTATATTGGGAGGGTAACCCTCTTAATGGGCACTGTAAATTCCGAATCGGATTAAACGAAATATAACTCCAAATACCGATTGGTATAAAAAAAAAAAATTCAACCGGATAATGGCTCTCTTCGCCAAATTTTCCATCATGCACAATTTGATATATGACAGAGTACAGTCTTATATATATATATATATATATATATATATATATATATATAAGCCTCTATATATTGAAAAATACTATTTAGTGGGTTAATTCTAGCTGCATTTTTATTTCGTTTTATTTATTTATTTATTTTTTCTGATAAAGAGGGCAAAAGCCCAACCGCAGAAAACAACAGTACATTACTCCAAACACCTCCGCATCATACCTATGTCTGCTCGACTTTTGTGAGTGGAGCACCACCATCTCACGGCTCGAAATCCCAACAGCCCAAACCAACGAATTGATATATTGATTAACCTCCTTGATTATATGAGAAACATATTTAGATTTTGTCCCGTCATGGGTTGTATAAATTAACCTCTTATAAATTGTTTATTATTTTATGATAAATTATTTATGTAATAATTCAATGATTTATTGTGAAAAGGTTTTTTAGGTTTATTTATTTATGAGGTAGAAGACTTTGCCAGTGAAACCCACTAACATGTTATAATGGTTTTATGGTGGAAAAAGATAATAGTTGAGATGGAGAGCGTGTGATCTCAGTGCCACCATTGGAGTAGAATCCAAACATGTTCCCATCTTAATACCCTTTGGCTGCAGTTACAAGCGAGGAGCTCGGCGCTTAGCACCAGGGATTATATCAATACTCAAAATTCGACGACTTCCAACCCATTGTATCGAGTTAAATATTTTTACTGCTTGATCAAGACTGTGTACCATATCAAATTTTACTGTTGATATTAAATTTTATATCGAATAATTCAATTTTCTAAATATGAGAACTTTTCATCTTAATAACTAGTTTTTAAGGTAGAAATCAGGTTCTCCCCAAACGTAGAACCATCTGCCTTATCTTCTAACAGCTGAACCATTATTTTTGTAGTATAAACAATGGCCCATCAAAGTGTTTTAAAAAAATAGAATAAAAAATATATATCAAAATTCTCGTTATTTAAAAGAATTTTAAAATCAACACACAATCGACTTAATAGATAAGGATGTTGGGTTACTTGACCTGGCATTGGATTCAAAATTTGAAATGAAAAACATTATATTGAAAAACTTTTTCTAAATTGGAGCTAATAATGTTTGAACTGGGTTAATCGGTTCATCACGAAAAAAAGAAAAAAAAAAAAAAAAAGGAGAGGGAGAGCATCAAAGGCAAAAGGGTTGACCCTTGGGGGGAGAACAGAAAGGCCATGCCTGTGTTGGGCCCCTTAAAGCCCTTGCAGTTGCCCCAATGGGTAGGCCTACAAAAACAGGCCACAAGCTAGCAGAAGGCACGATATCTTGGTGGAGACTTAATCTTTGTCAAAGATTATGTATCATTTATAAATAATATAGTAAACCAAATGTCCCAGTGTGAGAAGGATTCTACGTCTCTTAATCAAGTGCTGGGTTGAGCCTCCTTGGGAACGGAAAAGACTATTTTGGGAGACCTCCCCCTCTATAGAAAATCCGACAGTCAAGTCGACCAGAATTAATCAGAACGAAGCTCCAGATACTGGGATAGGGACAAAAAAAAATAATCAAGCAAGTTAATTGAAACAATTACACTGGAGAAACCTATTATCTTATTTTGACACCACTCATGCCTCCCAGGTCTGGGCCGGTAGTTTTGTAGTCTTCATTTTTTTAGGCTTTGGCCATCCCCTTACTACCTCAAAAAAAATTTTCTTTTTTTATTTTTTTATTTTTTTTTATACTATACCAATCGATATCCGGAGTCATACTCTAACCACCGTTATTGTTTTTTTTTTTTTTTTACTTTTTATTGTTTAGCATTTCGCTAGAAACAGGATAATTGTTCAAAATTAAATATTTCATATTAAATTAGAGCCGTCATGATAAACATTTCAAGAGTAGTAGCAATTAGTAGAAAAAGGAAAAAACCTTTTTAGGATTGATTGGGGGCTATTAAAAAGGTTTGTGATTAAATGCGGGATTGTTTTGATGAAATCAACTCCCCCCCCCCCCCCAAAAAAGCACTTAGTACCCAAAAAAAAAAAATCCTAAAGAAACGAAAGAAGAAGATGATGATGAAGATGAAGCGGGGGAGGGATCAAAAAGATAAACTAGGGAAGAAAAAGAAGATGATGATGAAGAAGATGAAGGGGCAAAAAAATCCTTTTTATGATTGAAAGATGGCTAAAAATTCTTCATCCTTTCACTTAATATTTAGCACCCAAAATAAAAAAGAGGAACAAGAAATCCTTTGTGATTGGCAGAAAAAGCTGATGGTAGGGAAACATGAGACAAATTGTAACTGGCATCCTATAAGCGACAACCGTCGGGCAGGTGTCCTATCAGCAACACTGGCACTAGAAACCCTAAGTTGTCTTCTCGTGTCGTAAAATCCAAAAATTATTGTCCTCGGCATGAGTAACAAGCTCACGCCACTAAGTTGGACACTGATCGAGTTCTCCAAACGTTTTACCAGTACTACATATTTGGGGACTCTTGAACCCGTGGGATGAGAATAAGTTTCATGCCAAACAATTCTATAAGTGTGATAAATTAAAAAAGATTCACTCTTTCTTGAAATGTATTATTTTTTTTCCGTAGATGGAATAATCGTTTTCATCTTTTAATTAGGTTAGAAGTTTAACTCCCTCTAAATATGAAAAAAATAATGTTGAGAAACTCACTCTCATAAAATGAATCTTGCAGTGATCGATACACATTAGTTGAAATGAAACTCTAAATACTAAGTGGTGACCAAGCTATAATAACAAAAAAAAAAGAATGTGTTATTTTGAGATTTTTTTAGTCCAGATAATACTATTCTAGTAATTTTGTCACATAACCTTAACTTTTTTCTTTTTGTTTCTATCACGGGTATCCAAAGTTATATTTCAATTAATTCAACTCGAGTATTTATGAAACTTTATTTAGAAAATGATTCTTTCAATGTAATATTTTCTATTTTTAAGTTTTAAATATAAGATTTGATTAAAAATTTTAACATTTCATCCCACTATACAGACTGTTAATTGATATCTTAACTTTGATATATGCTCGAGTTCTTACTAAAATCAAAATCCTCAAACATAGGCCCTATCGATCTCTAAAACTATTGACAATCGTTGAATTTATGGATAACAAGAAAATCATATTAATATCCAAAACTATTACGAGTCAAACTTCTCTTTGTTTGCCTAAAATGCATGATTTATGTATCTTCTGTGCCATTATGCATACATGACAAGGTTACAGGTGTGTATATACATATAATTTTACGTGTCGTGTTACTATAAGGCACCAGATTTAGGCAGAGACTATCCTATAAATAATTCAAAAGCAAACTACTTAATATAACCAAAAAAATGTTGATGGTAGGCAACAACAGGGTGTGGCCGGACCCGATTAAACCTAATCGGCGTGCACGGCACTACCTATCATATGACCCGAGTAGTTGAAACAAATTGAAATATCCTTCTCTGGCGGGTCCAGACCCATCTACCATTGTGTCATAGACCCAAGTATTGGACTCAAGTTCAAAAAGAAAATTCAACGCAAAAAATCGACCTGTTTGGTGAGAGAATCTGTTGAACTTAATTACTATTTTATGATTTTTTAAAAATCCGATATGAGATTCGTAACATTACCCTCCCCTTGAAAAACCGAACGTCCACAGACGACTCTCACTCTAAACATCCGACTCTCACTCTGGATGGCTCGCACTCTGACGGGTAACCCTTTTCCTCTTCGGATGACTTTCACTCTGACACCAAGTAACCCTTTTCCATTTTGAAGGACTCTCACTCTGGTATCAGGTAATCTTTTTTCAGGTAACTCTTCCAGATAGCCCTTTTCCATGTTAAACAGGAGGCTCTGATATCAATTTATCACGGATCCAAGTATTAGACTCAATCTCAATAGGAGAACTCAGCCCAAAAGATCGATCTGTTCAGTGAAAAAAACTGTTGGAGTTAAGTACTATTTTATGATTTCTTGAGGATTCATAACACATTGCTTGCCCCTGGCTAGAGAGAGAGAGAGAGAGAGAGAGAGAGAGAGAGAGAGAGAGAGGTGCAGCTCATAGATAGAAATATAAAGGGGTTAAGTGGTTTCGGCCCCCTAAACTAGATTAAGAGGTTTAGGCGTAAAAGATCAGCTAAAAAGAAAATGGGTGACGTGTAGAACAATGATGAGCAAATGCATACATAGATTACATGAGAAGCAGCTGATTGATGTGCTCCAGTACCATACACCTTCTCTGTTCGATTATTAGCTTTTAGGTGAGAAGCCTATATCTGAAAGTGATCCTTTTTGCATATAAATTATGTGAGAATAAGAAAAGACACAAAATTGTAACTTTGTCTTGATGCTACACGATGAGATCAATTACCGCGTAAATGATTTGGAAGATCAGTCCCTTCTGTTCTTGGCTCACTGAAAGAAGAAAGACACAGAGAACTCAAGAAGATTGATTTGGATTTGCTGTCTCCTATTCAGCACCCCTGAGGCTCTCGCTTGTCAGCCAAATCTTCTTTTGAATAACAAACACAACCTCATCACCGTCCAGGTCTGAATCAGAACCAGAATTGGATGTTGCAACAGCTTCCCAGTGCAATGCTGATAAATATTTCTTTATGAAATCTATCACAGGTTGTTTGTCCCGAACTATAATGAAACCAGTAGGCCTGAGTATGCGATCCATTTCAAGGAGTAGATCTTCAGCACCACAGCCTTTCCTCTCTATGTCAGAGAACACAGTCCAAGCATGGAGAAGATCATATGTGCGTGGATACGTTGAGAAAGCTTCACACCTATCAAGATGAAACACAACCACATGACATTTCTTGCGGCTGATTGGAGCAATTATCTCAGGAGTACTTTCCTAATATTCACTCCCTTACAAGCCTTTCCAAAAAGTCCGGGATGTGAAATTACTTTTTGAAGCATGCAACAACGAGCTACTTAAGAGATTAAATCAGAGGGCTAGCCCTTCTCTATCCTTCTACCTAAAGAATTGTCATTGTCCAAATGAAAGATAAACATGATGGAACTTTTTTTTTTTGTGGGTTTGTTTCGGTTATGGTTTGTTTTTCCAAATGTTGAATTCCTTACCAGTTGTGGCTGGTGCCAATAAGACCTCTGTCATATATCACCTTCAGTGTGTTGGGTCCATCTTCAGGGATCACGTTCATCACCCAAACATCCTTGTCCTTCAGAGCAGCTGCGAATGACCCCAAGTTTGCTTTCATGTCCATCAAGTTTCTTAAAGTATCTGATGAAATCTTTGGACTCAGGAGATTCCAGTAACTCTCAACCCTTCGTCTCCATGATTCCTGCATTGACCAAGGGATCACAGTTATACTCAGTTCTTTCATACTGCATGATGCAAGAGAATGTAAACAAATACATGGCAGAATTGTAAGGTGATAGCAATCTTACTGTGTCCTTCACAAACATTTCAATTGAGTATCCAAAATCAGCGAGCCGGGGAGGAGCAGAAGTCAATCGAGCGGGCCAAGGAGCCAATTCACTTCCTTTGGCATTATGATCATCTGATATATCCAATAGAATATTCAAGGTTAGTTAATAGAACAATGTTGCTGCACTATGTATAAATATATATAACATTTTTTTTTTTTTGCAAAAAGTATAATATTTAGCAAATGGCTAAGTTAGAGGAGACAAATTGTATCTGCAGATATCCATTTTCAAATCAGGAAAATTAGATAAGTAGGACAAATCATATTACTAGTACTAGATTAAAATATCATCAGCTATGAATTATATTTTGTGTCTGTGTAGGAGAGGCATTTTTGTCTCCAAGCTTCGACCTTCGAATGTGACAGTATAAATTACACATACTGACTAAGAAAAAACAGGATAGAGAAGTACTGATTTTGGTAACAGGTTGCAAAGGTTGTATCAGATTAGTATAGGAGATTACTTGAATTGATGACAAGGAAAAATAGAAAGGGAGGGATACTAACGGTCTGAGTAAGGAGTGATGCAAGCTTCCATGTTCACATCCCAAATTGCATCAGGATCATCATCAGATCGGCAGAGGGGAGGCTGAGTACCAGGCACTCTTTCCATATAGCAATCATTAGTAAGAGGTTTCACCCAAATGACCGTCTGGTTCCTTTTGGCAGCAATTTTCCAACACATCCGTTCTACAAGGGCACTCATTTCTCTCCATATCCTAAGATCCTCTTCATCCTGTGCATATGCTTCTGGAGAAGAGTATGCAAAATAGCCCCCAGGTCTAAGCAACCTATCAAGCTCAAGAAGAAGGATTCCATCCCTTTGGAGCCAATCAATCCTACAACGAGAACAGTGAGCAAGCTCAAAGGATCTGCTTGGATAAGGAAGTCGTTTCGTCCCCAAAACACCAAGATGAGCTGGAATTCCTCTCTCAAGGGCAAATTGGATCTGGTTTTGATGTACATCATTAGGTGCTAAGGACATTGCTATGATGTCAGATGAGAGGAGATAAGCTCCAAAGCTTGCAACACCACAGCCAACATCAAGCACAGTCCTTATTCTTCCCTCATTGTTCAAATTATTGTTTGTAAAATTAAGCATCTGCAAAAAACTAGTCTCAGTGATGCAGAAGTGGAATCCAAGAACAAATCAATGTCCTAAAGAATGATCAATCCCAATTGAGAATGGACATATCAAAAATCAATAAAAGATGTGAAGAGTGTAAAAACTGAATATGTGGCTAATTAGAAATGTGATCATGAGCTAATGAAACATATTGACCAAAGGAACTGCGTAAAAATGTTCATGTCTAGGGACATCACTCTTACATTTGCAAGCGATGCAATATATTTATCAGCTCCATAGTGAAAATGGGTGCCTCCACCAGGAAACACAATCTTTTCACCTTTTACAACCATCCAATTTTGATCAGATTTTTCATGTGCAAGGTGAGTGTGTGGTATGTTAGCCTTCCAGACCTCATCCCTGCTTGCTGGCCACTTAATTGGGATCTGCAATGTTCCAGAATCATGACAATAAGGCTCTAATAAGTTAGATTCTAACCTACAAGCAAGCTATTAACAACTTTACAAAGTAATTTGTATTACTTTAATTAGAAACAAATTCACCTTGTAACGCGGTGGAGGAGGAATCAGGCAGTTGTAGCGTCTTTCAGGATTAGGACAATGCCTTTCATAGTGTTCCATCAGAGATAGGTCAAGCTTCAGTCTCATTTGGTATATAAGATTCCTATCAAGGCACGGGATTAATTCTGAAAGACGATCATCACAGACCTTCAAAAATTATAAGAAGAACTGTCATTAAAAGAAGTCAAACTGTATAGGTAGAGTATTAGGGAAGTAATGGCACCATTTCTGTAATGTGTAATAGGTTGCTCAAACCCATTGTCATGAATAACTTACAGGAAAGCTCTTCGGAATAATATCATCTTCTCCAGCCTCCTGACCAAACTTAGAAGAAGATTCATCTTGCTTACTACCATCAGAATCCTCATCTCCACCCAAATAAGATGACCCCAGTTTTCTCAATCTGCTGCCATAATCTAGAGTTGATGACCCCTGGTTCTGAGAACCAAAGATGGAATCATAATATACATACAGGAAACCCAGAAAAATTGTCACAACAAGTACAGTGGTGATTAGGCGCTTGTTCTGATTCCCGTCAGGTCTGTTCCTCATCATTTTGTACCGAAATTATCCAGAAGAACCTTCACACTTGACTTCGGTCTCAAAAAATTGCAATCAAGGTCTCATAACAAATCAAGCAATGATAATATTCTTTCAATGATCTTGAATCACATATATCTGAAACCAAAATATTTCAATTATGACCCACATAAACTGATTGGACACCCTGCTGAAATTACAACCAACAATACATCAACAAACTTAAACTACAAATGAAAAGCAACATCCACATAGTAATGTATACCTTTTCTAGTTCATAGACAGGAAGATACACAAGTAAGAAAAGGCTATGATATAATCTAGAGCAGTCCTACCCAAAGAAGAAAACCATTAAGGGCCAAATTGGATATGGTCAAATTCATGGTGCAGCAAAATCCTTAAACGAAGGCTATCAAAGCCTCAGGATCATACAAACTTGATACGTGATAGTGCCTTACTCACCTGGGTAAGTAAGAAAACAATAGCGCCACAGGCAAAAGAAAATGCAAAGATGGCTGTAGGACTCCATTGAGGTTCACCGTTTTATCACAACAAACTAAGGAAAATTCTTCTTTTTCTTTTTCTTTTGGATCCAAAAGTAATTTGGTAAATCACAAAGCATGTAATTACTCCATAGTACCCATAGGGGATTCTAGCAAATTGCTTTAAAGGGTACAATGGCAGAGTCTTTACGGATTCTATAATAGCCAAATCATTTACAAAATTGTATCAGTGACCACGAAAATCTGACAACCATGGCCATTGGATAATTCTGCAAGCAATAGGTTAACCCCCTCCCCTCCCCCAAACCAAAAAAAAAAAAAAAAACTTGTACATGTGGGAAAGGTGTGTGATACCGAACTTCAGAGATGTGATAAGCTAAAGTAACTAATTAAGACCCAGAAAATTGAATTAGAGTACCTAGTTAATGTTAAATGCATATTGACTATACTACATCCCTGCACCAGGGTTGGGGTTTAGAAGAAGAGACACAGAGAGCAAGCAATTGACTCCAAAAAGAAAAGGCTTATTATATCCATATGGTAATTGGCACAAGCCTTTGAACTAGGAAACCAATAGTAATATGACAGAAAAGCACTTGCTAAGAACTAAAACATAGTGTTAAGGTGTCAGATCTAGGGCATCAATAGACTAGAATGATTAAGTAATTCAACTAATTTGAATTCAAGCAAATACCCATAAGCTAAACAATTCAGACAACTCCAAGATCCATATCAACTATCTAAACAATCACTACAATTTAAGAAATGGAATTCAAATTAGCAACTTACCGGAGAGTGAAACCTCGTGTAATTGTAGATCTGAATCAGAAAGGGGGGATGTTTGTGGAACTGAAAAAGGAAATGGGGAGGCGGATTTCAAGATTTAGATCCAAATTAATTTATAAATATAAAGAGAAAGAGAGAGAGAGAGAGAGAGAGAGAGAGAGAGAGAGTTGAAGCCAGGGAGGGAGTGAGAGAGTTGCATATTGTTGATGTTAAGGTCGTTGGTGATTTTCTTTTTTAAAATCTGCATATTTTCTTTCTGCCGACGCCCTGTGGACTCCGCTTGGACAGCCACGCTCAATAACACATACAAACACAAAGGGTTAATTTGAGAAGCAGAGGGATAAGATAAGACATAAAAAGCATCTTAATTGAAATGTGCTGGGCACCGTCATTTTATTATTTTATTTTTAAATAATAATTATTATCAGATAATTTATATTTTTTTTCATAATATTTAAATTTTATCCGATTAATCTGATCTGATCATTATAGGATCCCAGATAGATTAAATCTCCAAAACTTCGTTTCTTCATTCGTTTAGTTGAAACCCATGACCCACGCATAAAGGAGCATAACTTTCTACCATGGATTATCCGTGGGAGTTTAGTATAAATATCTATACTTATTTAATAAAATGTCATATCAATTATTCAATCAACATTAAATTATCATCCTTGATTGACTTGAATCATTATATTATTTCCTGATTAATCCAAAAATTACTTTGAGTAAAACGACTCCTTATTTTATTTTTTTTATGGTGCAAAATTTAGTTTAATATAAAATATAGAATATATTGATATTTGTTAATGTAAATAAAATGAATACATTCGTCATTTAATTAGATAAAAAATTCGACTCTTTATAGATATAAAAAAAATAATATTGAGAGATTCATCCCTAAAAAGTGGATTCTGTAACGATTGATCTAGATTAATTAGGATAAAACTTTAAATATTAAGTGGTGACGAAATAAAGATAAAAAAAATATATAAAACATAAACTATTTTAGTATTTTAGTATTTTAGTGTTTTAGTATGGGGATAAAAATATCAGTTTTCATTTGAGCTACCCCTGGTGCGGTTCAACCGATTAAAGCCCTTCCCACACTTAGTTTTACATGAGACTCGTACATGTTCTATTCTTTTAATTGTTTTTGGATTGCACAAAAAAAAAAAAAAGGAATTTTCTCTTTCCAGCTTTATTATATTTTGATCTTAATTTTCTAACACTATTTTGAAAGATTTTATTAGAGAAATTATCGGCATTTTCATAGTATACTTTTGATTACTTGTGTGAGCGTACAATCATTAAACAACGTCCATTAACTCTCTCTCTCTCTCTCTCTCTCTCTCTCTCTCTCTCTCTCTCTCTCTCTCTCTCTCTCTCTCTCTCTCTCTCTCTTCTTCTATTGCTTTTTATTCCATAAAGAAAATTATGGATCTTATTGCTCAACCACTTCTTGATGTAATTCCTTAGATTACCACTTATCTTTATAGACTCCTCGTGTTTTCCAAGTTTCGACCCAAAACTTCATTAAGGGATCAATACCTTGACCGTACGTTGGAATTTTGTCAGAGAATTCATAAGTCAACGAATGGAATGCCAACCAAAAATGCTCCAACCCTGAGTTCCCTAATCATTTTCTCAACCAATAAAATAGTAATCCACCATCACAGATCCTGTAGAGTGGAGTTTTGCTCAATCACAAGTCGGGTCAGCATGTGCTGCTTACCGTTGTTTGTGCGTCAATAATTATCAGGGATTGTTTGTGCATCCTTTTATTTAATTTTTTTTTCTGCCGGTAACCCAACCATTCAAAGAAATTTGGTATAGCCAAACTAATGAATTGTTCTCCGTAAAGTCTTCACAATATGGTTGAGATATACCAAAGTCTTTTACGATTGAATGGTTAGAGATACTCTATTCGTTTAATCAGAAATCTCGAATTCAAGCCTTAGAAATAGCAAAAAAGGATTTAGGAAAACCAATTCTTAAAATAGGTCCTACAGTGCTGGAATTGGATTAATCGAATAAATTCTGGATACCAATAGTGAAAACTAAAAAAAATAAAAAACCATATATTCCATTTTCCTTTGAGCCATTTGTCCCTAAGGAGGATAGTTTAGTTGTCATAACCCCTTCTCTCAATCCGGTAATTCCGGGTTCAAATCCCAGTGTAACAAAAAAAAAAAAAGAAAACCAAAAAAAAACTATGATTGGACTATCCTTTTAACAATGGCCCATGATTTTTATAAATTTGGGCATACTTAAAATATGGGGCCTACCTTCTAATGGGCTAATCAGTACTTGCTGGGATTTGGACAGGGTTTGAGCTCGGTTTGGGCCTCTACATGGCCGCTTGAAACAAATATGCTTTTGGAGTTTTGGTTCCTCCTTTTTTCCCCCTAATTTCTATTTTATCAATTAAAATTGAAAAAAACTTATAGAAAGTATAAAATTTTAAGAATAAAAAATAATTTTCTACATAAAAAATAACCAAGTTATATTTACATCAATAATATTTTGTATTTTTTTTATTACGCAGGGATTCAAACCTTGAATTTCAGAATTTGAGGAGAGAAATTGTGACCATCAAACTGTCCTCTCGAGAACAATAATATTTTGCATTAAAAAACCCAACTCAACCTTTTGTTTTTCTCAGCCTCTACTTTTCCAAAAGTGAATGAAAACGTAGATGTTCCGAGTAAATCAACATAAGAAATTAAACCACTGAATTTCAATTTCACAAAAAATATATATATTCTTTTAGTTTAAGTCGGCATCGTTAGGCCTGAATATTTCCAATGTTTGACAAAACCTACTTTGATTCCCAAACCCAAAGTTACCTTATCAATATCCAAATCTTTTTTGCATGAAAAATGTAATATTATATATTTTTCTCTTGGCATTTACCCTATTCTTAATTTTACTTTTTGGTACCACGAAGTGAAAAAAAGGGTAAGGAACATTGGTTCCCAAGTAGAGAGGTTCCACTCTACTTACTTGAGTTGAGATTGAAATGGCTAGTTTGGCACTATGAAATGAAAAGCTAGTTAGATTTCTAAACATCACGTTTAAAAATATTTTTCTTGCATAATATCACCCTATTTTTTGAATTTTTACCGGTTGAAAGTATCATAAATAAAAAAAATACAGAAAGTAAAATTATTAATAATAAAATTAGAGAAAAAAATTCAAATCGAAACACAAATATTTCACTTTCTTTAAGAAGATTCAACCCTTTATGATTAGTAAAATATAGAATCAATATAATAGAAATATATGATTTGTCCCTTTAGAACATAACAACTCGATAAGCGCCTCATTTGGCCAGTGATCAATTTTGCGAAATTCTTTGTAAAAAGAAGACATTTCTGTGATTGATAAAACTCTCTCCTTTTCTTCAAATATGCTGACTTTTATTGTGTATGGAGTGGGGGAGAAGAGCCTTATTTATAAGCACCTAGAGGCATAATGATATGAATACACCAATTAACTTTGTGACAATAAAGAATGAACCAAGATAAATGAATCATCTATGTATTCACATGAAAGTTTGGATTAAAAGAAACGAAAGACATGAATTACATTGATGCACAGACAAAAATACATGAATGTACATGAGTACTTTAAGTCTGAAACTAGAAATCGAAGTCAGAGAACGAGGGGGCACACGGATGATCGTCTGAAACTAGAAATTGAATTCTTCGATTTTGCCCTGTCATGATGAACCTCTCTCACGATGGTGATTGAAGGAAGGAGAGAGAGAGAGAGAGAGAGAGAGAGAGACAGAGAGACAGAGAGAAGCAGGAGAAAGCCCTTCAATCATCTTCTCTCCCCAGTGAGAGAGGTTCGGTCATGAGTGTTGCTTGTGATTGAGGCCTCTCTCTGCCCATTGACGGTAGAGAGAGGGCACTTTGGTGCCGGAGAGAGAGAGGGTACCCACCGGAGGCACCGTTAGGAGGCTAATGATCGTCGGACTGCATCGGAGAGAGAAGAGAGAGTTTTAACCTTCGTTGACGTGGCAAGTGCACGTCGGTACTTTCCGTCTTTTTTTTATTTACAGTGAGACTCGAGGGGATTCATGCCATAATCTAACAATTTTGCTCACATGGTGCGGGAGAGTGTCATATTTGCTGGCGTAGTGTTCGTCTCATCAACGATTCTTACCGAGTGAGATATCAAATTTTTGTAAACATTTAAGTTTTCAAGTGTTGTATTTTAAAATTTAAGAACTAAAATGAATTCATAATTTAGGAACTCGCCATATAATTTTATCAAAAATTGAAATGGACGGTAAGAAGAGCGCTGTGGGGGAGTCCAAAGTCCGACGTCCGAAGTCCGAGTTGTCACAATTATTAGTGTCGGCTAATGAATGGAGCCGACAAGAGCTGTACGACACCACGTGGATGCGCATGAATGGTAGGTCCCATATTAAATTTCCCTCCTCTTCCCTCTGCGTCTCCCTGCACTAAAGAAAGAAAGAAAGAGAAAAAGGAAAAACAGAGCCCTTCTGGTTACCATCTGATCTGCTGTTTGCCATCACACTTTCAGACTCACACTGGGATTCTTGGACCCCACCACTCTTGTGATTATTATTATTTTTTTAAGTTTAAGAAAAGGTTTAAAATGACAAAATTTGGCAGATCAGGTTTACACATACATATACATATGTATGTATGTATGTATGTATCTATATATATAAATCTACTGCGAGTTATTTAATGAATCCAGATATCATATTTGTATTAAGAATGTCTACCCATTTAATTAATGCAAATTTTAATCGTAAATTTTATTTATACTAGAAATAAGGGTTTATGTTAGCCTCATTGTTGATTTAAATATTTAATTGAAAAATTAGGCTATATTGTAATTTTTGAATTCTTTTTTATATATGAAATCTTTTTTTTAATGTATTAAAAGAATCTGAGAAAAAAAGAAAGTATTTCCTTATATGAAAAACTCAATTTTTTTTCCCTGAAAATTGAACATTTTATATTAGTGTTGGCTCATATTTTAAGAAATTGAGTGTTTTTGTTGACTATCAAGTTTTTTTTTTTTTTTTTTTTTTTTTTTTGGGTTTTATTGTGTTTTCTATATATAATTATATTTTAATTAGAAAAATGGAAATTCTATAAATACTTTTGTATAAAACCCTATTAGGTACATGGACAATTTATTTGATTCATGTATGACAGATTCGGGTTTTTGAGTAACCATGGCATTTTCATATGCAAATAAATTTTCTACAATTTCATGGTTGTTTGCAAAATAGTTACCAAGGTTGAAATTGTTGGCTCATATTTTAGAAAATAGAAAATTGTTCTTGGACATCAAGGTTTTTACGTATGTTGAATTAAGTTTTCTGCTAAAAATTATATTTTATTTAGGAAAAGTGCAACTCTATAAAGTATAAAATAGAGAGATCATATCAAACATAAAATAGTAAATGATGGTGGAAAACAATTTAGTGATTCAATAATTTTCGTTAATTGTTTTAGAGGGTAGAGTGAGTTATTTTAGAATTTGTGAGGGAATTTGGATTTGAGTAAATTACCAAACTATGCATTACTACTTTATTGTTACATTTTTATAAGAAAAGAATTTTTTTATTACATAAAGTTATGAAAATAATGAAAATATACACATTCATGAAGGTTCGAATACTAGATATTAGAGAAGATATTTGAACAAAAACTTATTACCACTTGAATGTCCCGGCAAAGACTTTATTAGAAAAGAATTTGGTTGTCTCATGAACATAGATATCTAATGCCGAATCATATAAAATAATTGTTGTGAGTGTTATATATATATATATATATTTTTTTAATATTTTTTTGGATTTATTCTCAACATTTTATTTCTCTCTCTCACATGTTCTTTTAATTTTTATTCATAAGGGCAATGACGCCTATAAAAGGAAAAAGGAGTTACACCAATGTCTTATTGTCCGGAGACAAGAGTATTGAATTATTTTAAATAAAATATCAGATTCGAGTATTAAAAAAAAAAAAAAAAAAGCATCGGAGAGCTTATCCTTTAATAATTCTTACAATTAACTAGAATCAAAATAGTTACAATCAATAAAATTAGCTACCGGAGGGCTGAAAGCTTTACCAGGGGCGTGGGACGAGCTTTCCTCATACAAACGAATAATGAAATGGGGGTGGAACAAGGGGACAAAGTTATTGAAAAGGACACTTCTTGGTTTGTCTCCTCAAATAACATTGATCCTACCAAAAAATGCCATACGACAGTACTAGGGTTTTACTTGGGTGAAAGTCTGCCGCCATGTTCTTTTCTCACCCAACCCCATTGTACCAGTGGACATGAGTACCATTTTTGCCCATTATCTTGTACAAATTTACACTTCATGCTGCTTGTGAATTCTTAGGGATTGTAGCATCCAAGGCCAAGCAACTTTCTTTTTCCCATTTTCTTCCATTTTACATTTCTTTTCTCTATTTTCGAACAAAAAAGAAAAAAAAAAGAAATTTCTAGTGCTATCCTCTTCAAGGAATCACTTTGCACATGATAGGTCGTAATCTTATAAAAAATAATAGAACTATTATTAATCAAATCACACTGAAACTTGTTATTACACTTAATTGATTGGAAATAAATCAATTCATTTACACTGTTTTTGGTGAATTAAATCATCAAAGATGAAAAGTACCCAAGTTTCAGCAGAACATTGTAGCCTTCTTTCGGGAGGTGTATAGAAAAGTAGAGATTGAATAAAGTGAATATTATTTACGGTTTAACAAAAAGTAAATCAACATAATTATAAATATTTGATTTCTCGCAAAGTTTTATATTTTAAAAAACTTTTAAATTTATTTAAATAAATATAAGTACAATAAAATAAAATAGAGATATAATAATAATAATAATAATAATAATAATAAATTGCATGACTTGCATTACAGTCTAATTTTAACATTGGACCCAACGGTCACGTAACACGAGCTTAGACCCTTAGTCGTTGGGGGAAGTGTGTTTTTCTCTCTCCTCCTCCTCCTTTTGTCAGTATGTTTTTCTTCTGCTCCTGGGGCAAATCCTTTTCTGTACCCAATATTGGTTAGGATAATCACCTCACTTGGGTTCATGCCACAGCTCTCTACTAAAGCATGTATGTTTTGCACATATTTCTTGAACATATATAATATGAATCTAAAATTGTCCATCCCATTCAAATTCAAGGCTAGGGAAACTTTGTTTCAGTTTGCCTTCAACAAGGGTTTGAGAAATTTAAGGGTGAGAGGATAATCAGATCTTTTCTTTACATGTGGTATGCATGAGAGTCTTTTTTCCCCCAAAAAATTGCCAATTTCATAATATTTTTTAAGGTAAACATTTGATTATTACAATTTTAAAATTTGGCTTGATGATTCATAGAATTCTAAGTATTAATCATCTTGATGACAATGCCCATGCGCTCAAACAATTTGTGTTTGAGATGACAAATCATGGATTTTTCGACAAACATATTATTTTTCTGCTGTCCTCTTTCTCTTATGTACCCTTTATATTAGCTATAATTTATAAATGAATAGTATACATATTGTAATTATCTCGATAACTTAAGGATAAAGAACAGAATTTTGTTAGTCGTTCAAAGGTCTTCCATGATAGAGAACTAGGATTGAGAAGGACAAATAAAAAACAAAGAGTGGAAAGGGGAAAGAAAAAGCGAAAAATGAAAATGGAAGATTAGAGCTAAATATTTAAATATTTTTCCAAACACCATATTATATCAATTAAGATTGCTACATATTTCACAACAGCTGCAGCAGGAGGTTCTACGATAATTTTCAAAGGGTTAGGATATGAATCCCTACCATTCCCATAATCCTTTCTGATCAGAGAGACAGAAAAAAAAAAAAAAAAAGATTCAACATTTTTTTGTGCATGCTTATATTTAAGATCTTTGATCAGGGCTTCCCAAGTAACATTAGTTTTGAAGTACAAAATCGGTGAGACCGGACATGACGAGCGGACATAAATTTTGAAAAAGCATGAGAATAAAGTTAGAAAAATATTTATCAATTCTTCATCTTCGTCCTTACTTTAAAAAATAAAATACAAAAATGTGATTCATTTTTCCTCCTGAAAATACAATTTTTTATTTTATCTCTAATATGATATGTTTTATATATTAAGCATCTCTTATCTCTAATACTATTTTTTCTTGCATGCCATTGAAATTCAGAATCATATTCTAATTAATCAAATTTAAACGTTTACGGAGATCCTATTTAGGGGACGGCTCTCCGCCTTTTCCATTCCCAAATTTCTAAGTAGAGAGCCAACCTTTTTTGCTTTCTTTTATAACTTTAACTCAATATTTTACTAGGAGTAAAAACTTTATAGTAATGTTAGAAGGTAAATAAACAGGGAAGGAAGAAAAGAATGAAAAGGTAGTGAGCCCTACGGTTTGAGAAACAAACCATCTTAAGAATGCAAAACAAAGAACAGCAGCAGCCATTTCAATCAGAAAGAAAACTCTACATCTGGCTGAGAAAAAAGATTAAGGCTACAATTGTTTCCTTCTGATAGGACGTATTATAATGTGAAATGGGAATACCACGTGCTTCTTATCTAAAATGATGCTAAACATGACATCAATCACATAAGGAAAAATCAATGTCAATCTTTATCCTACAGTGCAGCCACCATTATTTCGGAATCGCTACTGAAATAATTGGAATATCACAGGCCTTATCGATCAATGATACTACTATATTATACATATATAGGTGTGTGTATAGCTTTAATGAGCTTGAATGTAAATAATAATCAGCTGTATACACAGAGACTCAACTACAAGCAAAGTGTAAGGAGTTAAAATGGCATAAGATTTGTAATAACAATTTATTGGATGTGAAATTCAGAAATATATCCACGACTCTATTCAGCATTTAATCTAGAGTAAGCACAGGAACGTAGAGACAGGAGACCAGATGAGGCAGAGAAAATTTCAAAATCAACTGGAGCATGAGGCAAATAATACTATAATTACCGGACACAAGACTCATATAACCTTGTCAGAGAGAAATTTGTTAACAGAGAGTATCATTGGACTCGGCCTTTTTCTTTTCGATTCTATCCTCTTTGAGATCGTTCTTCTTCCCAGCTACCAAACCCCCCCCCCCCCGGGTGGGGGGTTACCATAATTTATTAATTTATTAACTTAACATAACTCTTTTTACATTGCTTCAACCTCTTCTAAATTTTGTCCCACAAACAGCACTCTGATGCAAATCATTAGTCATGTTTATCGGTCTTGCTCTCTTTCCTGAGAAATCTTGTTCTCTTTCATGAGAAATCGATTACACATCTCTATATCTGTTTCTATATATATATATTGTAATGTATAAGTGTGTGGAAGTAATAGCAACGGAAGATAAGGGGATTGGGTGTGGAGGTAGGGTAGGGGGAGATAAAATTGTGATTTACCTTGGGAAACTAAACGATGGAAGATGATATCTTAGCCTGCAAAATTGTTACCTTGGTAGGTAAATCAGATCCTACATGACTTTAGCTGTCTCTCTAGATGTTCTCTTGTTATCAAACTTAGAAGCTAAGCACACTTGATCAACCAGTACTAATTTTTAGACCACACAGAAATCATACATATTATATAGATCAAGCACAGATAAAAAGAACCATCTAGCAGGACTTTACAATACTCAAATAAATCCAGAATTCCATAAGAGAGCAATTCCCTACTGGAGAGGGAAAAGATACTCTATTCTACACTTGGAGAGAGAAGAGGGGAGGGGGAGAGAGAGAGAGAGAGAGAGAGAGAGAGAGAGAGAGGTCAACCATACAATGCGATAGCACATAACCATATATTGGGGATATACGAGATGGACTTCACACTCAATCACCTCCTAATTCTTGAGACAATGATAAAACTTCCATTAGTTAAGACATTAGATATAGCTTTAGGCATATTCATAATGCCCTCTAATGGGAGGCCTAAAGAAAAAGAAAATGTAGAAAATAACAACATCTTATGACCCAAGGATGCAAACAAAAGGCAAATAACCTATAAGTGAAGGGAACCGAAGAAGAGTGTTTAGATACATAGAGAAATACTAAATGATCTTCATCATTAGTGGCGGCACCAACTTTTCGAACCTTTAAACAATATGAGATCTCATGATAACCCAGACATAATTCCAGATTAAGGATCTATTCTTATAAAAGATTCAAATATTATAAATATTCACGTACCCATACCCTACCCCACAATCATCAACAAGCAATAAGATTCATATAAAATCTATTCTTAAAATCATATGATAGTATTAAAAATTCCATTTTTCTTGGTCCCTTTCGATATACAAATAAAAATATATTCATATAAAATCTAACCCCAGAACATAGACCTAAATGATCGATAAAATAATGGAAAGAGATCCTTTATTCGGCATTTAGCATGATTATTTTCATTAAAATATGAACCATACATCACTTAAAAGAGGTTGGAGCTTCCAAGCATCTATGCTAAATGCCATCACTTCCTCCTCATGATGGTACAATCCCACATCAGCCAACAAAAAAAATATAATAAAAAAATGAAAGCAACAATCCATTTAACATGATAAACTGTCAGCCAGAAAGATTGATTGTTATAAAATTAAAAACAGTAATAATTAATACTATCATATGTCATAATACAGTTAGCAATTGCCCTATTTATACCGATTTTGATGTGGTAATTGAGTTTTCATCGGTAGAGCACCTAAAATGAGACAAACCATTTTTTCATAATATTGGAAATAGCCTTTGTCTTGTTTCTTCAAAGAACGGTCAAATCTCAAAAAAAGTTCAAGATTGCCATTAATGAGAGCATAGGCATTTGGTTCTAGCTAGTTTAAAAGTTTCATGTGAGTTCACCCTCACCTTTTAAATGCTATCTCCTCCTTGGGGGGCAAAGAGGACTCATGACATGACATAAATAAGAAAATGGGTGATAGATTTTACATCCTAAATAGAGTTAAATAGACTCCTCAAGGCAAAGGACGTAACTAACAATTTGATCATATCTTCCTTCCTATATACCTAAAAGAAAAGAAAGCTAAAAGAAAGAAAAGAGAACATACAATTTCATTTTCTATTGGTGCTCAAAGATTTTCCGAAAAACTAATATCTTGTTGTTACATTAGCAATCCGCACATTATTTGCTAGATCAAACAATATTATCCTACAATGTAGTCTACCTCTGTTACATTTTCTTCTTTTGTGCTACCATTAAAGCACTTATATCCGTACACAACTATATTTAATAAAAATTAACAGGTCTATGAGTTGCAAAATTTTCATGTTTGTTTATTATTTGTCACAGGCAGACAACCTTTGAAGAGACCACTCCATGGATGTCTTACTTAAGCCTTTTTTTACCCCTGATTACCGCATTATTAGGCCAAACAAAAGTATATGATTCAGAACTCATAGTTTCTCCATTTATCAGTGAAAAGGAGAGAGAAATGCAAAAACAAAAAAATATGACCTTGTTGGGGCAGTACCAAAAATAAGCAAGGCAAAAGCTGTGAGAGATCAGGAGAGGGACTATGTCTGACAAGATCTGACAAATGAACTTTGCCCAAGTTCAGATGACCACTCTTTTGACATATGCGAGATTGATATGCCAATACAACCGTCCCCCTTTTCAAAAAGGAAAAAAGAAAAAAAAAATGATCACCAAAAAAGACATAAAACATGATCTCCAAAATCTATTGCTCGTCATAAAGGGTGGGCTACCAAAAGTACAAATATATCTGTATCACAGATATATATATTGACAAGGTAAATGTGAAGTACTCATATAGACCTCTCCAACCAAAAGGACCACCACCGCATTACTAGTTCTACCATATGCATATAAAAACCTAAAAATACACGACTCTAGAAAAGAGTAATCAAATGATTTCATAATAACAACAATAATATTGGAGTTTAGGATAGAGGGTTTATAATATAGATTAAAAATATCTTATTCGTCGCATTCATTTCAAACCATATGATCTAATTCATATGAAATATGCTTCTTACTAATGACTTCAACTCGGGGGCATGATCAGCGGTGGTGGTGGCGGCGTTGGCGGAGGAAGAGACGGTGGTTGTGGGGGGCGCTTCCGCTTCTTCTTCTCATAGCTAATCCCTCTAGCCTTAGCTTGAGTATCGCGAACTTCGCGGAGATAGAGCCGGACTGCACGGGCTCCAAACGGGTTGGCCTCGGGCTTGCCACCGTGTTCCTCAAATGCAGCCCTGAGGCGACCTATGAGAGCATCAAGGCTGCCCCAGGCTTGGCGGAGTGGGCACGGGCATGGGCCAGGCGGGCTAGGGTGTCCGAAATAGGGACACAGTTGATTGTGGACTTTGGTCTTGCCAAATTGGTCCAAGTAGCGGAGGAATTCGAGGACATGAGCTCCACTGCAGCGGGAGAGAGAGAGCGGAGGGCGGTGGTTTCGGAGGTATTGGCCGAAGGTGTTCCAGTCACGGCGCTTTTGGTTCTCATAACGGCTCGAAGTAGTAGTAGAAGTTGATGAAGATGAGGATGGGGAGGCTGATGATGTTGGAGAAGTAGGAGATGTTGGTATAGGTTTAGGTGATGCTAAGGTGATCTTGGTGGTTGAGTAGTGTAGTGATGATGATAGTCCATTATTTTGTTCTTGTTGAGCTTCTTCTTTTTCTTGGGATTCTTGAGCTGAATCCATGAAGAATATGTTTGATCTTTGTTGGTTGTTGTGGGGTTGCATCAAGGATATTTTGAAGAAGAGATCTAGAGATCTAGAGATCTAAAGAGAGAGAGAGAAGTGTGTGTTTGAGGAGTTAAATATAAGGTGTGAAGTGGAAGTGGAAGTGGAAGTGGAAGAGGGTGTTAAGAGTTGTTCAACAAAGCGTTTGATCACAGATAGCTAGCTGGGAGGGTTTTCGAGAGATCGAGAGAGGGGTAAAGTGAAAGAGGGGTGAAGCGAAAGATGATGAATAGCAGTAGAGTAGGGAAAGAGGAGTAAGAAAGAGGGTTTTTTTTTCTTCCTCTCTCTTACCACTTTGAGGAACTCCTTCAGTTTGATCAGTCCTAGAAACCTTGAAAGACTAGCTATAATGCTCCTTGGGAGGGCAGCTTTTGCTATAAATGTTAGAGAATTGGCAGATTTTTTCCCAATAAAAGAGGAAGCCAACTCAAGTGCACGCCAATAAAATGGAAGCCTAATTAAGCTTCCAGGGGGTGGGGGTGTGAAAGAGAGTGGTTAATGACAAATAATGTTTATTGGCAAGAGGGAAAGAACTTACGTCTTTTGTGGAAATGTGAAGAGGTTGACGGTATAGTAGAGATGATGGATAGAGACACGAAAAAGCAAAAAGGCCACCCCCAAGGTTAAAAACGAATTATACAAAGAAAAATGAAAATGAAAATTTTTGTGGATGACTATGTGAGGGAATGGCATGATTGTTTTTTTTTCTTCAATTTTTCGTATTGATATTCAGAGTTTATTTTATTAATCCGATTCGATTATTATAAAAGTCATTATATGAATTGATTTTTCTAAATCATTTTTTAATATTTTTTATACTCAAAATTAAGAACTTTAATTAAGAAAATAAAATATTCGATCACTCAATTTAAAAAAATTTGTTAACATCTTCAAACAGAGGGCAGTCCCCTCTTTTTCCCATGGATAAATATTTAAATAATATGGGTTTAGATTATTTTTTAAATATTTAAAGAGAAAATGAGATGGTTTGGATTGTGTGAGAGATACATAATTCTAGCTTTCGGTTAACAAACACATCCTAACGAATGATTGATTTAATAAAATGAAATATTAAATTTTTTAATTAAATTTTTAATTTAAAATTTAAAAATAAAAAAATTACGTTTAAAAGTTATTTTCTAAATAAAATTACGTAAGTATTTGGATTAGATTATTTGAAACATAAATTCAGATACGAGACAACAGGGAAAAAAAAATCCGCCGAACACCTTTTTAAGAGAGAAGTGACTAGTTATCAAGTCATTCAGTCTCACGGCCAAAAGGAGAGGTGGAGAGGAGTGACAATTTCTCCTCTTGAAATTTTAGGGAAAAAAAATAATTTAAATATTAATTATCTTTTTAAAATTTATAGGCTTTAACTCCTGAAAGAAATTATAGTCTCCGATACATATTGTAATTTGTCCGCAAATAAAGCTCACCCCGTCGTGTCTAACATTTTGGCAAAATTGCATTTACCAATGCCCAATAAAAATAAACTTCGGTTAGTGATTAAAAGAAATTCTTTCAGCAATTGATACACTAGAGTTTATATTTTAATTTTTTGATTTTTCAATTTTCATTAACGTGGAAGAACTATTTTACCCCTCTCTTTTGATCAGGTGAAAATACCCTAATTCTCTCTCTTCTCTTTCCGGCCACCACTCTCTTTTCTCTTCTTGATACCTCATATCCCTTATCTTATTTGAGATGATTCTTTCATTTTTTTTTATTTTTTTATTATTTTATTATATAAAAATTATGAAAATATATATATTTTTAAAAATATGAATATCAGAATTCAGAAAAGACACTTGAACAAAAAAATTTATCCTCAAATATTCCGACAAAAACTATTTATTATTATTAATAATTGATGTAAAACTTTTTATTTTCTTTATTTTCTTTTTATTTCTCTTTCACTTACTTCTCAATCATTGATCTGCATCGTTTACTCTCTCTGTCTTAAGAATTGCAACATACCGGTTTCAAAACTTGATTAAAGGGTCAAAACTTGAAGAAATAGCATTTAAGACCTTTTCCTTTTTTCCTTGTAGCTTCTAAATTTTGCCTCATGAGATTTTTCTCTCCTATTAATTTTTGCCTTTTGTGTTTCCTAATCGTAAAGAATTGTGGAGTTATCTAAAAAGTTGTCATGTATTGTACTCTGGTCCGTGCTCTTGGTTTGCGTGGCGATTTCATAGATCTGTAAGTTGCCCTACCTACATGGGTGCAGGAATCTTGTACCCTTTTAGAAACTTGAGAGAAAAAGGCAGAAATTTTACCTATTTGTTTAGACCATCAATCATCAACATATGCGAGCTTCTTGAGGGACATGGTTAAGCTTTATCCTTTGTTCAGGTACTTTAAAACTAGCTTTATCCTTCATTTAAGAATAAAACTAGCAACCTTTCATCACACAATCTCAATTTAAATTTAACTTATTTATTGTATGGTTCTCTAACAAGTTTCTTATAAGTAGTGCTAAGTCAGAATTATTTATAATCTTATATAATAAACCTAAATGGGTTAAATCTAGGTCGCCCAAAAAAGAAAATGAGAAAATGAAACTGAATACGAAATGATACAGAAAAATGACTTTTTGAAATGGAAATGTTTAAAAATATATAAATATAAAAATATAAGAATTTTTATATAAATATAAGAATATTTATATAAATATTAATTATTTTATACAAAATAATAGAAATATCATATTTTATAATAAAAATATAAAATTATCAAATGTGTAATTATTAATTATAAATAATAACATAAAAATTATAATTATAATTAAATAAACAAATAATTCATTCAATATGAAAAATATGTAAATATAAAAAATATAAGGATTTTTATGTAAATATTAATAAATTTAATATGTTGAGATATTTTAAAAAAGAAAAATGTTTCAAAAATAGAAAATATCATTGTTCAAAAGTTTTCGTGTATCATAGAGTTAATCAGCGCATTATTGAATTTTTGTCTTCGCTCATAAATAAGCCTAAGACTAAACTTAAGCTTAATTTGTTCAATGATATAAACTAAGCTCAAATAACCTTTTAATGAGTCGAATCTAAGTTGAACTTGGAGAACAGCTTCATAGCCCTACTTTATTTTTTCATTATTATCATTTCAAGTTCATATTTTTTTTTTTAATTTTTTTAATTAAAATAATTGAGTCACATAAGAAAAGTGATTTTTTTAATTTCTCTTTTTACCCTATAAACCGGTCAAACAAGAGATAGAACTCAATTTCAAATATCTATTATGCCATCTTTTTACTTTTAAAGCTTCCATTAATTTATATTTGCATAGTTTATCACCAAATATGATGCATCATGCTAAATTCATTAAACAACATTTATTTGATCCGGTATCTGAATATAGGTATTTTTTAAGAAAAATTTTAAATTTCAATCTTGTGTATAACAAAAAAGGATCCAAAAGAGTTTTGTCTTTTAAGGATTTAATTCGATTCGAATTTAATCGAAATCAATGTGATTAGCAGATATTGATGATTTAAAAATAAAAATACTTAATTCATTAGAATCTTATTAATAAAATAAAATATATAATTGTTAGATCAAGAAATAAATAAACAATTTATTATAAAATTTTAATTACATTCGCTTGTCCAAAGAAACAATGTTGTGATTCTTGGAATCAAGTGAGGATCATAGTAGACTAGACGAGCATGAGATATAGTTATTTTACATGATTTACATATGGTTTATCTTTTTTCTTATTTAATGATTTTGGAGAGAGTCATTAGCATTATTATTTTTAATATATTATATCTTTATAAATATATATATATTTTTTACTATATCCAAATATAGAGTATGAATTTGTCACATTTAGTTCAATGACCAAAGACTAGTATACGAGAGGGGATGCTAGGGGTACGGTGAAATTTTGACAAAAAAATTTGCAAGTTAAAAAATCCTTCAACGATGTTATTGCAAATATTAGGTTAACTAAAAATTTTGAGTTGATGACTGATGATCAATGACCGATAACTTAAATCTAATGATCAATGAATGATGAAGGATAGTCACTGGCAGATAAATGTTGTTAATTAATACTAATATTTGATTGTATACATGATAACAATTGTATTTTATGTATAAAGTGATATAAAAAAAGTCTTTTTCTAATTAAGTTTGATTTATTTTTAAAGATATTTCTTATCATATTATTATATATTGAAATGTAAAATTTATGTTATAAATTAAATTGAATATTAATAATAAAGAAAAAAAAGAGAAAGAGAAAAAGAGGAATATTTTATTCTCTTATATGCGTAAAATGAAATTATAAAATTGAGTATTTATACATGTTGAGATATATACATAATTGGAAGGTTTTAAAGTTAAATATTCTTTTAAATATGTGATATTTTTATATTGTGATATTGACATATAAAATATATTACTGATAGTAATATTGATATCATGTATATTTTTCTAAAATATTTATCTTTTATATATTGGATATCCATCCAAATTTCCTAAGATTTATAATACTTCCTCTTGAATGTCCAATATACAAAATATATGTTTCGTTAAACTCTTAAGAGGAAAAAACTCAGTGGAAAAAAATTCTAGTGAAATAAAAGAGTACACTATTTAAAATGTTTGATAATATACTTACTCTCCCCGTTGAGAATATCCCTTGAGATATTTGACTTGTTACCTTTTGATCCTTTTCACCAATCTTGTAAAGGTAGTTGTTGGTAAAAATTTCGTAAATAAATTTGCTAAATTCTCATTTGATAAGATTTTTTGAACATCTATATCACAATTCTTCTGAAATTCATGAGTGAAAAAAAATTTTAGTGAAATGTATTTTGTTTTGTCACCTTTGATGTATCATTTCTTGAGTTGGTGATGCATGTTGTATTATTCTCATATAAGACTGTTAGCTCTTTTTCTGAAGATGAACCACATGTTTTTCGTATGTGCTGAATTACAAATTTTAACCGTATGCATTCACGATTAAATTTATGTATTATTAAAATTTCAGCATGATTAGAGAATGTACCTATTACTATTTGTTTCATGGAGTGCCATGGGATGACGGTGCCACCATATATGAACATATATTCAGTTTGTGATCGAGTATTATGAGAATCAGATAGGTATCCTGCATATGCAAAACCAAGCAAATTTGTTTTGGATAGTTTAGGAAATACAGACCCATGTCTTTTGCACCTTATAGGTAACGAATTATATGTTTAACCCCATTCCAATGTTTTCGAGTTAGATAAGAGCTATATTTTGTTAGACGAAGAATGATATATCAGGTCATGTATAACTAGTGAGATACACGAGTACTCTATTATATTTAAATATGGTACTTCAGGATCAAGAATCTACTTATTATTTTCTCGAAATTGGAAAGGGTCTTTATTACATCAAGTGACCTCACAACCATAAAGATACTCAACGGATAGTTTGTTCATATAAAATCATTTTAGTACTTGTTTTGTATAGGTTGCTTGATGCACAAGGATTCTATCCATTAAATTTTTTATTTGTAATTTAATACAAATTTTATTTTTTCAAGATCTTTCATATCAAATTTTCTATTCAAACATTCTATTGCTTTCGAGAGCTCTTCAAAAGTTCCAATGATATTCAAATTATCAATATGCATTGCAATAATAGCAAAATCACACCAAAATCTCTTTATAAAAATATATGAGCAGATAAAATCATTTTTATATCCCTTCTTTAATAAATACTTACTAAGTGGGTTATACCACATGCGATCAGATTGTTTTAATCCAAATGAGGATTTGTTTAATTTAATTGAGTAATATTTTCAAGAACCGGAATTATATACTTTTGACAGTTTAAATCCTTCTGAAAGTTTCATATAGATGTCATTATTTAGTGAGCCTTACTAATAAGTTGTAACGATATCCATTAATCATAAATCGAGTTCCTTTTGTATTGTCAGACTAATTAGAAATCAAAAGGTAATACATCCATTATAGGAGAGTATGTTGTATCATAATTAATACTAGATCTTTGCGAAAATTCTTACACAGCCAAATGTGATTTATATCTCATAATTTCACCTTTTTTATTTCGTTTTCGCACAAGTACCCATTTATGTTTCACTGGTTTTATATCAATAGATATATAGACTATTGGTTTGAAAATATTTCTTTTGTTAATGGATTTCAATTCTGCGTCAATTGCATTTTTCTATTTTGGCTAATCATATCAATGTTTCCATTCTTCGATAGATCTTGATTCAAGATACTTATTTTCATTCTCAATACTCATTGTTATATGATATGCAAAAGTGTCATCAATATTGATATTATTTCGATTCCATAATTTTTCAGTCATAATACATAATTTTTCAGTCATAATATAACTTATTGAGATCTCATAATTATCAATATTTTTTAGATACCTGATATTTTTCTGAAACATTATCCATGACCGGTACATTTTTGGAACATGTAATATTTTCGTTTAAACCATCTAAATTTTTTACTTCTTTTTTATCTCGAGAATTTTTTATCTTTGGAACCAATTGATCTATCATATTTTGCGTGTGCTTTAAACTCATTAGCAATGTTATATTGTCTTTCAGGGATATCAATTTTGATAGGAACATTAATAGTCGGAACATGTGGCTTAATCACTCTTGTAAATGCATCTTACAACTGATTTGTTAAATTTTATAAATGAATACCTTTTGAATTTTGAGTTCATATTGCTTTGTTTAAGCATTAAGATAAGATAATGATAATTGATTTCAATTAATTTTATTTCCAAACTGTTTATTTTTTTTCTCCCTTAATGTTGGGAAAACAGACTTGTCAAAATGACAATCAACAAAGTAAGCTGTAAAAAAAATCTCCTGTCATATGTTCAATATATTTAATAATCGATACAGATTCATATCCAACGTATATCCCCAATCTCCTTTGAGTTTCTATCTTAATTCGTTGTGGTGAAGCAATAGGGACATATACTGCACATCCAAAAATTTTTAAATAGAAGATATTAGGTTTTTTACCATGAACCAAATGTAACGAGGAGAAATCACTACTACTTGTTGACCGGTGCGAAGAAGTGTTGTTGCATGTAAAATAGTATGTTTCCAAGCAAAAACTGATAATTTTACTCTCATAAATAATGATCTAGTAATCAATTGAATACACTTAATGAGTAATTCTGTTAGACCATTTTGCGTGTGAACATATGATACAACATATTCTACACTTATCACAATCGACATACAATATTCATCAAAATTTTGAAATGTGAATTCATCAATATTATCAAGATGAATTTTTTTTATTAGATAATTTGGAAAATGTGTTCATAATTTAATTAACTACGCAAATAATCTCACAAACACCAGATTGCGAATTGATAATAATGATACATGTGACCACGTAGTTAATGCATCAATTAAAATCATAAAATATTTGAATAGTCCACATGATGGGTGTATAAGCTCACAAATATCTCCATATATTCGTTGTAAAAATTCAAGAGACTTATAATTTATTTACACCGGTGATAGTCTCACAATTAATTTGTCCTGAGAGTAACCAATACAAGTAAATTCATTAGATTGAAAAATCTTCTAGTTATTTAAAAAACGTCCACATTTATCATTTATAATCTTTCACATTTTTTTTTTAATTCTGGATGGCCCAACCAGTCATGTCAGATAATAAAATCATTCAACTTAATAAATTTTTGGTTTACTAGTACATATACTTCTCTTGCATTGATATATGTGTAATACAAACTAGAAGAATATGTTGGTAATTTTTTTAATATTCTTGTATCACACAGAATTATACTTATAATGTGAAGGTATTCAATATTTTTTTCATTTATTGCCTCAATATGATAGCCATTTCTGTAAATATTTTTAAAACTCAATAAATTTCTTTGAGATTGAGATAGTATAACATTTCATCAATTTCAAATTTAGTTTTTTTGTGCAAGAGTATGTTAGCTTTTCCAGAACCTTCAATCAATTTTGTATTGTTAGATATAGTATTAACACCGTCTTCCTGTATTCTCAAAAGAGAAAAATATTTATTTCTTTTAATGTAGTGTACGTAGTGGCGCTGTTTATGAGACATATCTCCACTGTTTATTGTGAATCGAACCAAGAGAGTATTTATGTTTTTCAATAAGCAAATAAATAATTTTAAAATTCATGACAATAATAATATTAGTAAATTCTAAAAATTTATTTTGTGACAAAAAATGTATTTATTTTCAATAGATTAATAAAATATTTAAATATGACAAATATTTTAGAATTCAATACGTTTATAATAAAATACAATTATATTCTAGTGAGTTCTTAAAAACTTACTTTTGGACACTCCCATTTCCTATCAAGTGGTCAGTTTTCCTTTGGGGATACATATTTGTGATCAGCTCGAGGTTTGAATTAATTTCGCACCGTCACTTATAATATCAACTGTTATTTCTCCCAACTTTAGGTAGGAGAAGTAATTTTTATTGTATATATATCACAATAGTATCAATGAGATATTCATCTTTCTTGTCTTTTATTGATTTCTCAGAACTTTTTAAGAACTTATCTTATCTTTTCCTATCATTATTGTCCCATTTCTAGTGGTGATGAATTTGTAAGATCTCTTGATAAATTTGTATAATTATGACAATTATTACAATTATGAGCTCTTCCATATAATAATATTTAATCACATTTGCTTTAGGGAATGCACTAAAATTAGTAGGTCGAGTTTTATGATTTTCATCAATAATATTTTATTTAGTTACAATGGGATATCGATTTAGAATATTTTGAATTCATTTTTCCAATATTGATATTGCAGAAGCAAATTTGAGATATGAAAGTGGAGAATTTTCTATTATATTTTTTCCAATAATATTTTCTCCACAAAACTTTTCCATCATAAAAACAATCACCTTTGGATGGTTATATTTTTTTATCATTATTATTTTTTCAATTTATTTTAATAGTGTTTTCAAGACCCATTTCATCTGGATGTATTTCAACATTTAACACTCAAAATAAATAATTTTTTTTATAATATCAAAAGTTACAAATTTGAGTTTCGCAAAATACGACATTATCAAGTAAAAAAAAATAAATAACACATTTATAAAATATACATATTTTTAATAAAAACTTATTGATTAAATATGTAATATTATTACACCAAATTTGTGTCTTATAAAAAAAAAAAAAAAAAAAAAACTTTTAGACCAGTAGCTTACAAAATCTGGTTTCAAGTTATATACTTAGTCAATAATAAGGTTAAAAAATAATAAACACAACAAAATTATAATAGTTTCTTTTCTGATATAGAACATCAAACTAAACTGCAACTCCAAAGCATATTTTGAAAAAACCATAATATTGAACAAAATCTCTATATAAAATAATAAATAAAAATTGTAAAAAATTCATACCAAGAAATCTTATTTTCTGTTGGTGAGAATGTCATGATGGGTTAGATAGAATTTCGTGCCGATATTATGTTGTAAATTAAATCGAACATTAATAATAAAGAAGAACAAAACAGAGAGAGAAAAATAGGAATTTTTTATTCTTTTGTATATGTAGAATGAAGTTACAAAAGAGGATATTTATATATTTTGGGATATGTACATAATTGAAATATTCTAAACTCAAATATTCTCACAAATATGTGATATTTTAATATTGTAATATTGATATATAAAAGATATACTAATAATAATATTGATATCAAGTATATTTTTCTAAAATATTTACTTTCTATATATTGGACATCCACTCAAATTTCCTAAGATTTATAACAATAAACATAATATTTATAATTTTTAAAATAATTACATGTACCCTAATATTAATTTAAATAAAATTTATTTTATAAAAAAATTAAACAAATCCCAAAAAATAGTTTCTTTATTGTCATTAATATTTGAAATTTACTGTTATTAATGTAAAATAGGTAAAATAATAAAAAATATTTAAAACTAGTTTTGAATACTTGAATCGCTGATAACTTTTTCAGAGGTGCTTTTTTTTTTTATTGAAAGTCATATTTTAGTTATTAAAAAAAGTTAATAATAAAAATACCCAAAACAGCCGTAACAAACGTGCCTTTGGTAAAGTTTGAAAATTTTGGCTAAAAATATATTAATGTGTTTTATTTTTTTAAAAAATTATAATATATGCTTTTTTGGTTTTTTATTTTTATATATAATATATTTTATTTTCTTAGCATGACTTTTTTAACGAGTCATGCAGATATATTTGACCTAACAAAAAGTATAATAGTCTCGTAATTAAGAATCGGGTTTGAATCTTGAAAAGGAAAAAAATTATATAAAGAGAGTTCTCTCTATGAAAAGTTTGATAGTGTTCGACTTGAATTAATTAAAATATAATTTTAAATTTTTTTTAACCGTAAAAAATACATAGGTAATCTTGAATATAGGTGGGTAAATAACAAATATATATATATATATATATATATATATATATATATATATATATGTATGTATATATGCATGTATGTATATAATGCCGACTGCCGTGGTTGATAAGTGAGAGACAAGATTGGTTGTTGGCGTCCAATCGGCCTAACATCTTTCATTATGATTATGAGTGGTTAAACAAAGTTATGGGCTCGAGAGAAGTAAATGAGCATACCATGTTTCCATGTTTGTGGTCAAGCATACAAAGGTACCAAGTCCCTTCCACTCTATTTTTCACAATTTTATTTTCAAAAAGTTCTCTTGATTTGATTTAACACTAATTGGTTTACGCCTAACTCACTATATTGGTTTAATCTTTTTTTAAGTCCTCACATATACGAAAATATTTTATTAAATAATAAATATTAAATATGAAAATTTTATTTTATTTTTTTTTTAAAAGAGAACTTTCGCCCCACAAATCCAATATTTAAACACCATTTCCTTTATTTTCCCAGTTAATTGGTTAAATTGGGTTAAATATTATCCTCCATGAAAATTTAAAACGGTAAAAAAAAAAATGAATATTAAACGTTAGTAAAAGAGGAAAAATTATAAGGGTATAATTTTTTTCACCCTTCGGGTAAACAATTTGCTGCAGCTTTTAACAACAAAAATTTTCTCTTGTTTGAAAGTCTTTAGTTTGATTCTGTTCCGAAGCTTATTAATATATATACTGAGTTTATGTATAAATCTGTTTGAAGAAGCAGAGAGGACAGACAAGTACCATAGGAAAAAACAAAAACAAATGGCATACGTTGTACGAAATGTTCTTGGAAAGCCCATCATGGAATCTTAACCCCTTTGCAGCCATTCAACGACTACAAGATAATTTTGAAGTTAACATGGAAGACACATTGTTGTACTAAAGATTATATATATGATATTATATTTGGAGTAGTCTGGCCTTTCATAATCTTTGTTTAATGTTCTTGCCAGTCCCGTAATCTCTCTTTCTTCAAGAAGAATAAACCTTTGTGGTCAAAATCTACAGCGCCGTTACCATGAAGGCCGGACTACTCCAAATATAAGATAATTGAAAAGAATGAAAGAAGGAAGAAATATAAATAAAATGATCCAAGGAATGTTTGGAAGTCACTACCAGTTTCTTAATTCTTAGTTGCCTTATAATGTTAACTGTGAATACATGAAATGTGTTTGTCGATAATCGATTTAATAAGATAAAATATTAGATATTTTAATCGATTCTTAAATTTAAATCAGATTAATTAAAATATAATTTCAAAGAGTGATAATATATAAGACTCACCACATACACAAAATGCTCCTTGATTTAATGCGGAGTTAAGGAAAAAGTAAGCGTATTTGTATGTAGTTTTCTTCTTACATTTTTACAAAGAGACTGTTTTTACGTTTTGAATCCATGACCTTAAGATCATCAAATGAATAACTCAACCGTTACACCAAAACTCGTCCTTGGAGTGGTGGCAAATACCCAAAAAAAAAAAAAAGAAAAAGTGTGTTTTTTAGTCATTGATGGCTCTTATGAACTCCACATTATTGGCTTTGTTGGATTCAAATTATACAAATTTGTGAAGATGATTCTATTCCTTATCCATACCTACCCGTAGCAACTTGTTTCTTCCTTATTTGGCAAGTGCTTGAGCCACACCATGTGATTAGATCTCTCCTTACTCATAAAGTCCCTACCAGAATTGAATTCATAATTTCTTAATACCACCTCAGCCGTCTACCTTAACTCCCCACATCGAGTGAAAACCAAAAGACAGAATTCGGAGACGGAAGATATTAAGATTACAATGGGATGAATGAAATTAATGAGAACTGAGAAAGCATGCGGGACCAACGGCTTATTGAGTAAGAATACTAAATCTCTTAATTAAATATCGAGTTCGAAACTTAAAATAAAAAAAATTACGTGTCGAGAACTTCCCCTTAAATTAAGCCTGACAACACTCAGGTCGATTAATCGAAATATAATTCTGAATATCAATCGGTTTAATAAGCAATTTTCTACCTTATCTGATCAGCAATTTCCTAAATAAAGGCATCGTAGATCAATTTCTGTGAGAACAGCTATCACATATTAAAGATTCCCAGAGAGGGAATTGCAAGGAATGCAAGAATTAACAAGACCCGGGATAGTGTACGGAATAATAACAAATGTTCTAGGTGGGATAAGTACCTCGCACATTTTTCACATTTCTACATAGTAATTAACCACCAGAAATGCCAAGGATTTCATCATATAAAGAAGATGAAGAACTTTACGGAATTGAAATATGAAAGTTAATAAAAAGTACATAATCGAAAAGCATACCTTATTCTTGCACAGAAAATGCTTCCTCGGTTGTTTAATTCCAAGCTTCATGTCCATAGCCTTCATTGGATTCCCTTCGAATCCATAGGCTGTAATTGCATTGATCAGCCATGGATGTAGACATATTTATTTAAGCCTGCAGACTTCCGTGTTGCATGTTTAAGCAAATAGTTTGTTATAGTTTTAGAGATCTTAAGAAAGGACCAATATTTGGGGACAATGGAGAAAATCCCGATATAAATCTCAATTCTGGCCCTTTAATTTACGAGACATGTTTTGCATAATTCCATATATAGCATCTTTACACAACTTTCAGCACCGTTATGCATCAAACAACACCCACTTAACAACATCGGCTCCCATTAAGAGACCAACTACATTTCTAGCTCTTAATTTCAAAAGCATCCCAAATGTGGCTTCCTGTCCCTGAAGACCAACTCAAGGTGGATAGGGAGAGAATTGATCATATTCTTCCTCAGTCACACAAGTAAAGAATGGGCATTGGCGTATCTTACCTGCTGCTGCTACGTGACACTGAAGATATGGGGCTGAAATTGACAGTCTGGAGGTAAAGAAATATATAAAAACAAGGAAAATCCATTTCCAAGGACTCCTGATCAGGAAGTGTCTAGCATCTCATTTACATACAAGTTGCAGAGAACCTCGCCATAGCATGTCAGCCATCATACTGCATATAGCCTCATAACCTGATCGATCTTAGCCCGGCAAACTGGGCATCCCCATTTTTTGCCTTTGATTTCTTTCAGACATGACATGCATCCAGCCATGTGACCACAAGGAATACAAGCTCCCTCAATTGGGGCATCCAAGCATATCACACAAGAATTACTTTCATTCTCTTTCCCTTTAGCCGTTTCAGCAGGTGACTTCTCAGCACTTGGGGTAGGAAAATCAACAGGGCTCGAATCAATCAGATCGATGGATGGATAGTGAATTGGGCCATCATCTATGACTGCATCAGCAATTGGTGGGGCCGACGGAGCAGAGGCAGGAGCTAGGTTCTCCTGGGTTGTTGTTTGGCTAACAGCAGGAATATTTGTCTGGTTCTCTACATGCTGGACAGGACTGCCACTTGGGCCAGCTTCATCAACTGCCCACCCACTGAAACTTGCTTTTGTGGGAGCTGAAAGCAGGGCATCCCAACCTCCAAGGCTTGTGGATGCATCTGTTGTAGAACTTTGTGAGATATCAGAAAGAGGTGGTCTCTCAGCCATTGCAGACTGAATGGAAGCACTGATGGCCATCGCCAATTCTAGGTCTTCTTCAGCGGTGGGTGCTGCAGTTGCTGGAGCTGGACTCTGGGTGTTATTATTTAGAAACATTGGTTGTCTCCCCTGAAATGTTAAGAATCAATCATATCAATCTTTCGAGCTGCCTATCATGGAGCATGCTAAACAATTTCAGTAACGGCATGACTATAATGTGATGCATCAACTACAAATAAACATTAAATTGAATTTGATAACTTTAGAAGATTCAAAGCAGTATGATGAGCATATGAGTCACATAAAATCTCTCAGCAGCAAACAAGATTCTCGTCAAGGTGGAAGCATCTCTTCATAAAAGGGCAGAAGAATGCTGAAAAATGTATAAAAATGACTGAATCAAATTGCTATGTCACTGTAGTTGAAGGTTCTAATCTTCCTATCCTTCTATAAGCCACATCCAACATTCAACTACAGATGATCATCTCCAAAGTTAAGGGAAGTTTGAAGACACCAAATGTTTCTGCAATATCACTCAGTGCCTCCAAAGTTAAGAAGTGACAGGCATTGGTGAATAATTGAGCAAATAACTAACCCAACACCTTCCTCATACAACACTTTTTCAACAAGAACGTCTTTTAATTATGTTACAGATGACGAAACGCCATGCTCTGCTTTCTATTAATGATATACTTAACCAACCCCCCCCCCCAAAAAAAAAAAAAGAAAAACCAAGGGAAAAGAAAGCCAAGTTTACAAAGAAGGAAACTTAGAAGGGAACTTTTGGTCCAAATTACAATTCCAAGATAGAAACATTACCCTTCAAAGGATGAAGTGACACCAAGTAGCTTCAGGGACCAGAACACCCCTCCGGCCAATATTCTATCTCAGGTCTCAATTTCATAATCATAAGAAATTCTTATACTAATTTCAATGATTAATAATCTTACAGACTCAACTCGACCAAAAATGCCTAACTCCAGTTCTTGCACCTTCCTTCTGTACACAATATATCACATAACTCTTGTTCTTTGATTTCCTAAGCTCTCAACTATTGAGGATAGCAGATGATCATCCTACTAAATAAGCCCTACTTTGCCAATGAACTGGGGAAAAAGTAGACTCTAGTAACGTCTGATTTTCAAAACATTGTCCCATTTTGAGGTGATCATCTCCAATAGCATTATTAAGCAACAGAACAAGTGATTATCTATAAATTGAGCAAGCATGCACATTATGAAAATCTAGAACTAGAATGGTTTCAATATGACCACGAATATCTAAATAAATTTCCATCTGGTCCAAAGCTCAAGTGCATGGGCAAATATTGAATCTAGATCCAACATATGAGATTTGAAATTGACTGATGTCTAGAGACATACCACAGTAATTCCTTTGCATGCACTGCAAAACAATTGAATTTGCTGCTTGTCATTTTCATTAGCTGCAGCAAGTTTAATCCGCGACTCTAAAAAAATGAACAAAACCAAGTTAAAGTGCATCCAAGAAAAAGTTTTTTTTTTTAACAAGAAATGGTATTTGTCAAACACAATTTTTTTCAGCCCCTAATGACTCGTAACTTTTCAACTCCGATGAGATGCAGAATCAAACAAACATTCTAACTAAGATCATTCAGAATGTCCAAATGTAATTTCCACTTCTGACATCTCAGTGGCCTTGATTAATTATTCAGCTTGATTTTTTAGATAGACATGACAGGTTCAGATCTTAAGGCAATCAGATGCAACAGTGCTCAGACTACTTAAGGCACAGCCAGATGGAAAGCATCGCTGGCTAACAATGCAACCTGAGGAATATGCTTCAACCCTAGAATTCATTCTATATTCTGGCTGTTGTGATGTGAATTTACCAGGATTCAGGTAGGATTACTGCTCTATTAAATCTGCTCCCGCATCAATGTAACATTCAGGGCCTGATGGTGCAAAATATGTTTCCATGTTATGGATATGTACAAATTGTGAGGGAAACAATGGTGTCTAGACTTGCCTCCGTCCTTATTGTCTATACTACCAAGAAGGCCTCTCTAAAGTCATATTCTAAACATTTGAGAATCAAAACTGATGACTGAGCACAAAGAAAGAAGTGAAACATAAACTTTGGAAAACATCAGGAGAAATGTGAAAGAGTTTAACAATTAATTGATTAAAATACAGATCCAAAAGGGGCTGGTGAAAGAAGACGTAAGAAAGGAACAAGAAGGTAGATGGATAATCGTTCAGATCCCCAACATGAAGGGAGGCATGCCAAAGATTTTCAAAGCAGAAATTCTTGGTAAAGGTATAACAATACTTACCTATGATAGAGCAGCCACAAATAACTACTTTATGAAAGGCACGTGACATGTACCCACAAAGAGAAAAATAGTTGGATTAGAAAGTGAAATTTTATGTTCAGGAATCTTTTAGCTTTAAATGATTGGGAAAAGGGAGAAGCTAGATTAAAAGTAACTAAGCAATTTCTTGGAGCATGATATTTATTTTCAGGAAGTGTTGTTTTTCTTTTTTTTCTTTTTTTATTACTTTTTTGTTGTAATGAAAAACAAAAATTTATTAGAAGATGAGAAAAGAGGATGGGCGTCCCCATACAAGATGGAAAGAAAAAATAAAATAAAAGGGACAACTGATAGCCAATCTCTTTGAAGATTTGTCAATGAAATACACCACAAAGTAGAGGTTGGCACCATAAGAAGACAGTAAGACACTAAAAAGATTGTTTGGCAAAATGCAGTCTTTGAAGATAGAAGCATAAAAGACTCGACCAGGAGAGTTGCTTTAGCTAAGTACATTCAGCAAAATGTCTATTAAAAAGTACAGAAGACTGCTTGATAACTAAAAGGCTTCAAATTAAATAATCAATAAATCTATCAACAGTATTTGTGTGTGGGTGTGTGTGTGTGAAATAGGGCAATGAGGATAAAAGGAGAATTCAAAAGTGATCATGTTTGTTATTTCAAGTGTAACACTTGAAAGATTGGGAAGATTAAACATTATGTGATGAAAATAATTTCAAATGCAGGATATGCACTAACAAAGTTTCATTTAGGTTATTTATAATGATAATATACAGACATGGTAGGAACTATGAAAGAGCATGGATGAATATCAAGTAACCAATGGGAGGCTGCTTATGTAAAAACCCAAGTTTAACCCCCCCAAAAAAGAAGAAGAAGATGAAGAAGAAGAAGGATAAGGAAACAAAATGACTACTTTTTTATATTGTTGGTGTGGCCCCGCCGGGGGGGGGGGGGGGGGGAGGGAGGAAATGTCTGCATCAGAAAGGGAAAAAAAAGGACATAAAGTAGGCTAAGATAATCTTATCATGAAGTAATGAGTTTAGGTGCTGGACTGAAGTTCAAAATGTGTAGTAGCAAGAGCAGACAGGCCTCATGATAAAGTTGAAAAGAAAAAAGGGAATAAAGTAGCAAAGACCTTGATGAGATTAATTAAATAAATAATAGAGTGGAAGGTGCTCAAAGCATTGGAATTATCAAGCTGAAAACCAATACCCTAGTCTTTCTCACAGTTTAATTTCTTTAACTCACACTTTCAAATTCAAAATTTCTCAAAAGATCACTATACTTACGCCTAAGTGCTTGAGGCTTACACCTTGCCCGTCGGCAGGTGGAAAGCCTGCGCCTCCTTCTTGTGCCTCTCAAGACTATGGATGAATCAGGGAAAAGGAAAATACAACATTACACATTTAAAAAGGAAATTGACATGACTTCCACATAATGAGACTGAAAGAAAAATAAATTAGCAAATGCATATTTTCAGCATTAAACATTACTCGTGAAGTTATCGAGAATTATCACTGTAGGGTCAGGCTGATTAAGCTTTGGTTCCTCCATATTAGCTTTCCAGAGTGCAACAACTGTCCGAGGCTGGGCATCCTGCACATTAGTAAATTTACAATGTTGACCTTAACATAGAAATCCAAAGCATAACAGATCAAGAAAAGGATGCCTGAATAACTTGATAGTCACTAGACAAAAACTTAAGGCAAAATGTCCAAATGCAATGAGAGACTTGAGAAGTGACTCCAATCTCTGAATGGACTGCTCCAGAGTGCTGTTTTCTCATGGTAAACTATCAATGTGCCTTGGGATGCAAGGTGGAGTTATTTGCAAGTTATGGAGCATGGACACATAAATGGGACACAACATGACATGGCAAAGTTGTAAAAATTTTCCACTATTTTAAGTTAAAAAGTGTGGTATTGTGTTATGTCTAAAAGAGGCCTTCTACAGATATGATAAAGATGTGTCCATGCAACAAAGTCCATAAGAGATTAATCTGAAAATGACCTCTCATAGAAAGCTCTGAGATACAAAATAGGAGGGGACGATCATAGTATAAGTATATGACAAAGCAATTGGTCCACTTATATTTTCCCACAAGGCAACTCTTAGCATTAAGTTGTGTGTAGCCACTAAAACCAAAGTCTAGCTATTACTTCAGATTGCATTTTAGCATGTGAAGTGGAACCAAGGAAAAGCATCTCAGAAGCCGAACTGCAAATAACTGGTGACTGGAAGAAAATGCACTTCAAATTACCTGCAAACTAGCATAAATTGCTAGCTCCAACTTAAAAGGCTTCCTAGGGTTATGGGAGCCACATGGTGAAACAACCACCCAACTGTAAAAGAGGAAAAGGGAAAAAGAAAAAAAGCAACGCAGTAATTAGATTAAGTGGGATGTCACACAAGGATAGCTAGTCAGAGCACATTAAAAATAATCCCAGCATATTAATAAATTCCATTCCTAGCAAATCCAGATGTCAAGATATGCTTTTCATACATGCACTGTGAAAATAAAAGTTGCAGTCAAAACCAGCCAAATTAACCACATCTGGATGCAATTATTCAGAAGTGGACAGGTTAAAGGTTTTTTTTTTTTTTTGCTTTTATCTTTTTTTTTTTTCCCACAATTTATCTTCATCAGTTTAGATTTGGACAACTCTAAGCAAATGAATGAGGAGATGCCATGATGAAGGTATAGGTTCAGCTAGCAAAATAGATTTTACAGAGTTGCAACACAATACGTGATGAACTAATGTATTCTTCTTTTCAAGGGAGGTGCAGGATAAACAACATAGATTAATGATAATCACTCACACTTTTCTAGACAGCAACTGAGGAGCTAATGCTTCCAAAAAGCCTGGGCCATAAAGCTCTCGCATCCAACCAGAGAACAAGCAAATATGGTTCTACAAAGCATCAGAAAAAATATCATTTAATCAAGCAACATTTCAATTGATGAACTATCCAATTACACAAATCTCACAATGATAGCAAAGTAATAGATTAGTAGAATCAGTTGAAAAGTTGAAGGTACCTCAATTGCTCGCACAACATTGCTGAACCCTTTAGCTCTAGCAACATCAAGTGCTGTTTGACAATCATCATTCATCACCAATGGATTTGCTGAAGAAGTAAGACAATAAAAAAGGAATCCTTTATGATAATACAGGCAACTGGGGAAAATACCAACATTTCAAAGATTGATACATTCTGGCACTAGTTGGCACATGCCATCTCTCCAGGAATGAAAGCTAAGCCTACCTCTGCAAGAAAGAAGTAACGTGACAGTGCGGTCAAGGCCTCTCTTTGCTGCATGATGCAATGGAGTCCCCGCATGACGGCCTGACATGCATCAAGATTTCAAAAAAATAACAATAATAATAAAAAATAAGAAACAAAAAGAGCGAGAGAGAGAGAGAGAAAGAGGAATGTAATTGCAGGATTCATGTCTTCTTATTTTCTTATTGTTCATAATCCAACAGGCACAATTGTCTGGTTATTTAAGATAAAAGCTAATTTACTTTCCATATGCAGAACTTGATAACTAAATTGAATGGAACGTGATCAGAGATAATGCAAAAGTGGTCTAATAAAGCGAGGATCTCAATAATCATAATTTGCTTTTGCAAAAATTCACATAAATTAGTTCAAGTTCCGAGAAGACAATGTGGCAGTAATGCAGAATCCCACCATGTAATAACACAAACATACTCCACAGGATCAAGATTGAAATAGATGCAGGGAAGGATTGCAAGATACTCAAGCAGATCGGAATGAGTTTCAAATATTTCTCTTTTCCCTAAGTTTTGTACACTTGCAGACTCTTTAACCCCAAAAATCAATGTCAATGGCGCTACAAAATAGAACACTATTCAATTTCTCTTGGTGCTCAATTTCTCTTGGTTTTACAAGGTTCTTCGCTCTGTCAAGGGCAACGATTCGACCATATAAGCATTCAGAGTAGCCTCTTGTACTCCAATTCCAACCGCAATCGAGACCGATAAAACTACAAGAATTATTGTACTACAAAGCCCAGTAAAGGCAAAAACTTAACAAAATCATCATCCAAAGATGAACAAATGAAAGACACACTAACCAGGGCGATAGGCATTAAGATTAGCACCCAAGTCTATCAAAGTCTTCGCAACATTGAGAAGATCAGGGTTCATGCAGGCCAAGATCAGAGGAGTTTTCCCTTCTCTGTCAATCCACTGCACCCCAAAACCACAATAAACAACAATTACCCGCAAAAGATGAAAATGAAGATCACAGAAACAACAGAACCCCAAAAATGAAAACACAAAAATTATCAGAACCCACAAATAAAAAACACATAAAAATCATAAAAACCAATCAACAATTAAAAAATAAAGAAAGAAAGAAAGAAAATTACCTCAAGACCAGCACCTTCTCTTCTAAGAGCTTTAATTTCTTCAATATTCCCGTAATTCACCTGCTGATACAACAATTCATCCTTCGATTGTTGTGCACCCATCCCTCCAAAGCCAAAATCTCAACCAGATTCCAATCAAAATCAAACCCAAGAATTATTAAAAAAAAAATGAGACCACTAGATTAATGAAAGTGTTTTTTCTATTTTTTCCTTTTTTGTGGGGGGGGGGGATCTATTAGGGCAAACACTCTCAGAAACCCTAATAGGTTAACTATATTATATGTTACGAACCGATTTTGCAACCTTTTGGTCTGAGAAATTTCTTGGAAATTTTTCGGAAATTTGGAGGTATACCAAACGATGATTACTCCTCTTTGCTCTGCGCGTGTGGTACGCGTCCGGTAGGCAACTTGATGTGATTATTATATTACATTTGTGTTTATTGTACCCCCTCAATTATGTTACCTTTGAAATTCAAAATTCGATAATTATTATTTAATATCATTAATCTATATACATAATGAAATTTATAGGAAGTTACGGAAAAACCGAACACACACACATGAGATCAGGTACCAAAAATTAAAAAAAAAAAATTATAGAATTCCACTTGAAGTTAAATAAAATTTTACCACATTTTAATATCTTAAAATTTATGATAATAAATTAATTTAAAAAATATTAATTATAGTTTAAACTAAATATTTTTATTTTTAATAAAATTAAAATTAACTCAAGATTTTAATAATAAATAAAAATAGTTATTTATGTTAAAATCAATTTTAGACTTGATATAACCTGCCCAGGAAAAAAGGATACACAGGGTCCCGCCGGAAATAGACACCGATGGACTGGGCTCATTCCTTTAGCATTAAAGAACTCCGAGAATGAATAAACACCAGTGGTTGGATTAGGAGGACAAAATAGTAGAAAAATAATAAAAGCGACAATGATGTATCATGTTCTATGGTATGGACGATGGCTCCAAAAACGCATCGGCCTTTTCTAAGTAACTGCACAAGAAAAAGTATTAAACAAAGTCAAATTACGTCATTTTTATTTAAAAGTGAAATAATAGAATCAGAAGTTATGAATTTAAAATTTATTTATTATTCATTTAATTAAATAGTATTTATGGTGTCTTCAACGTCTAATTAATCTAGTAATCGGACACCGATATTCTTTAAATAAAATTTCGAATTCAAATTTTATGTACAACTAAAAAGACCGAAAAGCTTTTATTTTTTTAAAATTTAACCAAATTCGAACCGATTTTAATTGATCTAACGTGATTACAAAATTTTGAATAATAAAACGATGTGTTTTAGAAAAAGAACTCTATTTTTCTCTTTCGTTCTTTCTTCTATTCTTATTTATTTTAGAATAGTTTACTTAAAAAAATAGTTCTTAGTGCAATATTTGCTCTAAATATTTTATAAACAAATAATCATTTTTGAAAGAATTAATTTAAAAAATTATACCCCGATTCTCTCACCGAGAAGAACATATTTTGATGTTCTCAAAATGAAATCTAAAAGGTGGAAATCCGAAGCCATTATCCTATTCTCCATTCTAATGATGAAGAGGCAGCTTCAAATACACCATTCATGGAGTATCAAACATGGAAAGAGCAACAACCATTTTCTTTCAATAAGTCATTAAGTCCCAAAGCTTCAAATGAGTGTATACATGCAAAATTAGTTTTGTCACCTGTTCTTCTCCTGCATATCCTTCTTCCTACCCTGCAACTTGGAAGAGCAATCATCTGCCACGACCTTCATTGTCACCTAACTCTGACTTACATATCAACTAGAAGAGAGCAAAACTTGAGGCCATTAAGTAACAAGAAACAAGCTAATGGATGATTTATATTGACTAGCAGGTAGTATACACACCGCGCGCTGCGCGGTGTGTGCCTCAAAAAATAAACATTTAAAAGCGGTTATAATGTAGTTGTAAATAGCAGAATGCTGCATGTGCTTGTTCACGGCTGGCCACTTGAGTGCCTGTGGGTGGTCATTCATGCGCTCGCAGCTGGCTGCTTAAGGGTTAGGGCTGGCCGCTCATTGTTCACCAAGTGCCATTATAGTCGCTTTGAGAACATTGTCCATAATTATTAGCACAACATTTTTTGGACCAAAATCTTGAATCACAGAAACAAATAAATCGGCAAGGCATTTGTTGTTCTTGAAGTATGAAGAGACATCTACGGATTTGTGAAAAAAGGTCCTAGAGGGTGAGGAAACTAAAAAGTTAATCAACGCTCTTAATTTGTTGTCTGTCCATGTGTCTGCAATGATTGTACAACCAGTAGTGGACCTCTCTTTCTCAATGTCCTTGGACGGGAAGCTCATTTCAGACTTAATCCTCTCCAACCATGAAGTCTTCTGAGTTTCTGCAGATGGAACTCTAAATCCAGGACCGCACTTTCCTATGGCATCAATCATTTGTTGATAGGATGAAGAACGAGCTACACTAAAGTCCTTATTTTCGAAAAAGAACAGAGCTATGCTTCTCTCTGCGTTTTCTTGATCATTAGTAGGAAAAGGCACCACCTGGGTAAAAGATGGGAAAATTTTGGAAATTGGAGAAGAAGGTTCCATGGGAATGAGAGGTTTACTTCAAGCAACATTTCCAGAAGATTTAGTTTCCACTATCCTTTGCTTCTTCGAGCTAGTAGTTTCTCCCTTCCTCTTTTGTTGCTATTACTTCACGTTATTTGTGACATCGTTCCTTTGCCACGAGTTCACACCTTTGTTTGGAAGTCTAGACAGATGATGCTTCAATCTACTAATGCCACCATTTAAAACTCTTTGACAAAATTTGCATCTCAAGCGGGCGCTCAGCGGCCAGCTGCAGTGCATGAGTGGCCAGCCACGGGCACTCAAGCGGCCAGCTGCACTGCATCAGTGGCCAGCCACAGGTGCTCCAGCGGTCAGCTGCGGTGCATGAGCGGTTTAAACACTATAGGGCTTTATAAACAAGCTTAAAAGAATTAAAAGGCATATGCATATTTTCTAATATTAAAAGCATACTGCCATTTGGTCTGGGACTTATTAGTAATGAAGGGATCAGTTCTCTTTCATCAGCGAAGGACTAAACAACATGTAAGCAAAGATAAAAATTAAACTATATATATATATATATATATATATATATATATATATATATATTTAACATTTTAAACATTAGGCACATATGAAAAAGTTCAAAATACACATCATAACATTGATCATTTACTAACAAGTTATTATGGGCTCATTTTGGAATATACAAAAGAAAATGGTTCCAGCAAGAAGTGAATTTTTTAGCACATTTTAACTTCTCAGAAGTTGCTATAAGACAATTGGAGCATGCTGAATTGCACCCATGAAGTTAAAGCAGTTTTTAAAAGGGCATCAAGAAAGTCAAGCTATCACCAACCCAAAGAAACCATAGTTTTCCTTACCCAACTAAAGATGGATTTAATGAAGGAGAAAACAGGAATTAGTGAAGGAGAAAACGGAAGTACAAAGAAATAAGGACCAACAATTCATAACATTGAAAACAATAACAAAGAATTGATTCAGCAGGGGATACAACTAACACTTGACATCCCCATCAGGATTAAAAGGAATCTGATTACTCCATTAAAGACACTTCCTAGTAATATTACAAGCAAAGAAAGAAACATTAGAAACATTAATTAATAAAACATAGAAAATATTACAAGGAACTTGGTGCACAAGCTGGATCACGTGTTTTTAACTTTAGGTCTAAACACAAAGAAACATGGATAACATGGATAGTTACATGGATAACATGGAATATACAATTAAAGCAAAACCGAAGCAATGTTTAAAACGTCAACAATCACCGACAAAAAATCCATTATTGGGAGAGGTTATGAATTGGGAGAGAGGTTAGGGTCACAAAACACTTCTCAAACCCCTAAACTCACAGAGCAAAATTGGGAGAAAAAATAATTTTAAAATTGCTCAAGACTTACAATGAGTCCATCTCAAACGAAGCAGGTGGAAGCAAAGCCGTGGAGGTCGGGCAACTTTTTTGTCTTGAGAGAGGTCTGTGATAGATGACAGAAAACTCCATGTCCTTGAGGTCTTCGAGGATTGGACAACTTTTTGGTCTTTCTTGAGAGAGAGAGAGCGAGAGAGGACGAACGCACGTCTCCACCACTCTCCTCGCCCTTGATAACGTGAGAGACGCAAAGGAAAAAAAAAAATCAAAACAAAGAATAAATTTGTGGGAGAGGGAGAGAGAAAGAGAGAGGCTTAGGTGTAAGTGGAATGTGAGATGGAGTGATGACGTGGAAGATTTGAGTCAGAAAATGTCGACGGAAGATTGTGAGAGGGCGGGTGATGCTGGGAAAGAGAAACGCGGCTGGCCGCCCGCTGGAGCGCCCGTGAAAAAAAAAAAAAGGGAAAAAGACCCAAAAAAAAAAAAGCACCTGGCTTATCAGGAAAAAAAAAAGAAAAAAATAACCAGGAAAAAAAGAAAAAACCCAGAAAAAGGGAAAAAAAAACATAGAAAAAACAAAGACACCCCACCGGACAGTGAACAGAACCGACATATGCCGGTCACATGAAGGACCACCGACTTGCATGAAAAAAAACAAATATATATATATATATATATATATATATATGCCAAAAAAAAAAAACAACCGGTCACATGAGGGGTGTGGTCACGTGCTTGGACGACCATGTCGAAGCCGCTTTTAGGTTTTGATCACGCGAAGGATGACCCTAGATGGGAAAAAAAAGTGTATTAAAAATACTAGACGGGTTCTCGCCGCACAATGCCCATTTTTTTTTTTTCCTTCTGTGTGTCATAACTATTGAAAAAAATAATAAAAGAAGTAAAAAAAAAAAACAAGAAACTCAAGAAAAGTTAAAAAAAAAAGAAAAGTGAAGGATGAAAAAAAAGAAGTAAAGAAAGAAAGAAAAAATCCCCAAAAAAAGAGAGAACAGTGGCCAATGTTTCTATTTGAGGTGAAATTCCCTCTCACTCCCTCCTCCCGCAAAGTGAAGTGTGGAAAAAAAATAAAAAAGAAAGAGAAGAAACCAAAAAAAGAAGTAAAAAAAATACAGTAACAAATTGGTAACAGTGGAACAAAAAAGTGAAAAAAAAAAGAATGGTAAAAGTTAAAAAAAAAAGAAGTAAAAAAAACACAAAAAAGTAAAAAAAAAAAAAGAAGGTGTAGGATCAAAAAAAAGAAGCAAAAAGAAAGGAAAATGTGTAAAAAAAAAGTAGCAAACCGGTAATAGTAAAACAAAAAAAAGAGTGAAAAAAAACAAATGCGAAGGGAAAAAAAGTTAAAAAGAAGAAGAAGAAAAAACCAAAAAAAAAAAAGGAAATGGAAAAGGGTGAGGGAAAAAAGAAGAAAAAAGAGTAAATGGGTGAAAAAAAAAATGAAGAAGCACCTAAAAAAGAGAAAAACTGGGGGAATAGTAACCCACTGTTCTCATTCTAGATGGCACTCTCTCAAAGTACTCCACCTCTTTGAAGAAGAAACCCCTAAAAAAAAAGGAACAATATCTAACTGTTTTCATCCAAAGTGACATTCCCTCTCACTTCCCCCTCTCCACGAGTGAAGGGTGGAAAAAAAATGAAAAAGAAAAAGAAGAAACAAAAAAAAAAGAAATAAAGAAAAAAATAATAGTAACAAATCGGTAACAATGGAACAAAAAAATGAGAGAAAAAAGAAAGGTGAATGATGAAAAAAAATTAAAAAAAAAAAGAAGAAGGAAAAACCCAAAAAAGTAAAAAAGAAAAAGAAGAAGAAGAAGAAGAAGAAGAAGGGTGTAGGGTGAAAACAAAAAAGCAAAAAGAAGGGTAAATGGATAAAAAAAGAAGTAAAAAAAAAAAAAACAAAAGTAGCAGACCAATAATAGTGAAACAAAAAAAAGAGAAGTAAAAAATAATAAAAAAACGGAGAGTGAAGGATGAGAAAAAAAAAGAAACAAAAAAGTGAAAAAAAATAGTAGTAAATCACTAATAGTGGAATTCAAAAGAAAAGGAATGAAAAAAATGGTGGAGGGTGAAAAAAAAAAGAAATAAAAAAAAAGAAGGTAAATGGTGAAAAAAAAAGAAATAAAAAAAGAAGAAACCTCAAAAAAAGAAAGAAAAAGGGGAATAGTAATAAATTGTTCCATCCAAGGTGACAATCCCTCCCACTCCCTCCCCACCTGTTTCTTTATATATAGTTAAAAATATTAAAATTAAAATAAGATTAAAATCATAGAAAAAAACTCCAAAAAAAGTAAAAAGGAAAAAAAAAAGGGAACAGTTATCTACTGTTCCCAGCCGAGGTGCTACTCCCTCTCACTCCCCCTCACTCCCCCTTCTCTTTCCTCTATTTGTTTCTTATCTTAGAAGAAGAAATAAAGAAACCCCGAAAAAAGAGAAAAAATGAAAGGAACAATGTGTTAGTGTTCTTATCCAACGTGACACGCCCTCCCACACCCCTCCCCACTTGTTACTTTTTATAATAGTAAGATTATTATTATTATTATTATTATTATTATTATTATTATTATTATTATTATTATTATTATTATTATTATTGATTACTTAAGAAGATTAAGATAATATATATATAGTGATGGGTGGAAAAAAAGAAAAAAAGAAAAGAAGAAATAAATAAAAAGAACAGTATCTAATCGGTAACAGTGGAATAAAAAAAAATGAAAAAAAGAAGTGTAAAGGGTTAAAAAAAAAGAAGAAACTCAAAAAAAGTAAAAAAGAAAAAAATGGAAGGGTGAATGAAGAAAAAAAGAAGTAAAAATGGAAAAAAAAAAACAGAAAAAGAAACCCCAAACAAAGGAATAAAAAAAGAGAAAACATTAGCCAACCAATAAAAAAAAGAAGGGCGAAATGTGAAAAAAATGAAAGAAAAGGAAATCCAAAAAAAGTAAAATAAAAATGGTGAATGATGAAAAAAAAGAAGGAAAAAATGGTAAATGAGTAAAAAAAAGAAGTAAAAAAATAGAAACAATAGCAAATTGGTAATAATGGAATAAAAAAAAGAGTGAAAAAAAAAGAAAGGCGATGGGTGAAAAAAAAGAGAAGAAAAAACCCAAAAAAAGTTTTAAAAAAAGGGAAGGGTAAATGGTGAAAAAAAAGAAGTAAAAAAAAGAATAAAAAAATGGGGTAAATGGGTTAAAAAAAAGAATCATAACAAATCGGTAATCGTGGAATCTGAAAAAAAAGAGTGAAAAAAATGAAGGACGAAGGGTGAAAAAAAAAGTAAAAAAAAAAAAAGGAAGGGGGAAGGGTAAAAAAAAAAGATAAAAAAGGATAAATCGGTAAAAAAAATTAAACAAAAAAAAGAAACTCAAAAAAAAAAAAAAAATATATATATATATATATATATATATATATATATATGAATGAACAGTAGCAACTGTTCACTACCTAGGTAGTAAAGTCTAGGGGTGTTATGACACCCGGGTCGAGCTCGGGTATCATAATACCCGAGCTCGAGCTCGAGCTTACCGAGTTTGTATTTTTCGAGTTCGAGCTCGAACTCAAAGTGTCGTCAGCTGTCGTCGGGTAGTGTAATTAGGTGGTACAGATAATATATTTAAAAAATATACTTAAAAATATAATTTTATATATAATTTTTTTTAAAAAAATATAATTATATATAAAAATTATTTTTAAGAAAAATTAAAATATTTCTAGTAGCTTGTCGAGCCTTTAAGCTTTGACCGGATAATATTATAGGTACCCATGACACTATCCGGTGTCATTAAGACTTAGGAATTGAGAGAGGGGGGGTAGGTGGGTGGTGGGGGAGAGAGAGGGAGAGACGGAGAGAGAGAAGGTAATGGAGAGAGAGAGAGAGAGAGAGGGAGAGTAATAAATGAAGAGAGAGAGTTCGAGAGTAATAAATGAAGAGAGAGCGGAAGAGAACCGAGAGGGAGAGAGAGAGAGAAAGAGAGGGATTGAGGGAGAGTAATAAATGGAATGAGAGAGGAAGCGTGGGTGAAAAAAAAGGAAGAAAAATAAAATATGGAAACAGTAGCATACTGTTTTCATCCGACGCGTCATGCATTCTTACACCACCTCGCCCACTTATTTGCTTCTAGACTCGTAAGAGAAAACAACAGGTCACGTGAGGAGGTATAGTCACGTGCTTGGACGATCACGCCCAAGCCGCGTTTAAGTTTATATCTAGATCTGGGGGAGTACATCGTGCAACGCACAGTAAGGAGTTTAGGTTTGGTTATGAAAAATAGGATGATAAGCCCGATATTGGAGTTGTAATCATATGTGTTTAAATAAAGTAAGTGGGTTTCTGAAACTCAAATCATAAAGAAAAATTAAAAGTGATAAATATAATAATTAGATGAATCATTTTTGAATTTATTGTTTATCATTTGGTTTTAGTTTTAGTGGCGAGTGTTGACTCAACGTGGTTTTGTTATAGTTTTAGTCGCCGGAGGCTCAGCTTTTGTTGCACCGAAGAAGGACTTTTGTTGACTAAGGAAGGGCTTTGGTCAAGAAGGAAGGGCTTTGATTGAGAAGGAAGAAATTTGGTCGACCAAGGTTTTGCTTTGGTCGATGAAACAGTCTGCAAAAGTATTAAGTCAAAATCCAACTCTATAAATTTTGAAATTCAGTTTATTTTCAAATCTGACTCACTTAGTTATAAAAGAATTTAAAATTTTAATTTATTTAAATATGTGAAGAAATTGAATCAAAATTCAAAATAATTATACTCATATAAATAACCTAAATTATCTACTTTGATATTCCATTTTTTTATTGAATTTGTGGTACGTGAAAAACTCTCAAAATTATTTTTAACTACAAAACAAAATTATTTTTTTCTATACTATCATCGTTAAAAAATGAATTTCCTATATTAATTTTATGTCTTTTATAAAACTTTTCCATACCATCACTGGTTTGGAGAAAAAGAAAAAGGCACATTTGTATGATTTTTATGATATTTACGAAAATAACCACATGAGCAATGCCATTGAGTACCCCTTCTTACTACCAAATGAGTTCAGTTGATGAAATAAAATGGGGAGTCCGTTTCTATGGACCAAGCCATGGACCTAAAAATTAAAATATAAGATTTAATTAAAATTTTATATTTAAAATAATAAAAATAAAATATACTATTAATTTATAAATATTATTATTTATTAATTAGCATGCATATTCCATCTTTATAAAGTTAGTTAAAATCAAACAATAATCAAAAAATAAAGTTAAATAAACTTCACAAACTCTAAAAAAGTTTATTCATAAATTTCAATTTTTTAATTAAAATATATAATTTTTTAAATTAGAAATAAATTTCACATTTTTCAAATAAAAAAATTTTAATTTAAAAATAACTCCACAAAATTTAAATTTGTACATAAACTCCAAAAAGGTTAAAACTTCCAAAAAAATCACTTTGAGATCATTAAGAATGGAATTAAAAAAAAAAGCATAACAATAATTTTGCAATTAAACTTTTTATCGAATATCAAGCGAAAAAGGGAAATATCGGATGTCAAGTTTGATAAACATTCAATTTTGCAATTTTGCAATTAAAATTTTTAAGTCATTTAGTTGCAGAAGGATTCAAATAATCTACTTCACACAAAGGATCACCTTGATCACAATAAAATGCCTAAGCAAAGCTGCATTACTTGGCACCTTTCTATTGTGGAGCACTATTTTAATTTACTTTTTTAAAAAATCATTCTTCTTCCTCTTCTTCTCCTTCTCCTACCATGCTGCACACGGACGTTGGCAGCATTGGAAAAGTGTGATTCAAAAGACTAGCAGCAAATAAACACAAAAAGAAGAAAGAGATCTGCTCTATGGTTACAAGGTATGGGGAAAGAAAAACCATACAAAGAGTAATCTAAGTAAAGAATTTCAAACAAATGCCTACATCTTACATTCTACAACCCAGCTTTCTATGTGCTGAAGGTACTGCTGCTCTATCCTAGTGTTTTCAACTTGATTGAGAAAATAAATAAATAAATAAAATAACCCCAACCATAGTATCTTGAATGAACCAAGTTAAGACTGTCAAATTGGGAAGATGGCGATGCTAAGATTCAGAAGGTGGCGCTAATGGTGTCTCACCATTTTCCTTGACCGATGGTCTATTCTCCTTGATAGGCCTTTGAGTGGTTGATGATGATGCACTTACGTGACTGCTTGGAACTGGAGTGTACCTTTTAAGCAGCCTGTCTTTGTTGGCCTTCCACCACTCCTCTGCCTGATTCTCATCGAATCTTCTTTTACTGGATAAGCATAAGAGAACGAGTAAGGCACCGAAATAAGATCAACCATGCAAAGATTTTTGTGGATTAATGAAACTAATTAACCTCAATATCATCTCCAGATCTCTCCTATACTTACTGAAAGTTGTACATATTACTGGTGAAGTATAACCATGACAATCAAAGAATTACAAAGGTTGTATCAACGGTAAGACTATAAAACTCATGCTCAAGAATTTGTCATGCAATTATTTAATACAAGATTCAATGGGGCTAATGATTGAAACTCATTCAAAGTAGGGAATTAGCATGAAACAGACAGACTATATTACTTTAATGCACCATGGAGTATGCAATGATATAGAAAAAGGAGGATTGGCTTACAACCTCACTAACTTTTTTATTTTATTTTATTTTATTATTTTAATGGTAGAGCCAAACAAGCTAGGAAAAAGTAATCTAAATTCCCATATTTTGCCCTGATGGAGATTGGATGGCTGACATACAGAAAACTTCTTTACACGCAAATAATGCCTCTTCTCAATCGGGCAGAAGGAAGCACATCTTGAACATCCTCTCTCTCTCTCTCCCTCCCTGTATGTCTCTCTCTCTCCCACCAAGAATGAGGACCATATGAACAGAAAATATGCATATCTTACACGCCTCATATACACAAGTGAGGATTGTATTGAACATACTAGTTTATATGGACATGCAGGTATTGGATACTTTACAAATATGCAGATAAACATGCAAGCAGTACCTGAATTTGACTCGCTGGAAGATCTTTGTACCATTTTGAAGTTGAATGACAGTTACATAAACACCCGATTCAAATTGTTCAATATCTTCCTTCTGTCCCACATTCTTGGATAGTGAAGTCTTTGGTGATCTTGAGTTGTTTTCTGTGTTTGTTTGCACTACAGATTCTTTTGTCTTTGGCCAAGATGATCCATTATCCTCTGTAGTGGATTCTTCAGACAATTCTCTAACTCCATTGACCTCCGTACAATCACTCACGGCGTGGTCTTGCATTGAAGTTCCTTTGGATAGTAGAGTTCGATATGTATCCAGAAAGGCTTCAATTTTTGCATGCATCGCTTTAAATGTACTACTATCACAGGCTTCAGGAGGCATCTTTTCAATCACTTCCATCAGCTGAAAGACAGAGAAATGAGGACAAGCTACTTGGGATAGCCACTATTTTACTGAAATACTGACATAATAAGACATTTTCGCATCCTGTGGAAAGAATAGCAAAATATGTAAAAGATTTCTTACGCCTTCTTTACACATAGGTCTTGTCATACAAATGCAGCTAAGCAAATGGCTAAGCTACAGAACAACAATTTGGACTCCCAGTCAAATGCCCTTTTAATGCAAGGTGATTTCACTCCTTTACCATGGAAATTTCATCTCATGTAAACAATGGTGAAGCTGGGGTGGCCAGAGAAAGGATACAAATCATAGATGTAACTCCACAGGTGATATTTTGAGACATTTTTGTAATCAAATCATACAAAAAACCAATAATAGATTTAGGATGTATAATTCACATTATATAACTAAAATTTAAAAAATTCGACCTCTTATTTGTGAAATGAATTTAAAATTGCTTTTGAAAAACCAATAAAATCACTACACTCTAAAATTTGTCAACTCAAATATTTAGTATTTTCAATATTAATTTTTTTACACTTTAAAAATAATTAGAAGAGCTAACAATAAGAAATTTATATATTATTTTTTTATGAAAATTTTCTTAGAAGATAGTATTAAAAACCATTATAGAAAATTCTTCTTTTTCTTGCCAAAACTTATATTACATAATACAGAAACAATACAAATTTAATGTATATTCCAAGATAGAATTTAAACCCCCCCGGGTTGCAGGTTAAAATTCTGGTTTCGTCATTGTACGTAAATAACCACAAAATTTCGGATAATGTATACATTCAAGTACCTGTGAGGTGACAGAAATCATGCTATCCTTTTTCACAGGGGAAGTGGACTGTTCTTCATGCAACAAAGCAGGTTCTGTGACATTCTTCCTTGGTTGCTGCAGCTCATCCTCTTGAAGTTCACACTTCTGTTTTAACATTTTGACCTATAGTGAAGTGGATAAAAGTTAATATTCATATTACTGCAAAGCAGCTCTCAGTCAAGCATCTCAGACGTATGAAAAGGTAACTCGTAAGTACTTGGTTTTGCAACTTTGACACTTCCTGGTTCAGTACTTCATTAAACTCATTCAGACTATCAATGACACCCCTAGTAAATACAGGAGTGATGCCACGTGTAGGACTTTGTCTCCTCGAGTACAGGGATGCAGACCTTGAGTTGCTCGCTGGCTGAGGTATTGTAATGACCGGCTTCAAAGTATTCTGAATAGCACTAAGGGAACTTCGAAATGCAATATCTTTAAGTTGCTGAACTGCAGGAACTTGGGAAGCTTGGACAATAGAATAAGAATCAGGTCTGGAACCAGGCCTCATAGACCTGACCTCGAGGTACTTGATTGGCTCCATAGTGGGATACAGTAGAATACGTGATAACTTTACTTTTCTATCCATTCTTTGACTTACTGCAGCGGAGCCAGGACAGTTAGTGGGTTTCCTATATAAGGTCATGGTGGTACCAGCTTCAGAGGCTTTAAGTTTTGCATAACAAGAATCGTACACGGTGTGGCTTTCCTGGAGTTGGAGCTAGTGCAGCTCTCAGTGCCTTTTTAGAACTGCAAGCATGCTGCAGTTATAACAGTTGTGCCTCTTTCTTGTAAAACCAAATAGCTGCCTACAACCAGAGCAAACTGACTGATCTGCTACGGAGACCCATTTATGAATGCATATACTTGCTGTGAAATTGGAGCCACAGGAAATGCTCTTCACATGCCAATCTTTAAGTGCTTCAACTAATGTTGGAGACTTTCGATCTTCAATGTCCCCATGCCCTAATTTTCCATTAGCACCTCTGCCCCAGGAAAATACTTCACTTCTTGATGTCAAGACAGCAACATGATTTGCCCCACACGCAATTTCTTCAACAAATTCACCCTCCAATTTTTCTTGCACCAAGCAAGGAGAATTTCCGTCAGCCAGCGGACTACCCAGCTGACCATGTGCAGTACCTCCCATGGTGAAAACATGACCAGATGTCGTGAGAGCAACTGTCATGCTATGCCCACAAGCAATTTGGTGGAAGTTGTAGTCAATGAGAGCAGAGACACAGGTTGGAAGCAGGTAAGCATCATTGCTTCCATGACCCAAACGATTTTTGTCACCATCACCCCAGGTGAACAGCTTTCTCGATGAAACATTTCCTCCACCCTGGTTCTTCACCTCCACAATGGCAGCAGTGTGCCATACTCCACATGCAACCTTGATGGTCCTTAGTACATTCAGCAAATTAACTTCCTTTGGATATGAAACACTCTCTCTATCTCCATGGCCCAAAACACCAAATGTTCCATCACCAAAGGTAAATAGCTTACCATTTGAAATTGCCAGTGCTGAGGGCCAACTTCCACATGCAATAGATAAAACTTGCAGTCCTTCTAAAGGACCACAAATCCTTTTAGGAATCCAGTGATTGACATCATTGCCATGACCAAGAAGTCCGGCATTATAAGTACCATCACCCCAAGTAAATAAATAACCAGAAGTAGAAATAGCACATGTATGATCCTCACCACATGAAACAAAATCCACATTAGTAATTACAAGAGACTCAACAAGATGAGGACGACAATAATCCTTTTGAATTCCATGACCAAGTCTCCCCCTAGATTCTTCTCCCCATGTAAAAACTTCACCTTGCCTTGTGACAAGGGCAACATGCCAGACACCACAAGCAATCTGATGAACATCAAGACTACATTTGACTCTAGCGGCTTAGGAACTAGAATATCCAGTTTTGAAGGATATATACTAACAGATCCATCATTAGGAAGCCCATCAGACCAAACCTCTCTCCACACATAAACATCACCTAAAGATTCTATGTCATCTGGTCCAGAACCTTGACTTGAATAGCTAGGAGTGCTTGAAATGCTAAGTCGAAAACCATCTCCACCAGAACTTGGCCTCATTTGCATATTTGCTCCCTCTGACCCAACATCTGAGCTTTCAATATCATGAATATTATATCAACAGATACCCTACTGTGGGTACTACTAGCATTGAACGCTAGTGCTGTGCCAAATGTATGACCACTTTGAACTGATTCAACATCCTCATTAACCTGAAGTGAAAATATGGAAGTGTTAGATTACGTGTTCCCAACCAGTGCCATCCATTTAACATGCCCCAAACAGATCATTCCCTGGAACTAATATATTGTACACAGAGCTGTAGAGTGCTACAAAGTACACAGGATTTGACATCAGAGAGTCACCAACACCCTTAGTAGATCAAATAAGAATCATGTAGGAATGGCTCTGACGAACATGAAACACAATGAAAATAACAGGTCACTCTCAAAATATTAGCCTGGTACCTCTTACGGTTATTGTAATGAAATAAAGTGTCAAGTGTATTTTTGGGTCATACTACTAACTAGCAATCTATGTACATATACGTCCACCCTCCCCCTACCCCTGCACTAAGCCAGGGAGCACTTTGTGCATGGGGTGAGCCCTTTACTACTGACTAGCAATATCCTATGTCCCCATATGAAGCAAATTGCAGTCCTTTATTAAAAGTAGAGGTCCATATGGGGCTACTAACATCTTTCTCCTTCAAATGAGTAGCTGGATGTGAGGATAGCAATGAAAGGAAGAGATATCAGAGGCTCATGAAAATGCGACAGTTCAGACTACAAACATAATGTCATTTAAACCATTGTAGTCCTTTCTATGGTCCAAGCTTAATTACTTTTCTTCTATTCACATTTCATTTTCCAAGTAAATGAAAGATTCTATAAGACAAGAGTTTAAAGATTTTCATATTCTTCTTCTTGCCTTATTTTTTTCACATGGTTGTCTTTATCAATTATTAGGTATCTTCATAAATTAAATTCGTATTACTTTTCTGCTTAAGAGGACTTACTGCTTTTCTCTGTTAAACCATAATCAAATGAAACACACTAGAGATGATAACATAGCAATATTTTGTATGTTTAAATTTGGAAATGCACACCACAACATCAGAGTTTCTGCAAAAATTCATACTACCAAGGGAACAAAGTTCACCATAATCTAGGATCAAGCACCATTAAACTAAAAATGGAAGTCTGAAATAAAGAGCAGCAAGCTGTGATCACACTGGGCACACAAATATATTTTGGGACAGAAGACTCACGTCAGGAATTTCACTCCTTGTATGCCTACTACGAAATTGTCCATCAGAGATTAAAGCCTTTAGGCCAGCAAACCAAACTTCTGCTTCATCCTTATCCTTGCAAATCTATGAAGCAAAATCCCTTAGAAGCAATCACTAGACTGTACTCATCTTCAAAAAGTATTAAAATCTATTTAGTTGCATTTATCAAAATTTGAATGGAAGGTTAATTTTCACTAACCAGATCAAGGGACCTTTCACCATTGTTGTATATTAGGGAAAATGACAGATAGTCCTTTTCAGGGCCCAAGTATCTTCTGAAGACAGCCTGTAGAGAAATAGCTCAAACTGTCAATTCTTAAGTAAAAAACTTGTTTCATTAATAACAAAGAAATAAAGGCATATTACAAATAATAATAGTAATAATACTGGAAATCAAAGGAAAGGTTAACCACAGCTTTTTGCCTTGGAATAATTCGGGTGACTACTAAGAACTGTAGCTTCCTTTCTTCTCCATGAGAGTACCAAATAAGTGTTGTTTCATCCTGTGAATACAGTAAGTTATATATATATTAGTATGAGAGGCTCATGACTTACATGAATATGTTGCGTATGACTATGAATTAATGAATGTATGTGCTTTGTGCTTCTTTACACATGCAAACACACAAAGAGAGACATCCATATTACTAAAGAAACAGAAGCAGACAGCTTGTTTCTTCTGGATTTTTCGATAACTCCTTTGTCTCTCCCCTTCCCTAAGTTTCTTCCATCTCTTCTAATTCAAATCCTTAGCATGTGATTCTTCACTATACATAAAGCATTTACTCTTATCTTTCTCTTTGTTGTCTAACTCAATCACGGGGATGTCTTATCATGTAATTGCATTGGGTATCACCGCCAAATAAAAAGAAAAGTATGGTCATATATATGAAGGAAACAAAACTTACAGTAGAAAGTCTGAATGGGCAGAACTTGGGCTTTCCTTGCCGACTATACTTGATTAATTGTGAACCTTTTTTCAAAGCAGTAAGTGCCTTCAACAGACACAAAAGAGGAAAATAAACAAAAAAACCCCTCAAACAAAATAAAAGTAGCAAAGATTCATGGTTAAACCTATCCTAAAAATATCAGTTACTAGGTTGTTGAAGTTCGCAACCCCATGGATGAAACAACCGATTAGTCAAGAATGGCACATTCACTTGATGACCCTAAACTGATGGAGCCAGCTGTTATGTTTATATTCATCTTAATATCCTTGTTCAACACTGTGCTGATAATAGTTATAAGATCCTCAAACAGGTATTGAAAATGATCAATGGGGTCTGATAAGTTTTGAACTTGTGAAATCCTACTCCAATATCCTGTGAAATAGCAAATTGTTCTAAAAATGGAGAAGGGTGTACCCATGCAATTTCATAAGGTTCACAGTCCATTATATCAAAACTAGCAATATCCAAAATTATGAAGTCTCGGGCTATGAGGAGTCCAAAATTGGGAAGGAGTTGTCTCCTCAAACAACCCCATTTGTTTCTTCTCTTTACCATCATCTACATGACTCATTGACATTCATTTGATACTTGAGCCACACCCCACCACTTTGATAGTCATAGCAATTTCTCTTAATGGCATCCCAGTCATACATTACATGCATTATTAACATGAATATACAGCTGCTTCCTTTTTAATGACAAGTTCCTTTTTTTTTTTTTATCCTTGGGATAAATATAGACATTGTTCTTTCATATGTACCGATAAATTCATTGGACGTAAAAGACATGCTCACTCAACAAGCAAAGTCAAGTGTAGTCTTAACCTCAGGAAAGCAATTTTCAAAGTTTTGAATCTGGACCTCCATTGGAGAAAGGCACATCTTTCAAACTACCCGGACATCCCAAAATTGAGTTGATCAAAATTTTGAATTTTTATTTTTATTTTTATTTTTCGAAGAAATCCTAAATTTTCCTATTTATACTTTTGGTGCGATGGTAAAGCTAATAAGAATAATTTTTCAAGTTATGCCAGTAATCATCCTCTCCAATTTCTAACCCTTATAGACCCTTTTCTTTCTCCTTTGATGCACTAGACGTCGACATGCATGGCTCATTTTTTTCTAGAAGTGTCCGTAAATAAGTCAAAAACATTGGAGGGTGGCAAATAAATCAAGATAAAGTAAAGGAGAGTGGCCCCGGAGGTACCTGCTCAATGTCACGCTCATTAGCATAGCTAAGTGGATCTGCCATTCCATCTGAGAAAATTTCCGGAGAACAGCCCAGGGACAATGACCCACTGCATCAAGTGCCTTGAACCCACAACTGGTCTTCATAGATAACTCTTCCTCTTTGGCCTATCATTAATTTCTTAAAATCCCGCTTCCCAACAGCTAATTCACAAACCAAACGTGCCAAAAAATTGATTAATCTTTAATGATCAAATCCCCTGTTTTCCTTTTTGGTAGGGATGGGTGGGATCGCAGGAGAAAGCATGATGCTGTGTGTGTGATCACAAGAGAGAGAGAGGGGAAAGTGTCGGATGTTTAGGAACGTTTACCGCTGAAACAGGAGAATGTGCGACTTTCCCGCGCTTCTTCGGATGCTTCCACGGCCACCATATTCCATTTTCGATTTCACTCTCTTTTTTAATTTCTTATTAAATGAATCTAGGGCACGTGTTGAATTGTCAGGCATACTGGCCAAGGGCTCACAACCCTACTTCGAAAATCTTCTCCTTGCGTTGCTTGATAGTACGGAACTTGCTGTCTAGCTTGCTCACAAATGAAACCGGGAAATGAAAAAAAGACTAAACGACCAGGGAAAGAGAAACACGAGAAAACACCTGAATATAAAAATTTTTACATAAATATTAATTATTTTATAAAATAATAGAATATTTATATTTTATAATAAAATTTTAAAATAATCAAATATATAAATATTAATTATAAGATAATGATATTAAAAATAAAAATTATAATCAAATAAGTAAATAATTTATTAAATATGATAAAATATATAAATATAAAAAATATAGAAACTTATATAAATATTAATTAATTTAACATATTAAGCCGATTTAAAATTGGAAAACATTTTGAACATAAAAATTGTTAGTGAAAAAGTTTTTGAACATATAAAATTATTACTGGATTTGAATTGGGAAGCGTTTTTCTAAAAATATAATTATGTTTAATAATAAATTTCATACTAAAAAAATGTTATACTTTTAATTAAAAACAATCAATTTTTTAATTATAAAAATTTCTATTATATTTTTAAAAATATAAAATTATATCGTTATTATGAAAATTCATTGAACAAAACAAATATATTGATGGAAAATTTCTATCTACCAAGACATACAACAAATGAAAGTGATATGATGATATTGGACATTATCTCCCGAAGCAATATTCTATAAATATTTTGAATTAAACTAATTTTTTTAATAAATCACCAGATTTGAGCTCGTTGTTATCAAAAAAATATTAAAATTTTTTTTACCTTTTTTTGGTGCCACAAAATTTTATTATTCACAAATTTCAATATTTTAAAAAATATTTAAAAAAATATTTTACGTATATTGTTGAAGGGACATCCTTAATCTCTTTATTATTCGTAATATTTGGAAATCTTCGTTGGTTGGTTGGCGAATGGAAAATCACATGAATGTGGGGGTAATGTTGGGAGGCTAGATAAGTAGATTGGCCACAATTTGCAATTGAGCTAAAAAAAATTTCTAATGCAAAAATGAATTTTTGATGTTGTTCGGAGAGGTCAGTAGTTACGTTTAATTAATTTAAGGTTTAAATGCAGAATTTGTCTCCTCCGCTTTTTTCCAAAAACTAATGTAATTTTCTTTTTTCAAAATAAAATAGAATCTATCTATAAAAATTCCATTTCCACGTAAAGTTACTCTGCCTACCCCAATCATCATGTAAAAAGAAATGTTTAATGACATGTGACAACATTGTCATCACATGTGCCGAGTTTGTACTTAAGATCATTTGATGGACGAATTCCATGAACAATGTCTGATCATTCAAGCGAGTAGTCATCTTTTCCTGAAATTAGGGTTTCGGTGTTCCAAAAATTGAGAGCTTCTTAAGCAGCCTTCATTTGAGAAAAAGAATAAAAAGAAAAAGAAAACCTACCACAATCAAATTCCAAATATCTAAGCCTGACTTCACTTTCCATTTCCAAGCTGGATTTCCAATTCCAAATTCAAACAATTCCAGATTCTAGAACACTTCTCTCTCTCTCTCTTCGGAGAACCCCAATTGTGACTTTTCAGAAGCTCTGATCTGCGTACGTGGCAACGTAGAAATCGAAGAAAATTCAAACCCAAGTTTCAAATATTTGCAGAAACTTTTATACTTCACTTTCCTTCTCGCGATATTCGGAGAAAACTTGCCTTCTTTGCTATCGTTTGAATCAGCTCTGATGAAATCGGCTCTGATTTCATGTTGTTTGTTCTTCTCAGTGTTCTTTTTCCATCAGCAAACCTTTCTGATCGGAGTCTCGGCTCATCCCAGCACTGACGAGGCTTACGTGACTCTGCTGTACGGCGATGAATTCCTTCTCGGAGTCCGAGTTCTCGGAAAATCGATTCGCAACACTCGATCTACTATTAAGGACATGGTTGTTCTTGTCTCTGACGGAGTCTCCGACTACGCCAAGAGTCTTCTGAGAGTAAATTGATCTTCATTTCATTTGAAATTCAAATCTCTAACTTCAATTGATGTATGCAAATTGTTTATGGGTTTGTTTCCTTGTGGTTCTATGTGTAGGCTGATGGGTGGATTGTGGAGCAAATTAGTCTACTGGCAAACCCTAATCATGTGAGGCCTAAGAGGTTTTGGGGCGTTTACACCAAGCTCAAAATATTTAACATGACTGAATACAAGAAAGGTAATTTTTATTTTCTATTTTTTCTAATACATTATCAGATATTGCTTTTTTGGTCTGGAAACTTTCTTTATTAGTTCAATTTATTGTTGCTTCTTTTTATTTCTTCACTTGTTCTTTATTAGATTAATGCAAGTATTTATGAGAAGTAGGTTATCTTAGTTGACATCGGTTTGCTATCTCTTAACATATTATTTGTTCGAAGTACATTCACTAGCATAGCTGCTAAAATCCCGATAACACCCGGACCTCAACCCAATTCTATGATTCTATTGTTGGAATTGATCAAATAGAATCCTTCTGTTAACAAGCATGTTTGGTAGTTGAATTTATTGTCGCCATTGTGGCTTCTTGCTATACTTTGTTGGTTTGTTACAACTGCTTGAGAGAAAAGGGTAGTTTTTGTTGGTATAACTCTTGTTAAATCATGATCTTTTATGGTTGTTAGAATTTTAGTCGACTGTTTTTGGATCAGATTGGGATTGGACATTAAATTTGATCAGAATGGTATTCAAAATTGTAAAATTGTACTAGTAAAATCAGGATTTCACAAAGTTGGAAACATCTTCATTAGCATGGTTGTTGAAATCTCAGTTCCACATAAATGATCTTACAATTTTATAAATGCTTAGATTCAAATTTTTGCAGAATCTCCACTGATTTTATGAATCCTGATTTTAACAGCCATATTCAGGCATTCAGTTTCTTGTCTCTTTCACTTCTATTTCCTATACTGTGTTAGTTAGGACAACTACATAAACAAGTTATTTTATGTTGGCATTAATTTTTTGAATCATGATCTTGTGCAAATTTTGTGATTGATGGATTAGAGTGAGTTTTAATCTTCATGAATGATTGGCAATGGCTTGAAATTTGGTGCTATAGATTGGCATTGCATTGTTATAGGTTGTCAATGTATTTTGTTGAGTTATTACTTGCCTTTTGGGTGCAGTGGTTTATCTCGATGCTGATACTATTGTGGTTAAAAATATTGAGGATCTTTTCAAATGTGGGAAATTCTGTGCAAATTTGAAGCATTCTGAGAGATTGAATTCAGGTGTCATGGTATTGGAACCATCAGAGAAGGTTTTCAATGACATGATGAGCCAAGTTAACTCTTTGTATTCATACACTGGAGGTAAGAAATTTTTTCTGTTTATTATCTTGGATTATCATATGTTTGATTAATTTGACGATGATTCCTCTCATGCACTTGATTGTAGGTAACATTTCTTTGTTATATACTGATAGTAGAGGTAAATAAAATTGTAAAATGCACTTTGAGGTTGCATCCAAAATACAGCTTAGGGATAAATAATTCTTAAACATAACTACCATGTAGGAAAAAGGGTTGGAGACCCAAAGTAACAATGCCATAAATGTGCTCCCAAAAGTACTGGACCCATAAAAAAATGTTGTTTTCTTCAGCTGCACAAAAATGCCCTCCATTTGGAGCCTATAGTTCTGCTAAGACAGGAAACGCTTTTGCATATTTGAAAGTGAAAATGGAAAATATTATTAAGGAATTTTTACTTTTAGTTAAGTTTGCCTTCAACTGAAATCACATGTAAATGACTTTTTTGATATAAACATAATGAAACTGACCTCATTAATTTCAAAGCACTCAATTTTTATCAAGGTTTTGTTGATATCATCAAAATAGATCACGATAGTAACCTAAATGTGTCCTACTCAACATCATGATCTATACATACATATTCTTATACATAACACACACACAAATAACATCTGCTTAAAATTTTTATGTTCTATCTCTTACATCCATTTTGTTAACAGGAGATCAAGGCTTTCTCAATTCTTATTATGCTGACTTTCCCAATGCACGTTTATTTGACCCAAACTTATCTCCTGCCGAGCGGAATTCTAGATCAATTCCTGAAATGGAGCGACTCTCTACTTTATATAATGCAGATGTTGGTCTTTACATGCTTGCTAACAAGGTATTCAAATTGATCCACAACATTATTTTGCTTTTAATTAATCATGGATTCATATAATGTTGTTCTATTGCAATGTAGGCATCATTGGTGGGATGCGTAATGGCCTCCTCACCTGCGGGTGGGGGTAGTTTACATGTTTGGTTTTATTTTCATAAATTTGTTCCAAAAAAGAACACATTTAATTCATCAGTGGCGCATTAATATTCTCAATGTTGAACGGTTGCAATTTTCAGCTCAAACCCTGATAGAGCTGAGATTGCCTCTGTTTTTCCAGAAATGCTACAATCTTATAAGATTTATCAGCTTTCTTGGATGTTTGCCTGATTATATTTGTTGGTTACTATATTACTCAATGACTAAACCTAGGAAAAGAAAATGTGGCTGTATAATTATTTTTGACTAGATTTTGGTTTTCAGTGTTTTTGCTGTTAGACCTTATGATTCTTTATCCATTTTGGTTGCAGTGGATGGTGGATGAGAAAGAACTTTGTGTTATTCACTATACACTTGGCCCTCTTAAACCATGGGACTGGTGGACATCTTGGATAGTGAAACCTGTTGATGTCTGGCAGGTACTTTCTCTTATCTCCCATCTTTCAATGTAGCCTTTTTCTTGGTTTTGCTCTTATTTTGGACCAATTTCTTCATTTTGTTGCTGGTTTTTAGTCTTTTCTAGTTTCTTGGTATTTGATTTGAATTGTGATAATCTCTTGTACCACATGTTGGCATGTTGAGATATTTTGTTGCGGTCATGGGGGATGGCTGTTAAACATTGCATATGCCATGCATAGAAAAAATTTTTGTGGTGAAATCGCTGCGGTACTCTTAATGCTCAAAACTAATAATGTTTGGTGATGGTGCAGGAGATTAGGCAACAGCTAGAAGACTCTCTTCCCGGAACAGAGGGTGGCAGAAATCCTGATGATCTTCTTAAAGTTAAAATTCTATTTTTGCTTCCATTGGTCTTCCTAGTTTTCTGTTTCTATCGATCAAATCTCCAGGTCAATATTTGGACTATCTTGTTCTTTGCACCAATCAAACAACTAATTTTTCATTTGGATTTAGAAGCTTTTTGAATTTGATGCAGTGGCGGGACCTCCTGAATTCATTTCTGAGAAGTTCATTGTGTAATCAGTTTAGGCATATTTATTACAAATTGAAATCAGGTGGGCCACAGCCTTATGCTGGTCTTTCATCATTGTCAACCATCAATTCTTACCAACAGGTTTTACTCTTCATATTCTTCATCGTTTTCACTGCTATTACTTGTATAAACCTAGGAATACTGATCCCTGCTATGCTGCTCTCATTGAATTTGTGTACTGACAGATGCAAATATTTATTTGTTCTGCAGTATGATAATTGGTCTATTTTGTTTTCTTGCAACAATAAATTTTCACTCTTAACTAATCAGTTCTCATATTGCTCCAATCTTTTTCTCTTGTGAAACAGTCCTCAAGTGGTCTGCAGTTTAAGATACCATCTTATTTGGGTGGTCTTTCCATTGTTATCTGTTTTTCAATTGCTGTGGTGGCAATTGGACTCTCATTTTCTATAATCCCTCGGCAAGTGATGCCATGGACTGGTCTGTCGCTGATGTATGAGTGGACATTTATCATCTTTTTTGTACTTTTTGCTGCTTATCTTCATCTAGTACGTCAGTGGGGAAAATTAGTGGCAGCTCAATTGGGTTCCTCTTCCTTGCGGTCTGATAATTTCGATTACGATTCTGGGAAAGGTTGGTCAAATAAGTTAGATGATAGTTAAATAACTAGAAGAATTATTTTTAAAGTTTCGTGTTTAATGGCCTTTGTGTGTTTTGCAGGTCATCAACGAAATGCATCTTTGTGCGATGGAGCCACATGGTATTATGGATTAGGGATGGCATTTTTGGCTGTTGCTTCCCCTTCTCTGCCTTGCCTATTTGGAATTACAGCTCTGTTTCTCAGGTACTTCATTTTTTGAAGGTTTGAGTATTGGTTTTGATCTTCAATACCTGTGTTCTTATTTACTGAACATTTTTTGAAGGTTTTGAGTACTGGTTTTAGTCTTCAATACCCGTGTTCTTGTTTACTGAACATTTTTTGAAGGTTTGAGTATTGGTTTTAGTCTTCAATACCTGTGTTCTTATTTACTGAAAATTTGCTTGTCTCATACTGCAAGTGTATGTTTGGGGTGGTGGGGGTTGGGGGGAGACGTTGCGTCAAAGTGTGCCACATATGATTTCAGTGGGAAGTGAATTTTACTTAAAAGGTTCTCAGAAAAAGAAACCATTTGGTACTGCTTGAATTACTTCTATGGTTTGGTCATGCCTGAAGCTATATAAGATCAACTTGGAAATGTGTGATGCAGTTGTGAAACTGGGTTGGTTTAGCAGTCAAAAACTGACATGGAAGATGGCATTTTGTTTTAATTTTAACTGACAAGGCTTCCACAGTTGATAACATCAAAAGTCCTTTAAATAATGGTTAATAGGAATGACTTAATTAATTTGAGAAATTCTTAATTTGGAATTATTTAATGGACTATTTATTTTTCTTGCACGGATTCTTTTATTTCTTTGATGTAAGAAAGGGTAAAACCTGTGGCATCTTTTTAATACCTATTAGACTATGTAAAGTTAGAGAAACCCATTCGACCTATCATTTTTGGAGCCCTACTCATGCACTTCTCTACAAAATCAGCCTTGGGATAAAAATATCAGTACATTCCTGCTCCCCACTCAACATCTTATTGGGGTCTTTGCTACATCAAAGAATATCCTCCACGACTGTATTGCATTCCTCTTAAAATTTGCCTGGACTCCAGAACAATAACCAGCCAGCTACCAGGTCATCCGTTACAGTCATAATGAGGCCTGTTATGCCAGACAGACTTGGTATCTCTTTTTTGAAGTTGCATATGCCAGTTATCTTTTTCAACTTCTGACTTTTAAAGATTATCAGTGTTGAGGATCTCCATTGCGTCTGAACCAAAAGGCCCTCTTTCAGAGAACACCTTGCTTGTAGACTCCTTCCAAATGATTGTGTCCTTGCATAGCAAGATCTGCCAAGCTACCAAAAGGTCAAACTCCCAGTCCCAAGCAGTCCTAGTTGAAGAATCTTGACTGACCCCATTAAAGAGGATTGCAGGAAGGTGTTTGAGGCATCATGGATATGGGAGTCTGACAGAGTGACCAGGGGCAGGTAGTTTCCTTGAAGTTCATGGATGGTGGTTATACCCTTTTTGTGGGGATTTTGTTTTGTTTTGTTTTTTGTTTCTAGTTTTGGCAAAAATAACATCTGCTAACTGCAGTTTTTCAGCTTCTGAAATCTCCCTCCCTCCCCTGCAAAAACAAATCTTGGAGTTGGTTCCTCTTAGTAGTCCGCAACACCTATCCTAAAAAAGTTAAGTGGGCAGAGCTGCCATCACTGCCAATGAACATACATGGACTAGGAATTTGGCCAACTTTTCCTATAAACCTCCCATTGCCTGCTTTATATGGCTTCTTTACCTCTATAGTGCAAGTTAGCTGATGTTAAGGGGTCTTTCTCTTTTCTACATTTCCTACCCATCTTCCAGAGATTAGGCAGACTACATGCATAATATCTCCAAAACATTATCCAGAAAGCTGTTTACCCTATAGAAGTTTGTTATGTGGATTTCAAGATTTAAGAAGCCCTTGGTTTCTAGAAAGGCTTCTTAGCATCACTGCGTTCTGCTGAGCAACGCACAAACTCTCTCTCTCTGTTTTTTCACGTGTGTTTAATTTTTTGATAAACAAAATTTTATTAGGTGTGAGAGAACAAGAGCCCGAACACAACAAACATGGCTCCAAACTGAAAAGGGCCTGGTGCCAAAACAGCAGAAACCTAAACAAAAAAAAAAAAAAAAAAAAACCTAGATGCACAGGACTAAAGCTAGCCAAAAGAACCACAGAGAATTCACAACACACACTACTAGAAACACAAAACCAAGAGTACATGATAGTTACCATTGTGGCCCCAGTTAAGCTAGTAAAGATTTGAGATTCATAGATTAACCCTTTTAGTTCTTTTCATAAACATCCGGTTTCATGGGTTCTCTTTGACTATATTGCTCTCTAAAATGGTGCATGCATGGTGTTTACATAATCTACAGAGGTCCAAAATATTTAATTTAACATTCTACCGTGTTATGACACAAATATTGGTATTTCACTCGGGATTTCACTTGTCCTCTTAAGTTTAGGTCAGTGGTTTATACAAATAATGGAAACTTCATTATGAAAATTGGCCTGTTGAACAAATTGATGTCACAGATAGAATTTAATCTCGTATCTTGCGCTAGACATGGAAAAGACAAGTTTATGTTTGTCATTTTTTATTTTTATTATTATTTTTTTACATTTTATACTTGTAAGGTTCTGAATTATGTATAACTTACATAATTCTTGAGAGGGTGGTATAACTTACGTATCTTGGGGATGTTGAACAGATTGGGTCTGATGGTTGTGGGCGGTATAATATTAGCAGCTTTCATGACATATGCTGCAGAGCACCTTGCGATAGGAGCATTCTTGAGAGGCCTTGAGGATAGGGACACACAATGGAATAGAAACTTATGCTTTTTATGTTGATGGGTGGCATTTTTTTTTTCCAACTGAAGATGTTGTTTCTCTGTGTAATGTATTCTTCCCCTTCGGTTCAATTGTATCATATCAATGGGCACCTCGTTTAGGTTAGGAATTAGTTTCCTGAGGGGGTTTTTGCTTTTGTTTTGCTCTTCTACTTCCATGATATTGTGTATGGAACCCCCTTCCCCCCCTTCTGGGATTTTTCTGAACTATGTTTGTTGTAATACCATTATACTCTCAAACTACATAGCTTTGCAAAAAAAGGAAAAGAAAAAACGTCTTTGATTGAATGGAATGGTTAGATCTTCTTAACCTCGTTAGATAGATGTGTGATTACTGCTGCATCTTTGTTTTGGTCTTGAAATTTTACATTAGTGCTATTGTTCTGATTGAGATTCCGTGGCCACTATTTAATGGACATTAAACCTATTCGGTATGCACAGAAGTTCCGAAACAACATGCCACAATAGATTATCTGTGGTAGTTCACCTCTTCAAGGAGGTTGAAAACTCCGGGTAAAGAAGTCTGAGGATCTAACGATTCTCGTCCTAATTGGTGAGGGAGTTGCGTCTTGACAATAAAGTCTTGAGACAGCAAAAGAATAGCAGATAAGTGAAGGAGGTGCAACACCCTAACAAAATCGACCTCTGCACAGGATAATTTTTAGCATGGGCATAAACTTGGACCTAATTATTCCCCAAGATTTTCCCTGTAACAGTAAATTTCCTTTTTCTCACCGAGGGAGGGGAAGGTACGGACCTTCAGGTGGAGGTGCGAATACTGGATTCCTCTAAGTACGAAAACCTAGTGAAAGTGATATTATAGCAGGTTACATTTTGACAATAAATTATGACTTTACTATCACCGTTCTCCATTTTCTTGTAAAGGTCTTGAGTTCAACCCTTCCTGTGTATTATTCCATCAAGCGGCTATTAATGCAAGAAGGAAATTTTGAGGCAATTAATGAGATATATATACTCGGTGAAAAATGGGAGTAGTAAGCACATCTCTCTGCAGAAGAATACATGTGTGGCTTCAAAGAATCGCTCATGGCATTTGGATTGCTATGTAAAAGAATCTCTCCGGCATCTCTTCTTAATCTCTACTAATATATTCAGATGGAAAGTTTTATTGCATTGGCATCTGGGGAAAACTCCAATTTACTTGTATGACGCGGTGCAGCGCTCATAAGATTGCAGGATCTTTGTATCTCTCGAATGTGTTCTCAATGTCTGCCATTACTTCTGGTGGCAATGGTCGTTCTGTTGTCACAAATGTATCAATGTCTTCTTTCAGTGGTTCAACCGAAGTGGCACCTATTATTGAACTTGTCATGAATGGACGGTCTCGAGCAAATCCTAGAGCAAGTTCAACTCGAGTAAGACCGTGCTTTTTCGCCAATTCAAGGTACTCAATTTTTGCTTCCTGAAAGTTAAACTATTGCAGCTAGGCCCATCACAAATTAAATATCAAATCACATTTTGACGACAGATGGTCTGTGAATTTTAAAGAATTCATGTCATGGTACACTGGGAAACAGCTGTAACAGCCATCTTTATTAATGGCTGCAAATCTAGTCAGTCAGTGTCTCGAGAGAAATAACAACATACCCTAGCGATAGATCTGTTGTATCTTTCCATGTAGCCAGGAAAGAGGTTGAACCTTCCCTTCCTTGCAGCTTCGGAATTGATATCTATATATTTGCTGTCAACGATTCGCCACCCAATGGGGAATATGCTAATAAGCCAATATTGCAGTTCTTCGGATGACACACTTAGACGAGGTCAACTGCAAAGGGTAAAAGAAGATCAAATGGTCATATTAAGGTAGGATTTGCATATGCAAATGCAAATAACTTCGTAATGATATCTTGTGCTTTAATTTTGTGAATCCAAATGCCTCTATAGCTACTGGTCCATTCAAAGAAGTCAAAAACATGTCGAAGTTTTGTGGGTACTTCATAAAATCTGTTGATAAAGCTGATGAGATGTTGTATTAATGAGCCGAAGTGGTAAATTCTGTGGAAATGTTTGAGCGAAATATGATCATGTCAATCCACTTTCAGGACAAATTTACATAGTGGATTGATGGGCAATTGAGGAGGAGAAAGGATGATCAGGAGGATGTAATGGTGGTTGTAAGAAAGGCATGTGCAGCCTGTTGGGTGGAATCCAAGATTAAGTTGCTACATGAAAGATGGAAGTTTTCCTCAGGAATTGAATGCCTAGAATGGAATAGCACTCTCCATGATTCCATTTTTATCAAACATTTTCGAAGGTTAAACATCAGTCATTAACTTTCAGACCCTAGAAGACAGTAAGAGAAAATCTTGCCTTCAAAACGGCATCTAAGAGATTGTAGCTGTTCCGGACGCTAACAATCTTTGGTGGTCCTTCAACTTTTACTGTATCAAGAAGCACCGTCACACAATACCAAATTTCGTTAGAAACACCAATATAGCGTACCTGGATGTGAATCAAACTCACATGATAAAAGACAATATATGCATAGCAACCAACAATACCATATGAAGTATGACCATCGTTTAATAGTTGAAATTTTAAAATCTAAAAGCATTCATCTTACAGAGATTTTCCCTCTGGTATTTATTAGGATACTTGAGGGCCTATTATTTGTTTCTATAATTCTGTCCTTGATTGCAGTAAGAACAAAGAAATTTTGGGTTAGAAGTTTTTTTTTTTTTTTTTTTTTTTTGGTTTTCACCTACTGATATCCAGATTTCGATGGATTAATTTGCTTTAAGTACTGTAAGATTCATTAGAGGATTGACTCTTTCAAATTTTATTTCTTTATTCCCATGATTCGAATTTGAAATCAATGGTTAATTAGGTCAAAATTTTTATTAAAAAGAATGTCGACAATAGAATTATTTTTGCAGATAGATACCATCATCGTTAGCAAATCTTTTGAAAATATTGTATAATATTAACTAATTATACCTGTAATTAAGCAGATCATTATGAAGAATCTCCTCAACATTATTAACTCATATCAACTTGCATAAAACCCAAATTAATTGGGATCAGCTATATGGATGTGCTTAATATTACTTCATTACAGGCTGGAAATATATGATCCTATTGCACATTCCACAGCCACCTGTAATGATTTCACAAGCTAATTTCCAGCAAAGACGAAGCTTAAAACATATTTAGGGGTGCAATACTAATTAAAATGGCACATGCTCTGCTAAGTAACACTTGTCACATTTGCAGTAACGACAGTTAACATTCTGAATGTTAATATTCATACTGAAAAGAGTTCAGTCTGTGCCATATAAGAGTGATTGAAGATTCAGTTTCCAAAGATAATTTTAACCATAAACCCAAAAAAAGAGGCGAGTTATACCTATCAATATATATCTATATGAATACATATGCTCAACACAATGCATGCATGTGTGTATGCAACCTTGATAGGCTGTAAGAGTTTGAAGAGAAAAAGGAGCACACAACATTGTCCTTGAAACCAAGAGCGTTTAAGCAATCATTGGAAGGGCTGGATAGTTAGACAGTAGGTCATGCCCAATGTTAAGAAGAAAGAAGTGAATAGAATGTCTCTAAGCCACTCTTGGAGGGCTAAATAATAGGGTACATGCTATGGCCAATAGTATGGAAGAAAAGAATGGAAAAGAATTAAGAATTAATGGTACTTTTCTAATTAGAGAAGAAAGGTAGTCAAAAAGCTCTTGACAGATATTTCTTAAAATGCAGCAAAGAAGGGAAGGAAAGCACGAGGAGAACAATGACAGGACTTGGATGCATACCCCCCTTGTTCCTCCGATAAGGCTTAGATACTAGTCTTGATCTCCTTGGATGGAGTTCAACCTATGATGGTTGACGAGCGCTATCAACAGTTTACCAAATTGAATTTTCAACTGTTACTCAAGAAACAGAAGTACTTCTGACAAGTCAAACATTCATTTGACAGATATCTGAAGAATGTTTGGATCACTATAGATCTTGTGATAAGATAGGAAGTTTTCTAACATGAGAACAGTATTGCCAATTTGGATATGGGAATTGAATTTCTTAATCCAAAAGCTTCATGAAAAAGGTCTTATTTTCAAATCTATGAGAATCTTACGCTAATCATTGTCTATCTCCATGTCAAAATTATTTGGCCGCCACCACATCCATGCTCATGACCTCATGATCCCCATAGCTAATCCCACACTGACAATGAGCTGCTCTTGTTGCCATTATCCTCCTACTTCTACTTGTCTCCATCAGCATTCTGCCACCAATGCTGTAATCTCTTCCCATGGTGTTTGTACAATAAGAATAATAATTTTTCAAGTTTTCCATCCATATTTCTTACTTAGCTATAAAGTAAAGCAACAAAGATCTGAGTAGCATTAGGACCTGGCAGGGTCCGAAGGTTGAGCTTGTTGTCCTTATACTGTGCAATTCTAAAAGTAAAGTATCATTCCTTTTCTGCTCTTCCTTTAGCATTTCTCAGGGTTGCAATGGGCATATTGAACATTATATTTCTGTTTTTGAAATGGAGATATTTTGTGATTGATAGATTTTAAATTTCTTTGACTTTGTATTTTTTGTTTAAATTTTCAAATGAGTTAGGTGACAAATGCAAAAAGGAATACTGGAGGTATTCTTATTTCTCTGGTCTTCACAAACCTATTGAAGGTTGAGTTTTCCAGAACCAAGCAAAATAAGGAAAATCTTCTACGGAAACCAGGAAAATTTGAGCAGAATACTATGGTTGCTTCTTCAATGTTCTCGCTTTGCACAAAGTTAAGCAAGATTTGGAATTTTCCCATTAGAAACTAGATTATTTAACTAATGCAGTATGGAAGGCATGTGAAATATCATATCCCTGAACTTATTCTGACAAATGCATCAGTCAAGTAATTATCTTTTGGCTGGTATGGTTGAAAGTAGTGGCGTAGCTTTAATAACTTGCAAGTATCATTTGGATCTTATCGACCAAAACTGGGAAGAAATTTGCAAGTAACGCTGCAGAGGTTAAGAGTAAGCTTATTGGGCCCGATGAACAAGTAAACATCAGAGTAGTTGTCATTTCAAACCCACCATTGATTTTGCAGTAAGTCAATGTAATCAGTGTTGGGACGTTTAAGGCTTTTTTCAACACGTTCTCTGATGTTGGCAGCGTCAACCCGCAGAACTTTTGCATTGTCCAACTTTATTGCTCTGAATAACCACAAACTTTTTGAATGCTTATATCTGAATGCTTTTCCCCGGAAACAATTCTTTTTGAAGTTTCACATATCAAACACATAAGTTAGGACCTAAAGCATCATATAATTTAAGGAAGAATCTAAGGGAGAAGTCCAACAGACAGAGAATGTTAAGCCAAAGCATCACAACTTCGAGAGGTGAGACACAATTCAATCTCAAGGCAGTAATAAGCCCCTACTCAAATGCCGCCAAGACCACTAATATTTAACAGAAAGCAGGAGTAAGCCTTACTTATAAACCCAAGCATATGCCAAGGATTTATTGGAATGCAAGGTACATATTTGGTAGCGATACTGAGTACAGATCCTTGCTTGTTTATATGTAATTAAATATGATCAACGCTTTACCGAGTACAAAAGCTTGTAAAGATCAAATCTTGGGATAAAAGATTTAACAAGAAGCAGGTAAAAGCTCAACTAAATTCAAAATTAACCAGAATTTTTCATGCCCTGATTGTGAAACTCCAGAATCAAAATGGGCAGCTTCCTTGTATAAAAAAATTCTGGGAAGGAAGGGAACATATTTGTCTCAGAGACTGAATATTTATCGGATTATATGCGCTTATTGAGGAAGCTTAAGAGAGAACCATAAAATCTTGAATCAAAGTGTCACGTTTTAAATCCATAATAATATGTAAAATATTATCTGATCAGCCAGTCATTTCTTGTAGGTTTATGCTATTATCTTATCATGAGATTGAGATTTTAGCCAGCTAGCAATGTACAAGTCTGTCCATCCTTGTGTTTCCTTCTTCATGGGTATTGGATGCTGCAAAGGATCAAGGGGAAGTTAAAAAGATTTCTGCTATCATGCTTGTTCGCTTGTGACTCATCCATTGGCACTTACATCAGTAGCATTTTTTGGAAGTCATCAACAGGGTAGTCAGAAAGTTGGAGGTGTGAATAGCAGGCCGTCAAGGTGGAAGAGGAAAATTTTAAAGAACCAATGCTCCGGTAGGGTGCAAAACAAAATACAACAAAAATTAAAAGATGAGGGGCCTGCAAGGCCCACAATATTTCCACTCCGGCTCCATTATATTAACCAGGCACAGAGTAGTCAACCAAAATTTGACCTTATGCTGCAATTTCTATTTTATCTTCAACCTCTCTCTCTCTCTCTCTTTTTTTTTTTTTTTTATGTCCACTATCCTTTCTTCTCATTTAGAGACAGGAGTTTACCACTATGAAGCATCATCTTTTCATACTGCAATTTGTATGAAAAAGTGAGTACTCGAAATGATTTCAAGTGTAAATAGTTTGATTTCCTCCTTTGAAAAGAACTGAATAGCTCAATTATTCTTTAGTAAACTGTGTTCTATTTCATCACTTTATTTTTCGGTTAAACTTTTACATTAGGTACGTTGCATCTGTTTTATGAGTATGATTTACTACAATTCAGAGCATCGAGATCAACTTTAAGAGTTAGCGAGTGTTCTTCAGCAACAAAGGAACTTACAGCTTCAGCACTGTCTAGAGCATTGTTTCCAGTCAGGTGCATAACTATGTCATGAGCTTCTTTCTCTGTATTTTGCTCTCCAAACGTCATCTGAAAATTTTGTGTCCACATTAAAGCTCACACATGGCACAATTGTCTGTTTATCATTCACAATGTCAATGAGAGATGACATGTAAAGATCATTGTTTAGAATTATTTAAGCTTGTGAACCAGACAGTGAAGTGGATGTGTATGAACGAATGCAGAATTATTCGCAACAACCGTGTGATATGCTAGCATAACCACTTCAACCTAAATTCTTTTGACGAGGAGAACGAGTGCCTTACGACTCTCCCTGTTAGTTTGGTGGTAATTTTAACAATTGAATAAGGATTCTGTCCATGCTTAGCTCGCATTTCAAAACCAATGTGAAATCATAAGAACTTGCCTCTTTTGTTTACCTAGACCAGGTAGCTTTCCTCTAGCATCTTGAAACCTTAGACAGGAAATTGAAAGCAAACTTCTTATCCATCACGGTATAGAATTTTCATATAATAAAACATGATTATCATGAATCCTAATTGCTCAAAACATAAAGGAGTTCAACAACCTCAGTTAACCTTCAACTAGATTTTGGTCAATGTAAAGCATACCACATTATTGACTTCTATGCATGATTATGTTAAAGTATGTTGAAGGCATCGTCAATCTAAACCGCAGAAAGTTCTCAATCACACACATACACTTAATTCCAAAGTAGAAAATTGGAAGGCAAAAAAGGCAAAATTCAGAAATTTGAGAGAAACCCATCATAATTAAACTAGAAATGGAGAAGTTAATTGCAGTTCCAAGAGTAATTTCACTGATTTGAAGGTCAGAATCCCCATGTTTTCTGTACTGCAGAGCTGTTTTTCTCTCCAATTTTGGCTGTAACTGTTCTCATCCATTTTCTACTATAATTAGTAGTGCTGTTGATGTTCATGGGAATGAGAAATGCATCGATTTGTGATGAAAAGTTTTGTCATTCCCACTGAGAAACGCTGGCACTATTGTAGAGTTAGTAGAAGCCATGACACTACCAACATTGGTTGGCGCAGTTGTCAAAAGGCGTTGCGTCCCCATCATGTTTTGGGTTTGACTCGGCATAGAAATAGAAAAATGAATATCGGAGATCCGTCCCCACAAAACGGAGGCTACAGCTATTAGTCCAGATATAGTCGGGATAAATCAGAGGATAGACTCTCTCTCTCTAAATATAAAAGATTGATAGAGAGAGAGCGGCGATTCTGTTTCTTGCTCTAATCACCAAAATGGAACCGTTTGAATTCCAAATGGGAAAGATTGTCCCGTGGCAGCAGACAAGGCTTGCGGTCGGCCTTCAACCGTCTACCGTTTCCTGGATAAGTTGGGTGCTTTTGCTTAATTATTAAAAACTTTATACATTTTATTGATAAAAATAATTCTGTCTCAGTTTTTTTCTTTTTTCTTTTTTAAACCCTTTATTTCAAGAACAAAATGTTAGTACTTATTATTTTTTAAGAGTAATCGTTACTCTTAAAATGATTTAGAAAATGAAAAACCTTTAAAAAATTGTAAAATTATTTGAAAAACCTTTTTTTTTTTTAAGGGAAATCATTTTTAGTAAGTTTATAATAGCGTTCAAACACCAAATTGATTAATCTCCCCCCCCCAAAAAAAAGATTTAGAAAATGCTTCGTATCATATGATTTTCTATTTTCAGTTTCATAGGAAATAGCATTTGTAGCTTACAATTACATCCTATTACTTTAGGTGTCCTTTAACATTAATTCCCTATCTACCATTTCGTTCCAAATGCAATTCAACACAAAGCTAGTTCTTTTATTTTTCCTTGGTTTTCATCACCGGTATCCAAAATTTACCTGACTAATTCAGTTCGAGTACTATAGAACCTATTTTAAGGGTTAACTCTCTCAAATCCTTTTTCATTATTTCCATATCTTGACTCGAAATCGCTGGTTAAGAGAGTAGAGTGTCTGACCACTCAATTCAAAAGAGTTTGATAAAACTAGTTTTTATTTTTTACAAAAATTTGAATCTGGAATCACAAGATTGGGGAAGGGGGTTTGTATCACTAAACTGTCCCCTTAGGGACCTTTTCTTTTCTATTTGGTAGAAGAAACTCAAACTTAAAATTAAAAAGATTGAAATGATATCAGTTAAATTATATTTTACTGGTGTGTCGTTAAATAATAAAAAATAAATACCTACTTCACAAAAGATAAATGTAGGGCAAGTAATATTGAATCCATAGGAAAAAAGGAGATTTATCTCTTTTGAGAAAATAAAATAAAAATAAGGATTCATGGGTTTTCAAATTAACTAAATAACGTACAAATTAAAATAAATAACAGATTGAAATTAAAGCAATAATCGACAAAATAAGGTGGGGCAAAATTAAAGGATTAAAAATCACGATAAAATAACCTAGTTAAAGGGTTCATTTCCACTTTGATTCAATCGATTGATCCTTAATTCAATGATAATTCAACAACACATAAATAAATTGGTTATAGTCGTCGACAAACGTCAAACAACCAATCTTCCCTTATTTCGTCGATAATCAAGAGAAGTTCGTTAATTATTTCCCTAATCGAGAGTCAATCATAGAAAAACTCTTAGAATTTAAAGTCTCAACAGCATTAACATTTAAAGAAATCCAATTCTAATTAACAAACACACGACGGATTTATTTAAATTAACTTATTCAATTCTATAACATAAATGTCATTCATCACTTTATTAAAACTAACAAACAATTACGGATTTGTCGTTTTAATTAGTTATAGATTATTCTAGAACTATTAAATATTAACCGCTATTTAATAAATTTTAGAAAATCATAATTCATGGAGTATATGAATTAAATAAACAAAAGGGAGCCATCCCTTGTTCCTCCAAGCAGTAGCCGCCAGAAAGGAGAGAATAGAGAATGCCCCCACTTACCAATGACCTTCTCTTTAAAATAACCTAAAAACCCCTCTTTTCTTTTTTTTCTTTTTTTTTCTGTGAATCTCCGGTTTGCCTACGTGATTGGTAATACAATCACACTCCAAATCAACTTCCTATCTAGAAATAAAGAATGACACTCTTTTTATATTTTTTACCGAAAGGTAAATAAAACTTGAGATCCTAAGTTGCTAAAATAAAAGAAAAGAAACTTTCCAATATTGTCTTTCAACTTAAAAACTAAATAAAATTACAAAATTTTAAATTCTCAAAATTAAATTTAAATAAAAAAATTTCAGCATTCAATTTTTCAATTTTCGTTTAGCTCCCTTGATATTTGTGTGCCCACGTGCTAACAGTGGCACATTGCTGGCCAAATTCCTTCTTTGCATGCATAATTACCGATTTTGCTCAATTTCTCCATTTTTCTTCAGCCTCCAACAAATCTAATATATCAAATATTTAAAATTAGTACAATATTAATCTAAAATTAATATAAAACAATACACAAATATTACGCTAAATTTATTTCTATCATCTACTGACACACAAAGCTAGTTGTTACTCTTCATGTGAAATTTAGTTTTTCTTTTCTATTTAAAAAAATTAAATTTAATAATTAAGAAATGAAGAAAGAAGGGTTAAGAAGAATTAGATACAATACCTTTATACTGGATTCAGTGATTGAGTTTTTTCTTTTTTTTTATTTTTTTTTATTTTAGTATTTTTATTATTGTTTTACAAGGGGCTTTAAAACAAATTTCAAACCCCTGAGATGAAATGGGAGTCTCATGTCATATGCAGTGGTATATGGCCCAAAAGACAAAAAATAAAAACCCAAACTAAAGGAAGCAACCCGGTAATGTAAGGACGTTACCTGCAAGCACACAACAGTCTCAGACTCTCATATACAACTCTACCAAGGTGTAATATCTCCTTCGCTTAACCATTGGCCGGTCTAGGGTTCGGGCATCAGGGCTATATCTTCATTGTATTTGGGTTAAGTTTTTAAAATCCATGGAAAAGGACAAGGTACCCCAGGCGAGGCCAGATTGGACCCAGCAGGCCTGTCTCTATCGATGGTAACCTTAAAGCCTGGTAGAACTTTGTGGAGTTAACTTCTTTTTAACTAGGGTCCCACACAAACACCATAAGCTGACCAATGATGAATTAATTAATTAATAATGTAATTTATTTTAATTTCAACACAGTCTTTTCTACTCTTCCGGTCGACAAGAAGAAACTTCATTTTACTTGCATTACAAGCTTAAAATATCAATGATCTACAGAATTAGTGACAAAATACTCCACTCGCTTAATTAAAATTTTGAATTTGAGATTTTAAAATGAAAAAAAGGTATTGAACGAGTCAACCTTTAAATTTGACTTATAACTATTCAAATCAGATTAATCGAATTTTTGGATACAACCTTAAAATTCATTTCTTTGGTTATGGTTTTGTTTATCAATGTTCTTAGTTTTCATATGACACAATTAATTAGTACTAGACAATGAAAATATAAGTTGATTTTCAATGTCAAAAGTGGTACGTCAATCATATAATCAAAAGACTACTAGTAAATGGTTATCTTCTGAATTGGGATTATTGTTTATATCATTCTTTTCTAGAAGGCTAAAGAAAATTATTATTTCATAAAATACCTGAGGTAGATAAGTCTCTTTGTAAGGAGAGGTACTGTTGAAAAAAAAAAAGATTTAAAAAATTATTGTTTCATTGAAGCTTAAATCTCTGTGGGCGAAAACACAAAGCCTTCATACAGCCCTCGACACAAACCAACCCAAGTGTTTTCTTCTCACTTACAACTGCCACATATAGCAACCGAAACTTCGCATGTGTAAAACAGAGGAACTCTGTAACCAAAAGACCATGCAAATATCAACAAAATTAATCACACCAACAAAATGCCAGATGTCTAGCGCAAGCCCATTTTCCCTCTATATATACACCCTGAATTCATTCTTTGGTTCACCACATCACAGGCAAATCTTCTTCTTCTTTTCTCTATTCCTCAGTTCTGCAAATGGCTAATTCAGCTCTGTTTTTCACCCTCTGTTTTCTCCTCTGCTATGGCTGCTTTGCTCAGTTGGAGCAACAGCTTACGTGGCAGACAAGAGAGCAGCTTCAACAACACAGCACTCGCCAACGCACTGATTGCAGCATCCAGAACCTTGCAGCGATGGAGCCCAGTCGAGTAATTGAATCTGAGGCCGGAAGAGTAGAGCTGTGGGAACAGAACAATGAACAATTCCAATGCGCAGGCGTCGCCATGATCCGCCACCTCATTGATTCGAAAGGGCTTCTCTTGCCTTCTGCGATGAATGTACCCAAGCTCATTTATGTCGTCAGAGGCTAGTTTCTTGTGCTTTTCCGCTCAAAATTAAGACATTCTTCATTTTGTTGAGTCGAGTGATTGAGAAAATTTGTGGGATTTTGATAAATTTCAGGTAGTGGTGTACAAGGAGTGGTATTTCCAGGATGTGCCGACACTTACCAGTCAATTAGGCAATCGATTTCTGGAGAGCGTGGACAGCAGAGAACAAGGGATCAGCACCAGAAACTCCGCAGAATTCGTGCTGGAGATGTCATTGCCGTGCCTGCTGGAGTCACTGTCTGGACTTATAATGATGGTGGTGAACAACTAGAGTGCATTTCATTCCATGACATGGCCAATGAGGAAAACCAGCTTGATATGAACTTGAGGGTAAGAAACAGAGTATTCTGTTCAAAACCCTGTTTTTCAACTTGGAAAATTGTTGAATCTGATAAAATGTGATTGAAATTGGGTGTATTTTGTTTAGAAATTCTTCTTGGCTGGAAACCCAAGAGAGACAGAAAAGCAAACAATGGGATACCATCACCTTCAAAAGGAAGAGGAGGGGATCGGCGCAGACAACATCTTCAAAGGATTTGATGTTCGGATGTTGGCTGAGGCATTCGGCGTTGGAACAGAGACAGCAAGGAAACTACAGTGCCAAGATGACAGGAGAGGCATGATTGTTAAAGTCAAGGAAGGCCTTAAGGTTGTGAGCCCCCAGACTGCGGAGGAGGAAGAAGAAGAGCAAGGAGGGCCAGGAAGAGCTCTCAATGGCTTGGAAGAGACATTCTGCACAATGAGGCTCAGAGAGAACATTGCCGACGCTTCTCTTGCTGATGTGTACAACCCACGTGGCGGTCGTGTCAGCCACCTCAACAGCCAGAAGCTCCCCATCCTCGCCAACCTCCAGCTCAGCGCCGAGAGGGGAGTCCTCTTCAGCGTAAGCCAAACAGACCCCACAATGTTTTTTGTTTTTCGAAAATACCCTTTTGAATTGTTTTTTGACATGGGAAAAAGCCGTAATTTCACATGTTTTCTTGATGCAGAATGCTTTGACGGCACCAAAGTGGACCATGAACGCACACTGTGTGATGTACATCACCAAAGGCAATGGCAGAGTTCAAGTGGTTGGACCAGCAGGACAATCTGTGTTCAACGGCCAAGTCCGCGAGCGTCAAGTCCTTGTGGTGCCACAAAATTTCGCAGTAATGAAGAAGGCCGGAAACCAAGGCTTGGAATGGATTACTTTCCAGACTAATGACAATGCCATGAGCAGCCATCTCGCAGGTCGTCTCTCAGTTCTCAGGAGCATGCCCGTCGAAGTTCTAATGAACTCGTATGACATTTCGAGGGATGAGGCCAGGAGTGTCAAGTATAATAGGGAAGAATTGACAGTGTTGAGTCCCAATGTTAGGTCACAGTAAAAAAATCTATTTCAACTCGAAAATCTAAGCTAATATGTAGTAGAAATATAAAGGACTCTTGGATGGTACGAAGAAATAAACACCCTTTTTTGGGGTAATCGAGGCTTTTGCTTGTCTCCTTGATGTACTACTCCGCCAGAAAAGAAGAGCTTTTTTCTTTTCTTTTTTTTTTGGGCTAATTATCAACGCCGCCTCCTTTCCTTTTAAGAATTCTCTATATTATCCTTCTGCAATTAACATGTAGTGGTAAAAACGGATACACCACAACTAGTAAAAAATTATGGCTATTACATGTAGTCAAAATAAAAATGTGTCGATAGAAATTATGTTCTTGAAATATGTTATGGTAGCATCTTCTCCATCACAATTTATATAGAAGGTTTCAAGCTTGCACCTCTATAAATAGGGAAGAAGAGCTCTGCCCTTTGTGCACCCAAAACTTGAGTGCTCATGTAAAATGAAAAACATAGAGAGCTAGTGTTGTATGTAGTAGGTGTAGAAGAGAGAATACTAAGTGAAGTTTGTATGTGTAAGATATATCATTAGTGATCTTAGTGAGTGGTGTGTAGTTACTGTACTTATAGTTACTCTGTTAAATAAACTGAAGTAAAAGAATTAGAACTTTCAGTGCCCTTGGGTTTATGTATGTTTGGGGGATTCTCAATTAGAATTGTGGCTACAAATGGAAAAAATTGCACAAAATGTAACTTGATGTCACAAGGTCCAAAAGCCTATTAGCACGCTACGTGAGCTCAAGACTCAATGGGAAAAATATGCTAAAACCTGCTGCAGCACGTTATTTACACGGGACGTGCCCCATACTCTCCGCGCCTAATAACCAGACCTTTCTTGATAGCTAATTGATCAACTCTTGAACTTCCTTGATATTCAATATTCAGTCAATTTAGAGTAATATTCATCTTTCCACAAGACACGTGAATGACAGCTTGTAACAGGAAAAAAAATTGTTGAATTTTTATTGATAAGAAAAGTAATTCCCTTATGAACCGAAACTCCCACTAATCAGTAAAACTCCAAATCTATTAAGATTTTGTTTGATATCTATGAATTTTGGGACACCTTCATAAGAAAATTAGGGTTTTAGCATTCCGAATGCGTACGAAACTCATTAAGATGGGTTATATATGCATTATTAACCCAACCGACCATATAAGTTTTCACTCTCTGAATTTACACATGGCATACAAGACATAACAGAGCTCTTTCAGTCTGTTTCTTTATTTTTGAAAACCGTTCTTTGGCTTGAATGTCCTGGTGTACCCTCTGATGGCCAGGTCTCATCGATCAAGATTAACAGACGACCAGCCATCCTATTCGAGTTGATAGGACTATTATTTATGGAATCAAACCGCCCTTCAATCGTAACTAAATAAATAGAAAGAGAAGAAATTGCTCATCTATGTGGATGTGGCAGTAGATTTTAGAGAGTCTGAACGAAACCTGGACACTGCTGAACTTGAAGAGATTGTTTAGGATAGGCAACTCCTAGTTCATGGTTTCAGCCGGTTCATGATTTTCGGCAGATGTGTACCTAACCTTAATAGTTTCATCTTCCCCTAAAAATTTAAGCTCGAGATTTATATGACTCTAACATAAGGAGTTTTCTTCTGTTTGGTGTATGTGTACTCAAGTACTAGGGTTTGGAAGATCACTTGTTGGTCACGAATTAAATATGGTTCACTTGTGTTTTGGAAATGGTATACCAAACTCAACTTGTCTACATGCAATATGCTTTAATTACAATAAAAAAATTTTCAATAAAAAAATATAGATTTTTTCATGTAAAATTCAAATTTTTGATAAAAATAATTCAAATTATTTGTTACATTAATAATTTTTTATATGGAAAAATACACATAACTTCAATTGGGTTAATATCAATGTTGAGTTTTCAAATTTTTAGGTCAAATTTTTCTTAGAAAATTGGAGTAAAGTGAACAGGCCATTTTGTCTATTATTTTTGCTGGGAAATGGGCCACCTCAACATGTAAAGGAAGTTAAAATTGGCCTTGGGATTGTAGAAGAAGCCAGTTCGCATGCTCAAAGTCTTGGTAATGTTTTCAGAACACTATAGTTTGAGATTGTTACTTCTTTCACGCATGCTCCATCATTTTCATCCATAGATGGATGGGGGGCGGGGGAATTATTTTGAGAGCTCCCTATTAATAGACGTAGGCCTCACCTTCCGGCCAAGCTAGGTTTAGGTTAAAACCTTATATTTGATAAATTAATGTAAATGAGCCCTTAATCAGTTAAGAGCTCAATATTCGACCATGACCCATTGAGGAAAACTCAATTGTTGGGAAGTTACACCAGTGGTACATCTCTGGGAGTTTACCGTGAGGTATTTCACCAGCGTAATTTCCAACCATTGGTATTAAAGCTTATGTTCTGGTCCAGCGTTATAAGAACAATCAAAGATGGAGCATTGTGCACTTCCATGGTTCGCCCATCCCATGGTCCACTAGGACTTCTATAGCTTCGCTAGGGTCCATAGTTGAGCGTTTAGCTCGATAGCTTTTAGTAATCTATCAACAGATGAGTTGAACGGGGAGCATGATGGGTATAATGGACTCAGTATACCAATAGGAGATAACAAACGGAAGTTGTGCATACTTATAAATTTTTTTTATTATATTGAAATTTGAATTCGGGATCACCGAGTTAGGGGAGGAGATTATCACCACTAAACTGTCTCTTTAGGGACTGTATACTTATAAATTTTTGACCCTAAAACCTAGTAGCTTAAAGTTTTGGATGAAGAATAGGTGTCAAATATTATATATATATATATATATATATATATATATATGCAGGATCCATAACTTGTGGAGATATCTTCATTGATACAAAAATAAAACGATGTAATACTTAAAAAAATTGTAAAATTTACCGAGAACTTTTAGATATATTTATTTAATTATGTGATTTTTGATTCCGTTATACCCCATGAGTATATGTATTGAAATCAATTTTTGAAAACAAAAATTGAGCTCAAACCATTCATTCATCCATTTTTTTTTAATTTTATATTTTTTCCTATTTTTTATTTCGTTTCTAAAACCAAAACAAGTATTGTTTGGAACTACAATCAAAATCAAAATGAGCGGTTCTAGAATGGGAATCAGAACTGTCCTTTCAATTGTCTATTCCGATTCTTCCAAATATGAAACAGTGAATCAACAGTTTTAAAATCTAAATCGACAGTTTTAAAATCAATGGTTCTAAAACTATAACTATTTCTACTTTTAACCATAGTTACAAATCACTCTTAGAGATTGCTTCCTCTATGCATTCATTTTCAAAGCTACCATAATTATTTGGAGATATGTTGTTCTTTAAAGTTAAATACCTCTTGATTTCTTTAAAGTTAGTCATGACAACTTACTGCTGATTGTTGTGTATGTTAAAGAACTATACCAGTGCATCAAAAATACACAATAACTATGACTTTTCTAAAATTTCTTGGATATTGATATTCATGGTCTTTGTGACCGGTATGTTACTATTTAATGGTCACCATTCGACAAAAATACAATGACCACAAATCCATGAGTATGAATGCCATCTGAGTTATAGAATGACCCATAATAACAAATGTAAATTAGACATAACCACGTAGTCCAGTTCAAAAAGCAAAGAGGCTGAACCACTTTGAGGTCACGAGTTTGGTTGCTATGTTCTTTCGAGTAAAACAGAGGGCGGGAGTACAAATCATGCAAATATGAACAAGATCATCTCACCAACCATTTGCCTCGTGTCTATATCAAAGCCACTTTACATTACTATAACTACAACACTAATCTAGTCTCCGCTTCACATAGCTTAATCATTTCAAATCCTTTCTGTTTCCAAAATGGCTAATTCAGCTCTATTTTTCACACTCGGTTTTCTTCTCTGCTATGGCTGCCTTGCTCAGGTGGAGCAACAGTTAAAGTGGCAGACAAAACAAAAGCTTCAACAACACCGTCTTCGCCTACGCACTGATTGCAGCATCCAGAACCTTGCTGCAACTGAGCCTAGTCGAATAATTGACTCTGAGGCTGGAAGGGTAGAGCTGTGGGAACAGAACACTGAACAATTCCAATGTGCAGGTGTCACCGTGATCCGCCACCTCATAGATTCGAGAGGGCTTCTCTTGCCTTCTGCGATGAACGTACCCAAGCTCATCTATGTCGTCAGAGGCTAGTTTCTTGTGCTTTTCGGCTCAAAATTAAGATATTCTTCGATCATTGAGACTGGCGATTGAGAAAATTAACGAGTTTCTGATAAATTTCAGGTAGTGGTGTACAAGGAGTGGTATTTCCAGGATGTGCCGACACTTACCAGTCAATTAGGCAATCGATTTCTGGCGAGCATGGACAGCAGAGAACCAGGGATCAGCACCAGAAACTCCGCAGAATTCGTGCTGGAGATGTCATTGCCGTGCCTGCTGGAGTCACTGCCTGGACTTATAACGATGGCGATGAACAACTAGAGTGCATTTCATTCCATGACATGGCCAATGAGGAAAACCAGCTTGATATGAACTTGAGGGTAAGAAACAGAGTATTCTGTTCAAACCCCTGTTTTTCAACTTGGAAAATTGTTGAATCTGATAAAAGGTGATTGAAATTTGGTGTTTTTTGTTTAGAAATTCTTCTTGGCTGGAAACCCTAGAGAGTCAGAAAAGCAAACAATGGGATGCCATCACCTCCAAAAGGAAGAGGAGGGGATCGACGCAGACAACATCTTCAAAGGATTTGATGTTCGGATGTTGGCTGAGGCATTCGGCGTTGGGACAGAGACAGCAAGGAAACTACAGAGCCAAGATGACAGGAGAGGCATGATCGTGAAAGTCAAGGAAGGCCTTAAGGTTGTGAGCCCCCAGACAGCGGAGGAGGAAGAAGAAGAGCAAGGAGGACCAGGAAGACCTCTCAATGGCTTGGAAGAGACATTCTGCACAATGAGGCTCAGAGAGAACATTGCCGATGCTTCTCGTGCTGATGTGTACAGCCCACGTGGTGGCCGTGTCAGCTACCTCAACAGCCAGAAGCTCCCAATCCTCGCCAACCTCCAGCTGAGTGCTGAGAAGGGAGTCCTCTACAGTGTATGCCGAACAAGCCGCGCTATTTTTTTTCCCTCACAAATATCCTTTTGAAATTACTTTTTTCTTTTTGCTAAACATATTTTCATGCTGCAGAATGCTTTGCTGACACCACACTGGACCATGAATGCGCACTCAGTGGTCTTTATCACCAGTGGCACTGGAAGAGTTCAGGTGGTCGGACAGACCGGGCAATCAGTGTTCAATGGTCAAGTCCGCAAGGGTCAAGTCCTTGTGGTGCCACAAAGTTACGTGGTCATGAAGAAGGCTGGAAACGAAGGTCTAGAATGGATTACTTTCAAGACTAATGACAATGCCATGACAAGCGAACTTGCAGGACGCATCTCAGTTCTCCGAAGCATACCTGTGGAAGTTCTAATGAATTCGTATGATATCTCGAGAGATGAGGCCCGGAGTGTCAAGTACAACAGAGAGGAATTGACTGTTTTGAGTCCTAATGTTAGGTCACAGTGAATATCCCACGTTTTGAGTAGAAGGAATACAAAAGGACTCTCTTGGATGGTATCAAAGGATTTGAGGTCCATTCTGTGCATGTAGTCGTTTTTGTCCTCTTTAAATACCACTTCCAATGCGGAAAGAAAATAAAGAGTTGCTCTGTATAAGTATATCAATAATAAAAAAAATGCCTTTTGAGATCATTTTGTTTGTGTCAATTTGGAAATAATTGTGTTTTCGTGTTTGGAATTTTGGCATAATTTCACTGTTCGGAAGTTATGTAGTAGGAGAGTGGTGTCTTAGAGTCGTCATGATTATAAAATATCTCGCAGCCACAGTGTAGGGAGTTATCCGAAGCTCGTAGCTAGACACTTTCCTGGACTAAGCCAAAGAGCGTCTAGATGAAAAAGATCAAGTGATTTTGCCAATGGAACTGAGGATCTAGATGCTAGGGACACTGCTTGCACCAAGCCCGAGCAATCTGCACGGCAAAGGAATAGGGCGCAAGATCTTCAGCCTTACCACTCTGATGGCTTAGTGGGCTGTTTCCAACCGATGACCTCACATTCTGTAGTAGGCTCAAGAGTCCTAGCAAGGGTAGGGATGAGCCTAATTCCATACGACAATATGCTATATTCCACAAGCACTATATCTTGATCGTGAAATATTATACGAATCAAATAGGTGGAGTATTAATTAATAATTTTAATTCTATCTATAATAGAAATTCAAAACTTTTAAATTTAAATAATTTTGAATTGATAAAATCTTCTAATCAAACAAAAAGAATTTTTAAAGCATGGTGAATCACTATGTAGAACTCAAAAAAATTGGCCCTTTTATCTTTTTAACCCATCTTTTCTTTCATAACCACTCCCAAATAAAACACTTTTGCTACATGAACCTAGATTGCATCGAACGGAAAGCCAAAACTAATACAAAATAACATGAAAAAAATGATATTTTATAAGAATACAAAAATGAAAGTAAGAACAAACGCGTAAATAGATAAAAATATAAACATTCTTATATAAATATTAATTATTTTATAAAAAAATAAAATAGTCGTATTTTATAATAAAAAAACTAAAATGATCAAATATATAATTATTAATTATAAGATAAATAATATAAAAATAAAAATAAAAATGAGAGTAAGCAATGTAACTTGATGAGCTTGAGCTCAAATCCGTGGCTAGCCAAACATGTAATTCTACTTTCATACCCTAGGGCACAATTCTTATAAGCAGTTGAAATTTGTTTTGAAAGGATAAACTACTTTATCAAGTGAAATTGGTCTGGAGACAGAACTTTTAAAAGACGCTGTACCCCAGCCTCCACGAGGTTCAAGGACGTTCCGATGAAAATGAAAATAGATTGATACTAAACCAACTTCTAGTATCTCAAATTAAGAAAGTGCATTCAATCCTGCCGGAATCATCGACAGATACAATGCAATTACCCAAATTGTTGCAGTTCTCATGTTCTGTACTTTTATAACGGTATAAATCATAAGATAAAAAATTAAAATAATTTTTATGTCTATTCCACAAATTTGGTAGGAATTTGTAATACGATTACCTTATGAGAAAATTATTTTTACTCTTTGGTTTTTTAATACCTTGTGTAATCACCTCAGTTTGGTGCGAGTTTAAAAATTAGCAAGTATTAAATAAGTCTACATGCCCATAAGTTACGCCCCCTTGAGTGGGATAGAATCAGAAATTGTTCAAATACGCACACATCATTTATTGCAATATTATATATTTTGTGCTGGTGTTGGGCACAAAATGTCTTAGCTCAAATAAACATTGTCCGTCCCGTAAGAGACTGCATGATAGTATAAACTCATCTTTTTTTAATTTGATGATTCTTTTTTGATTATACGAGAATTTAAATCTGGGATCACCAGATTGAGAAGTTTATACCATTAGGTTGTTCTCTTAGAAACTTCAATATGATCATTCTAGATTCAAATCCTTATAAAAATAAATAAATAATCATTGACCATCGTTAGCAATAAAAGTTACTTATTGCATATGCAAGATTTTATAATAAAAAATATTCAGAAACAAACACATGATATTGTTATTAATAATTGTTAGTATTATCGTATTTATTTATACGAGAAAAAGAAAAACATAAATTTTTAAGATGATACGGGGAAAACACGGGAACACTTATCCCAAATATTTTTGACACCTTGATGAGCTTGAGCTACCTTATCCTTGAGATCGGGTCTTTTGAGACCATGCTCAACCAATGTTGTGTGACAAGATATGCCATTGTTTATGAGTTGCTTGCAGTACTCATCGACAACCGTAATAAGTTCGCTAGAGAAAACAAATGTCACAAGCGTTCGTTTGGAAGCTCAATCATTATGCAATATTGGCAATTTAGGCATCTTTGGAAGTGTTTTCTCATGAAGGTAGAAATGCGTGAGGTTTGAATTTGGGGGTCATTTGTCAATCTCCAAGTATCAGATGTTCTAGAGAGAGGGAGCTTCTTTGGCCCAGAGGTGAGGGAAAAAGAAAGCTTTGGGGTGTTGTCTTCTTATAACGCTCTGACGGTGGATTCTTCTCCGATTTGGCTGAAATTTTGAGAAGAAGTTTAACATATAGGGATAACTGATACACAATTGAAATCGTATTTAGTGTAATCTAACTTGGGTTTTGAAGTGGCATCCCACAACCCACAATTTGATGAGACCTCTGAATTTTCTCTAAATTAACTCTTTATTGTGTTGTAAATAGTTATGATTATATTCTTGTAAAAACACTGAATGATAAAGAGTTTTTATTTATCTTTTTTAAAATATAATATTTTCATAAACGCATGTATTTTTACGATTTTCACATGGTTATATAACCAAAAAAATAATTGTTATGATTATTGTTTTGTTGTGGGTAAACATTATTGGTGGGTATAGTCCTTGTTTTGGTTATTGTTGTATTCTAAAAATCCTCTTATGCTCATTATTTGAATCGGTACAGATTTGAAGGTGAACATTAATCTCAATCTCGTAGTTTTTCGATTTTTCACATCAAAAATCTTGATTTTCCTTGTTTTCTTATTCCGACGTATTAATAGCATTTATTTTTGAATGTTGATTAATTGTTTGTGTGAATTGAGGAAGAGGATCTTGGTTGATTAATTGAGATTGTATTTGCTTGAATTGGTCACCACCCATATTTTTCCCCAGTATTTGGGCCACATATTAAGAAAGGAAAAAAAAAAAAAAAAAGAAAAAAACCGCTTTAAGCATCAAAGGACTCGAAACGGCTACGGTTAAGAAATGGCGGCCTTCCAAATAGAACTGGCATCGAAAACAAACTCAGAAATCTCTCCTTATTACTCAAGGTTCCTGCAAGCTCTAAACGCTTTTCAAATTTCACTAGCACTGTACATGGATGCTTAGAGTGATTCAACAAACTTCCATGATCAAATTAACTATGCTAATTAGAGCTAATGAAAAAGGTTAGTACATGTACTTGGTGCCTTAATTTTGTTGTTTGGATTTCTTATTTTTCACGGCGTATTACTCTGATTCGAATTACCTTTTCAGGATTTGCTAAAATAGCGGGATCAAGAACAAGTCTAATCAGGACCCAATCATACTTCGCTGCTCATAAAACCTAATAACCATTCAAAGGTTCTTGCAAGGTTCAAACTTCTTAAGATCATGCATGGAGATAATTGGAAACTGAAGTAACATTGTAAAATTGTATCAATGTCACAAACTTCTTGAGGGTGTCATTTCAACCAAAAATAAATTTCTCCTACTTCAAACAATATGAGTATAGTACGAGTAGGGTCGTATCCACAGATGATTGTAGATTTATTTTTTTTTAAGAAAAATATGAGAATTTGAAAAATTATTTAAATCTAACGAAAATAAATAAATCAATTAACTAGAGCAAAATAGTTAAATAATGGTAATTAAAGAAATAAATATCAATGATAATGAAACCTAACCAAAAAAATTATTTCCATCTTAATGTATTTGATTGATTATCGATACAAAAATTACTTAATATTATATGAATAAATTGGTTATAACCATTAACTATCACAAAACTACTAATTTCTCCTTACTTTTTCGGTTATTAAGATACCAACATTAATTACTTCTTTAATCGAAAAACAATAAAAAAGACTCTCGTTGAATTTAGTGTTTCAACAGTATTAAAATTTAGAGAGACTCAATTCTAAGAGACAAATTTCAACCGGAATCTATTTAGATTAGATTATTTAATCTCTTAATATAAGTTAAACCGCTTACGAGACCATTAAACTATGTCAATTATCACTTTATTAAAAACACACAAATTTTACTATTTTTAAATAATTATAGACTTTTGTAAGGTTATTAAATAAGGCCTTTATTTAATAAACCAAACACAATTATAAATATTAGGGTATAAAAATTAAATAAATACTCATAAATATCAAGTTAATAAAATTATTTAAATCTCATAATTTTCATTTATCAAGATTTTAATAATTTTTTAACTAAAAAAGAAATTAAAATAAATTTATAGCGGAAATAAAACTCACAATTGATATCATTGTTTCAAAGAATGTGAAAATTGACAAGAAGAATCAAGTCCTACGGCTGCAGCCTCTGCCCCTTATTCTGTGTCTCACAAAGTCAAGAAACAACATATGTACCTTGAGGAGGCCGACTGCAACCCTACAAGCAAAGGTAAATTTTTCTTATTTTTATTTTAGAAAAAATTATTCAAAATGCTTTCTAAAATATGATAAAACTTTCTGAGAAATAAAATCTTAAAAACTTCAAATAAAAGAAAATTTTAAAAAAATATTTGAACATTTATAATTTTTCAAAATTTCATATTCCTAAATATTATGAATAGAGTAAAAAATCTTCAAAAGTCTTGAATTGTCCCTTGAATTTAAGGTGCCCACGTGCTAAAAGATCAATGCTATCCAATTTTTCATCCTTAGTATAATTGCTCCAATTAAATCTATTTTTCTCTATATTTCTCTGTGCATCACTTTCAACAAATTTAGCATATCAATTATCACAATTAATATAATATTTTCTCAAAATAATATCAAAATCAATTATAAATACTACACTCATTTTATCCCCCATCAATTTCAAAGAGGGTCAAGCTAGGACATAATATATCCTGCGGACTGCTTATTTTATTCTATCTTCCAGACTGCTTTTTTCTTTGCATAAACATCTAAAGGGGAAAAACATTTACACGTACTTAATGCAGGGTCTTTGCTACTTTTATCCTGCTCTTTTGGAAGTAGACAACCGACTTGTCACGAGGTGGCAAATTTTCTCTGATCAATGGGTGGCTGAGCATATTGTTGATCCATGCGGTGATTGCTGGAAACCATAAAGGGTCCAAAAATTTTATGTTACCCACTTCTTCCCAAATTTGAAGCCAATAAGGAATCCATCCCATTACAATGTCCAAGTATCCAATTGTTTCACCAGCAAGAAACTTGCTCTTCTTTCTCTTGAGCTCTTCCTCTATTTTCTCCAAGGACTCTATTGTCAATTTCACAAACTTCTCTCGATCTTCTTCCTCTTCTGAGCATAGAGCCCTATATGAATTGTGCAGGACCTAGCAAGCGTACGGAGTGAAAATGCATATTTCTTAGTCGAAGTTCAAAAAATACAATTCGTGCAATGGCCCAGAATTACAAGTAATACTTTCTCTTGCAGTCATTAAATAGATTATTGTCTCACTGCTAGAAAATAGATTTTTAGTGATGAAAAATTACCGATAAATTTTTTTCCATCAGTAATAGAGACGAAATTGCGACGAATAACCAACAGAAATTTTACCGACGGATTACCGACGAATTTTATATAATTTTTTTATTTTTTTAAATTTTTAAATTTTAATTTTTTTGTAACCCTATCATCGACGGATTACAGACAGAAATTTTACTGACGGATTACTGACGGAAATTTTACCGACAGATTACCGATGGATTTTTAAATTTTTTTAAATTTTAATTTTTTGTAAACCGATCAGCGATTACCGAAGGAAAAATTAGCGACGGACTATCGATGGAAAAATTAGCAACGGATTAGCGACGGATTGTTTTTTAATTTTTTAATTTTTTTTAAATTTTTAAATTTTTAAATTTTTTTAATTTTTAAATTTTTAAATTTTTAAATTTTTAAATTTTTAAATTTTTTTAAATTTTTTAAATTTTTTTAATATTTTTAATATTTTAATATTTTAATATTTTAATATTTTAATATTTTAATATTTTAATATTTTAATATTTTAATATTTTAAATTTTTTTAAATTTTTTAAATTTTTTAAATTTTAAAATTTTTAAAATTTTTAATTTTTTAATATAATTATTTTTATTTTTATTTTATTTTGTAGAAGGATAATATTATTTTATTTTTTAAAATTTTTTATTATTTTATTTTAAGATAAAATAAAATTATTTCATTATTTTATAATAAATTATAAATTTATATTATTTTATTATTATTAAAAAATTATAATTTTATACTATTTTATTATATTACAAATATGAAATAAAGATAATAAATAAAAAAAAAATAATGCAATTAGATATTGAGTTTGGCTTGGTGGTTGTGTTGTTCATGGAGGTGCTTTTGTTCCCGGTTTGCTGGAGGCAATTTTTCAAGAATTAAGGGGGCTGCTGGGTGGGTTGAGTGAAGGTTTTTTTTTTTTTTTCTTAGCATATTTAGCGATGGATTTTTTTCTATCGCTGATTTGATCCGTCGCTGATTTAGTGACGGAAAAACTCTGTCGTTAATACCCTTCAATGACTAAAAATGGATTTTCAACGACGGATTTTTCCGTCGTTGAAAACCCATTTTCTGATAGTGTCTGCACCACTCGAACATGCTTTTAGAAAGACCTACCGAATATACAATTGGCAATGTCTTCTTGGATATACAGTGAGATTACCCTTTACATATTTTATAAATGAGATGTAGTAAATATAAGCATAAAATTTTTTATAGTTTTACCTTGCTCACAAAATCTCGCCCAGAATCGAGCCATGGCTCTATCATAAGGATCATCAGGCAGCAATGGATTCTCCTTCCACGTCTCGTCAATGTATTGCAGTAAAACAAACGACTCGGCCATGACCCTATCTTCATGAATCAAGACTGGTACTTTCTTGTGAACTGGATTAAGCTCCAAAAGTAGAGCGCTCTTTTTGAAGATATCTTCTTCAATGTACTCATAATCAACTCCTTTAAATTTTAGTGCCCATATGACTCTTGTACAATTGGGCTTCCCCAAAATCCTAGTAGCTTCACTGTTTGGCTAGCCATGGGTTTTAGTTGCTCTTGCTCTTCCTTGTGAGTTAGCCTACCTGTACTTGTATTTCAAGAGAAGTCTCGAGAACAACTCTTTGGTTAATGGTCTTAAAATGTGGAGCACTTTTCCGGTTACGTAGAGACTTTGACGTTTGACCAGATGCATAGGATGCGTAATCCATGAGGCAAAGGGGGATTTTCCAAGTGGTAGTCGGGCAATTTCATCTTGCCTAAATATAATATAATAAAAAAATTAAAAAAAATTAATATCACTAAATACTTATTTAACTCAACTTTTATTTTTCTAAAAACTCAATTTAAAGTGAACATTTTTTTAATTCTAGTGAGGCTATGGGACCCTTGGCCCCCAGGGTTGCCTTGGTTGATCGAATAATTTGAATAGGAACGGAAAGATGCTCCCCGGGACAAGATGATAATTACGTGTAACCCTTGGATTTCGAGTGTTCTGGGTGATCAAAATTCATGTCACAAGCCTACATTTGGAAGCTCAATTATCAGTGGCAATTTAGGGATATCCCTGGATATGTTTTCTCATGTAGACAGAAATGAAATGAGTGAGGTTTGAATTTGGGGGCCATTTGTCATCCTTAAGATTGTTTTAGAAAGGGAGCTTCTTTGGCCCAGAGATGAATGAAAAAGAAAGCTTCGCGGTGTTGTCTTCTTATTACGCTTTGACCGTGGATTCTTCTCCGATTTGGCTGTGATAGTTGTCATGATTATTGTTTTGTTTGTTTTGGTTATCGTAGGATTCCAACAATCCTCTTATTTGATTTGGTACAGATTTAGAGGTGGACATTAATCCCATGGATTTTCCCTATCATTTAAAGGATTTTTCACATCAAAAATCCTGGTTTTCCTTTTTTTTTTTTTGATTGTGACATATTATTGGCATTTATTTTTGAATGTTGATTAATTGTTTGTGTGAATTGAGGAAAAAGATCTTCGCTGATTGATAGAGATTGTATTTGTTTCCATTGGTGGCCTCCCATATTTTTCCAACAGTCTTTGGGCCACATATTTAGAAAAGATAGCACGCTTCTAAACAGACTCACAAACCTCTCCTTATCATTCAAGGTTCCTGCAAGCTCTAAACGCATTTCAAATTTCACTAGCAGTGTACATGGATGCTTGAGTGACTCAACAAGCTTCAAAGATCAAATTAACCATGCTACTTTGGGATTGTGAAAAAAATCAGCAAATGTTCTCGGTGTCGTTATTTTGTTGTTTGCATTTCTTATTTTTCATAGGGTTATTGCTCTAATTTGAATTAACTTTGCATGATTTGCTAAAATAGCGGGATCAAGAACAGCCATATTTGTCTACTGAGGATTCAATCGTACTTTGCTGCTCATAAAACCTGGTAACCATTCAAAGGTTCTTACAAGGTTCAAGCTTCTATAGATCATGGAGATAATGGGAAACTTAAGCAACATTGTAAAATTGTATCAACGTTACGAACTTCAAAAGGGTCAAGCTCGGACATATTCTATCCTGCAGACTGCCTATTTCTTTGCATAAAACATCTAAACGGGGAAAAAATTTACACGTACGTACTTATTAATGTCTTTATGTTTAGAGTTGTGATTCCAGGATTTTTGCTACTACTATCCTGCGCTTTTGGAAGTAGACAACCGCCCTGTCACGAGGTGGCAAATTTTCTCTGATCAATGGCTGGCTGAGCATATTGTTGATCCATGCAGTGATTGCTGGAAACTTCAAAGGGTCCAAAAGTTTTCTGTTACCCACTTCTTCCCAAATTTGAAGCCAATAAGGAATCCATCCAATTGCAATGTCCAAGTAACCAATTGTTTCCCCAGCAAGAAACTTGCTCTTCTTTCTCTTGAGCTCTTCCTCTATTTTCTCTAAGGATTCTATCGTCAATTTCACAAACTTCTCTCGATCTTCTTCCTCTTCTGACATTAGAGCCATAGATGAATTATTCATGACCTAGCAAAAGACAGTGAAAATGGATATTTCTTAGTCAAAGTTCAAAAAATACAATTTGTCCAATGGCCCTAGAATTACAGGTAATACTCCCTCTTGCAGTCATTAAGTCATAGTCTGTACGACTCGAACATGCTTTTAAAAAAACTACCGAATATACAATTGGCTATGTCCACACAGTTAGATTACTCTTTACATATTTTATAATTGAGATGTTAAAGTAAAAATAAGCATAAAATTTCATAGTTCTACCTTCTCACAAAATCTCGCCCAGAATCGACCCATGGCTCTATCATAAGGATCATCGGGCAGCAATGGATTCTCTTTCCACGTCTCGTCAATGTATTCCAGTATAACAAAGGACTCGGCTACGACCCTATCTTCATGAATCAAGACTGGCACTTTCTTGTGAACTGGATTAAGCTCTAAAAGCAGAGCACTCTTGTTGAAGACATCTTCTTCAATGTACTCGTAATCAACTCCTTTAAATTTTAGTGCCCATATGACTCTATACACAAATGGGCTTACCCAAAATCCTACTAGCTTCACTGTTTGGCTAGCCATGGATTTTGGCTGCTCTTGCCCTCCCAAGTGAGCTAGCTTTTATTACCTGTACTTACACATCAAGAGAAGTCTCTAGAACAACTCTTTAATTAATGGCCATGAAATGTGAGGAACTTTTCTTGACCACATGCATAGGACGAGTAATCCATGACGCAAGGGGAGCATTTTACAAGAGGGAGTTGGGCAATTTCTTCTTGGCTAAATATAAGATAATAAAAAATTCAAAATATTCACTTTTAATTTTTGGTGCTATTAATTTTAAATTGAGTTTTTCAAAAATTAAAAGTTGAGTTAAATAAGATATTTGGTGCTATTAATTTTTTACAATAACAACAATAAATTGAGTCTTAATTCTAATATTTAAAGATCCTAATATATGATCGACTCTAAATATTAAGATTAATGCTCAATTTGTTATTGTTGTTATAAAAAATTAATAGCACTAAATATTTTATTTAACTCAACTTTTAATTTTTAAAAATCACAATTTAAAGCGAATATTTTTAAAATTCTAATGAGAAGATGACCCCGTGGCCTCCGCGGGTTGCCCTTGTAGATCGAATAATTTGAATAATTTGGACCAGAAAGGGAGAGCATGCTCCCTGGGACCAGATGATAATTACTTGTAACCCTCGGATTTGGAGTTTTCTGATCTAATGGGCCCCAGGGAAACTAATAATTTAAAATATTATTTACATTCGAAAAATTATAATTTTAACAATTTTAAAATTATTATTAAAATATATATATATATATATATATGTATGAAACTCTTGAATTAGAAATGCATTTTCATAATTTGGTGATTTGAGTAAAATTTCAAAATTAATCATTCATAATACGTTTATATATATATATTTTATTTCTTGCCAAGAACTCTTCTATGGGAAAGATTTTTCATTCCCACCATTGTGTTAAAACTACAACTAATTGAGCAACTTTAGTTCAATATGTCTTCTAAGAATTTTCAATTGAACAACTTTAGTTTAATTACTTTTCTTCTACGAATTTTAAATATTTACTTAGATAAAATTCAAATTTCCAATTAGGAAGCTTAGTAGTTTGGTCTAAATAGCAATCTCTTTCCTTTTTTTTTTGTCATATATATATATATATATTTTACGCAATACCTTTTCTGAATGATTCTATATAAATTAAAAAATAATTGCATACTATAAAATGCTTTAATAGACAAAAAAATTAAGTTACTATTTTTTTTTTTCAAATTGTCATATTAATTTATAACTCAAAACAATTGAAAAAAGGGGGAATTTTTGTTGCTGTTGTGACTCGTCAGTCAGTTGCAGTCTGGATTAGAATAGTCAAATTAGCTATTGCATGACGGATTGCATGACAAATTGTTATTGTTTGTCTAATAAAAGTATTAATACATCATTAATTATAAAACTCGTCAGTTAATTTAATTTATAATTCGAAAAAAATGGAATCAGTTTAATTTAATTGTGTTTAAGGGTTAGAGTGGCTGGTGGAAAACCACCGTTCCCACGTTCATCCCACTCAACAAAACCTCAGCAACAGCAGCCCAAATCTACGGTCCTCCAACGTCAAAAATCAAACCCCATTTTCTCAATTGTCCAAATTTTGCTTCCACCAGAAATGGGTTTGGGTCTTTTCTACGTCTCAAGAGTCCTAGCAAGGGTAGTGATACAATGTGTTATTTTCCACAAGCACTATATACTGATCCACAAACCATGTGGTGACTGACGACAAGTTTGGATACGTCGGTGGAGGGTGTTGTATAAATGGGGTTTAATGATCCAAGAAGGAAGTTCTGTAAAAGCAACAGGAGAATTTGCTCTAATAGCTGCGAGTAAGGCTTTTTGGTTGGTGTATATGTGGAGTATTAATTAATAATTTTAATTCTACCTATAATAGAAATTCAAAACTTTCAAATTTAAATAATTTTTAATTGATAAAATCTTCTAACCAAACAAAAAGAATTCTTAAAACTTGACTAACCACTGTAGAATTCAAAAAATTTGGTCCCTTATTCTTTTTAACCCATCTTTTCTGGCATAACCACTCTCAAGTAAAACATTTTTGTTATTCCAACTATAGTTATTAATTTCTGTTGTAATGTCAATATTTTCACAATGTGGTTCTCAAAACTATATCATTACGAAATAATAGATAACATATTTTTGTGGAAAAAAAAAGAGGTAAGGACTTGGATAGGCCGGATCTTGTCTAACACAGTTGTCAAGCCAAGCCTAAGGAGACTAAGGACCTTGTCTAGAGTAATGCTTGGCCAAGCTTAGCTATGCCGAAGAATGACACGGATAGGCTCCGTTTCCATGAGCTTGCACAAAAAAACTGTAAGCATGGAATAAAGTTGTCTTAGTCCGACCGAAGTGCCCATCATGTCTTACAGGAAAATTCCTCGTACATGTTGAAATTTTGAAGGAGATGGTATGAGATAAAACTCAAAGTGATGTTGCGGAAGCTTGGATGAGTGTGAGCAATGGTAGGCTTTGAGGAGAAAATTCAATGAAACTATAAAATGTTGAAATAATAACTAGAGACACTAATTTTGTGAGAGAATAATCTCAATATTACTTTGATAATTTATCAAAAGAGACATCACAAAACAATTGTGAGACAATGCTCAAGAACGATACAAGAGAAAGAGAGATTTTGCTCTAAGATATACAAGGAGACTTTACTCCAATTTTTGTTGCGGGTCAAGTTAGAGGGTTATCTCATCTTACTTCTTACGTTTGCTCACAACCTTGCCCCCTATTTAAAGAAGAAATGAGATTCACTAGTCGGCAGAAAAACAAGGAGCCGTTGGGAGAGGAGAGGGAACTAGACGTTGGGAAGTATCAGCACTTTCCAACAGCTACATTTTAAATTTCTAGGTTTTGGGCTGTAGGTCGACTTATGACTTATTAGGTCAACCTGTTGCCTTCATAAGTTGACTTGATGTTTTTATAGATCGATCTGTTATAATTCTGAATAGCACAAATAGACTTGAAAGAGGATAAGTCAATTCAGTAACATTCATAAATCGATCTCAGAGAATGATAAATCGATATGACTAAATATGCTCTCAGAAGTTCAAGTCTAAAAATTGTAAGCATACCTAAGAGAAAAACAATTCGACCCAACCATAAAACAAAATACTAGTACTTTGCATTTTGAGTGGATATGGTATCTTCATAAGTTGACTTATCTTCTTCATCCGGTCGACTTGACCTTTTAATTTGTTGATTTGCTGGACAGCTTGTTCATTTTTTTTGGGTTGAATTTTGGGTCGCTTTGAGCCCTTTTTCTTCTTTCTTTTTCCTTGCACTTTGAACATGGTTTCTGCTTGTCTTCATTGTTCTCCAAAGAGAGGCAATTTAGGGCCTCGTGTCCTTCGGGGTTTGATGCGTCCTCCAAGCCTACTTGGTCTATATTTCCAACAGTACACAAATATGTACAAAAGATGATCTCACCGGCCGAATGCCACGTGCCTTAAAGAACCTCACTTTTTACCACTACACAACCTCAATCAAATCCTCCTCTGTTTCCAAAATGGTTAATAAAATAGCTCCGCTTTTACTCTGTTTTCAACTCTGCTATGGCTGCTTTGCTCAGGCGGAGCAATAGCTTCAATGGCAGACCAGACAACAGCTCCAAAACACACAGTCTTCACTCGTGCACAGATTATAGCATTAATTCATTTCACTAGCCTACGTTTGGAAGCCCAATCATCATGCAATATTGGCAATTTAGGCATCTTTGGAGGTGTTTTCTCATGAAGAAAGAAATGAGTGAGGTTTGAATTTGGGGGTTATTTGTCGATAGCTAAGCACCATATTTTTTAGAGAGAAAGGGAGCTTCTTTGGCCCAAAGGTGACGGAAAAGAAAGCTTTGGGGTGTTGTTTTCTTGTAACGCTTCGACAGTGGAATCTTCTCCGATTTGGCTGAAATTTTGAGAAGTTGTTTGACAGCGGAGAGTGTATAATTAATGAAAATATTTCGGTTTCCACCTTTTAGTTCCAATTTTCCAATGTCCTGTTCAGTCCATGACTCTACCGCTCTCAAACTTAAGACTCACTCACCCTTCTCCCTCTCTACTCTTATTTCATCGTTTTTCATTTCCAAATTTTAGTTTATTTTAAAATTTTAAAATGGTATTTGATAAATTAAAATTATAAATAAATTTTTATTTTTAAAATTACTATTTATAATCACATATTGATATGAATGATATATATTATATTTACATGTATATAAGCAGAAAGTATCATTACTTAAAAGTTTCTTGTAGGAATAGATTTTAATAATTTGGTTTAATTTAGATAATTGAACTGAATCAATTTGTTATTTTGATCAAACGTGTTCTTGGTTTTTAATTTATTTAATTAGGTTATGATTATAAAAATTATGTAATCGAATTAAATTGATTATTCTAATTTTGATCATTTTGTTTATGGTTTGAACAAATGTTCACCCTTACATGCACACTTGTTATGCCCTCTTGAGAGGGAGTCGTAGAATAAGAAATTGTTCAAATAGGCACACATCATTTATTGCAATATTATATATTCTGTGCTAGTGTTGGGTACAAATGCACGCTTCTATGTTTAGCTCAAATCACATTTACCATCATTAGCAATATAAGTTATCATTCGCATATGCAAATTTCATAATAAAAAATGTCGGGAGACTAAAACATGATATTATTATTAATAATTATCAATTTATGGCACTTATTTATGTAAAAATAAAAAAGAAAAATAGAATTTTTAAGATGATACAGGGGCGACATGAGAACACTTATCCCAAATTTCTTTGGCACCTTGATAACCTTGAGTTACCTTATCCTTGAGATCAGGTCTTTTGAGACCGTGCTCAACCAATGTTGTGTGACAAGATTGTCCATTGTTTATAAGTTGCTTGCAGCACTCATCAACAACCGTAATAAGTTCGCTAGAGAACACAAAAACGTATATTTCCTACCCGCAATAGAAAGTTAGATTTGACTTGCACTTTTTCACAAACTCATGGTATCTTGGGTAAGGTTCTGGCGTGGTAATTCGGATATCCCAGTTTGCAAGACATGTCGAAACCACCAGCGTGATCGTGATAAAAAACATTGCCAAAACAGTATTGTTCCCACTCTTCATTTTTATTTTTATTGCTTTGAAAAGAAAAGTTCGGTGAGATAGAAGAGAGGGAGATAGAAGAGAGGGTGCTACTTCATTTGATGAAGTTCATTTCTCAAACAATTTTAATTTATATGAAAGGAAATCTCAAAATTTATGTTATACATATTGGAGTTTTTCCTGCATGTATTAATGTGTTGAGTTTTTTTTTTTTTGACCGCCCCCTTATGAGACTAATGACCCAACCCATTAAATGATGTATGTTTGCAAATGCAACACCTGGTTTTATTATTGGTTGATTGATACGATATGCTCATTCATTACTAAATGATGCAGAAATAAAAATTGATAACAATTTAATACACCGTAATAAAGTTAACCCTTCTATCCCAAACTTGTTATCTTAAATTTGATTTTCTTTGGGTAATTAGTCAAATTAATTATCAGAATAATGTGAATTTTGAGTTGTTGATTTTTTTTGAATGCATATTATTTCACCAGCATGGAATGATCGAAACATTTTGAATATTTTTAGAAGTTTGAAGAGTCACACATGCGCTATGTTCAAAAACCTATGTAAGCCCCTTTTATACCGTCGGCCATGAATCAATGTTTGTTTTTAATCAAAATTTTGGAAACAGGCACAATTCTTATAAGCATTTGAAATTTATTTTGAATTGATAAATTACTTTAGCAAGCCAAATCGGTCTCTTGTGGTGGAGACCAAATTTTTAAAAGACAATGTGTCCCAGCCTACACGATGGAGATGATATGCGTGATGGACGAATGGACCTTTCTCAATGTTGATAATGTTGATTAATGGCTTGCATGTGGAGGGGCATTTCGAAGACAATGTTAATAGATTAATTATAAACCAACTTCTAGTTCTAGCATCTCAAAGTAAGAAACCCCATTCAGTTCTACAGGAATCACCGATAGATACAGTTCAATTATCAAAATTGTTGTTATTCTCATGTTCTATGCTTTTACAGCGGCATAAATTATAAGATGAAAGATTAAAATAATTTATATGTTTATTTTACAAACTTGATAGGAATTTGTAATATGATTACCTTGTGAGAAAAATATTTTTACTCTGTCTTTTAATGCTTTGTGTAATCATCTGAGCGAGTTGTGAAATTAGCAATAATAACAAAATGCATTTTGAGATCATTTTGTTAGTGTCAATTTGAAAATATTTGTGTTTTTGTGAATGGAGTTTTGGCATAATTTTACTGTTTGGAAGTTGTGGAGTAGGAGAGTTATTTACTGATTGCGGTGTCTTATCGTTGTTGTCATGACTATAAAATATCTCGCAGCTACTGTGTAGGGAGTTATCCTAGCTGGACACCTTCCAGGACTGAAGCCAAAGAGGGTGTAGGTGAAAAATATTTAAAGCGATTTTGCCAATGGAACAGTGGATCTGGATGCTAGGGACACTGCGAGGGTCAAGCACTTGTCTTGTCACAAAATTTCGTGGCAATGAAGAAGGCGGGAAACGAGGGTGTAGAATGGATTATTTTCAAGACCAACGACAATGCTATGAGCAGTGAGCTTGGAGGACGCACCCCAGTGCTCCGAATTACACCCGAGGAAATTCTAATGAACTCGTTTGATATCTCGAGGGATGAGGCTAGAAGCGTCGAGTACAATTGTGGGGAATTAACAGTTTTAAGCCTTGGGAACATCTTTTAGTTAATATATATTAGAAATGTTATGGGGATTCTTAATATAAATAAAACCATTTTTTTTTTGGGTTATAAAGAAAAGCATTGCTTTGAGAGAGGATACAGCTCAAACTCCATGAGCTGAATCTTAACAAAAACTAGATCTTCATCAAGCTTCGTCTCAGAAAAGTCCGTAGTCAACTTCCAACAAGATCTCTTTATCTCCTTTTAAACAGGGAAGGGGGCGTTTTTTCCCTTGGGGATCAAAAAATAAAAAGTTTGTAATAAAAAATACCAAACATATATTAAAAAATAAAAATTGTATTTCAATTGATTTTTTTAACACTAAAATTATATATTATTATATAAATGCCAATTATTTCATCGACTTCCTTCACAATGTATATAACTAAAATAAACAAAAAAATTCACTCTATAGATACTGTTGAATAAATTGTTATTAATTATACACCAATTATCATATTAATAGAAATATCAAACATTTAACTATTAAAAAATAATATATATGGCCAATGATGTATAGTTTAACCAACACCGTTCTCCTTTCTCTTATAAAGGTTCTGAGTTTGAATCTCTCAATATAAAAAAATAATAACAATAATAAATATGTATATATAGCGGGAGAGAGTGGCAGAAAGATTTGAATTAAATGAGCATATGAATTAAATGGAGAGAGAGAGATGCTACTTCATTCTATGCAAAAAAATATACTCGAGCTAAGTTTAGAGAGAGATGTAAATGCGAATAAAGAGTAAGAATAGGGGTAATTTATGGACCGGATAAAAGTTAGAAGAGGAAGTAAGAAAAGTATAGAGCGCACCCCAATCATATAGAACGAGAGAGATGAGATAGAAAAATTAAAAAATAAATAAAAAAAGAAAAAGAAAACTAAATTTGGGGCCAAACAATAAATTCTAAAATTTTACCTTCCTAAAAAATATATATATATATTTCAGGGGTCATATCATATCCCCTGCCAACGCCCCTTAGCACGTCCTTCTAAGCAGGAGCTCTCCGTTATGCCTCCATGCACAGCCCATCACCATTACCAAGAGAAAGTGATATCAAACTTTAGACAGGGAACAGATAAAGCTTAAGATAAGCTGGAACTTTTACGTACAAATATCCTTGATTCTATATAATACCAACCTTTCCATTATTGTAATATCCCAGCCCACGTCATCCGAGGGTGTGGCATATTGAGAGTAGAAAATGATTTTCACGTCAATTAATATTAAAGTGATAATATCTAGAGATTTTTAAATTAAAATGGAAAATAGCTCATGTATTAAAATGAGACATTACAACTATTTAGTGTGAAAATAATACTAAAAAATATAAAGTTCAAACGTTACACGTAAGCTAGTCTATAATTGGTGTTTTTGGCTATTAAGATACAAGGGTAGTGTCCATGCTTGTATTATCAAAATCATACCGTTATCACAATTGAACTATTGTTAATAATTTGAAGCAAAGATGGATCGATTTAAATAAAATATTAATTGAATTGCGAGTCAACATGATTCAATTATTATTTTTTTAATAAATCACGATTCAATTACGATTTTTTAATAAAACAGATCAGTTTGTATTCAATTATCAAATATGAAAAAATATATTAGAATTCAATTCATTAAACTTTATATAGAAAGGCATTTAAGGTTTTTTAGGATATAGACATTAAAAAAAAAATTTACATATCAAAATCCTTAAAAATTTTTCCAAATCTATCTACTTCTTCTCTCTTTCCACATCTCTTCTCTCCATTCTTAATGTTTCAAGCTGATAGATTAACTAAATTTATTATTTAATGTGAATTTTAAGAGATTGTTAATATTATAATTATTAAAATTTTATTTTTAAATTTTTATATGAAAATATGAAATTAATATATATTTTTAAAAATAATTTATTATTAAAAATCAACGGTATAATAACATTATTATTTTTAAGTTTTTATATAAAAATTAATATATATTTTTAAAATAATTTATTATTAAAAATCAACGGTTTAATAGCATTAACTCACGATTGAATCCGATCCGTTGAATCATAATTTTGAAATTTACGGATGTACGAGGTTCAATCAAGCTCCCAATTCCGACGGCTTCACATCTTGACTAGTCGTAACCAATGGCCCATTGTCAGTACTATTTGTACAACTCCTTGACTATTTTTGAAAAAGAAAACATGCTTTTGAGTTTTGAATTTATAAAATGTATTGCAAAGTAAGGTAAACTCCAAAGAAAATGCCAACTAGTTTTTGTTGGAGTTTTCCCTTTTAATGGAGGATGCCCATGTTGGTTTAGTCTTTAGTTAATTCATGTCACAAGCCTACGTTTGGAAGCTCAATCATCATGCAATATTGGCAATTTAGGCATCTTTGGAGATGTTTTCTCATGAAGACAGAAACGAAAGAGTTTTCAATTTGGGGAGCATTTGTCAATCTCTCAGTAGCAGATTTTTTAGAGAACTGGAGCTTCATTGGCCCAGAGGTGAGGGAAAAAGAAAGCTTTGGGGGGTGTTGTCTTCTTATAATGCTTTGATGGTTGATTCTTCTCCGATTTGGCTGAAATTTTGAGAAGTTGTTTCGACATATAGGGATTCAACTAAGGCACAATTAAAATGGTATTGGGTGTAATCTAACTTGGATTTTGAAGTGGCATCCTGCAACCCACAATACGATGAGATCTCTTAATTTTTTCTAAATTAACTCTTTATGGTGTGGTTAATGGTTGTTATGATTATTGTTTTGTTATGGGTAAACATTATTGGTGGATATAGTCCTTGTTTTGGTTATGGTTGTATCCCAAAAATTTTCTTATATTCGTTATTTGAATCGGTAAGGATTTAAAAATAAGTATTAATTCCATAGTTTTTCCTTATCATTTTTCATGTCAAAAATCTAGTTTTTCCTTATTTTTTGATTGCAACTTAAATGCTTGATTAATTGTCTGTGTGGATTGAGGAAAAATATCTTTGGTTGATTAATTGAGATTGTATTTGTTTGAATTGGTGGACTCCCATCTTTTTCCTAACACTCCTTGGGCCACACATTTAGAAAAAAATAGCCACTTTAAGCATCGAAACAAACTCAGAAACCTCTCCTTATTATTCAAGGTTCCTGCAAGCTCTAAACGCATTTCAGATTTCACTAGTAGCGTACATGGATGCTCGAGTGAATCAACAAGCTTCAAAGATCAAATTAACCATGCTACTTAGAGCTTATGAAAAAAGTTAGTACATGTAATCGACGCCATAATTTTGTTGTTTGGATTTCTTATTTGTCACGGGTTACTGCTCTGATTTGAATTAACTTTACATGATTAGCTAAAATAGCGGGATCAAGAACAGCCATATTTGAGTCTACTCAGGACCCAATCATACTTTGCTCCTCATAAAACCTGATAACCATTCAATGGTTCTTCCAGGTTTCAAACTTCTAAAGATAATGGAGATAAACGGAAACTGAAGTAACATTGTAAAATTGTATCAACGTAACAAACTTCAAAGGGGTCAAGCTAGGACATATTCTATCCTGCTGACTGCTTATTTCTTTGCATAAACCATCTAAAAGGGGAAAAAATTTACACGTACGCGCTTATTAATGTCTTAATGTTTGAGTTGTGATTTCAGGATCTTTGCTACTTCTATCCTGCGCTTTTGAAAGTAGACAACCGCCTTGATTTCAGGATCTTTGGTACCTCTATCCTGCGCTTTTGAAAGTAGACAACCGCCTTGTCACGAGGTGGCAAATTTTCTCTGATCAACGGGTGGCTGAGCATATTGTTGATCCATGCAGTGATTGCTGGAAACTTCAGAGGGTCCAAAAATTTTATGTTACCCACTTCTTCCCAAATTTGAAGCCAATAAGGAATCCATCCAATTGCAATGTCCAAGTAACCAATTGTTTCCCCAGCAAGAAACTTGCTCTTCTTTCTCTTGACCTCTTCCTCGATTTTCTCTAAGGATTCTATCGTCAATTTCACAAACTTCTCTCGATCTTCTTCCTCTTCTGACATTAGAGCCATGTATGAATTATTCATGACCTAGCAAAAGACAGTGAAGATGGATATTTCTTAGTCAAAGTTCAAAAATTACAATTTGTGCAATGGCCCTAGAATTACAGGTAATACTCCCTCTTGCAGTCATTAAGTCATAGTCTGTACGACTCGAACATGCTTTTAAAAAAACTACCGAATATACAATTGGCTATGTCCACACAGTGAGATTACTCTTTACATATTTTATAATTGAGATGTTAAAGTAAAAATAAGCATAAAATTTCATAGTTCTACCTTCTCCTCACAAAATCTCGCCCAGAATCGACCCATGGCTCTATCATAAGGATCATCGGGCAGCAATGGATTCTCTTTCCACGTCTCGTCAATGTATTCCAGTATAACAAAGGACTCGGCTACTACCCTATCTTCATGAATCAAGACTGGCACTTTCTTGTGAACTGGATTAAGCTCCAAAAGCAGAGCACTCTTGTTGAAGACATCTTCTTCAATGTACTCGTAATCAACTCCTTTAAATTTTAGTGCCCACATGACTCTATACACAAATGGGCTTACCCAAAATCCTACTAGCTTCACTGTTTGGCTAGCCATGGATTTGGCTGCTCTTGCCCTCCCGAGTGAGCTAGCTTTTATTACCTGTACTTACACATCAAGAGAAGTCTCTAGAACAACTCTTTAATTAATGGCCTTCAAATGTGAGGAAGACCACATGCATAGGATATGACGAAAGGGGAGCATTTTACAAGAGGGAGTTGGGCAATTTCTTCTTGGCTAAATATAAGATAATAAAAAATTCAAAATATTCACTTTTAATTTTTGGTGCTATTAATTTTAAATTGAGTTTTTTTTAAATTAAAAATTGAGTGGTCGGGTTGTCGAAACTCTCAAATTAATACTGATTTCCCCAATTCAACAAACTGTAGCAATAGTGGTTACTAGATCGAATCCCAAGAGAACTAGTTAATTCAATCTCTTAGTTAGTGTAAAAAAAATTAATTTGGGGGTTTTCAAATAATTTGCTAAAATAAAATTTGCCGAATAAAAATTAATAACTTAAAAATAAGAAACAAATCAACAATACAAAATATTAAAATTGAAGAAGGAAATTCAATTTACCAAATTCCGATCCAAGAGTTCATATATTCGATTGTCTTATTGATCATTAGTTGAAAATATTATTCTTGCAATTCAAGTATTTAACCTTAGATCTATTAGGATAGGCATAATAAATCTTGTGTTTTCCTAAAATAATTGACCAAATCCAGCATCCAATCAAAACTTATCATTAATCGATTGGACACGATAGCGCTCCATATCAAATAATGACAGTATAAAGTTCTGGGAAAACAGTTAAACCAAAATACAAATAACCAGGATAGTCGTACAATTATTCGATTTTGTTTTATCGATTATTTAGGTTAAAATGAATATCGGCAAACGACCCATAAACATATATAACGTATTTGCTACTCGTACCATTTATTCATGACAATTACGGATCACTGAAATCCTAAATGCAGTAGAAAAATTGATATTGAATTAAATTGTCAGATTAACCAATACCAATCCTTCATAAAAATAAACTAAGAATCGACGAATACTTGAATTAAAAATGTAAAAAATTAAATAAAATACATAACTTCACAATGAAGAACAATCGATTAAAATTCCCCTTGAATCAGAATAAAAAAATTAGCCACTCATGGTGGTAAGTGTCAACAAAAAAATTAAAGAAAACTAAATGTTCCTAAGAAAGAAATAAAAACCTAATGGAGAATGACTTCTCTCTCTTCCAGAAAATTGCAGCCGCCTCCTTGTAGTTTTCTTTTTTTCTCTGCAGCAGCCCTCCCTTCTTGTGTAAAGAGTATTTGTTGTGTCCTTTATTGTGCAGCCCTTTTATATTTAAATAAGTAAGGCAGCCGGCCCTCTTTGGAGTGTATTTCCTTGTTTTTCTCCAGCAACCCCTTTTTTTTTTTTGGAAAATATATGTGTCTCTGCAGCAGCCCTCTTTTTGGAAAATAAAATATGTCTATGGTTGAATGCAACTTCTTGCGATTAAATAAGGGCAGCCGGCCCTCTTGGAATGAAATTGAGAGAATGATTGCTTTCCTTCCATGAAGACTTCTAAATCAACTAGAAAATCTAAAATTAGGTAAATTATAAAATTTTTCTCCTACTAAAAATATTTTTACTAGAAGTAAAAATATTACTAAAATGTTGAAATTAGAATTTAAGCTCCACTTCTTCAAAGTCCAATAAGATGTCTTGACCGAATTAATTCCAAAATTGCCTCATTAAGCTCAATTTGCTCCAAGTCTTCAATTTCAATCTCCTAAAAATAAAATTCAATAAACACAACCATTAGAGTATCAAACAATCCAAAATCAAACTATAATATTAACGATAAAAATGACAATTTGTGCATTATCAAATTCCCCCACACCAAACCAATGCTTGTTCTCAAGCATTCATTAGATTAATGTCACACAAGCATCGTCTTCTTTACTCCTTCCCCTCCTTCAAGTCATCTTCAAATAATTTCAAAACAGCGCATATCGAAAGATTCAAGCAAAAATAACAATTCAGAGAGTAAGTGATCATAGCTTTAAAACTTTAAAAGAAAATATAAGTATCCCATCAAGCTCGATAATTTCATTAAAATTCAATGCATCAAGATTCAATACCCTCACAAGGATTTCACTCTATACACTCAAAGTGTTTAAAGAAATTTATCGATAATTCTCAAAATCAAAGCATAGTATACTATTACCATAAGCTTGCTTATTTATCAAATCTCCACCACCACTTATATGAATTCAAAACAAAAATCCGTGGGACTTTGTAAGGGTTGTAACGTGGCTTGGGTAAATGTATGGTAAAATGATAAATGTATCGTGTAATAAATATATCAAAGAAGCATGTCAAGAACATATCCCCTATATCTCATATCATAAAATACAATCAAGCCAAAAGAAAGATACCCTAATCAAGATCATTATCATCTCTCAATCAAACTTTTCACATTTTCTCTTCAAATTTCCCAATTTCAACTTTTGGGAATTTCTTCTTTTTCTTTTTCTTTTACTTTTTTTTTTTTTTGGAAACTAAATGAGGATCAATGAAAATGTCGCGCATATACAATCCACCCCAAGTGTATAATCGGCTTCCCAAAATAAATCCCACAATAGAAGTACCTCATTCCCTTTGCAAATAACCTCTCAATATATGTCCAAATCACATGCTTCTTTAATATAAGGATCAAAAAGAAGGTAAAGCGTAAAAAGAAGGTTATGTGTTAATTAATGAGGTTAAAGAAAAAAAATGGATATAAGCTCAAGCGGGTTTCACTAGGGGATGAATATGTGTGGGAAGGTCTTTTAAGATAGATAAAGTGTGTAAACCTAATTGCCCCCATCATATTAATGCATGAACTCATTGATGTGGTCTCAAAAAGTATAGCAAAGCAAGTTCTAGAATAAACACACTAAGATTGATGCACACTCATGAAGAAAGATTAGAGCAAATTTGATGACATGCTCTTAAGCCTCAAATTCTCACAAAAATTATGCAATGTTGTATCAAATCTATTATATTTTCAAATAACTCAATCATCAAGATCAATGGGACACTTTAAAACAATTTTATTCAAAAATAACTAATCACACTTGTCTCTTTCATGCATTTCAAACTCAAATCAACAATGTAAACTAACTCAAAATCATTATCCGACAAAATCTAGAGAGTACGAAGTTCCAAAGAAAAATAGCAGAAATGATATTGGCATGAAAATCCTCCCCCACACCTAAATACTACATTGTCCTCAATGTATGCAAAAGATGAGAATTTTAGACACAATGCTAAAGAAATTCACAGTTAGCACAAATGAAAACTAATCTCAAAAAATGAAAGATGTTAGGCAAAAAAAAGGACAATGAAAAGGAAGAAGAAAAACGAGAGTACTCCCCTAAGGTGATGGCGGGCACTGTGGAGAATGCGAGGTCTCCTCTATGAGTCCTTCGGTTTGGGCAGTCGCAACGAGCACATTTTTTTTTTTTTTTTGCAGGAGATCGCGTGATCACGCCTCATGAAGATGACTGCTTTTGTCCAGTTTTTGTGTGCATTTCCTTCAGAAAACCGCGTGATCATCTGTTAATGACAAGAGTGCTTTTGTCCGAAAGCTAACTGTCCCTCTATTTGTGTCTTGGCTTGAGAAAATTGCTGAACACATGCAAAAAATTAAGAGAATGGAAAAATAACACTAAGAAAACATTTAAAATTGAAAAAAAATGAAATAACTAAAAATTAAATCAAACTCTAAAAAAATTTTGGGTTGCCTCCCAACAAGCGCAAGTGTTTAACGTCGTTATGCTCGACAGTCTTCATGGTTGATTTAGCCGGAGGAATAATCTGGAGGTTTCAACGTAATGTCCAACATTGAAGAAATCTCCACATCATCGTGAAATATTTTCAACCTATGCCCGTTTACCTTGAAAACTTTATTTGTGTCAAGACTTTTGATTTCCACTGCACCATGAGAAAACACATTAGTAACAACAAATGGACCAACCCATCGAGAACGCAACTTACCTGGCATGAGTTTGAGTCGAGAATTATATAGAAGCACTTTTTGCCCAATCTCAAATTGTTTCCTTAAGATCATACCATCGTGAAACAATTTAGTTTTCTCTTTATAAATCCTCGAGTTCTCATAGGCCTCCAATCTCAACTCTTCAAGTTCTTGTAGTTGCAGTTTTCTTGACTCACCGGCTTCATCCATCTTCATATTGCAACATTTGATTGCCCAATATGCCTTATGCTCAACTTCCACCGGTAAATGACAGGATTTCCCAAAAACTAACCTATAAGGAGATATCCCTATTAGCATTTTGAAAGCTGTCCGGTAAGCCCATAGTGCATCATCTAAACGTAAACTTCAATCCTTTCGACCCGGGTTAACTGTCTTTTCTAAAATGGATTTAACTGCACGGTTGGAAACTTCGGCTTGTCCATTTGTCTGAGGATGGTATGCTGTAGCGATCCGGTGATGTACGCCATATTTTTTCATCAATGCTTCGATTGCGCGATTACAAAAATGGCTCCCTTGATCACTTATGATGGCTCTAGGGATCCCAAACCTGCTAAAAATATTAGTCTTGATAAAACCTACAACAGATTTAGAATCGTCAGTCCTGGTGGCCTTTGCTTCCACCCATTTCGATACATAATCAACAGCCAAAAGAATGTAAGCATAACCACAAGATGAAGGAAATGGAGCCATAAAATCAATACCCCATATATCAAATATTTCACAAACAAGAATGGGGGTTTGGAGCATCTCGTTTCTATGAGACAAAGTTCCTGTACTTTGATATCTATCACAGTTCTTACAAAATAAGTAAGTATCCTTAAATAAGGTCTCCCAATATAATCCACTATCTAAAACTTTCCTTGCGGTTCTCCACGGTCCAAAATGTCCCCCACAAGCATAACTATGACAAAATGCTAAAATGGATTTATGTTCATTCTTAGGGACACATCTCCTAATTATTTGGTCAGAACAAAATTTTCACAAATATGACTCATCCCACACATAATATTTTGCCTCATATCGAATTTTATCATTCCTTGACTTACTAAGATCACTAGGCAAAATGTGTGTAACCAAATAATTCACAATATCTGCATACCAAGGAGTAGTACCTTTCAAGTGAAATAACTGTTTATCGGGAAAATTTTCAGAAATAGGCAATGGATCTTCTTCATTCATTAACCTGCTTAGATGATCAGCTACCAAATTCTCAGCTCCACTTCGATCCTTGTTGTTTAAATCAAATTCTTGCAACAAGAGAATCCAATGTATCAACCTGGGTTTCGACTTCTTTTTCGCCAATAGATATTTCAAAGCTGCATGATCAGAATACACAATTACTTTAGAACCAAGTAAATAGGATCTGAATTTATCTAAAGCAAAAACAATGGCCAAGAGCTCTTTTTCGGTGGTGGTGTAGTTGCATTGAGTAGTGTTCAATGTCCTTGAAGCATAGTAAATGACGTGACTCTTCTTATCAATCCGCTGGCCAAGAACTGCTCTCACAGCAAAATTGCTTGCATCGCACATGATCTCAAAAGGTAAATTCCAATCAGGTGGTTGAATGATTGGTGCAGTAGTTAACAGGTTTTTGAGCTTGTCGAAGGCTTCCTTGCATTTTTCTTCGAACTCGAAAGGTACATCTTTCTAAAGCAATTTGGATAATGGTAAGACAATTTTTGAGAAGTCTTGAATAAACCTACTATAAAAACCTGCATGTCCAAGAAAACCATGTATTTTCGTAACATTTGTAGGTTAAGATAAACTCTTGATCAAATCAACCTTCGCCTTATCTACCTCAATACCCCTATGAGAAATCACATGCCCTAACACTATGCCTTCTTTCATCATGAAATGATATTTTTCATAGTTCAAAACCAAGTTCGTTTCCATGCATCTTTTCAAAATTTTGATCAAATGCCCTAGACAACTATCAAACGAGTCACCGTAAACAGTGAAATCATCCATAATTAGCTCAATACAATTTTCAATATAATTAGAAAAAATGTTCAGCATGCATCTTTGGAATGTACCTGGGGCATTACATAGACTGAAAGGTATCCTTCTATAAACAAATGTTCCAAATGGACATGTGAATGTAGTCTTTTCTTGATCTTTTTGTGTGATCACGATTTGATAATAACCTGAAAAACCATCAAGAAAACAAAAGAATGATTTCCTGGCTAATCTCTCTAACATTTGATCAATAAAGGGTAAAGGGAAGTGGTCCTTTTGAGTAGCTAAATTGAGCTTCCTAAAATCAATGACCATTCGCCAACCATTTTGCATTTGCATAGGCACCAACTCATTGTCTTGATTTCTTACCACCGTGATCTCTGTTTTCTTTGGTACCACATGGATTGGGTTAACCCACTTGCTGTCGGAAATTGGATAAATTATGCCTTCATCCAAAAGTTTGAGAATCTCCTTCATCACCACTTCTTTCATGATTGGATTCATCTTTCTTTGCGATTCACTCATTGGCTTACTATCCTCTTCCAAAAGGATTCGATGCATGCAAATTGAGGGACTAATACCCTTTATATCGGCTAAAGTCCAACCAATTGCTGTCTTGTGCTCTTTTAGAACTTGGAGTAGCCGATTTTCTTGTTCTTCCGTCAATTCTCTTGCTATGATAACGGGTAAGGTCTCTTCGTCACCTAAATATACATATTTGAGATGATCCGGCAAAGTCTTCAATTCCAGTGTTGGAGCCTGCAAAACGGAAGGTAACATTTTCTTGTGAGAAACAGGAAATGTGGTGCTCGAATTTAAAAACCTTGATTGTTGTTCCAATATTGATTCTGAAATTTTACAAGTTTCGGTCATCTCTTCTTTATGTTCAATTGCGTATCAAATTCAAAACTTGTGTCATTTTCTTCTTCAAAGATTTCCTGCACAATTGAATCAATGACATTAGTGGAACAAATCGAATGACACTCATTTGGATATCTCATGGCCTTAAAAATATTGAATTTAACAATCTCGCTGTCGAATTCGACGGAGAGTGTACCATCATCCACGTCTATTTTAGTTTTTCCCGTTTTCATGAACGGTCTCCCCAATAGTAGCGGTGCTGAATTTGTAACAGTGTCTTCATCCATTTTTAAGATATAAAAATCTGCTGGAAAAATTAACTCATTAACCCGCACCAAAATATCTTCAACAATCCCTTCTGGATACACGACAGAATGGTCAGCCAATTGAATAATCACTTTAGTTTCCTTTAGGGGGCCTAGATTTAGAACAATATAAATAGAATATGGCATGACATTGATTGATGCTCCTAAATCTAGCATAGCACGTTCAGATTTCTTCATCCCAATAATACAGGGTAAAGTGAACATAACTGGATCCGAACATTCTCGGGTAGAGATCTTTTGATAACTGCAGACACGTTCTCACCGACCTTTATTTTCTCATCACTTCTCATCTTTCTCTTGTTTGTGCACAACTCCTTCAAAAACTTTGCATATTTGGGTATTTGCTTGATGGCATCTAACAAAGGTATGTTTATTTCCACCTTCTTGAAAGTTTCCCAAACCTTTTTTTCGTAGTTTTCCTTTTTTGATATTTCAAACCTGCTAGGAAAATGTGGTACTACTATGTTAGGACTCGTAGGTAAAAAAGAATCGGAATTTACCTTGTTTGGATTTTCATTGGCAACTTCGGCTTCTTCCTCTTCATCTTTCTTCTCATTTCTCTTTTTGGGTGATGGTGGTTTTGATTGCACTTCGTTCCCACTCCTCAATACCATTGCACTAGCATTTTCCTTAGGGTTTATTACCGTTTGTGAAGGTAATTTCCCTGCATTTTGACGCTCCAAATTGCAAACTGAAGTGGCTAACTGAGTGATTTGATTTCCCAAGTTTTGAATGCTAGCTCTTGTTTCCTATTGAAATTGTTGAGTGTTAGTCGCGAGAACTTTTACAATATTTTCTAGGGACATACCTGAATTAGACGATTGTGTCGGTGCATGTGATGGCCTATTGAATTGCTGAGGAGAATATTTTGTTTGTCCTCCTTGATTCCCGTAACTCAGATTTGGATGCTCTCTCCATCCAGGGTTATAATGAGTAGAGTAGGGATCGTACTTCTTCTGAGGTTGGCCGGGAAATCCTCCTACGGCATTTGCTTGATGAGTACAATCTTCTTGTAGAGATGGACACATATCCGTAGGATGTCCGGGTATCGAGCATATACCGTAAACTTTGGTTGCATGTATTTGCCCTACAGCCATCTGACGAACCAAAGCAGTCAATTCAGAAATTTGATTTCAAGGTGAGAGTGACTTACCTCATTAACACGTTTCATAATTCCATCCGTTCTCAATCCAAATTGTTGAGAATTTTCTGCCATATTGGTGATCAATTGTCTGGCTTCTTCAGGTGTTTTATTTATCAACGCTCCTCCGCTGGCCGCATCTACCATACTTCTATCCATGGATAGAAGTCCTTCATAGAAATACTGAATCAAGAACTGTTCTGGTATTTGATGATGTGGACAGCTGGCACAGAGCTGTTTGAACCTCTCAAAGTACTCATATAGCGTCTCTCCGCTAATCTGTCTGATCCTACATATCTCCTTTCGAATGTTGGCAGCTCTAGATGAAGGGAAAAATTTTTCTAAAAATAATCTCTGCATCCCATTCCATGTATTTATTGAACCCGGAGTAGGTAGTACAACCAATCATTTGCCTTATCTTTCAGGGAAAAAGGAAAGGCTCTCAACTTAATCTGTTCCTCAGTCACTCCTTGGGGTTTCATACTCGAACAGACAACATTAAATTCATTCAAATGTTTATGTGGATCCTCACTTGGGAGACCACAAAAAGTAGGCAGTAAGTGAATCAAACTAAATTTAAGTTCGAATGCTACCTCAAGAGTTGGGTATTCAATGCACAATGGTTGTTGATTTAGATTGGGTGCAGCCAATTCCTTCAAGGTTCGCTCACGGTCGGCCATCTTTTCCTCTTTTTTTTTTTTCAAAAATAGACCTATCACAAATTGTCAAATAATGTCAAAAATTGGTTTTCGACGTAACTTACCTTTTCTTTGTCTGGCCTCCTTTCTCAATCGGCGAGCAGTTTTCTCAATTTCAGGAATATATTCCAATTCACTTCCTTGAGAAGAACGGGTCATAAAATAAAAGAGGTCAGCAAAACAAATAATAAAGATAACACAACTAAGAAATCAAAATAGTTCCCCGACAATGGCGCCAAAAATTTGGTCGGATTGTCGAAACCCTCAAATTAATACTAATTTCCCAAATGCAACAAACTGTAGCAATAGTGGTTATCAGATCGAATCCCAAGGGAACTAGTTAATTCAATCTCTTAGTTAGTGTAAAAAAAATTAAGTTGGGGGTTTTCAAACAATTTGCTAAAATAAAATTTGCCGAATAAAAATTAATAACCTAAAAATAAGAAACAAATCAACAATGCAAAATACTAAAATTTAAGAAGGAAATTCAATTTACCAAACTCCGATCCAAGGGTTCATATATTCGATTGTCATATTGATCATTGGTTGATAATATTATTCTTGCAATTCAAGTATTTAATCTTAAATCTATTAGGATAGCCATAATAAATCTTGTATTTTCTTAAAATAATTGACCAAACCCAGCATCCAATCAAAACTTATCATTAATCGACTGGGCACGATAGCGTTCCATATCACATAATGACAGCATTAAGTTCTGTAAAAATAGTTAAATCAAATGCAAATAACCAGGATAGCCGTACAATTATTCGATTTTGTTTCATCGATTTCTTAGGTTAAAATGAATATCGGCAAACGACCCATAAACATATATAACCTATTTGCTACTCGTACCATTCATTCATGACAATTACGGATCACTGAAATCCTGGATGCAGTAGAAAAATTGATATTGAATTAAATTGTCAGATTAACCAATACCAATTTTTCATAAAAATAAACCAAGAATCGACGAATATTTGAATTAAAAATGCAAGAAATTAAATAAAATACATAACCTCACAATGAAAAACAATCGATTAAAATTCCCCTTGAATCAGAATAAAGAAATTAGCCACTCATGGTGGTAAGTGTCAACAAAAAAATTAAAGAAAATTAAATGTTCCTAAGAAAGAAATAAAAACCTAATGGAGAATGATTTCTCTCTCTTCCAGAAAATTGCAGCCCCCTCCTTGGAGTTTTCTTTTTTTCTCTGCAGCAACCCTCCCTTCTTGTGTAAAGAGTATCTGTTGTATCGTTTATTGTGCAACCCTTTTGTATTTAAATAAGGCAGCCGGCCCTCTTTGGAGTGTATTTCCTTGTTTTTTTTCGGCAACCCCCCTTTTTTTTTTTGGAGAATATATATGTCTCTGTAGCAGCCCTCTTTTTGGAAAATAAAATATGTCTATGGTTGAATGCAACTTCTTGTGATTAAATAAGTAACGGGAGCCGGCCCTCTTGGAATGAAATTGAGAGAATGATTGCTTTCCTTTTATGAAGACTTCTAAATCAACTAGGAGATCTAAAATTAGGTAAATTATAAAATTTTTCTCCTACTAAAAATATTTTTACTAAAAGTAAAAATATTACTAAAATGTTGAAATTAGAATTCAAGCTCCACTTTTTCAAAGTCCAATAAGATATCTTGACCAAATTAGTTCCAAAATTGCCTCATTAAGTCCAATTTGCTCCAAGTCTTCAATTTCAATCTCCTAAAAATAAAATTCAATAAACACAATCATTAGGGCATTAAACAATCCAAAATCAAACCATAATATTAATAATAAAAATGACAATTTATGCATTATCATTGAGTTAAATAAGATATTTGGTGCTATTAATTTTTTACAATAACAACAATAAATTGAGTTTTAATTCTAATATTTAAAGATTAATATATGATCGACTCTAAATATTAAGATTAATGCTCAATTTGTTATTGTTGTTATAAAAAATTAATAGCACTAAATATTTTATTTAACTCAACTTTTAATTTTTAAAAATCTCAATTTAAAGCGAATATTTTTAAAATTCTAATGAGAAGATGACCCCGTGGCCTCCGCGGGTTGCCCTTGTAGATCGAATAATTTGAATAATTTGGACCAGAAAGGGAGAGCATGCTCCCTGGGACCAGATGATAATTACTTGTAACCCTCGGATTTGGAGTTTTCTGATCTAATGGGCCCCAGGGAAACTAATAATTTAAAATATTATTTACATTCGAAAAATTATAATTTTAACAATTTTAAAATTATTATTAAAATATATATATATATATATATATGTATGAAACTCTTGAATTAGAAATGCATTTTCATAATTTGGTGATTTGAGTAAAATTTCAAAATTAATCATTCATAATACGTTTATATATATATATTTTATTTCTTGCCAAGAACTCTTCTATGGGAAAGATTTTTCATTCCCACCATTGTGTTAAAACTACAACTAATTGAGCAACTTTAGTTCAATATGTCTTCTAAGAATTTTCAATTGAACAACTTTAGTTTAATTACTTTTCTTCTACGAATTTTAAATATTTACTTAGATAAAATTCAAATTTCCAATTAGGAAGCTTAGTAGTTTGGTCTAAATAGCAATCTCTTTCCTTTTTTTTTTTGTCATATATATATATATATATTTTACGCAATACCTTTTCTGAATGATTCTATATAAATTAAAAAATAATTGCATACTATAAAATGCTTTAATAGACAAAAAAATTAAGTTACTATTTTTTTTTTTCAAATTGTCATATTAATTTATAACTCAAAACAATTGAAAAAAGGGGGAATTTTTGTTGCTGTTGTGACTCGTCAGTCAGTTGCAGTCTGGATTAGAATAGTCAAATTAGCTATTGCATGACGGATTGCATGACAAATTGTTATTGTTTGTCTAATAAAAGTATTAATACATCATTAATTATAAACCTCGTCAGTTAATTTAATTTATAATTCGAAAAAAATGGAATCAGTTTAATTTAATTGTGTTTAAGGGTTAGAGTGGCTGGTGGAAAACTACCGTTCTCACGTTCATCCCACTCAACAAAACCTCAGCAACAGCAGCCCAAATCTACGGTCCTCCAACGTCAAAAATCAAACCCCATTTTCTCAATTGTCCAAATTTTGCTTCCACCAGAAATGGGTTTGGGTCTTTGCTACGTTTTGCTACGTCTCAAGAGTCCTAGCAAGGGTAGTGATGAGCCCAATTCAATTAGACAATGTGTTATTTTCCACAAGCACTATATACTGATCCAAAAACCATGTGGCGACTTACGACAATGTTAGAAAGTTTGGATACGTCGGTGGAGGGTGTTGTATTAAATGGGTGACGGTTTAATGATCCAAGAAGGAAGTTCTGTAAAAGCAACAGGAGAATTTGCTCTGATACCTGTGAGTGAGGCTTTTTGGTTGGTGTATATGTGGAGTATTAATTAATAATTTTAATTCTACCTATAATAGAAATTCAAAACTTTCAAATTTAAATAATTTTTAATTGATAAAATCTTCTTAACCAAACAAAAAGAATTTTTAAAACATGACTAACCACTGTAGAATTCAAAAAACTAGATCTTAACAAAATACTAGATCTTGCTTTGAGAGAATTTTTGGGTTATAAAGAATGTAAGTGAAATACTAATTGTATTTCTTTGTGATGATCATATACAAGAGAATATGACTTACATATATATACATCAACCTAGTAAAAATAGGAAAGAGAATCAATAGGTCAACTAAGTTACAATAGGAAAGAGAATAATAGAGAATAATGGGTAATAAACTAAAATACATAATGGAAGGCTAATTATGTGTCTAAATCTTTACACATTAACACCCCCCCTCAAATTCAAGGGGGGATAGTAGAGACCAACTTGAGTTTGCGAAGTAAAAGATTGAACCGTCCAGGAAGATGAGCTTTAGTGAAAAAATCAGCAGTTTGATTTTCAGAAGAAACCGAAACAAGTTGTAAAGTGCCACGTTGGAAATGTTTTCGAACAAAGTGACAATCAGTTTCAATGTGTTTGGTTCGTTCATGGAAGACATCATTATGAGCAATTTGAATGGCACTACGATTGTCACAGTATAAAATAGTAGTAGAAGAGTGTGTAACACCCATATCCTCAAGTAACCAACGGAGCCACAATAGTTCAGATGTAGCATCTGCAAGTGCTCGATATTCTGATTCTGTGCTAGAGCGAGAGGTGACCGTTTGCTTCTTACTGCGCCATGAAATGAGGGAGTCACCAAAAAAAAAACAGTAACCAGTGGTGGATCGACGATCAGTAGGGTCCCCGGCCCAATCAGCATCAGAGTATCCGGACAAAGTCAGTGATGAATGAGCAGAAAAATGAAGGCCATGAAGGAGAGTGCCTTTGACATACCGGAGAATACGTAGAATGGCAGTAAAGTGAGTCGTTCGCAGAGCAGACATAAATTGGCTAACAATATGCACAGCATAAGCAATATCAGGGCGAGTCACTGTAAGATAAACAAGACCACCAACAAGTTGCCGATTGATGTGAACCCGTTGGGTATAAAAACTCTAGAACCCACGAACAAGTTAATTTAGCCCAAAAATCGTCCCAACGAATTATTTGAACCGGTGGAATTAAAAAAACCTCAACCCTTGCCCTAAAGGAAGAAGAACATAAGATATATGACCTTAGACCCGTTTCTCACTAGATCAAGAACCTTAGTATAAAGATGGAATGAATGACGCCACAATCTAGATGGTTCAAAACCTAGATTGATAAGTCAAAGAACTAAACAAGACTCATATCTTGAATAAGTTCAAAGTTCTCAAAAGAACAAGACTTGTGTGAAGAATCCTCACAATTTTATTAATTCTCTCAAAAGTGTTTTTTTTACACAATGTATAATGACCTATTTATAGCCTAAAAGTAAAAATATAATTGGCAACTAAAAATTTAGAAACTCTCTAAACAATAAAGAATTAGGAAACTAAACATAAGTTACAAAAATAAAAATTAGGAAACTAAATAAATCAAACTATTTTGACCAAGTCTTGCTGCTATTTTTTTTTCATTTTCGTCCTCCCTTGGTTTTGGATAGTTTTGGGCATTTTATTCTTCCAATTGGGCTTGCATGAGCATAATTGAGGCCCCTTTTGGTTCTTCATTCATTTGGGCTCCAATTTCTTATTGTAAAACCTTTTGAATTAAGTTATTCAGTACTTTTTTGGACCTTTTAACTGGAACTTTTGTTACTGGCCCAACTGGAACTTGAGTTGAATGTTGTAAATTTCTTGCAGTCTTGATAATCACATCATTCTCCCCTTCTTGACAACGATTTGTCCCCAAATCGTCACCTGTGTGAATATGCATCCGCAACCGCATTTTGCTTGAAAAAAGTCTTGATGAATTCAATCTCTCAAACATGTCTCTTACCATCTTAATGAATCAACAACTCTTTGAATTTAACTTACAAATAATTGTCTTGTGAAATTCAAAGAAAGAATAACAAGAAAAATAAAGAAGAAAAATAAGTGAGAAATAAGAAAGTCGCAAATTTGGAAAAATTCCAAATTAAGAAAGAAACAAATATGGAATGAATTGAATAAGAAAGGTGAACAAAGAAAGAAAATACGGAAGGTGAACAAATAAGGAAAAAAGAAGAAATAAAGAAGGAACAACAAAAGAAAAGAAAAAAATTGGAAACTGCCTTTGTTTTATGAAAAATTATAGACAAATATGAACAATTATAGATAAATATGAACAACTCGAAGGGAACCCGAAATTGCTCTGATACCAACTGATGTGAACCCGTTGGGTATAAAAACCCTAGAACCCACGAACAAGTTAATTTAGCCCAAAAATCGTCCCAACGAATTATTTGAACCGGTGGAATTTAAAACCTCAACCATTGCCCTAAAGGAGGAAGAACCTAAGGTATATGACCTTAGACCCGTTTCTCACTAGATCGAGTTAAAGTAGGGTTTGACTTATTTTGAGAAGTCGTGGTGGAGATAGCTGGTTTATGTTCAGGCTTAACTCTGGAGATGACTGAATTGTCTTCTTTCTTCGGGTAGCTCATTCTCCAAGATGTTGCATTCGGAATCTGTGGTGTTGGTTTTGGTCGTGTGTTACCTCTTTTGAGCTGCCTTTCAACCTTGATTGCCATATGTACCAAATCCTCTAACTCCACATAATGGTGAAACTCGATCGTGTTGGCAATCTCTCGATTTAAACCATTCAAAAATCTAGCCATCGTCGCCTCTCTATCTTCTTCCACATTAGCTCGAATCATAGTCATCTCCATCTCTTTGTAATACTTATCTACGCTTCGATTACCTTGGTGGAGACTCTGCAACTTGAGATATAAATCCCTATAGTAATGACTCGGCACAAATCGTCGTCTCATCACCCTCTTCATCTCACCCCAAGTTTCAATGGGTCGATCCCCATTCCGTCGTCTATTGATGCACAACTGATCCCACCATACAATTGTATAATCAGTAAACTCAATAACAGCAAGTTTAACCTTCTTTAATTCAGAATAGCTGTGACAATCAAAAACCAACTCAATCTTCTTTTCCACTTAAGATATGTTTCGGGATCACTTTTACCTTGAAACGATGGAATTTTCATCTTGATACTACCTAAATTGTTGTCTACCCGATTATTAACTTCTCTATTTCGACCAAGTCTCCTATGACTACTCACTGACAACCTATCAAACTCCTCTTCTAACCCATCCCCTTCAAACTCATCCTCAACTTCAGTTTCTCTTTGATGAAACCTATTCCTCCTGGAGGGGGTTGGCACTATTGATGGTTGTCCCCTTTGCGATCCTTCTTCCACCTTATCCAACCTTTCATGTATAAGATCTAACTCTTTCTTCATCATCCGTCTCATCTCCCCCATAAAGGCTTGTAGTTGGAGATTCGACCCAACTTGAGGTTGAACCTCCTCACTTATGTTATCTTTTTGATTTTGAGTCATGATTGGAATCTGTAAGACAATGTTAGAATAAAATAGGAAAGAAACTCACCACACTCCCTCACGTATTTCACTCAAAAATAATGATTCACTCAAATCCACTCGTGTTTCACTCTATGTATTTGGCTTTTATTTTTAATGAATTCTCTCTTGCCTTTTACCACTCTACTTCACTTAGTCAAGTTCTTTATTGAACTCGAGAACTCAACTCAAAAAATAATTGTCCTGTGAAATTCAATGACTTATATAGAAGAAAGGATAACAAGAAAACTAAGAAGGAAAGAGAAAAATAAGGAATAAGAAAAATAGTAAATTTAAAAAGAAATTGCTAAATTAGAAAGGAAACAGTCAAGGAATGAGATAAATAAGGAAGGTGAACAAATAAAGAAATAGTCCATAAAAGGAAAACAAATATGGAAAGTTTGAATTTGGGTAAGTGTACAAATAATGAAATATTTCAAATCCAACCAAAAGGTAATAACACTGCCAAATCACAAAATGGAGAATTATCAATTTTGCAAAATTTGAAAACTGCCCTTTTTTTTTGTGGGTCTTTTTCTTTTTTTTTCTCCCCTTTTTTTTTGGCCTTTTTTTTTCGCGGCCCCTTTTTTTTGTTGTGGGTCTTTTTTTTTTTTGCCATTCTCTTCTTTATTTTTTTTTGGAATATGACAGCACAAAATAAAGAATAAGTACACCCAAAATAAGAAATAAACCAACGAATGAAGAGTTTTTTTTTCAGACACAAAAAGAAGAAAAAAAAAATTAAATAAGAATAATTCGAAGAAAAAAAAAACCTGGATTGGCTCTGATACCAACTGATGTGAACCCGTTGGGTATAAAAACTCTAGAACCCACGAACAAGTTAATTTAGCCCAAAAATCGTCCCAACGAATTATTTGAACCGGTGGAATTAAAAAAACCTCAACCCTTGCCCTAAAGGAGGAAGAACCTAAGGTATATGACCTTAGACCCGTTTCTCACTAGATCAAGAATCTTGGTATAAAGATGGAATGAATGACGTCACAATCTAGATGGTTCAAAACCTAGATTGATAAGTCAAAAAACTAAACAACACTCATATCTTGAATAAGTTCAAAGTTCTCAAAAGAACAAAACTTGTGTGAAGAATCCTCACAATTTTATTAATTCTCTCAAAAGTGTTTTTTTTACACAATGTATAATGACCTATTTATAGCCTAAAGGTAAAAATATAATTGGCAACTAAAAATTTAGAAACTCTCTAAACAATAAAGAATTAGGAAACTAAACATAAGTTACAAAAATAAAAATTAGGAAACTAAATAAATCAAACTATTTTGACCAAGTTTTGCTGCTATTTTTCTTCATTTTCGTCCTCCCTTGGTTTTGGATAGTTTTGGGCATTTTATTCTTCCAATTGGGCTTGCATGAGCATAATTGAGGCCCCTTTTGGTTCTTCATTCATTTGGGCTCCAATTTCTTATTGTAAAACCTTCTGAATTAAGTTATTCAGTACTTTTTTGGACCTTTTAACTGGAACTTTTGTTACTGGCCCAACTGGAACTTGAGTTGAATGTTGTAAATTTCTTGCAGTCTTGATAATCACATCACCGATATAGAGTAGGATCAGGAAGAGGTGTATCATCAAATGGAGTTAACTTAACATTAGTGTCTAATGGTGTAGAAGCAGTAGATGAGTATGTGATGCCAGATCTAGATATTAAATCAGAAGCATATTTGGCTTGAGATAGATAGTATCCATCAGAGCTAGACGAGATTTCAAGACCAGGAAAGTAATTGAGTGATCCCAAAATTTTCATCTCAAAATGATGACTAAGATAATTCTGTAAGTCAGAAATGACCAAAGAATCATCACCTGTAATAATCATATCATTCACATAAAGTAGCAAAAGAACAACACCCTTGTTAGTACGACGAATAAATAGTGCAGAATCATGAGATACTCCACATCATCTGAGAGATTATCATTGTTTTTCTACTATTGTCTCTTTACATGAACCTCATTCTTATCACGTGAGGCTAGTACTAATCCTTTGTGGCAGCAAGCAATGTCTGAAGAACTTCAGGCCTTAGAGAAAACTCACACTTGGGATTTAGTTGATCTACCTTCGGGTAAAACTGTTATAGGATGTAAATGGATTTACAAAATTAAGACTCGCTCTGATGGTTCTATTGAGCGATATAAAACTCGTTTGGTTGCTAAAGGTTATACTCAGGAATACGGCATTGATTATGAAGAAACATTTGCTCCTGTTGCTCGATTGACCTCTGTCCGAAGTCTTTTGGCTGTCTCTGTAGACAGCTTATATGGACTTACTCAGTGGCCGTGTTGGTGCTCCTCTGTAGACCCTAAGCTGGGAAGGAATTTGTCTCTTCTTGTGAATTTCTTTGCTCCTCTTGTGCTCGTGGATTTTTTTGGTGCTGTCCTGAAGACCCTCGTAGCAGATCTCGTCTTACTTTCCTGGTGAAGAAATTGTTGCATGTATGCGCTCTGAGACTTTCAGTTTGTGCTCGTCTCTTTGATTGATTACTTCTGGTGCTGTTTGCAGCTGGTTGCAGTTCCTGTCCGCCTAAATAATACTGTTCAGATGATTATAGAGTTTTCAATTGCCTGATTCATTTATAACTTTCATGATTATTCTTTCTGGGATTCAACCTCACCTGAGTATATTGAAAAGCCTGCTAGTGGCCTTGTTGGAGTTTGCATTGTTAATGTGCAAAGAAAACATGCTTGACTAGTCGTAACCAATGGCCCATTGTCAGTACTATTTGTACAATTCCTTGACTATTTTTGAAAAAGAAAACATGCTTTTGAGTTTTGAATTTATAAAATGTATTGCAAAGTCAGGTAAACTCCAAAGAAAATGCCAACTAGTTTTTGTTGGAGTTTTCCCTTTTAATGGAGGATGCCCATGTTGGTTTAGTCTTTAGTTAATTCATGTCACAAGCCTACGTTTGGAAGCTCAATCATCATGCAATATTGGCAATTTAGGCATCTTTGGAGGTGTTTTCTCATGAAGACAGAAACGAAAGAGTTTTCAATTTGGGGAGCATTTGTCAATCTCTCAGTAGCAGATTTTTTAGAGAACTGGAGCTTCATTGGCCCAGAGGTGAGGGAAAAAGAAAGCTTTGGGGGGTGTTGTCTTCTTATAATGCTTTGATGGTTGATTCTTCTCCGATTTGGCTGAAATTTTGAGAAGTTGTTTTAACATATAGGGATTCAACTAATACACAATTAAAATGGTATTGGGTGTAATCTAACTTGGATTTTGAAGTGGCATCCTGCAACCCACAATACGATGAGATCTCTTAATTTTTTCTAAATTAACTCTTTATGGTGTGGTTAATGGTTGTTGTGATTATGGTTTTGTTACGGGTAAACATTATTGGTGGATATAGTCCTTGTTTTGGTTATGGTTGTATCCCAAAAATTTTCTTATATTCGTTATTTGAATCGGTAAAGATTTAAAAATAAGTATTAATTCCATAGTTTTTCCTTATCAGTAAAGGGATTTTTCATGTCAAAAATCTAGTTTTTCCTTATTTTTTGTTTGCAACTTAAATGCTTGATTAATTGTTTGTGTGGATTGAGGAAAAAGATCTTTGGTTGATTAATTGAGATTGTATTTGTTTGAATTGGTGGCCTCCCCCATCTTTTTCCTAACAGTCATTGGGCCACATATTTAGAAAAAAATAGCCACTTTCAGCATCGAAACAAACTCAGAAACCTCTCCTTATTATTCAAGGTTCCTGCAAGCTCTAAACGCATTTCAGATTTCACTAGTAGCGTACATGGATGCTCGAGTGAATCAACAAGCTTCAAAGATCAAATTAACCATGCTACTTAGAGCTTATGAAAAAAGTTAGTACATGTAATCGACGCCATAATTTTGTTGTTTGGATTTCTTATTTGTCACGGGTTACTGCTCTGATTTGAATTAACTTTACATGATTAGCTAAAATAGCGGGATCAAGAACAGCCATATTTGAGTCTACTCAGGACCCAATCATACTTTGCTCCTCATAAAACCTGATAACCATTCAATGGTTCTTCCAGGTTTCAAACTTCTAAAGATAATGGAGATAAACGGAAACTGAAGTAACATTGTAAAATTGTATCAACGTAACAAACTTCAAAGGGGTCAAGCTAGGACATATTCTATCCTGCTGACTGCTTATTTCTTTGCATAAACCATCTAAAAGGGGAAAAAATTTACACGTACGCGCTTATTAATGTCTTAATGTTTGAGTTGTGATTTCAGGATCTTTGCTACTTCTATCCTGCGCTTTTGAAAGTAGACAACCGCCTTGATTTCAGGATCTTTGGTACCTCTATCCTGCGCTTTTGAAAGTAGACAACCGCCTTGTCACGAGGTGGCAAATTTTCTCTGATCAACGGGTGGCTGAGCATATTGTTGATCCATGCAGTGATTGCTGGAAACTTCAGAGGGTCCAAAAATTTTATGTTACCCACTTCTTCCCAAATTTGAAGCCAATAAGGAATCCATCCAATTGCAATGTCCAAGTAACCAATTGTTTCCCCAGCAAGAAACTTGCTCTTCTTTCTCTTGAGCTCTTCCTCTATTTTCTCTAAGGATTCTATCGTCAATTTCACAAACTTCTCTCGATCTTCTTCCTCTTCTGACATTAGAGCCATATATGAATTATCCAGGACCTAGCAAGCGCGCAGAGTGAAAATGGATATTTCTTAGTCAAAGTTCAAAAAATACAATTTGTGCAATGGCCCAAGAATTACAAGTAATACTTCCTCTTGCAGTCATTAAATAAATCAGAGTCTGTACGACTCGAACATGCTTTTCAAAAAACTTTCGAATATACAATTGGCTATGTCTACTTGGATGCACAGTGAGATTACTCTATATATATTTTATAATTGAGATGTTAAAGTAAAAATAAGCATAAAATTTTTATAGATTTACCTTCTCCTCACAAAATCTCGCCCAGAATCGAGCCATGGCTCTATCATAAGGATCATTTGGCAGCAATGGATTCTCTTTCCACGTCTCGTCAATGTATTCCAGTAAAACAAAGGACTCGGCAATGACCCTATCTTCATGAATAAAGACTGGCACTTTCTTGTGAACTGGATTAAGCTCCAAAAGCAGAGCACTCTTGTTGAAGATATCTTCTTCAATGTACTCATAATCAACTCCTTTAAATTTTAGTGCCCATATGACTCTATACACAAATGGGCTTGCCCAAAATCCTAATAGCTTCACTGTTTGGCAAGCCATGGATTTTGGTTGCTCTTGCTCCCCCTTGTGAGCTAGCTTATACTACCTGTACTTATCCATCAAAAGCAGTCTCGAGAACAACTCTTTGATCAATGGTCCTGAAATGTGAGAAACTTTTCTGGTTGCGTAGAGACTTTGAAGTTTGACCAGATGCATAGGATGCGTAATCCATGACACAAGGGGAGCATTTTCCAAGCGGGAGTTGGGCAATTTCTTGTTGGCTAAATATAATATAATAAAAAATTAAAAAATTAATAGCACCAAATATGTTATTTAACTCAAGTTTTAATTTTTAAAATACTCAATTTAAAGTGAATATTTTTAAAATTCTAATGACGCGATGGGCCCCTTGGCCTCCGAGGGTTGCCCTTGTTGATCGAATAATTTGAATAATTTGTTGGACCAGAAAGAATGATCATGCTCCCTGGGACCAGATGATAATTACTTGTAACCCTTGGATTTGGAGTTTTCTGATCTAATGGTCCCCCGGGAAAATAATAATTTAAAATATTATTTTCTTTAAAAATATATATATATATATATATTTAAGTTGCGATGACTAAACATCACTCAAAAAGAAACAAAACCTAAATAAAAAACAATATGTGACTGGTGTCGTAAGCGCACGTGATGAGAGAGCATGCGTCCAACGCCATGACAGTGAGCTAGTGAAAAAGAATAAAAAAAATAATCAAAGCACATGATATGGTGCATGATTTGTCTAAATATGGACATTAATTGTGTTCATGGAACCTAATTAAAAATAATAGGCTAGTGGTCCTAAATTGCTCTGTCGATCGAATAATTTGAATAATTTGTTGGACCAGAAAGGGAGAGCATGCTCCCTGGGACCAGATGATAATTACTTGTAACCCTCGGATTTGGAGTTTTCTGATCAATTGGGCCCCAGGGAAACTAATAATTTAAAATATTATTTACATTTGAAAAATTATAATTTTAACACTTTTAAAATTATTATTTAAATATATATATATATATATATATATATATATATATATATATATGAATGAAACTCTTGAATTACTAATGTATTTTCATAATTTGGTGATTTGAGTAAAATTTCAAAGTACCAATTTCAAAATTAATCATTTATATTTTTTTACAATGTTTTCTTAACAAGGACTGTTCTATGGGAAAGATTTTCATTCCCTTTTTTTTTTTTTTGTTTTTATTATCATTATTTGGGTTTTGTCTAATTAATTCGATTCAAACGGATCTATTTTAAGAGTTAACTCTCCCAAATCCTTTTTCGTTATTTTCAGGGTTTGAATTTGAGATCTCATATGAGAATAAAGTATCCGACCACTCAATTCAAAAGAATTTGACAAAGATTTTTTATTCCCGCGTTGCGTTAAAACTATAACTGAAGTATCATAATTGAGCAACTTTAGTTCGATTATGTCTTCAAAGAATTTTTAATTGAACAACTTTAGTTTAACTTTTCTGAATTTTAAATCTTTACTTAGATGAAATTCAAATTTCCAATTAGGAAGCTTAGTCATTTGGTCTAAATAGCAATCTCTTTCCATATATTTTGTCATATATATATATATATATATATATATATTTTACGCAATACCTTTTTTGAATGATTCTATATAAATTAAAAAATAATCGCACACTATAAAATGATAGTGTGTATGTGGGTCTTCGCTACGTGTCAAGAGTCCTAGCAAGGGTAGTTATGAGCCCAATTCAATTGGACAATGTGTTATTTTCCACAAGCACTATATATTGATCAAGAAATGATGTGACGACTGGGTGACAGATTGATGATCCAAGAAGAAAGTTATACAAAAGCAACAGGAAAATTTGCTCTAATACCTGTGAGTGAGGCTTTTTGGTTCATGTATACGTAGAGTATTAATTAATAATTTTAATTCTACCTATAGTACAAATTCAAAACTTTCAAATTTAAATAATTTTTAATTGATAAAATCTTCTAACCAAACAAAAAGAATTTTTAAAACTTGACTAACCACTGTAGAATTCAAAAAATTTTTGCTACTCGAACTATAGTTATTAATTTCTATTGTAATGTCAATATTTTCACAATGTGGTTCTCAAAACTATATCATTACGAAATAATAGATAACATATTTTTGTGGAAAAAAAAAAAGAGGTAAGGACTTGGATAGGCCGGATCTTGTCTAACACAGTCGTCAAGCCAAGCCTAAGGAGACTAAGGACCGTGTCTAGAGTAATGCTTGGCCAAGCTTAGCTATGCCGAAGAATGACACGGATAGGCTCCGTTTCCATGAGCTTGCACAAAAAAACTGTAAGCATGGAATAAAGTTGTCTTAGTCCGACCGAAGTGCCCATCATGTCTTACAGGAAAATTCCTCGTACATGTTGAAATTTTGAAGGAGATGGTATGAGATAAAACTCAAAGTGATGTTGCGGAAGCTTGGATGAGTGTGAGCAATGGTAGGCTTTGAGGAGAAAATTCAATTAAACTATAAAATGTTGGAATAATAACTAGAGACACTAATTTTGTGAGAGAATAATCTCAATATTACTTTGATAATTTATCAAAATAGACATCACAAAACAATTGTGAGACAATGCTCAAGAACAATACAAGAGAGAGAGAGAGACTGCTCTAAGATATACAAGGAGACTTTACTCCAATTTTTGTTGCGAGTCAAGTGAGAGGGTTATCTCATCTTACTTCTTACGTTTGCTGACAACCTTGCCCCCTATTTAAAGAAGAAATGAGATTTACTGGTCGGTAGAAAAACAGGGAGCCATTGGGAGAGGAGAGGGAACTATACGTTGGGAAGTATCAGCACTTTCCAACAGCTACATTTTAAATTGAGTCGATATGGTATCTTCATAAGTTGACTTATCTTCTTCATCCGGTCGACTTGACCTTTTAATTTGTTGATTTGCTGGACAGCTTGTTCACTTTTTTTGGGTTGAATTTTGGGTTGCTTTGAGCGCTTTTTCTTCTTTCTTTTCTCTTGCACTTTGAACATGGTTTCTGCTTGTCTTCATTGTTCTCCAAAGAGAGGCAATTTAGGGCCTCGTGACCTTCGGGGTTTGATGCGTCCTCCAAGCCTACTTGGTCTATATTTCCAACAGTACACAAATATGTACAAAAGATGATCTCACAGGCCGAATGCCTCGTGTCTTAAAGAACCTCACCTTTTATCACTACACAACCTCAATCAAATCCTCCTTTGTTTCCAAAATGGCTAATAAAATAGCTCCGTTTTTACTCTGTTTTCAACTCTGCTATGGCTGCTTTGCTCAGGCGGAGCAATAGCTTCATTGGAAGACCAGACAACAGCTCCTAAAACACCGTCTTCACTCGCGCACAGATTATAGCATTAATTCATTTCACTAGCCTACGTTTGGAAGCCCAATCATCATGCAATATTGGCAATTTAGGCATCTTTGGAGGTGTTTTCTCGTGAAGAAAGAAATGAGTGAGGTTTGAATTTGGGGGTCATTTGTCGATATCTAAGCACCATATTTTTTAGAGAGAAAGGGAGCTTCTTTGGCCAAAAGGTGACGGAGAAAGAAAGCTTCGGGGTGTTGTTTTCTTGTAACGCTTCGACAGTGGAATCTTCTCCGATTTGGCTGAAATTTTGAGAAGTTGTTTGACTTATAGGTATTCAACTTATATACAATTAAAATGGTATTTGGTGTAATCTAACTTGGATTTTAAAGCGGCATCCTACAACCCACAATTTGATGAGATCTCTTAATTTTCTCTGAATTGACTTTTTATTGTGTTGTTAATAGTTGTCATGATTATGGCTTTGTCATGGGTAAACATTACTGGTGGATATAGTCCTTGATTTGGTTATTGTTGTTATTCCAAAAATCCTCTTATCCTTATTATTTGAATTAGTACAGATTTGGAGGTGGACATTAATCTCGTCGTTTTTCCATTTCTCAGGTCAAAAATTTTGATTTTCTTTGTTTTTTTATTGCGACATATTATTGGCATTTATTTTTGAATGTTGATCGATTGTTTGTGTGAATTGAGGAAAAAGAATCTTGGTTGATTAATTGAGTATCAAAACAAACACAGAAACCTCTCCATATTATTCAAGGTTTCTGCAAGCTCTAGACGCTTTTCAAATATCACTAGCAGTGTACATGGTTGCTTGAGTGATTCAACAAGCTTCAAAGATCAAATTAACTATGCCACTTGGAGCTTATGAAAAAAGTTAGTACATGTACTCAGTGGCTTAATTTTGTTGTTTGGATTTCTTATTTTTCACGGGGTATTACTCTAATTCAAATTACCTTTTCAGGATTTGCTAAAAAAGTGGGATCAAAAGTCTGCTCAAGACCAAAATAGGCCCAACGGAATAGTACTTTTCTGCTCATAAAATAAGACCTGATGACCATTCAAAGGTTCTTGCAAGGTTCAAACTTGTAAAGATCATAGAGATAATTCAAACTTCAAAGACGGTCAGGCTAGGACATATACTATCCTGCGGACTGCTTATTTCTTTGCATAAACAACTAAACAGGGAAAAAAAAAAAATTACACGTGCGTACTTGTTAATGCTTTAAATGTTTGAGTCGTGATTTCAGGATCTCTGCTAGTTCTATCCTGCGCTTTTGGAAGTAGACAACGGACTTGTCACGAGGGGGTAAATTTTCTCTGATCAATGGATGGCTGAGCATATTGTTGATCCATGCAGTGATTGCTGGAAACTTCAGAGGATCCAAAAATTTTATGTTACCCACTTCTTCCCAAATTTGAAGCCAATAAGGAATCCATCCAATTGCAATGTCCAAGTAACCAATTGTTTCCCCAGCAAGAAACTTGCTCTTCTTTCTCTTGAGCTCTTCCTCTATTTTCTCTAAGGATTCTATCATCAATTTCACAAACTTCTCTCGATCTTCTTCCTCTTCTGAGCATACAGCCATAAATGAATTATTCAGGACCTAGCAAAAGACAGAGTGAAAATGCATATTTCTTAGTCAAAGTTCAAAAAATACAATTTGTGCAATGGCACTAGAATTACAGGTAATACTTCCTCTTGCAGTCATTAAATAAATCATAGTCTGTGCGACTCGAACATGCTTCATTAATTAAAAAAAAAAAAAAAACTACCGAATATTCAGTTGGCTATGTCTATTCAATTAAAAATAAGCATAAAATTTTTATAGTTTTACCTTCTCCTCACAAAATCTCGCCCAGAATCGAGCCATGGCTCTATCATAAGGATCATTTGGCAGCAATGGATTCTCTTTCCACGTCTCGTCAATATATTCCAGTAAAACAAAGGATTCGGCAATGACCCTATCTTCATGAATCAAGACTGGTACTTTCTTGTGAACTGGATTAACCTTCAAAAGCAGAGCACTCTTGTTGAAGATATCTTCTTCAATGTACTCATAATCAACTCCTTTAAATTTTAGTGCCCATATGACCCTATACACATATGGGCTTACCCAAAATCCTAGTAGCTTCACTGTTTGGCTAGCCATGGATTTTGGTTACTCTTGGTCTTGCGAGCTAGCTTATTCTACCTGTACTTGCATATCAAGAAAAGTCTCGAGAACAACTCTTTAATTAATGGTCTCGAAATGGGGGGGGGGGACTTTCCTGGTTACGTAGAGACTTTCGAGTTTGACCCGATGCATTGGATGCGTAATCCACTTTTTCTTCCCCATTTAACCAATTTCGCCCCATCAAACCTGTAGGCAAAGGGAGCATTTTCCAAGTGGTCGTTGGGCAATTTCATCTTTCCTAAATATAATATAATAAAAAATTAAAAAATTAAAATTCTAATGAGGCAATGGGCCCCTTGGCCTCTAAGGCTTGTCTTCATTGATCAAATAATTTGAATAATTTGTTGGATCGGAAATCGGGATCATACTCCCTGGGACCAGATGATAATTACTTGTAATCCTTGGATTTGGAGTTTTCTGATCTAATGGCCCCTGGGAAACTAATAATTTTAAAAATAAATAATTTAAAATATTATTTATTTTAAAAAATATATAATTTTGACACTTTTGAAATTATTATTTCAGAGATATATATATATATATATATATAAAACTCTTGATTTATTTCTCAATTACATTTGTGATTAGAAATGTATTTTCATAATTTGGTGATTTGAATAAAAATTCTAAAGTACAAATTTCATAAGAAGTTTATGGTTATTTCTTTTTATTTTTTTCACAAGAACTCTTATACGAAAAAGGATTTTTCAATCCCCCCATTATTTTAAATCATTACTTCTGATAACCATTCAAATATCCAATTAGGAAAAAAAACACCCCCTTGAAAATAGAAATAATAAAATGAAACTCTCGAGATTTTGATTGTTGAGCCATTCGGTCCAAATTTGACGTGACGCGGTTATTACCTCACCGGCTATCGGCGATGTCATTGCTCCAGGTGCAAAAACTTTAGTTTAATGTTAATAGTTTCCCCCCGCTCCAAATAAAAAATGAAAAATTCTTATATTCATTTATAACTATAATTGTAACTCAAAATTACTGAAAAAAGGGCGGGGGGATTTTTTATTGCTTTTGTGACTTTTCAATTGCAGTCTTGATTAGAGTTGGGGCCGACAACTGAGCTTTCTCGGTCGAGTTTTACAAAGCTCAAATTGAACATGTATAAAATTTTATGGATAGTTGGAATTCGACTCGAAAACTCGAAGAGATCTAAGATTATCTTGAGAAACTAAAATAGCCTTAAGTTCATTTCAGAATCATAAATTTATTTTTTATATATTTAATCCATTTATAACATAATAAATATAAAATAAAAACACATTAATTATCCAAAATAAAATAAAAAACTAATATTATCATAGCAAGTTAAAAATTACATATTATTATAAAAATTAATAATAATAATATTGTGAAATATTAAAAAATTAAATAAAAAATAATATATTAAAATCATCGAGCAAGTATTCAAATACCACAATATTATGAAAATAAAGAAATAGGATTTAGGAGATCAACCCTTCCACGAAGAACTCCACAATGTTTGGATTGAATGAGTCGGATGAAAGTTAGATATCAATTGATGAAAAATAATCCACTTACACCAAAAAAGTATTTGATTTTAAATAAGTCAGCTTACTCAAAATTAAAACGGATCTAAATAATGGATTCAAACTCGATCTGACTCTTAAACAAGCTAAACTCAGCCCTTCAAAATGGTCGGAGCTCGGGTCAGCCCAGTCCAATTGCCCGTCCTAATTAGAACCGTCAAATTAGCTGTTGCATGACTGATTGTAGCAGGGGTTAAGCGCCCCTCGGATAAACAACCCCGCCCCGCCCAGCAGAAAATGGATACACACACACACACACACACATACTGACGTCAAATAAAAGGATTAATCCGACATTAATTATCAACCTCGTCGGTTAATTTAATTTATAATTCAAAAAATTGTAATCAGTTTAATTTAATTTAATTTAATCGTGTTTATGGCCCACGGGGCTAGGTGGAAAACCACCGCTCCCCCATTCATCCCGCCTAACTAGACCCCCTGCAACCCAAATCTACAATCCTCCAACGTCAAAAATCAAAATCCCACTTTCTTATTTGTCCAAATTTTGCGTCCACCAAAAATGGGTTTGGGTCATTACTACACATTCATGGAAGCAATCACAGACTACAGGGGCCTTACTCCCACAGCATTCTTCACAATTTTGGCTATCATGGTTGTTGCTTACAAAATGGTGTGTGGCTTGTTTGTCTCTCCTGAAGACTACTACAAGTCCTTACCCAATAATGATGTCAATCCAAATAATGTGTTTGCTCAATCTTTTCAAGTAGCTGAGCCTGTTCAGCTTGGAGATGTAACCGAGGAGGAGTTGAGAGCTTATGATAGGTCTGACCCCAGTAAGCCCTTGTTGATGGCCATCAAGGGACAGATTTATGATGTTTCTCCCTCCAGGTACCTTTGTTTTTTTCCTTCTTCTTCTTCTTCTCTCGGTTTTTATAATTTGGTTGTTTCTGTTTGTGTGCTTTTGATTTTAGGGTTTAGGGTTTTTAAGGTTGTATTAATTTTTGGGGAAAGATAAATCTTGATAAAATAATTTCCAGGTAATCTTTCATACCCATTACATCATATACAAATTGTCATGGTGTAAAAATGAATTCCAAGTAAATTGTGGCATGATTAAGACCTTAAAGTATTTAATGTAGTATGCTAGATTTGACCCCCTTTTGAATAATGTAGGACAATTGGAATCTTTGCCGATTGTGGCATGGTTAATTGATATGTGGAAGCTATTTTGTTATTTCTGTTGGGTTGTTGTATTAGGGAGGATTCTGTTGGGTTGTTAGAATAGGAGGGGCAAGTGCAAGGAAGAGAGAGTGAGAGAAGTTAGTTACGAGTGGAGGGAAATTGTCACGTGTGTTAGTATAAATGTAATTCACAGCAAGGAGAATGGATAAGCAGGAAAGAAAGATTTTAATAAAAAATATGAATTTCTCTTATTTTTCTACTTTCTACTTTCTCTACCCCATATCATTGGTATCAGGGCAGACCTTTCTGCGACCATGGAGACTGGGGTCACCACTCGACTACAGCAGGAACAAAGGAGATGAAGCAGCTGATTCTAAAATTGGTTGAACAATTGAAGTGACGGACAGGCATGAATCTGAATTTATAGAAATTAAAAGATTTATGGCAGCTGAGAAGGGGAAGAAGGTTATCAATGAAGAATCCCATGAGTATGAGTTTGAGCAAGGAGGAATTTCTGCAGGCCACAACCTGGAAGTTCATGTTGTAGGAGGTACTGCCAACAACTATACAGCTGCAACTAGACAAACAAAGGTTGAATTTCCTAGATTCAATGGTGACGATCTTAAAGGGTGGCTTTATAAATGTGATAATTTCTTTGCGTTAGACTTGACGCCTTGGGATATGAAGGTGAAAATTGCAGTGATTCATATGGAAGGAAAGGCTTTACAATGACACCAGATGTATATGACGAACCGAGTAATCAGGGAGACACCACACCGGGAAGAATATGTTAGGGCTCTCCAGATACATTTTGGCACTAGCGTATACAAGGACCCAGTGGCTGAAGAGGTGAATCTAACTCAGTCAGGAAGCTTGGATGAGTTTATGGAGTCATTTGATTCACTGTTAAGCAGACTGAATCTGGCAAAAGACTATCAGTCAGCTGTTTTCTTGCCAAGATTAAGCCAGAAATTGGCAACATGATGAAGCTTATCAGACCTAAATCTTTGCAAGAAGCATATGCCTTAGCTAGGCAGCAAGAACTTAACCTGAAGTACTTGTATAGTGGGATGACAGTACCACATGTAAAGTCTGGAGTTGTCAAGTATGCTCAGCACTCTAGCAGTCCTAATTCTGTGGCGATTTCTGGAGTATTACCTACTCCTAAATAGTACCAGAAGCAGAAGGAAACAAAGGGAAAGGCTAAGGTAGTCAGAAGAATGACTAACATGGAAATGGATGAGAAGAGAGCCAAGGGACTTTGTTTCTGGTGTGATGAGAAGTACTTTTTTGGGCATAAATGTAAAAACAAGCAATTACACAAGATAACAGAGGAGGCAATACTTGGCGATGATGAGGAAGGTCAGGAAGAAGACAAGGATTGTGTGCTCGAAGTAACCCAAGAAGATCCTTGTCTCTCGCTGAGTGCTCTTATTGGAACGGAGATAGGCCAAAATTGAAGCACAATGAGGATTGCAGGTCAATTAAAAAAAGGAGTAGTGCATATATTGATCGACCCTGGAAGTTGCCACAATTTTTTGTATATGAACACAGCTAAAAGAATGAGATGTTTAATCTTAAAAATCAAACCAGTCTATGTGACTATGGCTAATGGAGAGAGACTCGTGTGTAGTGCAATGTGTAAATGAGTTATTTGGGTAATTCAGGGAAATAAATTCAGGGCGGATGTCTACTTAATTCCTCTCGGTGGCTGTGAAATGGTTCTTGGTGTACAGTGGCTTGCAAGCTTGGGAGACATTACTTGGAATTTTCTAGAGTTGGTGATGAAATTTACAATGAACAGGAAGGAGCGTGAGCTCAAAGGAGCCACTGAGGCAACCCTAAAATCCATGGAAGCACCTGCTTTCAGTAAGATGATAAGCAAAAGAGCTTTTCCTCAGCTATTTGTATTGAAGGTGCACAACAATCAGCCAACAATGATGGAGGAAGGAAGCAGTAAAACAAAAGAAGGCATTCCAGGGGAGGTTCAGCAACTTTTGGCCACCTTAAAGGATGTATTTGTACAGCCAACTTCACTGCCCCCGCACAGGACTGTGATCACAGCATTCCCCTGAAACCGGGCTCAACACCGATAAATTTGAGACCCTATCAATACTTCAACTTGCAAAAGGATGCCCCGGAGAAATTAATCAAAGAGATGTTGAGTACAGGTGTGATTCGGCCAAGTGCTAGTCCGTACTCATCACCGGTGGTGCTCGTGAAGAAGAAAGATGGCAGCTGGAGGATGTGGGTAGACCATAGAGCCTTGAACAGTAATACTGTGAAAGATAAGTACCCTATCCCACTTATAGAAGAATTGTTAGATGAGTTAAAATGGTGTTATGATTTTCTCAAAGATCGACTTTTGCTCCGGTTATCTTCAAATTCGAATGTACTCAAAGGATATGTATAAAACAACATTCAAAACTCATGATGGTCATTATGAGTTTGTGGCAATACACTTTGGGTTATCCAAAGGATATGTATAAAACAGTATTCGAGAATGTGAAATTTGCCAAAGATGCAAATATGACCGAACTGCATCCCTTGGACTTTTACAGCCATTACCAATTCCTGAAGGAGTATGGGTGGAAGTGATGATGGACTTTATTGAAGTACTTTCGAAATCTATTGGAAAGGACGTGATCTATGTGGTGGTGGATCGCCTAAGTAAGTATGTGCATTTCATTGTGCTGTAACACCCTTTCACAGTAGCAGGAGTAGCACAAGCATACATTGAAAATGTCTATAAACTCCATGGATAGCCGAAGGTGATAATAAGTAATAGGGATACTATCTTTCTCAGTAGGTTTTAGCAAAAATTTTGTAAAAAACAAGGTATCGGCCTACATTACTCTACAGCATACCATTCTGCCTGTTGTTGATTAGAAGATGAGAGAAAGGGAGGAAATGATTAGATTGCTATGGGAAAATTTGCAAAGGGCATAGGATTGAATGAGGAGCCTAGCGAACAAACGAAGAACAGAAAGGAAGTTCCAAGTGGGGGAGTGGGTATATGTCAAACTGCAACCTTACAAGCAGGGAAGTATGTTTAGAAGGACTAACAAGTTGCAATTTTTGTATTACGGCCCTTTCCAAATACTGCAGAGGATAGGATCAGTGGTCTACAAGTGGCACTTACCAGTAGGAAGTTAGATACACCCTACTTTTCATGTTTCCAAGCTTAAGAAGAGGATAGGAACCAATGAAACAGTGCAGCCGTAGTTACCTCAATCGATGGATGCTTTAGCAGTTATACCAATTCGCATTCTGGACAGGCTAATTGTTCAAAGAGGAAACCGAGCTGCTACTCAAATCCTCATTCAATGGAGCAATGGAATAGAGGATGAGGCTACTTGGGAGTTCTATCATGATATTCAGAAGAAATTTCCGGACATAAACCTTGAGGACAAGGAATAGTTTTAGCGGAGGGGAGTTGATATGCTGAAGCTATTTGGTTAGTTCTGTTGCGTTGTTGTATTAGGGAGGATCCTGTGGGGTTGTTAGAATAGGTGGGGGCAAAGGCAAGGAAGAGAGAGAAAGTTAGCTACAAGTGGAGCGAAATTGTTACATGTGTTAGTATAAATATAATTCTCACCAAGAAGAATGGAAAACAAAGATTTTAATAAGAAATTTGAATTTCTCATCTTTTTCTACTTTCTACTTTCTGTACCACATATCATTAATACCTTAAAGTATTTAATTTTTGGTTAATTTTCAAACCCAGTTCATGAAACTTAAATACGTTACTGTGTAAAAATGATGAAAATTCTGAAATAATGTTCGTTGAATGGCAAAAATAGCTGTCTGGGTGTTGGAAAGTGAATACAAGATTTCCCCCCTCTTCTCACAAATGTGGTAAATGGTTCGTGGATTTAAAGTTGAGGAAAGATTTGATGATACACATCAGCTGTTCATCAGACTTCGGAAGTGTTGAAATTAACACAGCATGTAAACATTTAAAATTAGAAATGGCAATAAATTTACAGCACATTTGCTCATTTTCATTGAACTCAGACATTTACTACAGTCATATCCTTGTAAAGATACTCTATGCGCCATATTCTTACTTAAATTTTTGGTTGCTTAGCATCATATATCATTCATTTCAATACAAATTTTGGTTTTACCACCCTCGGGGAAATTTTTCATGTTTATACTATATCAAGGAGTAAAGACGAGGGGTGTAAAGTAACAATTTTGTAGCATTACTTGTTCTACAATTTTCTTTTTCTGTTGTGTATACCACTTGCAAAGATCTGATCTGGCTAAGGGAAGTTACTTCACTAAATGCATCTACTCCATTAGATTCTTTTAAGTTCTATACAAATTGTGCTTTTTATAGTTTTATCATTGCCAGAGTTTTTCATTATCTATGTCTGGCAATGCATTTCTTGCTCTTCGTCCCCCTTAATATATTTGGTGGTTGTATCCCCCCCTCTCCGGTGGGGGGAATTGCCATAGTGAAGGAAACCTAGGCACAATGGGAAATAATAACCTGGTACAATGGAGTAAAGAAAAATTAATTAAATCCATGCATATTAGCAGCAAGTTGATTGTAGGGTTCTTTTGCATCCTATTTCCTATATAATTGGCTTTTTCAATCTTTCTCAATGTTTCCGTTGATTTTCTGAGTTCTTTACACAAGTGCACATCAAGTTTGCGCTTCATGTTTGACTGGTTTTATTATCGTGGCTTACGACCCACATGCTGATGAGAGAGGAGTTATAGGGGCTAAGGTAGTCTGGACTCATTATTTAACTTCCCTTTTGCCTCATTGAAGTACATGTTTCTTTCATAAGCTTGTTTACCTTATTGGATGGATGAGTTACCTGTTACACTTGATTTGTTAAAGACCCTTGTTTGCCATATCTATGCTACATGCAAGTGCAACCATGTGATGGAATTTATCTGTGACTGTTAGAATAAGAGATCCTGAGCTTGAAGATGAACAATGAGCAAATGTATTAACAAGAATTTTCAAATTAATTTTGTGACTCTCCATTCTGATTATGCGGGATTAATCTTTATCCATTCTTTTGTGAGTGTTCTTTGTTCCGCAATACTGTTTTAGGGAGGGTATACAAGACTTTGGCACATGTATCATAATTGATTCTGTCGGTTTGTAAGCAGAAGACCTTTTACTCCCTGAAATTTACACCTTTTCAAGTTTTTCTCTTTCTGATAAGTTTCCACATTGAGGGTGATATTTCTTGACATGATGTGTAGGATGCTTTATGGCCCTGGTGGTCCATATGCTATGTTTTCTGGTAGGGATGCAAGTCGGGCCCTAGCTCTCCTGTCATTTGATCCCCAAGACTTGACTGGAAATATCGAAGGATTGAGTGATTCTGAGCTTGAGGTGTTGCAAGATTGGGAATATAAATTCAAGGAGAAATATGTGAAGGTTGGACAACTAGTAACCAACAACATAAGGAATGAAGGCAATGAGAGTGAAGAAAGGACAACTGAGAGTTAAGATCACCATGGAAACGGAGATGCAAGGTAGATTTTGGGAGTAGCACTAAACCAGAAAAAATTGCTCTCGAGTTCTTTCATGGGACCTGTTGCTTTATGAACTATAGGCCAGGGCCACCAGCGGTCTTATAAAATGGTCCATCTTTGGTAGAACATACTTCAAAAGCTGTATGGCTTGCTACATATTGTTCGATACAGCTGATATGGAGATGGAAATTGAACCTCAAACTATTGTTGTAAGATACGATATTTGTGTAACTCTACTCTTATACGTCCCTCACTCCCTCCCTCCCCATTTTTATCCCATTTCATCTCTGAATTTGGATGATTCATAACTGGAGGTCCTATGGTGTTGTGCATGAAAACCTTGAAAATCATGGACCACGAGGAAAGCATATGCTTTGGTTAGGTCCATTGGTGATGGCTAGCGTTGGGCTGTTTGTTGTCTGGATCCACAATGTCTCTTAGTCTTGATCAGGCAGACTGGACAAGATAACCTCTTGCAAAAGTGAGGCTTGAGGGGAGCTTGCCCTTGGATAATTGAAAAAGAAAATATAAAATACAGGGTCTTAAATTAGGATAACTAATAACAGAGTGATTATCTGTTGGGCCTTGACTTGTCGTAAAGGAAAGCCAGAGAAAGGTATAACCACAGCTTTCTCTTGGAGAAGGATATAGAAAGCAAACTTTACAACAAAGATGGTCTAACTACCCTTGCTTTCCACGCATAATACCTTTATTCCACTAGCTGGCTCTCTCTCTCTCTCTCTCTCTCTGTCTCTGTGTAGTGGTTAAATTTAATCACTATCCAAAACTCTAAAAACATCCTAGACAAATAAGCTTAGAAACAGCCTCCTAGTCAATTTTAGAGGAAATTTAGATAAGAAAATTCAAACTAAGTGGGAAACATCAAATTCACATGAAAGTTGAAAAATCTCCAACCCAAAAAGAGTCCAAGTAAAAGCACACTTTACAGAGTGTCTTCTTGCCATTGGCAACTTGTTAAAACTTAGGTCCCAGTTTGCTCTGGCCTTTGCCGAAAGATGAATCTGGTTGACCATGAAGAACACTTCTTGACTATTCCTTTCAAATTAAGAAACAAACCCTCCTTCAAGCCATCCATGGGTCTCTCAAAATAAAACTCTGGTACTCTCTCTCTCTCTCGCACACATTTCATCAAAGAAAACGTTGAAAACCAGAAATTCTCCTAGTCGATGTCTTGCATAAACTTGAAGAAGAAGCTCCAACCCGCTAAGAAGGTATGGAAGAGCATCACCAACAGCTTCCAATCAAAACTACACAAGCTTAAGAAGATCTCCAAACCTATCAAAAGAACCGCTCATCGCTTCATTGCCTTAAAACCTATCAAATCCATTTTTAGAAAGAAACACAAATTAACTACACTCACCAACAATCATCGAAATAGTCATCACCAAACCTGTCCTTGCCGCCACCACCACCTTAGGCGCCACCAGCAACAGCTCCAAAAGGGCTTTGCTGCAATATATGTGGATGAGCTTTATGCAGGGAAAGATCGCTCGATTAAAATGAAGAAGCAAACTGAAGCAACAGCTGAGTCTGAAACAAGCAAGGCTGGAGAAAATGGAATAGTACTTAAAACAAGCTATGGTAAGGCCAAAGCTGAAGTTGCTGTGATGACTGTTCAGCAATTGCAAATCCCTAAAATGGAGGTCAAGATTGTTGATGAGAAGGCAAAGGCTGTGGCAAGCCGTAGCTCTGCTGCTGAAAAATGGAGGGCTGCTGTCTCTATGCTCCCACAACTGCGAGGAGTTGATGAGAGAGCAGAGGAATTCATATCCAAGTTCCGGGAAGAGATGAAGCTTCAAAGGGAAAACTCCAATCTTGAGCACCAGGAAATGCTAGCTCGTGGTTCCTAGCAGTGATCTCATTAGTTATTTATTTTTTCTTTTTTCCCCCATATTTCTCTGGCTCTTGTTTACAAATATAGTCAGTTTTGAGGATTTTCTTGTTGTCATTTCTTTTATTCAAGAGAACTCATACAGTGTGTGATATTGTTATTTGTCGGAGGATTTATTTTTTCTTTTTCTTTCTTTTTTTTTTTATTTGTTGGGATGGGGGGAGGGCAGATTTGCTAGTGTGTTTGTGTATAGCTATTGGTTTCTCAAAAAACATAAAACAAATGATTGATCGATTGAGGGTATTTTATATGGAGTGTGTGATGGTAAAGTCATTGAATTTGGAGAGGTCATTGTAGTTCATTATTTTATTTTCATGTAAACTGGGGAAATGCTTTGGGAAGAATTACATCCAAGTAATGAAATTTCAAACTATCATGCGAGTTTGATCTTTTTTTCTTCCTGGATAATTCTGAACTCATTTGGGTTTTATACTATGAATACGAAATGAATGGTCCTCTCGTTTTTCTATTATCCTGCTGATGATGCACAATATCTTCTCACAAGCCTATGCTGGTGTCAGCCAGTATTATGTGCATATGAGAACTCAGGGCACTTAGTTGAGATAGATTTAGCACCATTCTTAGGTGATGGCAATGCTCCTATTATTAAGAGTCTTGATGAAATAATCAACGCCAAATTTGTAGAAGTTGAAGAGGGGAATTTGCACTGGTTTTAAGTTTGGAGTCAATGAACCTGTTGGTGCACTTTGCGCCTAGCTTGGCTCAGATCAAGTCCTAGCCTAGTTTAACAACCCAGCTCAAGAGAGGGAAATAAAGTTGTTTGTGGGAGAATGAGATTTGTAACGGAAGACAATAGAGATGTATGAGATGATCAGAATGGGTAAAGTGGAGGTAGAAGAAGAGAGAGAGAGAGAGAGTTATTGAGAGAGAAATAGATAAAGAGAGCAGTTAGAGAGAGGGAGAGAGAGAGAGATAGAGAGAGAAACAGAGGGAGAGAGAATATGTTAAGAAATCAATTCAATTCCATGCCTTTTTTGCCTTTCTTACACTATTATTTATATTGTCTATTTCTTACCACTCAACTGATCACTAACCAACTTTTCTAACCATTCAACTAATCAACTAATCAACTAATTAACCAACTTTCCTAACCAATTTAACTAATTAACTAATTAACTACTATTAATTGTTACAATAACTGCTACTAATTGTTATAATATTTTTCCCTTCTAAAGATGTTCTTGCTCTTAAGTATGGAAAACAGAGAACTTAATTTTATGAAATCCATAAATTTTAAACTAACGCTTGCATTTGTATTAAAAATAAGATGATAGAGACAAAAAATGAATTTGACTTGAGTTGTAGGGAGAGTAATGAAAGAAAAGCGGAAATGAGGGAATTTGAGAGAAACTTTTTTTTAATTACTTTTTGGTTAAGTATTTTTTTCAATGAATATCATAGATTCAATATTTGAATGGTTTGACAAAAAATTACTATTAATAGGTTCTTTCTTGGATAATTGAGATCCAACTTCTAATGAAAAAAAATTTTCTCAATAAACTCTAAAAATTCAATTTTCGAGGAATTTGATAAAAAATCATTATTAATAGTTCTTTTTTGGACAATTGATATCATGCTTCCATCATTGATCTTGCTTTAACAGGGGTGGGTAGGATAGGAGACTTATACAGTTTTTCCTGTTCTTTGAGTTTGTCTTTATTCAACATCTTCATGATAGTATTGAATTTGTCATTAACACTTGTTATAAAAGTTTATAATTTTAGATCATGTTCATCCATTCTTCGCTCCCACTGGAGATGATTTTCTTCGATTTTTATGATCAATTCTTGAAGTTGTTCTTTGATGGCTTCATACTAGATTTCTTCTATCATGATCTCGCCATGAATCATGAGCTTTGTTACTAATTTGTAGCGGTTGGATTCAAAAGGGAGGGAAATTTAGATGTTGGAGTTGTGGGTTTTCAGAAAGAAGCAAAACAGAGCATTGAGAGTGGTGTGAAACATGGGAATGAAGATCACGGTGGAAGTCAAAAGAAGTATTGCAGAGAGCTATGGATCGATAGAACAGATGAAGGAGAAGGGAAAGAAAGAATTAGAGAGAGAAATAAAAGAGAACAGAGAATACATCATGTGCAAGAATTTAATTCATTGTCTGATCTTTCCAAATTGTTACAGCCATATGTACAAAATAGTTGAATCTGTTATTCAACTGTTTTAATCACTTCTAACGAATGGTTGTTACAATTCAATCTAACTAATTTCATCTCAGTTTGAAAAATGGTTGGAACTGGTCATTGGTTTTGAAACCTCCCGCTAGCCATTACACCCAGGCCGACTCACCCACGCCTACTCGTACCAAGGCTCGACACAACGCGAACACTTACGAAGGTAGTTGCACATGCTTGTGGTGTGTACAAGTACCTCTAGCATGTAAGACTACCGTGAATGACTCATTCTCTCTCTCTCTCTCTCTCTCTCTCTCTCTGGGGATTCGACAAAAAATGACGTCAAGGAAATGCAAAGCCGCTGACGGCGATGAAGCCACCGTGAAGAATATGCTGACCGAGCCAGCGACGAGAAGAGTCACTCGCAGCTTTAACTGCTGGGACCAAAGGCAGTCGTACATGCTGAGCATGTGAAAGCCATTGTGTGTGTGCCTCAAGGATGTGAATGAGGTGGGGGGGGGGGGGAATTACCTTCATACTCGTACATTAATTTTTACTAACATTAAAAATAAATAAATAACTTAAATATAAAAATTAAAAATTAGATAAAAAGATAAAAATATATATGGATCGGAACTATCAAATAATTCCTTGTAATATGAATAGAATGGTTTAGAATAATGTGAGCAAGTCAAAAACTAACACTCCAGATTTTAGGTAATAAGTTATTTTAATATATTTTAAATTTTATTACTTAATTAGAAAAAAATGTTCATTATAAAATTATTTATTTAAAATTTTTTAAATTGCTATTATTATGGAACTTTCAAGTAAGATCTAATTTATTTAGTCATCAACCGAATTTAGCGGATGCGGTGGCACCATGTCTGAATGGGGCATGCATTGCAACGGAATTCGGCACGCCTCGACCCACCCTTTTTTGGGACGTCAGCGGATCAACGACCGTTAGTTCAATCAAAGCTACTTTTGATTAGCTGGAGGCAACATCTCCTACGACGTCCTGTGGCTTCCCTCCTTGTTTGAACTGACATTACGCTTATTTTTATGGTTTACGAAAATTTTTCAATATCAAAATTTTTTTGTTTTCAAAATAATTTTTATTTTAAATATTTTAACATACTAAATTAATTTATATTTAAATAAAAATTTTTATATTTTTTATTATTACATATATATTTTTTAGATTTTATAAATTATTTATTTATTTTATTATAATTGTTATTTTTATATTATTTGTCACATGATTAATAATTATATATCTGATCATTTTAAATTTTTATTATAAAATATAACTATTTTATTATTTTTATAAAATAATTAATATTTACATAAAAAAATTTTATATTTTTTGAATTAACATATTTATTTTTTATATTTTTATTTTTTTGTCTTCGTTCCCCTTTTTTCATTTTTCATTTGCATGCAAAGTAGGCTGGCCCCAGTTACCAATCTTATGGTGGCCCGATAAAAACTGGAACTAAAGTCAAGTGGTGCCGAATAAAAACTGGAACCAAAGTCATGTTTCTGCGGCAACTTGAAAAGCCATTTGACTTTTATGCCCTTAGCCTACAAGTTTTTTTTTTTTTTTTTTTTTTTTTTTACCGTATCTTGGACACCACCTGGTATCCTTTGCTCTGACTAATCCGAACCGACTGCTGCAGTGATTCCTTTTGGAGGGTAGGTCTCCTAATGGAGAATATTCCGTACATATGAGAGTCCGATACTTTCAGTAGAAATTAAACCTCGATCATATTTAAAGGTATTCAACCCATATTTAGTCGAGCAGATCCACGTCTACAAGTTAACTAAAGAAAGAATTGACTTGACAAGGACTTAAGGATAGTTTTAGTTTTTATGCCAAGAAATTTAGTATTTATTATAAAATTTTATCATTTAAATAAAATATTTATTTTATTAATAAATATTATAAAATTAACAAAGAATAGAAGAGGTAAGAAGAGATTTTGCTGAAAGAGCCAAATATCTGTTACCTAATTCAGAAAAGATTCAAATTGATCATAAAATAACAGTTTAATGGTATAAATCTCTTTACCTTAATTTAGTGATTATAAATTTAAATTTTTGTATAATAAAAAAGAAAGATTCAAATTCTGAACATAGAATTAATTATTTTAATATAATAATAAATCAAATCATTTAAGGCGTTTAAATCACGGAGAAAAACCCTATGATTATTCCCTTTTTTATTTATCCTTGGCACCTCCGGCGGTGGTGATTTATATAAAAAAATTCATATATACAAATATTTGAAACAAAGTCTATCTTTGTAAAAGGAAAATAATAATGATAATAATAAAAGGTCAAAAAGAACCAAAACGAACACTTGGGGGGCTGACGTGGATATACGTCGTAGTTCATCGTCTGCCTTGGCAATCTCAATTTCTGAGAATAAATATCATCCGGCTCTAACTAGAACTCAGAGCAAAGGGTTTTTCATTGTCTCAGTGAATTCAAGAAGACTCACACATCGATCCCATCTCTCTCTCTCGAACTTCGACAATGGCCAAAGAACCCCTTCGTGTTCTCGTTACCGGTGCTGCAGGTAATCTTTCTTTCTCTCTCTCTCTCTAGATCTGTCTAGGGTTTAGCCAATCACTTGTCAGAGATCTATTGATGTTCTTTATCTGTGTTTGATCTTTAAAGTGAAGTATATGGGTTTTCTTTTTCGTTGTGTATTTTGTTGGATGCTTGGATTTATTAATAGATCTTGTGTTTACTATAGGGGTTTAATCAAAGTTTTAGACCTTTCTGTTTTCTACTGAAAAATGATGCTTTCATGTTAATCATGTGATCCAATTGAGTATACATTTGTTTGTGTTGTGAGAGAGAGAGAGAGAGAGAGAGAGAGAGAGAGAGAGAGATTCATGGATAAGTTTTGTATGTTTTTGTGTCCGGGATTGAGTGCACAAGGAACTGCAAGCTTGATCTGACAGCCAACTTAACCATCCCATTTTTGTATATCATCAGATGTGGAATTTCAACGATAGTCCAAAGTATCTCTTTCTTTAGTTCTGATTGATTTTTATGCATTGCGGGTCTTTTCTTGATGGGCCTTTTGGCGGTGGAATGTGAATGATCTGTTGATTGATGATGCTCTTTATTATTGCTTTTTAACAATTCCCTTGTTATCTTAGTTTAACTTTTTCTGAGAATGACTGCACAAGGAATTGCAAGCTCGATCTGAAAGCATTCCTATCGATCCTTTTATATATATCATCAGATGTGGGATCTCAAGTGAGGGTCTAAAGGATATCTTTCTCTAGTAATGTTTAATTTTGTATTTACTATTTTGTGAGGGTCTAAAGGGTCTAGGGTTTAGGGTCTTTTCTTGATGGGCCTTTTGGTGGTGGAATGTGAATGACTGGTTGAATGATGCCCTTTCTTATTGCTTTCTGACCTTAGATTATGTATTTACAATTCTGTGTGTAAATACATTTTGAGAAGCATCTGTCCTTGTATTATTATTATTATTTTTTTCTGGACAACTTAGATCTAAATTGGTCAATGAATTAATTCTTTTATTGGTAAAGCTTTCTGTCCCCCCGTCTGATGTTCTTGAACTGGTGTGATCAACCAATCTTATTGTGCCCCTTTTGCTTATGCCTTTTCTTTGGTCATGTTTCCATTTTTTAACGTTTCTATCGAAAGTCAGCTAAGTTGCCTCATGCTACATAAGGTGTATTTTTTTTTTTAAAATAATTTTGGTGCTTATTTATTTATTTATTTGTCCATTTATGTTGTGTTTTATAGGACAAATCGGATATGCACTGGTGCCCATGATTGCCAGAGGTGTGATGTTGGGTCCTGATCAGCCCGTCATTTTGCATATGCTTGATATCCCACCTGCTGCCGAGGCTTTGAATGGCGTGAAGATGGAGTTGGTTGATGCTGCCTTTCCTCTTCTTAAAGGTGATTTATACCTTTAGTCTTCTGAGGCAATTATTCATGAAGTGGTGGAATCGTGGTAGTCTGTTTGGTAATGTGGTTCTGACATGATTTTTTTTTTTTTTTAATTTTTATTTCAGGTGTTGTTGCTACCACTGATGTTGTTGAGGCATGTACTGGGGTCAATATTGCTGTCATGGTTGGTGGATTCCCCAGGAAGGAAGGTATGGAAAGAAAAGATGTGATGTCTAAGAATGTTGCTATCTACAAGTCCCAAGCTTCGGCCTTAGAGAAGCACGCAGCTGCAGACTGCAAGGTAATATAGTTGAAACTATTACTTGACATGTTGGCATATGAATTTTCATGGCTTGATGTAGATCAGGAGATGGTCATTTACCGTTGGTGGTTGTTTATTCTGTCTGAATCCACAATTTGACATATCTAGAATGATATGGATTTCATTTTGTTATGGAAACTCAAGCTACTGAGCTTGTTATGAAGGACCTGGCAGGCCCATAGAGGGAGATTGCCTTCATTAATCTTGTCAAAAATATAAGATTCGTTGAAAAGAAGTTTGTGTTAATGTCAAATAGTGTAGTGAGTTCATATTTGGTAGGATATCAAAATGCTTGTTGGTGATTTGGATGATTACGTTGGGAACTTATTCTCCTGCATCAGCTCCTATATGTTTATAGTGTGTGCAGAGCACATGCTCTGATATATTGTGCTTGTTGTTTATTGCAGGTTCTGGTTGTTGCTAATCCTGCTAACACCAATGCATTGATCCTCAAGGAGTTCGCACCATCAATCCCTGAGAAAAACATTACTTGTTTGACAAGACTGGACCATAACAGGGCACTGGGTCAGATCTCAGAGAGACTGAATGTTCCGGTGTCTGATGTTAAGAATGTCATAATATGGGGAAATCACTCATCAACTCAGTATCCCGACGTGAACCACGCCACTGTTAAGACATCCGCTGGGGATAAGCCTGCTTGTGAGCTTGTGGGCGATGATGCATGGTAAGTGAACTTCTCTTTACATCTATCAATATCTTTTGCTATGATTTGGTAGGTCTTTTCCTAAATAAAATATGTGTCTTGAAGGTTGAATGCAGATTTCATCACCACTGTTCAACAACGTGGTGCTGCAATCATCAAAGCCCGAAAGCTATCTAGTGCATTATCTGCTGCAAGCTCTGCTTGTGACCACATTCGTGATTGGGTGCTTGGAACCCCAGAGGTTGGTCTTTGCTAACATTTTCTAAGAGCATAACATATTATGAGTTGTGATGTAGTTGTGGAAGATCTCACTCATGTTTTATTATTTTAATTGAATTTCAGGGGACTTGGGTTTCCATGGGAGTATACTCTGATGGTTCATACAATGTACCTGCCGGACTTATCTATTCGTTTCCTGTAACTTGCCGCAATGGAGAATGGACAATTGTTCAAGGTAATGAATTGTCTATTTCAGCTTTTGCACTAGACCTACGGAATCCTTTATGTAGACAAGTTTCAGTAATGGTATTTTCATAAGATCCTCCAATGGAAATTGTCCACATTGATTTGTACACTCCCCCCCCCCTTTTCTCTCCCAATTTTTGAGTCACTGATCATCCTGACAATCCGAAATGGTGTTGGTTCATGATCGAGTGGATTTTCAAAATTTAAATGGATGAAACAGAATTTATTTGGATTGGAATTCATTCATAAGTGCTATTACATATGTGGATACCTAATGGTTATGGAACTATCCCTTATCTTTTGAATTCTGATTTTGATGGTAATTGAACTTGCTTTTTACATTGTCTTTATGGTTGTTCAGGGCTTGCAATTGATGAGTTCTCAAGGAAGAAGCTGGACTTGACGGCTGAGGAGCTCAGTGAGGAAAAGGCTCTTGCATACTCATGCCTCTCATAAATCTCAGTCCCCGTCCCCCTTTTAGTTAAGAGCTGTAGAAGAAGCTATAGTTTTGAATAAAAGCCATTTGTGGTAGTATACTAACTGGATTGATGGAGGGTTTTCTTCTTTACCTCTATTTTGCTTTCTGTTGCACCTGCTATTTATCCGAGGGAGTTTTGTTACTTAATCGTGATAAAAAGTGTTTTTAATGGCATTTTTCTATTGCCATTCTTATCAACTTTGGTCTGCCTTAGTTTGCAAAATGCTATTCTGGGTCATGAGCTGCTCAAGCGTCTAGATTTCTGCTCTGTTTGTGGAGTTTAAATATTGATATTGCTCGCAATAAGATGGTTTGGGTTGCTAGAGAGATTTTGCTAGCCAATTTGTGTTTGTTTCTTCACAAAACTTTTAAAATTAATAAACTTCAAATAATAATTTGTTTATTTTGTGAAAATATTTTGAAATTCAGGAGAATGTTTTTCATAATGCGAGAAAAATTAAAAAGCTAGAATATCAAACATTAATTTCATATTATTAATAGGATTTATTAATGATAGTGTTTTAAATATCAAACATTAAAAAAAAAGGTATAATGAAAGTCCCATGGGCTCTATCGAATCTGATCAAAGTCCCATGACTGAAATTTGACACCCGACCAAAGCTTGAGATTTGTAGATAAAGCATTTTAAGACTATTATTCCTTATTTATTTATTTATTTATATATTTTTTATACATTCAGTACTTAGTACTCCATGGTTTGAGAGAGAGCATTCGGTTTTTGTTTTGGTCAATTAGGTTCCATTCTCACTTTATAACTTTTATGGTTGATGCTCTTATTCCTTATTTCTGCGATATCCACGTCCACTCTCAAAGTTTATTCTTTTGGGCAAGATGCTATCTAAAGTATTAACAAATTATAGATAACTTAAAAATAAAGCAATGACTGAGCTTTATCGTAGAAAAACAATAATATTCAAACTGAATTAATTAAGATATAATTTTAAAATTCAGTTGATAAACCAAAAAAAAAAAAAAGAAAAACTCTATGCTCCCGTAAAGCAAGTTTTACTCAATATTATCAAAACTATACTGTACATCGACTCATAAATTTTAAAATTTTGGTTCAGCCGTTTCAATCATGGGTGAATGTGGTCAAACTATTGGTTATTTAATAATAATTAAAAAATATATAACATTAATTTTTTAAATAAATATATTTTAAAATTTTTTATCCCAATCGAATAAAAAATAAAATTTTAATAAATATAAAATTAACAATTGCTCTGAAAATTCATATTGAAAAGAAAAATAAATTAAATCATATCTATAATAGAAAAAAAATAGTAAAACATTTCTGAAATGTAGAAACACTATATGCATACTAAATGTACTTATATTAATTTATTTAGTAAGTGATAAATTGAAAAATAAAAAAAATTTCAAATTTTCAAAATTTCAAAATTATGGCTTGCAATGGTAAAGAAAAAATTTTTCATGAAATAAACACATGTATTATATTTTTGGTATAACATTAGTTAAATTATATAGTTTTTGGAAGATTTTTGAATCCTAATATTGTGTGGCCTAATCGAATAAAATGTCAAAATTTTTTTATCCCATATCGAATAGGTATAAATTATAGAGAACAAGGAGAGAGATGTGATATTTTTATCCTAAATCGGATGGATATAGAGAGAGTAAGGAGAGAGAGATGTCAAAATAAAGAGGAAAGGGAAATGAACAGCATATTTTTTCAATAAAACTTTATGATAAAAAATCTACAGTTGGACCGTGAGAGGTGGTTTAATAAAGAATTGTTGTTGAATTGTATTGATTCACAATTTAATTAAATGGTTTTTAATTTAAACCGAACCTTTTTTTAATGCCGGTTTGACTGCGGTTGAACTGTGATCCGGTCTGATTTTGATAACTATGGCTTTACTTGTTCAACTTGTTTGAAATTTTGCTACATTTGAATAAGTGTAAATACTACAAGAAAAGTCTAAAGCCAAATCTTCCATGGGCTTCATTTAATACTTGCCAAGATCTTCTTTTCTAATGATGTCTTTGCACCGTCTCAAAGTTCAAACTCGAAGAAGATTCTTTGAGAAAATTAATATATTTCTAAAAGAACTGATGTTACATTAGTAATGAGAAAATTAATAAATGTACCAAAAAAAAAAAGAAGAGAAAATTAATAAGAAAATTATTTTTTATTGTATTTAATAAAACTACTCATGTACATGTCTTAAAAGATCACAAACTTGGTACAAAGATAGGCAGAAGGACTTGCGACTAAAAGACATTATTGGAAAAACTATTTCGATGTCATCAAATCGTTTCCTTTTTCACTTTATCCTTCTTCTGGCTCACCGAAATGTCACCATAATCAGTGCATGACTTTTTCTCTTTTTCATTTTTAAGTCAATGAATGATTCTATCTTTTGGACTTTGGACAATTCTTGGACCAATGGGAATTTGCCGTCCATTTCCTTAACTGCCAAATCGAAAATCCCAGAATTTAAAAATAATAAACTAGACAATCTAACTTGTAAAAGCAATGTGAATCCAAATTTGTTTATCAAAACTCCGGTAATTCTGGTAATTCTCCAGATCTCATGAATATATTGTACCAAAATTCCATGCCGTCATTCTTTTCGTCTACATTTTCCGCTGCAGCAATCGAATAAATTGGAACTTGAGCCTGCATTTCAGATTTCAATGAATTCCCAGTTGGCAAAGGATTTGACCAGAACGTTTCATCAATTTCTGGGATTGATTCCGATGAATTCAAGTGATCATCTTTGATACTTTTGTAATTATTTGTGTCACAAGTGAGGTTGGAGGACCCTGCGAAAGATGAAAATTCACTAGAGAAATCATCATGTCCTGAATGAATAGGGTTCCGAGAATTCTCGTGTTTGGAATTGGATTGCCGGGTTGTTGTTGCTTTGGAATCAGAAACGGGAACTTTTCTAAAGTAGTGCCCTTTGTTGTCCAACACAATGGTCTGGTTTTCTTTAAGCCTTTTCTTCAAGTGGGTGTGCCAGACATTTTTTATCTCATTGTCTGTCCGTCCGGGCAACCGTGCTGCTATTGCAGACCATCTGAAGAAATATAATAAACAAATAAACTAAAAATTATGGTCACATATTGGTTTCGCGAAATACTAGAATTTATTTTAGTGTTAACTACTCAGATTTGTACTATGATAATTTACACTACTAAATTTACACTACTAAATTTACATTGCAGACCATCACTCTCATTGAAAAGAGAAGTTAAATCTCAAAAAAAGAGAAATTATATAATTATTACTTGTTTCCGAGCACTTGATGTAACTTGATGATGGCTTCTTCTTCTTCTCTATTGAAGTTTCCTCTCTTAATATCAGGACGTAAGTAGTTTATCCATCGGAGTCTGCAGCTCTTCCCACATCTTAGCAATCCTGCAAGACACATTTCCAACACATTTCCAACCACATGTTAGAATTTATATATAAAGTTCTAGGCTCTTTCAAAACTTATTGTATATCTATAGACTAGATTCCTAACTAATCATGCCAGGTAGAAAGACAAAGCAAGTGAAAAATTTTGGTATCCACGAGAGAGAAAGAGAGAGAGCGAGAGAGTTCTATTAATTTACATGTAGTGCAACAAAAAATTCCTGGCAATTTCCTTTAGAGATTTGAGAAAAAAAGAAAAAATAAAATTGTCTTCAAGGCATCTGCCAACAAGGGGGGAAAAGCCAAGATCAGGTTGCTTGTAGTTTTACCAGCTTGTTTTGGTAGAGCACGCCAATTGCCATGGCCGTTTTGTTGAATGTAAGAAACCAAAATCTGGTCTTCTTCAGGGGCCCATGGCCCTTTCCTCAGTCCCATCTTTTCACAACAAGGAGCTCTCACCATTTTTCTTTCCCCTTATTTCTTTCTTTAGCATATTGTGCACTCTCTTTGTTTTAAAAAGTCTTCTCAACAATTTCCATGGTCTATATAAGCATACCAGTATGCAGAAATATTCCGCAAACCAAAAGGCACATGTCGTTGAATAGTCCAACCGACAGAATCCCAAATTCAAAATCAGAGAGTTATGCACCTTCTTGGAAAAACCTCCTCTCTCTCTCTCTCTCTCTCTCTCTCTCTAAAATAGCTTTTGGTTAATAATTAGTCTGAAATAGTGGGTGCTGGGAGATATCATACAGTGTCGTTTAGCCTCATGCATCTTGCGCACATGATCTTTACTAAAATCATAACATTAATATAAAGCCACGACGCCATAATTTGTTGCACTTTTGTGATCCTTTTGATTATTAATTTATACATAATCCAAATTACGGTACCATGTGAAGAGCGTTACACATCATACATTTAAAAATTTTCATTACATTATAAAATATTTATATTAAAAATCTTAATTTTAGTTAACTTTAGCATTAACTTTCCCAAACAAATCAAAGTCTACCCTGTAATATATGTAAAAAAATTATAAAATTTCATATGGTTCTTAAATGCACATTGGTGACCTGCTTGGTGGGTTTCTCTTTGGAAGATCACTCATGATCTGCTTCTTGGTTAATTTATTTATTTATTTATTTATTATTACCAGTGGAAAGTGTCGGTGATGACCTGATTTTGGACAAAGTAAAAAACAACTAAGTCAGAAATTCCTGATAAAAGTTTAGGGAGTCGGTAATACTGAATCAAAACATGGGAATTAGTGAATATTTAAAAGAGAGAGAATGGGAGTGAAACTTCAAAGTCAGTATCCTAGCTGCAACCAGATTCCAACTTCTTCATAGATAAATCATTGATATTCGATAATCAGATACTTATTTTGAATTTGATTAAATTTAATTCGAATCAAATTATATCCTTAAAGGGTAAAACTCAATAAAATTTTTCTGATATTTATTTTTTTCCCTCAAAATTCAACCTTAAAAATTTATTTCGAGTGATAATGGCCGGTCATTATACCAGCTAAACATTAATATTAAATGTCTAACGTTATCATGGCACTACAATTTTTCAAAGACAAACTATCAAACATTATGATGAGAAGTGAACAATGAGATCTGACCTATAGTTAAGCATGCGCCTCTTAAAGCATTCCAAATATTTCTTAAAATATACATTCCCGTCATCAAATGAATACAATGTAAGCGGACGTTATAAGTATTTGGAGCTATTATCAGGAGTCAGTCCTTTTGGGCTGCCCTCTTGCATAGCAAGCGTTTGTATCTGCAATTCCCATAATGTCTCACAAATGTTACACTTAAAACCAACGAATTCCATAAAAATTATGATATTCAGTTATAATTATAATTTTTGTTATTTGGATGCAACAGAAAGATAACCCTATAAAAAGTAAGAATTTGTAAATTGACAAAGGAAAAAAAAAAGAATTTTGAAATGAATTCTACAAGACTTTGTTGGTTCTACATAATTTTTTTTTAATAAACACTATTAAATAAGAATTTTAAAATTAAAATCCGAGATAATTTGGTTATTTCAATTAATGAAATTTTATTAAATTCTATTTTTTCCTTTTAAATTTCAAATAAAAACAATTTATTTTAAAATAAAGTGAATTAAAAATTCACTACATATGAATTTAACTTATTTTTCGTTTTGTTCTCAGCATGATATAAATATAACTTGATTTTAAACCAAGAATCCCACCAAATCAAACAAGCCATAGGACCTGACCTGGACAAAAAAATTTTACAAGGACATTGACGATTTTGTGTTTTGGTGCCATGAAAATGAATTGCCCGTGTTTGGCTAGACCTCTGGTTAGGGTTGTGTTAGATCATCTTCTCGGGGCATGTTAACTTCATTAGTTCCTTCTACGACAGGCTTACATAGGGAAAAAAAAAAATTCAAAAATTCAAAAATGAAAAATGAAAAAGTTTGTGCTAGATCATCTTCTGTTAGGTAATATTTTACCCTTTTTTATTTGCGTTCGGCAAACTTTATCCAATTTCGTCTCTTTTTGAATCCAAAATAAATGAGCGAAATTAATAATATCCCTAAAAAATTTATATATTTATCTTGTATCCATTTTCTTTACAGTGGCTGACCTAGAATTTCTGTAGAATAATCAGCTTTAAACCATTCAACCTTGTGTAGGTAATCCTAAGGAAATGTCTATTGTTGGGTTTTTTCCTTATTATTATAATAGCACTTAAAATGTGGCATTTCGTCCACTATTTGCAAGTAGCTCATGCAAACGGCAGCACACCAATCTCGCAGTAAATACCTCCCTTGTGGTAATTTCTATTCACCTAAAAGTTACGCTCCTTTTCCACCTAGAGTAATCTACCTGGTCTTCTGTCATTCTACAATTTCAGAAAGTTAATAGAGAAATACAAGTGAGGTGCACCAAAATCCAAAAGGACGTGGGCGAAGTTAAATAATAAGTTTAATGTCTGGGAAAGAGATAGAGTGAGTTGGTGGAGTTGATGTCAAATATCGAAGAGTTGAGATGGAGACAATCTAGATCCAATCTATCCCACGCAGAAAAAATTGGTTGCTTCTAAGTTGCTTCATTTCAAGCCTTTGAATGGTAAATTACAGATACCATTTCTTTCTATTCATGTTTGAACTCTTCAGGCTCCACGTCCGATATGAGTGTGACCGTTGAATTTTCAATGTACGGAGAAGAAATTTGGCATCATTTGCAATATGTACAGCGACAGTGTGACATTTCCCAGCCTTCCCCCAAAGCGCATGCACAGAGAGAGAGAGAGAGAGAGAGAGGTCCTCCAGATAGGGGAATAAGGTGTTCTGATCACTTGACATTTGACAAGGATTGGTCATTTGAAGACTCCAGGGCTACATGTCTTCTTCTCTGCCTCTCCCAGCAGCATTCGGCTGCTCCTGCATGAAAATGTTATGGGCTCTCCTTGTCTAAGGAGCTGTCCTGGGTTTTATTGTTCGTTTTTGTGTTTTGGGCATGCTTTAAGCTTCTTCACTTGTAACCAAAAAGAGAGAGATTGTGTGTGTGTGTGAGTCAAATAAAAAAATCATTTTAAGTGTACCCATTTAAAATACTAAAATTTGAATGTTTGAATATATTTTGACAATATTAAGATTTGAAATTTTTATAATTTCATTTAGATTTTAAATAATTATTATTAATAACTAAAACACCTATACTAAGTAATGTTAAATATTTGAGAGAGAGAAAAATATAAATATGATTGAATGTCTTTTAGAGAGAAAAATGCGAGTAAAGAATATAAGTAAAAGAATTAATTTTTCTTAGGGATAAAGTTAAGTGTTAAACTTTTTTTTTTTTGAGAGAGAGAGAGAGAACTAAATGAATCTTTTCTACAATACCTTTTGAAAGAACATTGCTCACCCCAATGCAAATTCTCCACGATATCCTTCATTCCTCCTCTCGTCTATTAATTTTTTTTTCTCTAAATAAATCATATTAATGAGGATGAATCTTGACGTAACGGTTGACTTACTTTTTTTATGATCTCGAGGTCACGGGTTCAAAACGTTGAAACAATTTCTTTACAAAAATATAAAGGAAAGATTGTGAATATATACGCCCACCATTCCCTACCCCAACACTAAGCCGGAAAGTAGTTTGTACATCGAGTGAACCCTTTAAAATAAATCATACTACTGATATGAGTTGGATCTACACCTTTAAAATAAATTACCAGTATAATAACTGCTAGTTATGCAAACTTGTGAAGATTCTTTTTTTTTTTTTTTTTTTTTGGTGAAAAAACTTGTGAAGATTCAAATTTACATCGTACTTACGATTGAAGTGACTAACAATTCATTCAAAAAGAATGATTTGAAGGGCGGTTCTGATTTTGATTCTAGAACCATCGATTCCAATTCTAGTTACTCTTTCCGATTTTGGAACTAGAGCCGTAAAAAATAAAATAATAAATAATAAAATTAAAAGGTAAGAAAAGAGAAAAAGTTTGAGTGCAATTTTTGTTTTCAAAAATTAAGTTTCTCACATAACTTCATGCAACATAACTTCATGGGATATATTTTATTCCCTTACTAGACAGGACCATGATTTTGAAACCACGGGTTTCGATTTTAGAATTGTCTACCTTTGGACACTGTTTCTATTTCAGTTATTGAATCGTGCACTGATCAACAGTTTTTCGAACAATTGATCATGGTTGGGGTCATTTTGGTTTCTCAGTACTCTAACCATGTCTGATTCAATATTCCTTCATATTATTGATCTATGTCAACTATTTCCAACTTTATACAAATTACTTTTAACTTTAAAATCAGCATAAATCTAAAATTAGATTGGAAAGCTATTTCATTCAAAAAATGGCAATTCTCTAATCTCTCTCTCTCTCTCTCACACACACACACAAAAGAGTACCATAGGCACACTCTCTCATAAAAAGAAAAGGTTTACCTCTCCCCTCCTCTTGTTTCTATTGTAATTCAATTTAATAATTGTTATTTACGTTTCAAATATCAATAACCAAGTTCAAGTTATTTTATTAAGTAAAGTTTGAGAGAAAAAATAAAAAAGAGAAGTTATGAGTGATTACAAGAAATTAATAGGAGGTTATCACACGAATTATGTTACATAATTAATCTTTTTGGATGGTTAAGTGCCTCATAATATTTTTTTTTTTTTAATTTTCCTATTTGTTTGACTGAAATATTTGAAGAATGTTTACATCTCTGAAAATTTTTCTTAGTATAAGAAAATTCATTGCTAGTTTGAGTTTCTAAAATACAGGAATGGGCAAATAATTTTTCTAGTTTGCAGGTGGAAGGATATTCAGACAACAATGACAATAGATTAATGCTAAACCAACGTCTAGTATCTCAAATTAAGAAACTGCATTCAATCCTACGGGAATCATTCACAGATACAATGCAATTATCAACATTGTTGTTATTCTAGTGTTCTGTACTTTTATAGCGGCATAAATCATAAGATAAATATGATTACCTTATGAGAAAATTATTTTTACTTTTTTATTTATTAATACCTTATGTAATCACACCGGAGTTAGGTGTGAGTTGTAAAATTAGCAAGTGCTAAATAAGTCTATCACGCACACATGTTACGCCCCTATTAAGTGGGAGCCGTAGAATCAGATATTGTTCAAATACGCACACATCATTTATTGCAATATTATATATTTTGTGCTAGTCTTGTGCATAAAAGGAGCATTTTTTAGCTCAAATCAACATTCGGACGTGTGTACTGTTTATGAGTTGTTCATAATAGAAATTGTTTATTTATTACAATGGGCAATCTTGTCAAACAACAATGGGAAAAAGTTACCCATTGCATTTGGAAGATTTCCTAATAAAAAGTGTCCGGAGTATAAAACATGGTATCTTTGGCACCTTTATGAGCTTGAGCTACCTTGTCCTTGAGATCGGGTCTTTTGAGACCATGCTCAACCAATGTTGCGTGACAAGATAGCCTTGTTTATGAGTTGCTCGCAGCACTCATCGACAACAGTAATAAGTTCACTTTAGAACACAAAATCATATATTTTCTGTCCACAATAGAAAGTTAGATTTGACTTACATCTTTTTATAAATTCACGGTATCCTGAGTAAGGCTCTGGCGTGATAATTCAGATATCTCTATCCGCAAGACATGTCGAAACCAACAACGTGATTGCGGCCAAAAACATCACTAAGATAGCCAGTTGTTCCCCTCTTCATGTTTATTTTTATTACTTTGAAAAGAAAAGTACGGTAAGATAGAAAAGACAATGGTACTTTGTTTGATGAATTTCATATATCAAACAACATTAATTTAAATGAAAGGAAATCCCAAAATTTGTGTTATACTTGTTGGAGGTATACTTACGCCTATTAATGTGTTGAGGCTTTTTGACTGGCCCTTTATGAAACTCACAATCCAGCCATTAAATGATGTAGGTTTGAAAATATAACACCTAGTTTTATTATTGGTTGATTAATCCGCTTTGCTCAATCATTTTTGTAACGATGTGAATTTTGAGTTATTGAATTTTTTTTATTAAACCTATATTATTTTGCTAGCATAAACCTTCGGCACGAATCAAGGTTTGTTGCAAATAAAAAATTTTGGAAAAAGGCACAATTCTTGTAAGCGGTTGAAATTGATTTTGAATTGATGAATTACTTTAACAAGAATTTTTAAAAGACACTGTGCCCCAACCTACTCGGATGTGTGCGATGGACGAAAGGACCTCTCTCGATGTAGATCAGTGGTTTGCATGTGGAAGGACATTCCCATGACAATGAGAGTAGATTAATGCTAAACATATTTAAGAAAGTACATTCAGTCTTACGACCAAAGTTGTTGTTATTCTCGTGTGTTCTGTACTTTTATTGTGGTATAAATCCTAAGACAAAAAATTAAAATAATTTGTACGCTTATTCCACAAATCTGCTAGGAATTTGTATTATGATTACCTTATGAAAAAATTAGAGTTGTAAAATTAGCAAGTGTTAAATAAGTCTATCACGCACACATGTTACGCCCCTCTTGAGTGGGAGCCGTAGAATCAAAATTTGTTCAAATACACACATCATTTATTGCAATATTATATATTTTGTGCTAGTGTTGTGCACAAAACGCACACTTCAAAGTTTAGCTCAAATCAACATTCACCATCATTAACAATAAAAGTTACCATTGCATGTGCAAGATTTCGTAATAAAACATGTCTCGAGTATAAAACATGATATTGTGTTATTAATAATTGTTATTTTTATCTCATTTATTTATAAAAAAAAAAAAAAAGAAAAATAAAATTTTTAAGATGATACGGGAGCGACACGAGAACACTTATCCCAAATATCTTTGGCACCTTTATGAGCTTGAGCTACCCTGTCCTTCAGATCGGGTCTTTTGAGACCATGCTCAACCAATGTTGTGTGACAAGATTGCCCATTGTTTATGAGTTGCTTGCAGCACTGATCGACAACAGTAATAAGTTCGCTTTGGAACACAAAACCATATATTTCCTGCCCACAATAAAAAGTTAGATTTGACTTGCACTTTTTCACAAATTCACGGTATCCTGGATAAGGCTCTGGTGCAGTAATTCGGATATCTCTATCCGCAAGACATGTCGAAACCAATAACGTGATTGCGACAAAAAACATCGCTAAGATAGTGTTGTTCCCCCTCTTCATGTTTATTTTTATTACTTTGAAAAGAAAAGTTGGGTAAGAAAGAAAAGACAGTGGTACTTAGTTTGGTGAATTTCATCTGTCAAACAACATTAATTTATATGAAAGGAAAATCCCAAAATTTATGTTATACATATTGGAGGTTTAATCATGCGTATTAATGTGTTGAGTGCTTTTTGACCGGCCCTTTATGAAACAACCCGACCATTAAATGTTGTAAGTTTGAAAATACAACTTCCAGTTTTATTATTGGTTGATTAATATGTTATGCTCATTCATTACCATGGGATGCAGAAAGAAAAATTGACAATAATTGAATACACGTTAATGAAGTTAATCCCGCACGTGCCAACTTATTATCTTAAATTTGGTTTATTTTTTTATTTTTTTATTTTTTTGCGGTAGTGAGTCTAATAATTTTCGGAACAATGTGAATTTTGAGTTATCGAATTTTTTTCGAATGTATATTATTTCGCAATAAGATAGGAGTTTTTAGCTACTGAATTTTTCGTCACTGAATGTATATTAATTTGCTAGAATAGAACGACCGATGCATTTTAAAAATTTTGAAAAGTTTGAAAGTGTTATACACAGACTGGTTTTTAAAATAGGTCTCTTCTATCGGAGACACAATTTTGAAATTACAACATCTACCGGCCCTGCAGGGTTTTGATGACCAAATTGAGAGAGAGACAAACAGACCTTTCTGGTCATAAATTAACAATTTGCAGGCGGTTGAACTTTCTAATGGCATTGACAATAAATCAATGCTACACCAACTTCTATTAGCTCGAATGAAGAAAGTGCATTCAATCCTACAGCTATTACCTACGGATGCACATTAACCATGGACAAAAGGCCCACAAATTCAAAATTTACATAATGGATGTTAAAAAAGGTTTTTGAGGGTCACATTTACACGCAAGAAGAAGGTTTCTCATCTGAGGAAAGTGGCCAAGGGCCACATTACCACGGTGATGGCTACGGCGGCAAGTTAGAATGAAGGAGTCGAGAGTATTGCTGTGAGTAGCACGGTGAGAAACATTCGATGCAATTTAGAATTTCTTTCTTATTTCTATTTATTTGTTATTTCCTTTTATTTTTAGTCTTTAAAGTTGCAGAAACTTTAATATTAAGTTATAGTAAAATTTTTATTTATTTATTTATTTATTTTAGTTTGAGTTGTTGTAGAATTTATTTTATTAGTTTTTTATTTATAAGAATTTTTTTTTTAGAATTTATTTGGTCTCGATTCTATCTTAGAGATCCATATAAATTCTTATTTCCAAAGGAACTTTAAAATTTTGATTAATATAAATGTCAGATTGAGGTGGCGTTGGATTTGCATTTGAGAATCGGAATCAAAATCAAAATTAAAGATCTTACGAATCAGAATTAGATTCTAATTCTGATATCAACTGTTTTGTTTAAATTCTATATTGAATATGATTACCATTGTTGTATATTTTTTGAAATAAAAATTATATAATTATTAATTTTAATCTTGATAAAAAATATTTTAAAATTAACAAATTTAAGATTTTATTTTATTTTTTAAAATTAAAACCATAATTATCATTTATTTTATTTTCTTTAATTTTTTTATTTTTTAAAATTAAAATTAAAGTATGTTTTAAAATACGAAGAATACAATTTTATTTATTTATTTATTTTAGTTGAAAAAAAGACAACACAACAACAAAAAAAAAAAAGGGGAAAGCACGGAAAGAAAAACCCTCAGCGACTCCTACTGCGGGGGTGAGGCCCTCCCCTTACTCTCTCTGTCCTCCCAAAGCAGGTGAATCACAGTTGCCGGAGGCTCCCTCATTTCTATAAACCTCCCAATACAATTTTATTTTAGTGAAAACTTTTGTTTCCAGAAAGACCCATTAAATAATAAAAAAAAAAACACTTGTTTCTAGAAAGACCCACAATCGGTGATATTGCATTTGATTTGAGTCTGAGAACTGTAGAGCGAGAGAAAGAAAAGGGGATTTTGGGGCGAGAGGGGAGAGAGGGTGTTGGTCTTATTGGCAGGCTTCATCGAGGAGAAGCGGGCTTCGTCACACAGATGGTCTCATCGGCAGGATGATGGTGCTTTGACGGAGAGGGTGGTGGTGGTGGTTTTTTCTGAAGGGAAGAGATACTGAGAGAGAGAGAGAGAGAGAGAGAGAGAATGGAAGGAGACGTAGGATGAAACCAATTATTTTTCTTAGTTTCAAGGCTGGGTTTTGGACGAAATCCGCCGTTTCACTTAGATTTCACAAAACCCTCGTTTCATGGGTTTTAGTTTCGTATCTTTATTCATATTTTATTAACCCAAATAATTTATATAAATTTTAAATCCATTCCTAATTCTCATGAACTTTAAGCAAATACCACATGAATATCATCATACATTTGAATCCCCTTTGTGGTTTTTAACTTTATCAAATTCATCAACGCACTGTGGCCATGATAAGTAAGGGATCTTAAAAATGAGAAAAACTTTATCAAATTCTACTTGGTTACACAAAAATTAATTAAATTCATCGTGTAAAAAAATAAAAAACAAAATAAAACAAAAATCGATGCTTCCCATGAAATTAAAGGTGTCCATATAAGATCTTAAAATAGTCGACATAATAAATTAGGGTGTTAAATTTTTTAATTAAATTTTAAATTTAAAATTTAAAAATATAAAAGATATATCGAGAAAGTTCTCTTTAAATTGAGTTTAACAATGATCGGATCAGATCTAACACCGGATGATAGTGGTTGGTTGTACCGAAAGAAAATAGGATCTTAAGACCAACCACAATATGAGCGCTCAATATGGTTGACTAGCTTCAGATACTCAATTTTTTATAATTAAATAAGAATTCAAAATAATAATAAATTAAAAAAAATGCAAAAATAGATCTCCATGCAACTACCAAAAAACTATAATTTTAGTCTTTCTGTTCACATTATTTTAAGTTTTAAAGATAAATAATAAAAATAAAATAAGTAAAAAATAAAACCAAATTAAAAATTCCACAAAATTAATCATAGAAACACTTAATGTCATCAATTTTGAGTTTCTTTACCGGAAAATCTAGTCGCTCGGCGATGACTAAAGTAGTAAAGTTTTTTCACTTTTATTTTCCCTTTTTCGATTTGATTATGTTTGATTATATCGACTTGTATGAAAAAAAAATATTCTTTAAAAAGAAAATCTATCCTTCGTGAACGGCAGTCACTTTCCAAAGTTTCCAATTGAGGCTAAATTTTATTAATTGATGACGGTTTTAAGCTCTTCATTAGTGGTGCCTGCATTTTTTTCTTTTTTCAATTTAAAGCATAATTTTTTTTTTCCTTTTTTACAAAGAAGGGAGGCCTCACTAACATCTAAAGGAGACTGTATACCAAATGTCTCTTTCAAGGAATTTATTCACCTTCGAAGGCGGTGAAATCAGCTCATGGACTCTTCGATCCAAACTTGTCCCGGGCTAAGCAATCAGCACAAGTATTCCTTTCTCTAGGCACAAACAAGACTTGTTGTAATTGAACCCATTGTACCGTTAGAGTCGGCACTCCATAATGATGTGGGATTCTGGATAACATCCATTCACCCCTAATTGCAAGGCTGATACTAGTTCCACAGAGTGCAGTTTTAGAACTACGAGAGCAAAAGAATGACATTGGAGGAAACGAAAATCCTCACGAATCCCCCCCCCCAACAACTGAGCCATAAAAGGATTAGTCATCCCTAGATTTGCAACAAACTCTCCTAGCCAAAGACCATACTCATCTCGTAAAATTCCTCCCCCTCCCACAAGTTGCGACCCTGGTAAGGACGACCCATCCACATTCAACTTGAAAGTATGCGAAGGGGGAGGAGTCCAATGAACCCAACTACCCACTCTTGGTGGAAAGGGACACCCGAAACCGTCCACCACCCCCCAATCGGATACTTTTTGGCCCGACTCCCAACTTCCTCGGTGTCAAAGTTCCTACCTTCGAACACCATCCACTTCCCCTTCCAAATAGCCCAAATGGTTCAAGCAAAGAAAATGGGCCAAGGAATACCCAAGGCATGCGACTGACAATTCCTTTTAAGCCATGTCAACTCTGATTGCCGCCGTATAACCAACCTATAAGTATAGGAATTCCGGAGAAGATGGCTCCAAATATTTTTTACCCGGTTAAAAAGGATGGTTAGCTGTCTGTGGTATTCATGGCAAAGAGGACAGGGGGATCAACTGCGAGCCCTCGCTTAGCTCACGTTTCATTAGTCATCAAGCATTTTGAGCCACAAACCAGATAAAAAACCTCCTAGCAAGTCATCTGCCAAATCCACTTCCAATCACTCAGATTATTGGGAATTGAACCTTCAATATTCTCTAAGTTCATATAAACCGATTGAACAGTAAATATCTCAAAAAAATTATGACCTCAACAAAAGCGGTCTTGAGCTTCTGGATTCTGGGGGATCATTATAACTGTTATCTCCTGTACATACTCATTTGATAGAATGGTGGACAGCTGGTCAATATCCCATTCCCTCCTTAGAGTGATAAATTGATTAGCCCACACCTAAGAAGCCAACGGAGCTAATCTCTGACCAACCCTCTTGATTAAAGGACAAGCATAATTCTAATGTTTATTCAGTCATATGAGCCCAATTAAAGCCCTAAAACCTGTTTTCGAACACCATGAACCCCCAAGTCTTTTGATTTTGGTCACAGCTTGCAATGTTCCATTGAACCTCCGTCATGGACGAGGCCAATGATGCCGTCTGTGCTTTTCTTAAGTTCAAAAGCTTCTCAATTTGAAGCTTCTCAAACGTCAATTCTTCTACCTATTGCCCAATTTGAAGCTTCCCAATTTCGTTAAACCTCCAACATCACCTTTCCCATGCCCTCTCTCTCCCTCTCTGGAAGACTTTCTCACTCTCTGCTCCACCTCTCTTTTCTCACCCTGCGCGCGTGAAGACACGTGCCCTCTCCCCCTTCGTCTTCTTCTTCGACGAACAAGACATCCTCCCTTTCTTCATTCCTCTCTCTTAATTCCCCCCCCCCCATTTTTCATGTGATTTCCAATCACAAAACCATCAAACATCATCAGAGCACCAATCAAAATATTTCTAATGTTTGTTCTTTTCCCAACTTTTGATCCTTCGAGAGCTCCATCACTGCTAAACTCACTCCTCACACAGTTCAATTGCTTCGGTGATTTAGACTTTGATTGGAGGCGGCTTACATAAGAAACAATTCCTCCAAAATTTTCGGTTTAGGGGTAAAAGATGCAAAAAGTTGGGAGAGTTTAGGGAGAGAGGGGGTTTTGAATGATCGAGAAGAAGCTTTGTTGTCGTTGAAGATGAAGAACAAGCTATATCTGTGTTTCTCTGTGTGTGTCTTTTTCTCCCAGGAAAATAGGGTTTTGGGTAAGGTGACTGATGAGTGAAAGAGCCGACAATGGAAGCGCGGGTGGAGATAAAAAAAGTGAAGACTTGTAGTTTGTCTAATCAAAATTATTGAGAAAGAGAGAACTAAAATTGAAAAAAGAAATAAAATTAATTAGTTAATTAATAGCAATTATTTTAAAAATAAATAAATAAATAAATTATTTATTGTGAGATTAAAATTATAATTTTAATAACCAATTGGAATAGTGGCTGCCTTTTTCGGAAAACCAGTAGTAATAATAATAATAATGATAAAAAAAAAACATATTCGACGCGCCTCTTTTCCTATCTCACAACACGAATCTCTCTCTCCCTCTCTCTTTTTAAATATAAATATATATCCACTTTTTCTCTTCCACACGTCTCGCTTTCTCTGTCCAACATATATTCTCCACTCCACTTTACCATTCCTTCTGTTTTAGTTTATTGCATCTCGATCGGTTCAGCTATGGCGTACAGAGGGGTAATCTCTCTCCGACATTTTTCAGATCTTGCTTATAGTCATAGTTGATCTGAATTTGGTCAAGTGTCTTAACTTGTGTTTTCCTCGAAGATCTTGGTTAAATCTTTTATGGGTTGTTTATTATTGTCTTTTAAGGTCTTGGTTAAATCTTTAGCCATTTGTTGTGAAGATTTCATAAAACCCTTTTCTAGGACAATCTAAGCGAAATAAATTTTTTGTGGTTAATTAGGGTTTTTTTTTTTTTTTTTTTTTAATAATTGATGTTGGTTATAGATGATTTTAATGTTGAGGATTTGGAATTCGTGCATTTATTCTACCAATTTTGGGATCATCTTGGATGCAACATCTTTTATGTTCTGACATATATGCGATGCATAAAATTAATCTTTGTTTCTTTACTAATTCTGCAAGTTGATTTAGGATTTTTCCTTTCGGACTCTAAATCGATTAACTATAGTCTAGGATGTTTTGTTTACATCGTATAGTGAAAGCTAGGAATTAGATATGGCATGCCTTTTTTTTGTAATTTACTCGGCTTGAATACTGTATCTGGGGCTTCATAGGCATGTGTAAATTTCTAATTTACATTGTTAAAAAAATTAATTTCTTATAGGCATGTGTAAATTTCTTGAAGTGGATCTCATGTTATTAGATAAACCCGGATGGATATATTTGCTTTTTTGCCTACTTTGTCAGGATTATAATATCTGAGTAGTAGTTATAGTGTGAATTGGAGTATTTTGTCATGAATATGATTGTTCTTTTCAGTCAAATGCTTCCTCAGGCATGGGTGTTGCGGACCACAGCAAGACCACTTACTTAGAACTACAGAGGAAAAAGGTGCACCGCTATGTGATTTTTAAGATTGATGAGAAGAAGAAGGAGGTTGTGGTTGAAAAGACTGGCAGTCCAACAGAGAGCTATGAAGATTTCACAGCTTCTTTGCCGGAGAATGACTGCAGATATGCCGTATATGACTTTGATTTTGTGACTTCTGAGAACTGCCAGAAGAGCAAAATATTTTTTATTGCATGGTTGGTTTCTTCGATAACAAAATTTTATAATATTCTTCAATTAAGTCTAATATGGTAATTTCAGGATTAAAGCTTCTATGCAGATTTATCTTCTTTTAGACTCAACACTGCCTATCCAATGTCTATCCAATCCTGACTGCACCACCTTCCACAACCCCCATCCCCCACCCCCCAAAAAGAACAGGGCAGCTACATGTATCTCATGAATCTGTTTTTTGCCTATCCTTTCTTTTGTGATCTCAGTTCACTATATACAGATTACACATGTGACCTTATGTACCTGTGTTTGCCAATTTATTTATTTATTTATTTTTTTCTGTTATGATAAGTCATTATAATTTCCTTGAGGACTATTGAAAGGGCTGGTTCTTTTGATGTTGAAGGGAGGGTGATTGAGTAAAAAAGGGATACTTTTATTTGCTTGCTTAAGTACTTAAGTATGCTTTGCCAATGTGGTCTAGTCTAATTACTTTGATTTTCATGAGTAGCTCCTTATTTGTATCAAATTCATTCCCTTTATTTGTTGTCCATGGGATAAGTTGTCCTAGATAAAAATCTCCTTACCGGACGTACAGTGTTTAATCTTGTTTTGGCTTATGTTTGTATAAGAAAGTACAGCGTGAACCTGTTGGACATAAGGGTTGTGATCCTGAAATGAAGTTAGAAGCATTGCAGATCTATGCAATGAGATTTATGTCTTTTGGTGGTGGGGAATATTTCTATTTTGAAGATTGGGCATTTGTGGAAGAAAGGAAAGAGATGGAAATCAAGCAATATCTGGAATAGAGATAATTGTGGTGAAAGCTGTTACGTCTAAGAATTTTTTGCTTCCTGCAGTGTCACTTACTAGTTAAGAGTCATTGTATGAGTTCTTGATAGCACCACCTTATCAAGTGATGATCTTTAGACTTTGATGACCTTTTTATCAGTGCATAGTAAAAAATTTGGTGTGAAAATGAGCTTATTCTCATAAGTCTTTAGTTGATTTAGCTGCTTTAACTTTCTAAAAGAATAGCTTTCCTGTCCAGAGAAACCCATGTCATCTCCCCTGTGAAAGTGTGTGTAAAGAGGAAAGAAAAGAAAAGCAAGAAAAAAAGTTATTATGGATACTAGTATGTATGGAATTCATCTGAAGTTAATGTAAGGTTTGCTCATGTTGATGGCGTTTTTGACTTGAATCAGTGATGGCCCATCATTTTGGTTGTGGGTATTTATACTATCTTATACTGTAGCCTGCGAGTGTTTCCAACCATGAGATACATAGTTTAGGAAAGAGTATAATATTTCCCGAATTGTCAATTTTTGTATGTGGTGGGTTCATAACAACTAGGGGAAGTTGCCACTCTCGATTAACATAAAGCTTACAGTTATCTTGAAAATTCTTCCTCATAAGAAGACACGGTGAAAGAATACTCCAAGAGTCATGGCTTCCATCCAACATAATTTCCAATTCTTCCATATAAACCATGTGTTTTGCTTGAACTACATAAACATTTCAGTTGGAGAACTACTGGCTGTTTTGATTGTCGAAGCTCTTAAGCACAGATATAATTTTTGTTCGTCAACCATTACCTTGTCATTGCACCATTCGCTATCAGGGCAATGGTGCAAAAAGAGAGGACACAGTTTGTGTGGGATGCATCATTAGGAAAATATAATTCAATACATAATCATAAAGTTCTGTATTATTTATAATAATTGTTGCCTTAAATTTTTTTAACCTCCGCAGGTGAACAATTAATCTGATTTAGATGCACTAATAGTTTCCTGTCAAATAAATACTTAAATTAAGACATTGAACAAGGGACTATCAACATCTAGAACATCACAAGTGTCTATTATGCTACTAATAACGGTTAAAGTATTCTCAAAAATCTAAAGGATAAAGTACTGTGCAAGATGCATAAACATACCATGCTGGCTGGTGGGTATCGGGGGAGTGTGGAATTACTCGTATATTTATTATTTAATGTGCTGACAAACATGGTCGCAACTTTAATTTTCATGTTGCGATTGTGAGTAGTTAGTTGCTTTGCTGTTGCCATAGAAGTTTTCGGTGAGTTGGAATTGATCATTTTTTGCCAAGAATTAATGGCACTCTAAAATTGTATGTGCTTCTTTTTGTTTATGCTTCTTAAAATTGATAAATATTGGTATATTTTTAGGTCTCCTGCAATATCGAGGATCCGGCCAAAGATGTTGTATGCCACATCCAAGGATAGGTTCAGAAGGGAGCTGGAGGGCATCCATTATGAGATTCAAGCCACTGACCCAACTGAGATGGATCTTGAAGTGCTCAGTGATCGTGCACACTAAGCACTTCTATGTTTACAGCTCTACATCTTAAAAGAGAAAAAATGGGCCAAAAAATTACAGGAATTTCTTTTTCTCTTTAGCTACCTGAAGGGAATGAGCCCCTTGATAATTATGTGCATTAAATACTCTGATATAGAATACAAGCTTGATTGCAAATAATTTGGCATTTGGGAAGGCTGATCAGGAGCTCTGGGCTACTTCCTTATGGAGGGGGGTTCTGGACTCCTTATTGTCATGATGCTTCTCAGATGAATTACACTATGGTCGTCATGTATTGATGAATTGCCCTCAGATAATATATAATGATAATGAGGATGGTATCGTATGAATGGAATGTTCCCCCCGTTTATGTATAAAATGTTGGCATCTTTTATTGTTAGGTAACCTCTTAGCGTCCCTATTCATGGTATCGTCATGTATAATTAAAATATTCAAGCTAAAATCTCAATATTGTAGAATGAATATAATTAATGATAAAAGAGAGGAAATTGAAATAAGGATAATTTTATTAAATAAGCCTCGAAATAGGATTTTTATTATGTAACATTCATAAATATTATTTAAAACAAAACTTTATCCCAGAAATATCTTTGTTTCCAATTGTGGTTGTCACTGCTCTCCCAAAAACCATCATCTCTTGCTTCCCAGAAGCAATTCCCGCTCACGTCACAGTAATCAGCCTCGTGTTGATTGAAAACATCAAAACTTTTGTCATTATTTTGCCATTTAAAATGACACCAAAATAGGGTAGTCTGTGCAAAATTCATCCTGAAATTCCACTTAAATTCTTCTCCTTTTCTGAGGTAATGCTCACCAAGATCATCGTCTTTGGATTGGCAACGAATGTATAACGGATGACTATTATCGCTTAATGCATTACTTACATGGACCCAATATTTTTTAAGAGGGGGTTTCTCTTCGAATGCACATGATTGGCTTGATTCTTTGGTGCAAATCATGCATAACACCACCCACAAAAAGAGTAACACGAGTTGAGATATCTTTCTCATATTTATGATACGAAATGGATGGTATTGGTCTTTTATCATTTGAGCCAAAGGAAGGGGCTTTATATAAAACAATTAGAACAAAAAGAAATGGAAATTTTGAAAATATTAATTGATTAAAAAAATCATATTTTTTAACCATTTTCAACTGCGAAAGGAAACGAGTTGGATCATTACAAATTTTGCCAAATTTGCTACAAAAACTTTGTGGATATTGAATTCATTATGGCAAAGTATTTGTGGAAACTTCTATAAAAATATTTGTAGATACTTTAAAATAATATTTAATAAAAAATTTCTATAAAAGTAATAAAAGATATATTGTAGAATAAATCTAAGACAAAATTTTGGGGATTATTAATATACCACTTATAGATTTCTTTTACTACGGACATTTCGTTACCATCAATGTCCAATTTTCATAGCTTCTTTATATATATATATATATTCCATAATTGGGGCCAAATTACCATTAAGGAGATATTTTTACCATTTATTGTGGTAAATCAAAGTTTGATGCATCTACTGGGCTTTAGTTATTATAGATCGGCCATCATTGGAAGATTGAATAAGAGATCCACACGTTGCACACCAAGTTAAAATATGAATCAATTTTCAAATGAGTTATAATCACATAAACCAATTTAACAAAAGATATTTAAATAAATGTGTGGTAAAATTAGAAGGTAATTAGAAATGAAAAAATTCATAATAAATTGAAACTTAGTTCAATTGTGGGTAAGATGTAAGAGTGTCATCTGAAATGGTTTAAGCATGTGCAAAGAAGACCTATGGACGCATCGGTTAGGAAAACCGAAAACTTAAATATAGAAGATCTAATAAAACGTAGGGGTAGAATACTAAAAACTTGGATGTAAGTTATTTATAAAGATATGATAGTTAAGGATTTAGACGAGAAGATGCCTTTGGATTGAAATGAGTGACGTATAAGAATCCGCACAAATTAAATTATTATATTTCAGATATATATATATATATCTATATATTTATTTATTTTTATTTTTACTTATTTATTTATTTTTATTTTTATTTTTATTTATTTATGTATTTATTTACTCATCTATCTTTGTATTTATTTATTTACTTTGATTATTTTTATATTTGTGTCTTAAATGATCAACCCCAAAGTATTGAATCTCTCAAATGGTTGATCTCAAAGTATTGAGACTAAAATTCAATTTGTTGTTATTGTTATTGTATAATCATATAACCGATAATTGCCTCTTCCCTTTTCAAGATAAAAATTTTCTTGTATATACAAATAGCAACAAAATATAAGCCTTTTGCTCATATTTGCCTTCTTTATTTGTTTTTCTTAGAAACTGTCATAAGAAAGGTTACGATCAAACTAATTATATGGACAATTTTAGAATAATTCATGAAGACTACAAGGGATGACGGACCAGAGGTTTGCCTCTTGTATATATAGGTATATTTTAATGATAAGTTTTTAGGGCAACATTAAGGTTTTTTTTGTGTAACATTGATTTTTTTTTTCTTCAGGATGATGCTATTTTGGATATATATGGGACTCAGGAACATGAATTTGTTGAAAAATGCCCACAAAAGGTATTTTGATAACTTTGGGATAATAAGATAACTCACATTATCTCATTAACCAACACCATTAACTCCCATAATGTCTCCTTAATTAACCCAAGGAATATCCCAACGGGAATGGGCTTTTGCTCTAGCTCTCCCATTGAGAGTTTGGAGGAATAGTGAACATGGCTAGGGTTTTGTGAAATGCACATATCTCTGGATAGAGAGAAAAAAATTAGAGGGATGAGAAATTTTTACATAGAAAAATTTCTCCGGTCATTGGAGGTCATTGGACTTGAGAATCGAGGAGTCGTGGTATTGCGATGATAGTTCGATCCCGTGATCACTATCTCGACCGAGTAATCCGTTCGAGAGATTTCGCGATTCGGTTGGATTTTGAAGATCAACTCCATTGAGATATTTATCCCAAAATTTTGATCTATTTACTACGCTTCTGCATGCGTATATTGTGTTGATTAAATCTAACAGAATTAGAGGCTGATTTTTTTTTTTAATTATTATTGTTTTATTTTCATATTTTGGAGAGCAATTTCTAAGACTAAAAACAAGACAATGGAACAATTTTTTATGTTGCACTTTTCTTCGTTTTATTTATAAAAAAACAGGATTGGTGGCAATCCATTATAAATGCACATAAACAAAATAATAATGAATAAACTTCACTAAATGAAGAGACCTAACAATTATTTCTAAATCAATTTATAAAAATAAAATTAAAAAATTTCAAAATTCTAAAATTTTAAGAAAATACTAAATTAATCCTAATTGTTAATGGAAGTTATAATTAATATCTCTTTTAAAAAATTTATTTTACTTTTTAAAATTGAAACTAAAATTATAAAATTAAAGTCTTACTAAATAAATAGAAAGTATAAAATCTTAAATTGAAGCATAATAAAATCTTAAATAGGCCACTATAGATGTTAAAAATGGATTAGTCAAAATATGACTCTAAATATTGGTGGTGGGAAAAAAAATACTATTACGTTCCTAATAAAACTAAAGATATGACACAATCATGGAGGGATTTTTATTTATTTATTTCTCAATCGAGATGGATTATTTCCCTAACTCAAATATTGTCACAAACTCTAGCTTGAGAATGAAATTGACTCCATTGGTAGAATAGTTAAAACAGATCAGCTAGGCAAAATGCCAAAGAGCTTCAGCTCAAATGGTACCTTCCCCCTCCCTCCATGTAATATGCATGAATGACCTCCATACATGGTCCATCGATAAATTTCCAATAATGTTCAAGTGGTTTTAAGAATGTTTGATGATAGCAACACCTACAAATACCTCTACCTGGTGTAGAGGATCTTGAAATCCGAACTCTTTAATTTCATGCAATCAACCGGATGAATTTGAGCATTTAAAAAATTTTTGCAATCGTGAAAATCATTTTGGTGCAATTACAGTCACCAGAGGTGAATAAAAATGCATGGATGGAGGTAATCGTTTTTATACCAATTTTTAAATTTTTGGCTTTCGCAATTTTTGACTCATTTTTGCACTTAGAAGCATAGTTTAAAATTGTTATGCATTCTAATATATGATATCAGAGCTAATTTTGCTTTTGTCTTCATATTTTTCAACAAATTTCAAATTTTTTTAAATCACCAAAATTTTCAAATTTTGGCTCAAATTGTTCACTTTCAAAGTATTTTGAAACCGAAAATTGATTGTGCATGAACTTCTATACAATTTGTTATTTTCAGAATGAAGAATGAAGGTTTTTTGAAATTTTTCAGTTGGATCTGAGTTGGGACCCTCGGGGTCCATTCGGGCAAAGTAGACCCCGATTTGTGATGAAACTTAGCATTTTCATCCTGAATCAAAGTGCTATGTTTCAACTTAATTGAAACACCGTGTTTTCCCTCTTATGAAACACAGCATTTTTGTCTCCTCTAAAATACAACATTGTGACTTCCAAAAACACTGGGTTTTGGAAATTCAAAAATTTTTTTAAAATTCAAAATAAATTTCTTAATTTATGTATAAGGCCTTTACATAAATTTAGTGTTTTCTAAACGCATAAAATATCTTTTGGTATGAAAAATATTTATTGTATGCATAAATTAATTTTAATGTAATATTTGTACATAAGGACATGTACAAAAGTACAAAATTGTATATACATATCAAAATGCAGAAGGAATAACTGTAATATTTTGCATAAATTTTAAAATATCCAAGTGATTAATATAATTTCTTAGTAATTACTATATAACCACAACAACCACAATTTTGATTTAAATTGTATATTAGGTGGATTTTGATCACATTAAAGAAATATTTATTATAATTTTATTTTTACGTAATGAATATTATTCCATAAGAATTTTTGTGGTATGAAAATAATTAATCGGGATAAGATGTTAAGATAGCAATTTCTATATTGTTAGTCTACTTGATTTATCCCACAAGCAATATCTATGTCAATAGATATATTCATTATATGTTTGCATCGGTAAATATAAATAAAGACCTCAATATGGTTAGTAAGCATATTTTGTTTCATTTTGCAGTGATACAAACTTTTGATATCAAATCTGATTTTTAAGAATTGAATGGGGAGAAGAGAATAGACTTCTCGATTTAGGCTGTCTTAACATTAACTATGTTATAAGGAAAGACAAGCCACCTGCGGTAACTAATATCAGTTTTGTAGCTAATAAGATTCTTTATGAATAGTGGAAGCGATGTAATCGCCTAACTACCATATTTATAAAAAGGAAGATTTCAACTAGTATTCATGGCTCAATCGACCGTCATACAAATATTCGTACTCTTCTTAAAACTATAGATGAGCAATATCAAACATTGGAGAAGTTTTTGGCCAACACACTCATAATGCAGTTCTCATCCTTGAGGCATGCTCATTACTATCCACGGTGTGCATGAACATATCATGCAGATGTGAGATATTGTGGCTTAACTAAGAACCTAGAGGTTGAGATATCTAGATCTTTCCTTATGCACTTCATATTGAATACCCTCCTGCAACCATATAGTCCCTTTAAGATCTCCTATAATACACATAAAAAGAAACGATCCATTAATAAATTGATAATCATGTGTATATAAGAGGAGGAGAGGTTGCTTATGGAAACAAAGGAAGGACCTAGTAGTGCACATTTGGTGGATCAAGGAAAGAAGAAAGGTAAGTCAAAGCTGATGAGGGGCAAAGAACCTAGCACTAAATCAAGAAAAAAATTTAAGTATTTTTTTCTGTAAAAAGAAAAGACACATAAAAAAAAAGATTGTATCAAGTATCAACGATGGCTTGAATCAAGAGGTATGAAAATCTCACTTGTCATGAGTTTTGTGTGATTGAGATTTCTCATTACACATGATAGATTGATTCTGATTATGTAATTCACATTATGTAATTAACGGCTATCACTACTAGAAAATGGACTTTCAGCGATGGAAAAATCCCTTGCTAAAAATTCATTTTCTGTTGTTGAAGGGTTTCAGTGACGAATTTTTTCCGTCACTAGTTGATAATGATCCCGCTAAATATGATCGACGGATTTTTTTCAGTTACTGATATTAGTGACGAGAAAAAATCTTTCACTAAAAAAAATAATCAGCAACGGACTGGGCCCGTCCCTGATTTTAGACTCCTAAAAAATATTGCTTTAGGCAACCCGCACCGGCCCAACCCGTCAACTCACATACCTACTTCCTTTAATTTGTGAAAAAACTCCTCCAGCAACCTTCGAACCGGGCAAAAGAGAGATACCATGAGCAACCCAACCACCAAGCCAAGCTTCATCTTTAATCATATTTATTAATAATAATAAAATAAAATAAAATATAATTTTTATATAATAATAAAATAATATAAAATAATAATTTATTATAAAATAATAAAATAATTTTATTTTAGTTAAAAATAAAAAAATAAAAAAATAAAAAAATAAAATAATATCATCCTTCTACAAAATAAAATCAAAATAATTATATTAAATAAAATTAAAAAATTAAAAAAATTAAAAAAAATCCATCGCTAATATGTCTCTAATTTTTCCGTTGGTAATCCGCCGCTAATTTTTCTGTCGATAGTTGGTCATTAATTTTTTCTGTCGGTAATAGGTTTTCAAAAAATTTAAAAAAATTGAAATTTAAACAAATTTAAAATTTTAAAAAATTTAAAAAATCCGTCGCAATTCCGTCTGTAAAATTTCCGTCGGTAATCTATCGCTAAAATCCAGTCAGTAAAATTTTTATCGATAATCCGTCGCTATTACAGACAGTAAAAATTCCGTCGGTGATTTTCTGTCGTTGAAAGTCTATTTTCTAAGAGTGTATATGATTTTTAAACTTCTAAATATAATAAATTGATTCAGTAATTATAACTCATTTGAAAATTGATTCATATTTTAGCTTTTACATTGAGTTTGTCAGGATCCCTTATTCATTCTTCCAGCGACTTATGTTATTCCGATGATCTATTATAACTAAAGCCTAATAGATGCATGGAACTTTGATTTACCATAATAAATGGTAAAAGTATCTCTTTAATGGTAATTTGACCCCCAATTATGGTTTTTTATTTAAAAAAAAAAAGAGCCTGTAAGATTAGGCTTCGATGGTAACACATCGGTCAATGGGAGTATGAGCCCGTTTATGGTAAAAGAAACCTAGGTGGTAATTTCCTTACTCCAAAATTTTGTCTTAAATATTATTCTACAATATCTTCTATTATTTTTTATAGAAACTTTGTCTTAAATATTATTTTACGTATCCACAAATATTTTTATGGAAGTTTGTGCAAATATTTTGCCATACATTGTATATTAAGATAGCTACAAAGTGCTTGCAATAAATTTGGCAACATTTGTATTGATCCATCTCTTTTCCTTCCACAGTTGAAAATGATATTTAAAAAGGCTAAAAAAATATATAATTTTAAACAATTAAAATTTTCAAAATTTCCATATCTTTTGGTTCTAATTTCTTTATATAAAGCCCCGACCTTTGGCTCAGATGATAAAAGATCAATACCATTCATTTTGCAGCATAAATATGAGAAAGATATTTCAACTGGTTTTACATATTTCGTGGGTGGTGTTATGCATGATTTCCACCAAAGAATCAAACCAATCATGTGCATTCGAAGAGAAAGCCCCTCTTAAAAAATATTGGGTTCATGTAAGTAATGCATTGAGCGATAATATTCATCCGTTATACATTCGTTGCCAATCCAAAGATGATGATCTTGGTGAGCATTACCTCAGAAAAGGAGAAGAATTTCAGTGGCATTTCAGGATGAATTTTATACAGACTACCTTATTTTGGTGTCATTTTAAATGGCAAAATAATGACAAAAGAAAAGATGTTTTCAATCAAAGTGAAGAGGACTTATGTGAAAAGAGCGGGAATTGCTTCTGGCAAGCAAGAGATGATGGTTTTTGGGAGAGCAATGACAACCAGAATTGGACACAAAGAGACGGATGGGATTAGTGTTTTATTTTAAACAATATTTATGAATGTTACATAATAAAAATCCTATTTGGAGACTTATTTAATAAAATCATCCTTATTTCTTCCCTTTCTTTATCACCATGTTCATTCTACAATATTGAGAGTGGATTTATTTTATATTGTTTTTTATATATTCAAATTTGTAGAAATTAGTAGAATTTTTACAAATAATATCTAACTAATTTCCATCCCTTTTTCTGGAAAACCATTTTATTGATTCTCAATCTTCTAATCAATAATCGTCCTGAAAAGATGAATATATCTCGGCAGGAAATATAAATACAAAAGCTTTCTATTAGGCAGTAATGGAAGAGGCACGGCTTGCTCAAGCCAATCTCCCCCTCAATTCACCTTAGAATTCTTTAGTTTGTTGGTAGGATACACATTCAGTTTATATTCCCAGCTTTCTACTCTTAGGGCACCTGTTCATGTTCATTGCTGCTCGAACAAAAAACTTTGCTGTCTTTCTCAAATTGAGTATCCTTTTCTGGAAGACGCTTGGCTTGGTGATACCATGCATGGTATATCTTCTTCGTTTGCTGCCTGCATCTCCAAATTCCATATCCTCCGGGAAATTAAATCTATGTTACATATTAGGAGGCCCAGTAGTGCCGTCTCTTCCTTGGTACATTTGTGGGATGTGTCAGAACAATGTCAAGTCTACAAATCACTTGCATACTGGGAGCCTTGGGTGTTCCTAAGAATTTTGAGGTCTTGGGAACGATATGAAAGCAAAAAAACGAGCCACACCAACAAAGAAAAAACTTGTATGGGTTATTTTCTTTTATTTATTTATTATTATTATTTTTTCCTTCCCCGACGGTAGAAAAATTGATACTTTCATCAAGAATGATTTAATTCTACCATTACAATAATTATAAAAATAATAATTTCTTTTTTATTTTCACAAAAATGGAAAAACAATATTCAAGCACAGGATTAGGAACTCTGGTAGCGTCAGCTAGGACGCACAAAACTTCTTAATATCGATATTTCCTCGTTTCAGAAATATTTCAAAACACTAAATTAAGTAATATTTATATAAAAATCTTTATATTTTTTATATTGATAAAAATTTTCATATATAATAAACTATTTTTTTATTTAATTATATTTTTTATTTTTATATTATTTGTTTTATAAATAATAATTATATATTTGATTATTTTAGATTTTTATTAGAAAAGATGATTATTTTATTATGTTTACAAAATCATTAAAATTCATTTTAGTTTTTATTTTTACACATTTATCTACATTTTTATTTTTTATATTTTTATAAAATATCATTTTCTCATATCGTTTCGTATCCATTTTTTTTTCGCTTTCGTTTCCATTTTTGTGTAACCTATTTGTCACTTTCTTGGCAATTACTTTCTCAGCTCGCCATTGCAAGCCTCACGCTATTACTCCTGTCATCGGCAGCGGATTTTGCAGATCAAGAAAGGGAAAGAAGCCTAAAAAATCCATTTTTTTGGCTCTGTTTCTCTCTTCAGCGACGATGATCATGAACATAATTATAAAGCTCTACCAACATATTTCCAATTTTTAGATGAGCCTTGCTGATCGGTTTTAACTGCTCTACTAACATATTTCCAAATTTTAGGAGCTTGTTGTTTGAGTAAAAAAGGTGTGCTAGGGAAGCAAGATTTCTTGGCCTCCATTTGCTAAGTAGATAAAAACCTTGCACAAGCACTTTCTCATAATCGCTTGTACAGTAACATGCAAAAAAACCCTAAATCTAGATTAGTGGTTTTAACATCCTAATTCCAAATTTTCGTTTTCATCAGCTGCATCGTGCTGATTGTTCTTTCTTAGAAACAATGATTTATTTGTCACTGATTATCCTTAGTCTTCTCCTAACACATTTGGGCGTTTTACTGGCAAGGCGTGAAGGAATGAATTTTTTTCCCAAAATTCTACAACTTTGTATTTATATTTCTTCTTGCTACCGTGATATTCATCATCCCCATCATCCCGATCCGGGTTCTCTTTGAAAAGAGAAAGGAGATGATAAGGAAGATTGAGAATCAATAAAATGGTTTTTAAGAAAAAAAGGATGGAAATTAGTGAGATATTATTTGTAAAAATTCTTCAATTTAATCCATCAATATAATTAAAAGCCAAAATTTCTACTAATTTGAATATATAAAAACAATATAAAAGTTAAAACCCACTCTCAATTTTGTAGAATGAATATAATGATAAAAGAGAGGAAAGAAATAAGGATAATTTTATTAAATAAGCCTCGAAATAAGATTTTTATTATGTAACATTCATAAATATTATTTAAAACAAAACTTTATCCCAGAAATATCTTTGTTTCCAATTGTGGTTGTCACTGCTCTCCCAAAAACCATCATCTCTTGCTTGCCAGAAGCAATTCCCGCTCACGTCACAGTAATCAGCCTCGTATTGATTGAAAACATCAAAACTTTTGCCATTATTTTGCCATTTAAAATGACACCAAAATAGGGTAGTCTGTGCAAAATTCATCCTGAAATTCCACTTAAATTCTTCTCCTTTTCTGAGGTAATGCTCACCAAGATCATCGTCTTTGGATTGGCAACGAATGTATAACGGATGACTATTATCGCTTAATGCATTACTTACATGAACCCAATATTTTTTAAGAGGGGGTTTCTCTTCGAATGCACATGATTGGCTTGATTCTTTGGTGCAAATCATGCATAACACCACCCACAAAAAAAGTAACACGAGTTGAGATATCTTTCTCATATTTATGATACGAAATGGATGGTATTGGTCTTTTATCATTTGAGCCAAAGGAAGGGGCTTTATATAAAACAATTAGAACAAAAAGAAATGGAAATTTTGAAAATATTAATTGATTAAAAAAATCATATTTTTTAACCATTTTCAACTGCGAAAGGAAACGAGTTGGATCATTACAAATTTTGCCAAATTTGCTACAAAAACTTTGTGGATATTGAATTCATTATGGCAAAGTATTTGTGGAAACTTCTATAAAAATATTTGTAGATACTTTAAAATAATATTTAATAAAAATTTTCTATAAAAGTAATAAAAGATATATTGTAGAATAAATCTAAGACAAAATTTTGGGGATTATTAATATACCACTTATAGATTTCTTTTACTACGGACATTTCGTTACCATCAATGTCTAATTTTCCTAGGTTTTTTTTTTTTTTTTAACCATAATTGGGACCAAATTACCATTAAGGAGATATTTTTACCATTTATTATGGTAAATCAAAGTTTGATGCATCTACCGGGCTTTAGTTATTATAGATCGGCCATCATTGGAAGATTGAATAAGAGATCCAGACGTTGCACACCAAGTTAAAATACGAATCAATTTTCAAATGAGTTATAATCACATAAATCAATTTAGCATAAACGAAGATATTTAAATAGATGTATAGTAAAATTAGAAGATAATTAGAAATGAAAAAATTCATAATAAATTGAAACTTAGTTCAATTGTGGATAAAATGCAAGAGTGTTGTCTGAAATGGTTTAAGCATGTGCAAAGAAGACCTATAGACGCACTGGCTAGGAAAACCGAAAACTTAAATATAGGAGATTTAATAAAATATAGGGGTAGAGTACTAAAAACTTGGATGCAAGTTATTTATAAACATATGATAGTTAAAGGTTTAGACGAGAAGATGCCTTTGGATAAGAATGAGTGGCGTAAAAAAATCCGCACAAATTAAATTATTATATTTCAGATATATATCTATATTTTTACTTATTTATTTATTTTTATTTATTTATGTATTTATTTACTCATCTATCTTTGTATTTATTTATTTACTTTGATTATTTTTATATTTGTGTCTCAAATGATCAACCCCAAAGTATTGAATCTCTCAAATGATTGATCTCAAAGTATTGAGACTAAAGTTCAGTTTATTGTTATTGTTGTTGTATAATCATATAACCGATAATTACCTTTTTTCCTTTTCAAGATAAAAATTTTCATGTATATACAAATAGCAACAAAATATAAGCCTTTTGCTCATATTTGCCTTCTTTATTTGTTTTTCTTAGAAACTGTCATAAGAAAGGTTACGATCAAACTAATTATATGGACAATTTTAGAATAATTCATGAAGACTACAAGGGGTGACGGACCAGAGGTTTGCCTCTTGTATATATAGGTATATTTTAATGATAAGTTTTTAGGGCAACATTAAGGTTTTTTTTGTGTAACATTGATTTTTTTTTCTTCAGGATGATGCTATTTTGGATATATATGGGACTCAGGGACGATGAATTTGTTGAAAAATGCCCACAAAAGGTATTTTGATAACTCTACGTTATCTCATTAACCAACACCATTAACTCCCATAATGTCTCCTTAATTAACCCAAGGAATATCCCAACGGGAATGGGCTTTTGCTCTAGCTCTCCCATTGAGAGTTTGGAGGAATAGTGAACATGGCTAGGGTTTTGTGAAATGCACATATCTCTGGATAGAGAGAAAAAAATTAGAGGGATGAGAAATTTTTGCATAGAAAAATTTCTTCGATCATTGGAGGTCACTGGACTTGAGGATCGAGGAGTCATGGTATTGCGATGATAGTTCGATCCCGTGATCACTATCTCAACCGAACAATCCGTTCACGATTCGGTTGGATTTTGAAGATCGACCCCATTGAGATATTTATCTAAAAAATTTTGATTTATTTACTACGCTTCCGCATGTACATGTTGTGTTGATTAAGTGTTGATTAAATCTAACAGAATTAGAGGCTGATTTTTTTTTTTAAAAAAAAATTATTATTGTTTTACTTTCATATTTTGGAGAGCAATTTCTAAGACTAAAACAAGACAATGGAACAATTTTTTATGTTGCACTTTTCTTCGTTTTATTTATAAAAAAACAGGTTTGGTGGCAATCCATTTTAAATGCACACAAACAAAATAATAATGAATAAACTTCACTAAATGAAAAGACCTAACAATTATTTCTAAATCAATTTATAAAAATAAAATTAAAAAATATCAAAATTCTAAAATTATAAGAAAATACTAAATTAATCCTAATTGTTAATGGAAGTTATAATTAATATCTCTTTTAAAAAATTTATTTTACTTTTTAAAACTGAAACTAAAATTATAAAATTAAAGTCTTACTAAATAAATAGAAAGTATAAAATCTTAAATTGAAACATAATAAAATCTTAAATAGGCCACTATAGATGTTAAAAATGGATTAGTCAGAATATAACTCTAAATATTGGTGGTGGGAAAAAAAATACTATTACGTTCCTAATAAAACTAAAGATATGACACAATCATGGAGGGATTTTTATTTATTTATTTCTCAATCCAGATGGATTATTTCCCTAACTCAAATATTGTCACAAACTCTAGCTTGAGAATGAAATTGACTCCATTGGTAGAATAGTTAAAACAGATCAGCTAGGCAAAATGCCAAAGAGCTTCAGCTCAAATGGTACCTTCCCCCTCCCTCCATGTAATATGCATGAATGACCTCCATACATGGTCCATCGATAAATTTCCAATAATGTTCAAGTGGTTTTAAGAATGTTTGATGATAGCAACACCTACAAATACCTCTACCTGGTGTAGAGGATCTTGAAATCCGAACTCTTTAATTTCATGCAATCAACCGGATGAATTTGAGCATTTAAAAAATTTTTGCAATCGTGAAAATCATTTTGGTGCAATTACAGTCACCAGAGGTGAACAAAAATGCATGGATGGAGGTAATCGTTTTTATACCAATTTTTAAATTTTTGGCTTTCGCAATTTTTGACTCATTTTTGCACTTAGAAGCATAGTTTAAAATTGTTATGCATTCTAATATATGATATCAGAGCTAATTTTGCTTTTGTCTTCATATTTTTCAACAAATTTCAAATTTTTTTAAATCACCAAAATTTTCAAATTTTGGCTCAAATTGTTCACTTTCAAAGTATTTTGAAACCGAAAATTGATTGTACATGAACTTCTATACAATTTGTTATTTTCAGAATGAAGAATGAAGGTTTTTTGAAATTTTTCAGTTGGATCTGAGTTGGGACCCTCGGGGTCCATTCGGGCAAAGTAGACCCCGATTTGTGATGAAACTTAGCATTTTCATCCTGAATCAAAGTGCTATGTTTCAACTTAATTGAAACACCGTGTTTTCCCTCTTATGAAACACAGCATTTTTGTCTCCTCTAAAATACAACATTGTGACTTCCAAAAACACTGGGTTTTGGAAATTCAAAAATTTTTTTAAAATTCAAAATAAATTTCTTAATTTATGTATAAGGCCTTTACATAAATTTAGTGTTTTCTAAACGCATAAAATATCTTTTGGTATGAAAAATATTTATTGTATGCATAAATTAATTTTAATGTAATATTTGTACATAAGGACATGTACAAAAGTACAAAATTGTATATACATATCAAAATGCAGAAGGAATAACTGTAATATTTTGCATAAATTTTAAAATATCCAAGTGATTAATATAATTTCTTAGTAATTACTATATAACCACAACAACCACAATTTTGATTTAAATTGTATATTAGGTGGATTTTGATCACATTAAAGAAATATTTATTATAATTTTATTTTTACGTAATGAATATTATTCCATAAGAATTTTTGTGGTATGAAAATAATTAATCGGGATAAGATGTTAAGATAGCAATTTCTATATTGTTAGTCTACTTGATTTATCCCACAAGCAATATCTATGTCAATAGATATATTCATTATATGTTTGCATCGGTAAATATAAATAAAGACCTCAATATGGTTAGTAAGCATATTTTGTTTCATTTTGCAGTGATACAAACTTTTGATATCAAATCTGATTTTTAAGAATTGAATGGGGAGAAGAGAATAGACTTCTCGATTTAGGCTGTCTTAACATTAACTATGTTATAAGGAAAGACAAGCCACCTGCGTTAACTAATATCAGTTTTGTAGCTAATAAGATTCTTTATGAATAGTGGAAGCGATGTAATCGCCTAACTACCATATTTATAAAAAGGAAGATTTCAACTAGTATTCATGGCTCAATCGACCGTCATACAAATATTCGTACTCTTCTTAAAACTATAGATGAGCAATATCAAACATTGGAGAAGTTTTTGGCCAACACACTCATAATGCAGTTCTCATCCTTGAGGCATGCTCATTACTATCCACGGTGTGCATGAACATATCATGCAGATGTGAGATATTGTGGCTTAACTAAGAACCTAGAGGTTGAGATGTCTAGATCTTTCCTTATGCACTTCATATTGAATACCCTCCTGCAACCATATAGTCCCTTTAAGATCTCCTATAATACACATAAAAAGAAACGATCCATTAATAAATTGATAATCATGTGTATATAGGAGGAGGAGAGGTTGCTTATGGAAACAAAGGAAGGACCTAGTAGTGCACATTTGGTGGATCAAGGAAAGAAGAAAGGTAAGTCAAAGCTGATGAGGGGCAAAGAACCTAGCACTAAATCAAGAAAAAAATTTAAGTATTTTTTTCTGTAAAAAGAAAAGACACATAAAAAAAAAGATTGTATCAAGTATCAACGATGGCTTGAATCAAGAGGTATGAAAATCTCACTTGTCATGAGTTTTGTGTGATTGAGATTTCTCATTACACATGATAGATTGATTCTGATTATGTAATTCACATTATGTAATTAACGGCTATCACTACTAGAAAATGGACTTTCAGCGATGGAAAAATCCCTTGCTAAAAATTCATTTTCTGTTGTTGAAGGGTTTCAGTGACGAATTTTTTCCGTCACTAGTTGATAATGATCCCGCTAAATATGATCGACGGATTTTTTTCAGTTACTGATATTAGTGACGAGAAAAAATCTTTCACTAAAAAAAATAATCAGCAACGGACTGGGCCCGTCCCTGATTTTAGACTCCTAAAAAATATTGCTTTAGGCAACCCGCACCGGCCCAACCCGTCAACTCACATACCTGCTTCCTTTAATTTGTGAAAAAACTCCTCCAGCAACCTTCGAACCGGGCAAAAGAGAGATACCATGAGCAACCCAACCACCAAGCCAAGCTTCATCTTTAATCATATTTATTAATAATAATAAAATAAAATAAAATATAATTTTTATATAATAATAAAATAATATATAATAATAAAATAATATATAATAATAAAATAATATAAAATAATAAAATAATATAAAATAATAAAATAATATAAAATAATAATTTATTATAAAATAATAAAATAATTTTATTTTAGTTAAAAATAAAAAAATAAAAAAATAAAAAAATAAAAAAATAAAATAATATCATCCTTCTACAAAATAAAATCAAAATAATTATATTAAATAAAATTAAAAAATTAAAAAAATTAAAAAAAATCCATCGCTAATATGTCTCTAATTTTTCCGTTGGTAATCCGTCGCTAATTTTTCTGTCGGTAGTTGGTCATTAATTTTTTCTGTCGGTAATAGGTTTTCAAAAAATTTAAAAAAATTGAAATTTAAACAAATTTAAAATTTTAAAAAATTTAAAAAATCCGTCGCAATTCCGTCTGTAAAATTTCCGTCGGTAATCTATCGCTAAAATCCAGTCAGTAAAATTTTTATCGATAATCCGTCGCTATTACAGACAGTAAAAATTCCGTCGGTGATTTTCTGTCGTTGAAAGTCTATTTTCTAAGAGTGTATATGATTTTTAAACTTCTAAATATAATAAATTGATTCAGTAATTATAACTCATTTGAAAATTGATTCATATTTTAGCTTTTACATTGAGTTTGTCAGGATCCCTTATTCATTCTTCCAGCGACTTATGTTATTCCGATGATCTATTATAACTAAAGCCTAATAGATGCATGGAACTTTGATTTACCATAATAAATGGTAAAAGTATCTCTTTAATGGTAATTTGACCCCCAATTATGGTTTTTTATTTAAAAAAAAAAAGAGCCTGTAAGATTAGGCTTCGATGGTAACACATCGGTCAATGGGAGTATGAGCCCGTTTATGGTAAAAGAAACCTAGGTGGTAATTTCCTTACTCCAAAATTTTGTCTTAAATATTATTCTACAATATCTTCTATTATTTTTTATAGAAACTTTGTCTTAAATATTATTTTACGTATCCACAAATATTTTTATGGAAGTTTGTGCAAATATTTTGCCATACATTGTATATTAAGATAGCTACAAAGTGCTTGCAATAAATTTGGCAACATTTGTATTGATCCATCTCTTTTCCTTCCACAGTTGAAAATGATATTTAAAAAGGCTAAAAAAATATATAATTTTAAACAATTAAAATTTTCAAAATTTCCATATCTTTTGGTTCTAATTTCTTTATATAAAGCCCCGACCTTTGGCTCAGATGATAAAAGATCAATACCATTCATTTTGCAGCATAAATATGAGAAAGATATTTCAACTGGTTTTACATATTTCGTGGGTGGTGTTATGCATGATTTCCACCAAAGAATCAAACCAATCATGTGCATTCGAAGAGAAAGCCCCTCTTAAAAAATATTGGGTTCATGTAAGTAATGCATTGAGCGATAATATTCATCCGTTATACATTCGTTGCCAATCCAAAGATGATGATCTTGGTGAGCATTACCTCAGAAAAGGAGAAGAATTTCAGTGGCATTTCAGGATGAATTTTATACAGACTACCTTATTTTGGTGTCATTTTAAATGGCAAAATAATGACAAAAGAAAAGATGTTTTCAATCAAAGTGAAGAGGACTTATGTGAAAAGAGCGGGAATTGCTTCTGGCAAGCAAGAGATGATGGTTTTTGGGAGAGCAATGACAACCAGAATTGGACACAAAGAGACGGATGGGATTAGTGTTTTATTTTAAACAATATTTATGAATGTTACATAATAAAAATCCTATTTGGAGACTTATTTAATAAAATCATCCTTATTTCTTCCCTTTCTTTATCACCATGTTCATTCTACAATATTGAGAGTGGATTTATTTTATATTGTTTTTTATATATTCAAATTTGTAGAAATTAGTAGAATTTTTACAAATAATATCTAACTAATTTCCATCCCTTTTTCTGGAAAACCATTTTATTGATTCTCAATCTTCTAATCAATAATCGTCCTGAAAAGATGAATATATCTCGGCAGGAAATATAAATACAAAAGCTTTCTATTAGGCAGTAATGGAAGAGGCACGGCTTGCTCAAGCCAATCTCCCCCTCAATTCACCTTAGAATTCTTTAGTTTGTTGGTAGGATACACATTCAGTTTATATTCCCAGCTTTCTACTCTTAGGGCACCTGTTCATGTTCATTGCTGCTCGAACAAAAAACTTTGCTGTCTTTCTCAAATTGAGTATCCTTTTCTGGATGACGCTTGGCTTGGTGATACCATGCATGGTATATCTTCTTCGTTTGCTGCCTGCATCTCCAAATTCCATATCCTCCGGGAAATTAAATCTATGTTACATATTAGGAGGCCCAGTAGTGCCGTCTCTTCCTTGGTACATTTGTGGGATGTGTCAGAACAATGTCAAGTCTACAAATCACTTGCATACTGGGAGCCTTGGGTGTTCCTAAGAATTTTGAGGTCTTGGGAACGATATGAAAGCAAAAAAAGGAGCCACACCAACAAAGAAAAAACTTGTATGGGTTATTTTCTTTTATTTATTTATTATTATTATTTTTTCCTTCCCCGACGGTAGAAAAATTGATACTTTCATCAAGAATGATTTAATTCTACCATTACAATAATTATAAAAATAATAATTTCTTTTTTATTTTCACAAAAATGGAAAAACAATATTCAAGCACAGGATTAGGAACTCTGGTAGCGTCAGCTAGGACGCACAAAACTTCTTAATATCGATATTTCCTCGTTTCAGAAATATTTCAAAACACTAAATTAAGTAATATTTATATAAAAATCTTTATATTTTTTATATTGATAAAAATTTTCATATATAATAAACTATTTTTTTATTTAATTATATTTTTTATTTTTATATTATTTGTTTTATAAATAATAATTATATATTTGATTATTTTAGATTTTTATTAGAAAAGATGATTATTTTATTATGTTTACAAAATCATTAAAATTCATTAAAATTCATTTTAGTTTTTATTTTTACACATTTATCTACATTTTTATTTTTTATATTTTTATAAAATATCATTTTCTCATATCGTTTCGTATCCATTTTTTTTTCGCTTTCGTTTCCATTTTTGTGTAACCTATTTGTCACTTTCTTGGCAATTACTTTCTCAGCTCGCCATTGCAAGCCTCACGCTATTACTCCTGTCATCGGCAGCGGATTTTGCAGATCAAGAAAGGGAAAGAAGCCTAAAAAATCCATTTTTTTGGCTCTGTTTCTCTCTTCAGCGACGATGATCATGAACATAATTATAAAGCTCTACCAACATATTTCCAATTTTTAGATGAGCCTTGCTGATCGGTTTTAACTGCTCTACTAACATATTTCCAAATTTTAGGAGCTTGTTGTTTGAGTAAAAAAGGTGTGCTAGGGAAGCAAGATTTCTTGGCCTCCATTTGCTAAGTAGATAAAAACCTTGCACAAGCACTTTCTCATAATCGCTTGTACAGTAACATGCAAAAAAACCCTAAATCTAGATTAGTGGTTTTAACATCCTAATTCCAAATTTTCGTTTTCATCAGCTGCATCGTGCTGATTGTTCTTTCTTAGAAACAATGATTTATTTGTCACTGATTATCCTTAGTCTTCTCCTAACACATTTGGGCGTTTTACTGGCAAGGCGTGAAGGAATGAATTTTTTTCCCAAAATTCTACAACTTTGTATTTATATTTCTTCTTGCTACCGTGATATTCATCATCCCCATCATCCCGATCCGGGTTCTCTTTGAAAAGAGAAAGGAGATGATAAGGAAGATTGAGAATCAATAAAATGGTTTTTAAGAAAAAAAGGATGGAAATTAGTGAGATATTATTTGTAAAAATTCTTCAATTTAATCCATCAATATAATTAAAAGCCAAAATTTCTACTAATTTGAATATATAAAAACAATATAAAAGTTAAAACCCACTCTCAATTTTGTAGAATGAATATAATGATAAAAGAGAGGAAAGAAATAAGGATAATTTTATTAAATAAGCCTCGAAATAAGATTTTTATTATGTAACATTCATAAATATTATTTAAAACAAAACTTTATCCCAGAAATATCTTTGTTTCCAATTGTGGTTGTCACTGCTCTCCCAAAAACCATCATCTCTTGCTTGCCAGAAGCAATTCCCGCTCACGTCACAGTAATCAGCCTCGTATTGATTGAAAACATCAAAACTTTTGCCATTATTTTGCCATTTAAAATGACACCAAAATAGGGTAGTCTGTGCAAAATTCATCCTGAAATTCCACTTAAATTCTTCTCCTTTTCTGAGGTAATGCTCACCAAGATCATCGTCTTTGGATTGGCAACGAATGTATAACGGATGACTATTATCGCTTAATGCATTACTTACATGAACCCAATATTTTTTAAGAGGGGGTTTCTCTTCGAATGCACATGATTGGCTTGATTCTTTGGTGCAAATCATGCATAACACCACCCACAAAAAGAGTAACACGAGTTGAGATATCTTTCTCATATTTATGATACGAAATAGATGGTATTGGTCTTTTATCATTTGAGCCAAAGGAAGGGGCTTTATATAAAACAATTAGAACAAAAAGAAATGGAAATTTTGAAAATATTAATTGATTAAAAAAAATCATATTTTTTAACCATTTTCAACTGCGAAAGGAAACGAGATGGATCATTACAAATTTGGCCAAATTTGCTACAAAAACTTTGTGGATATTGAATTCATTATGGCAAAGTATTTGTGGAAACTTCTATAAGAATATTTGTAGATACTTTAAAATAATATTTAATAAAAAATTTCTATAAAAGTAAAAAAAGATATATTGTAGAATAAATCTAAGACAAAATTTTGGGGATTATTAATATACCACTTATAGATTTCTTTTACTACGGACATTTCGTTACCATCAATGTCCAATTTTCATAGCTTCTTTATATATATATATATATATACCATAATTGGGGCCAAATTACCATTAAGGAGATATTATTACCATTTATTGTGGTAAATCAACGTTTGATGCATCTACTGGGCTTTAGTTATTATAGATCGGCCATCATTGGAAGATTGAATAAGAGATCCAGACGTTGCAGACCAAGTTAAAATATGAATCAATTTTCAAATGAGTTATAATTACATAAATCAATTTATTATAATTATAAGTTGTGGAATCATATAGCCGATAATTGCTTCTTCCCTTTTCAAGATTAAAATTTTCATATATATACAAGTAGAAACAAAATATAAGCCTTTTGCTCATGCTTGCCTTCTTTATTTGTTTTTCTTAGAAATTGTCATAAGAAAGGTTACGATCAAACTAGTTATACGGACAAATTTAGAATAATTCATGAAGACTATAATTAAGGAATGACGGACCAGAGGTATGCGTCTTGTATATGTATATTTTAATGATAATTTTTTAGTGCAACATTAAGCCTTCTTTTTTTTGTGTAACATTGATTTTTTTTTTCTTTTTAATTTCAGGATGATGCTATTTTGGATATATATGGGACTCAAGAATGATGAATTAGAGGCTGATTTTGTTTTTTTTTTTTTTAAATTATTATGGTTTTATTTTCTTTTTTTTGGAGAGCAATTTCTAAGACTAAAACGAAGACAATGGAACAATTTTTTATGCTGCCCTTTTCTTCGTTTTATTTATAAAAAAAGGCTTGTTGGCAATCCATTATAAATGCAAATAAACAAAATAATAATGAATAAACTTCACTAAATGAAAAGACCTAACAATTATTTCTAAATCAATTTATAAAAATAAAATTAGAAAATATCAAAATTCTATAATTATAAGAAAATTCTAAATTAATACTAATTGTTAATAGAAGTTATAATTAATATCTCTTTTAAAAAATTTATTTTACTTTTTAAAATTGAAACTAAAATTATAAAATTAATGTCTTACTAAATAAATAAAAAGAATAAAATCTTAAATTGAAACATAATAAAATCTTAAATAGGACACAGTAGATGTTAAAAACGGATTAGTAAGAGTATGATTCCGAATATCAGTTGTGGAAAAAAAATCACTATTACATTCTACACGATCATGGAGGGATTTTTTTTTTCTCAATCGAGATGGATTATTTCCCTAACCCAAAATTGTTGCAAACTCTAGTTGGAGAATGAAATTGACTCCATCGGTAGAAAAGTTAAAACAGATTAGCTAGGCAATTCGAGGTAATATGTGAGAAACGGTTGAACGTGGGTGCAAAAAAAGGAAAGATTCTTGAACATGAGTTGGTGGTCCTCTCAACCTCCTACCTCCATTGCCATGCATGGATGACCTCCCTAAATGGCCCATCGATAATTTTCCGATAATGTTCAAGAGGTTTTAAGAATGTTTGATGATAGCAACACCTATAAATACCTCTACCTAGTGCAGAGGATCTTGAAATCTGAATTATGTAATTTCACACAATCAACTAAGTGAATTTGAGTGAATTATAGTCACCAGAAGTGAATAAAAATGCATGGAGGGAGGTAATCGATTTTATACTAATTTTTAAATTTATGGGTTCCACAATTTTTGACTCATTTTTGTACTTAAAAGCATAGTTTAATATTGTTATGCATTCCAATACGTGATATTAGAGCTAATTTTGCCTTTGTTTTTGTATTTTCAACGAATTTTTAATTTTTTTTCAGTCACCAAATTTTTCAAAATTTGGCTCAAATTGCTCACTTTCAAAACATTTTGAGACCGAAAATGGATTGGGCATGAACTTTTGTACAATCCGATATTTTCAGAATGAAAAAAGGAGGTTTTTGGAAGTTTCTTAGTGGTTTTCTGGCATCTAGACCCGCTAGATCTGAGTTGGGATCCTCGGGGTCCATTCAGGTGAAGTAAACCCAGATTCACGATGAAACTTAGCATTTTCATCTTGAATCAAAGTGTTATTTTTGGCTTAATTGAAACACAACGTTTTCCCTCTTTTGAAACATAGCATTTTTGTCTCTTCTAAAATGCAACATTTTGACTCTTCAAAAAACACTGCGTTTTGGAAATTCAAAAAAATTAAAAAAGTTTTGAAAAATTCAAAATAAATTTTAATTTATGTATAAGGCCCTTACATAAATTTAGTGTTTTCTAAACACGTAAAATATTTTTTGGTATGAAAAATATTTATACTATGCATAAATTAATTTTGAAGTAATATTTGTATATATGGATATGTACAAAAGCACAAAATTGTATATACATATCTAAATGCGTAAGGAATAATTGTATATTATTCTCATTAATTACTATATAACCACAACAGCCATAATTTTGATTTAAATTGTATATTAGGTGGATTTTGATCACATCAGAAAGAAATATTTATTGTAATTTTTATTTTTATGTAATGAATAATATTCCACATGAATTTTTGTTATATGAAAATAATTAATTAGGATAAAATGTCAAGATAGCAATTTATATATTGTTAGTCTACCTGATTTATCCCACATGCAATATCTATGTCAGTAGATATATTCATTTTATGTTAGCATTGGTAAACATAAATAAAGACCTCATGTATGGTTAGTCAGTACAAGAAAACAAAACATTAGCGACAAATTATTACCGATGAAAAAAAATCAATCATAAATAGCGACGAATTAACGTCAGACAGAATACCGAGAGATTAGGAACAGATTAGTAATGGAAATTAGCTACGGAAATATTTCCATCGCTAATCCTTTGTTATAGTAGTCTAGAGTAAAAAAAAAATCTGTAAATCTATCGGTGACGGAATTTTTAGCGACAGAAAACATCCGTCGCTAATCCGTCGGTGTAATGGTGAAGGGTAAAAAGAAAAAAAAACAAAATATGTACAACTATCAGAGACGGATTAGCAACGAAAATTTTAGCGATAGATTACCGATGGAAATTTTAGCAACAGATTAGCGACGGATATTTTTCTTTTTTTAATTTCAATTTTAATTTTTTTCTTTTTTATTTAATAATTCTTTTTCTTTTTCTTTTTCTTTTTATTTTATTTTGTAGAAGAATAATATTATTTTATTTTCTAAATTTTTTATTATTTTATTTTAAGCTAACATTTTATTATTTTATTATTTTATAATAAATTATCAGTTTATATTATTTTGTTATTATTAAAAAAAATGTGAGATAAAGATAACAAATAAAAAGAAAAAAAGTATATGATTAGATATCTTATTGTGGTCCCGTGGTTGTGGGCGGAGCTGCTATGCAGGTGTGGGTGGGGCTGCTGCGCAGGTGTGGGCGATGCGTTTGAGGGTGGGTGCGATCTAGTGGGAGCGCGTGCATGCGCTTGAGGGCTCCAAGAATTAGCGACGGATTTTTTTTGTTATTAATCCGTCGTTGATATTTAATGACGGATGATATTCTGTCATTAATTTTTCTCGGGGTTGTTTTTAGTAACGAATTTAGCGATAGAAAAAATCTGTTGTCAATACTCTTTGGCGACAGAATATTTACTATCAACAACTGATATCTTGTTTTTTAGTAATGAGTATGCATTTTTCCTTTCTTTTTTGCACGGATACAAATCTTTGATATCAAATCTGATTTTTAATAATTGAATGGGGAGAACGATGAAGAATGGAAAAGGAATTTACTTCTCAATTTAGGTTGTCTTGACATTAACTATACTATAAGGAAAGATGAGCCACATGCGGTAACTGAAACCAACTCTACAGCTAATAAGATTCTTTATCAACAGTAGGAGTGATCTAATCGTCTAATTACCATATTTATAAAGAGGAAGATTTCAACTAGCATCTATGGCTTAGTCAAACATCAAACCAATGTCCGTGCTTTTATTAATGCTATAGATGAGCAATATCTAATATTGGAAAAGTTTTTTGCCAATGTAGTTCTCATCCTTGAGGCATGCTCACTACTATCCACGGTGTGCATGACCACATCATGCGGATGTAGGATATTGTGGCTCAACTAAAAAATCTGGAGGTTGAGATGTCTGGATCTTTCCTTAGACACTTCATACTTTAATACTCCATGCTATATACCCTCCCGCAGTCATACAGTCTCTTTAAGGTCTCCTATAACATACATAAGAAGAAATGGTCCATTAATAAATTGATAATCATGTGTATAAAAAAGGAAGGCAGGTTGTGTATGAAAACGAAGGAGAGGCCTGGTAGTACACATTTGGTGGATTAAGGAAAGAAGAAAGGTAAGTCAAAGGTGGAGAGGAAGGGCAAAGGACCTACCACTGAATCGAGAAAGAATTCAAGTAATTTTTCTATAAAAAGAAATGATACATAAAAAAGGGTTGTATCAAGTATCAACGATGGCTTGAATCTAGAGGTATGGAAATCTCACTTGTCTAATATGAGTTTTGTATGATTGAGATTTCTCATTACATATGGTAGATTTATTCTGATTATACAATTCACCTTATGAATATGATATAGGGCTAGCAAAATCTAAGGAAACTAGTAGATCGTGAACAGTTCATCTATTCAGGCAATAAGATGAGCTCATGAGTAATGGCCATTCGAAATTGTGAGCTTACATTAAGCAACGAACATGCATTCTTATTAGAAAGAGTCTTTTATATGCCTAAGTTCTCTAAAATATTATTTTATATTTTAAAACTTGTGCAATGCAATTACTCTTTGTAATTAAGTAATAAATGACTTTATTTTTAAATATGAATGTCATTGGTACTTGTCCATTAGTAGACCATACTCAATAGTGGGAGTTGTCTTGCTTACCACATGTTTGTCATGTTATTGGATTTTAAAAAGGATAGCAAGTAACCAATGTGGATTGGCTCAACTAAATGTGGGGTTGAGTACTTTTAAGCATGACCAATATTTGACTCCCGCTGAGAATATCGAACCCTCATGTGTATGGAACGATCCCCGTTGGGAGACCCGTCCTCCGAAAGGAGCCACTGCAGTAGTCATTCTGGATTAGTCAGGGCGAAACCCCGGATATCGGGCGGTGTTCAAGACATGGTACAAAAAAAAAAAGGATAGCAAGTAGGATTCGGGCAATTGGTAAAAACAATTTTTAGTTTCATCATTCTATGTACATTAGTGCTCTTATCTTCATCTCTCCATTATTTTCTCTTTTAGGAGATCCTGTGATACCATAAATTTATTTCCCATACAATCACGTTCATCATCCACCATACCTTCAAATTTGGACCGTTGGATGATTTTTTTTTTATCGGTTACTAGTCACCGCTTGTGTAGGTAAGAAAAAAAAGGGACCATAACAAAATCATTGTTCCTGCCCTCAACAACACAATTCCCTTTTCATTCATTTTTTTTTCATCATCTTTCGGTCGCCGTCATCACCCTCTTGTCCCGTTCGAACACAACATTACTTCCTTAATCGTCGTCAACTGCAGTTCCATCTTCGGAAATTGCTTCCATCACCATTTTCTAATCACGAGTTTTCAGTTGCCATCAATCACTGTTCGCTACTTCAATTTCATTGCAAGTCACCTGTATCCGATCGTCTTAGCTTCTATCTTTGTCGAATGAAAGCATCATTATGATCCCGATTGCATTTTTTTTCATTTCTATTGCTCCCCAGTCAAAACATAATCATCTTTGTCGAACTGAGAAGCCAATCGATGTTTCCGACATCGGATTTAACCACTGTTTTGCGCTTTTTGTTTCAATTTCTGATTTGATCATTCAATGTAGGCATCGTTTGAATTTTATGTTTCTATTTTTCTAGCGACCGATTTCATAATTTAAGGTACAATTCTAGGATTTTATTCTGTATTAATTTAAGATTTTATCCTTTTTATTTACTTAATAAGACTTTATTTTTATAATTTTAGTTTCAATTTAAAATTAAAATAAATTTTTTAACAGAAATATCAATTTTAACTTCCATTAACAATTCAGATTAATTTAGTATTTTCTTATAATTTTAGAATTTTGATAGCTTTTAATTTTATTTTTATAAAGTGATTTATAAATAATTGTTACGTCTTTTCATTATCCATTAATATTTTGTTTATTTGCCTTTATAATAGATTGCCAACAAACCTGTTTTTTATAAATTAAACGAGAACAAAATTGCAACTTAAAAAACTGTTCCATTATCCTGTTTTTTGTCTTAGAAATTGCTCTCCAAAAAATGAAAATAAAACCATAACAAATAAAAAAAATCATCATTCCTAAATCCCATATATCTCCAAACTACCGTCATCCTGAAATTAAAAAATAAATAAATAAATCATTGTTGCACAAAAAAATGATCATCAAAATACACAGATACAACAGGCAAACATCTAATTCGTCATTCCTTATAGTCTTCATGAATTATTCTGAAATTTTCCGTATAGCAAGTTCGATCATAACCTTTCTTATGACAATTTCTAAGAAGAATAAATAAAGAAAGCAAATATAAGGTTTGTCTCTTTTTTTTGTTATATGAGATTTAAATTCTAGATTATCATTACAATAAAATATGGTATCAGTGATGAAAAAAAATCCGTTGGCAATAGCGACAGATTAATGTTAGTAAAAATTATCGAGAAACTAGTGACGGAAATATTTTCATTAGTAATCTATTGGTGTAATAGTCTAAGGCAAAAAAAAATTATGTAAACCTATTAGCGACGGAAAATTTTTGTCGCTAATCCGTCGCTGATACTTATTGTCTACTATCAGTGACGAGTTAACGACAGAAAAATTTTGTCGTTGATGTGGTTTAAGAAAAAAAATTTTATATAAACCTATAAGCGGATTAGCCACGAAATTTTTAGCGACGGATTTTTATTTTTATTTTTTTTCATTTATTTTTATTTTATTATTTTATTATTTTATTATCTTATTATTTTATAATTCTTTTTCTTTTTTCTTTTATTTATTTTATTGTATAAATCAAGAAAAATAATTTGTTATTCTATTTTTATTAATCAAAATTTTGTTTTTGGCTCAAAAATATTTTATTTCTTTATTTGGCATCAATTTAATCAAAGTCGAATTTAAACAGATAGAAAAGTTCAATTAGAATATTCGATAAAAAAAATTACTCCAAGATAAAGAAAAAATGAATTGAGATGAGAGTAAGATAAGAAAAAAAATGTGAGAGTGAGATAAATATTAAAAAAATGAGAGTGAGATATTAAAAAAAATACTTCACAAAAGGCATTGTGGTACAGTGATTGTGACAACTGAAAAATTACCATGATGTTTAAGTTCGAATCCGGGTGAAGGCAATTTTCTCAAAAAAAAAAAAAAAAGATGGCAAGCTGGCGATGGCATGTGCACGCGCAGGTAGGTGCCAAGGATTTCTGTCACTGATAGTTTTACATATTATTTGTTATCAGCGACGGATTAGCGATAAATTTTTTAGCAACAGAAAATTTTGTCGCTAATCCGTCACTAATACTTTTGCATATTATCTTCTATCAACGATAGATTAATAACAGATTTTTTAGCGATCGAAAATTTTCGTCGCTGATAGTTTAGCAACGGATGGTATTTCATCAATAATATTTAGCGATGAGATTTTCAGCAACGGATTTACCGATAGAATTTTTTGTTGATAATACTCTTTAGCGACGAAATCTTTACTATCAGTGACGAATATTTCTGTCCCTGATACCTTGTTTTCTAACAGTGTATGGGATTGAGGAATAGAGGTTATGACCACTAGAAAACTCAAACCTCTATCTCAAAGAGATAGTCTAGTGATCACAATCTCTCTTACCCAACCTCTTGATTCGGAGTTCAAATCTCGTATAGCAAAAAAAAAACAGAAAGAGAGAGGAGAACCTCTAGTCCATCATTCCTTATAGTCTTCATGAATTATTATGAAATTGTCCGTATAGCAAGTTTGATTGTGACCTTTCTTATGACAATTTCTAAGAAGGATAAATAAAGAAGGCAAATGAGCAAAGGGCTTGTATTTCGTTGCTATTTGTATATACATGAAAATTTTATTCTTTAAAAGGGAAGAGGCAATTAACGACTATCACTACTAGAAAATGGACTTTCAACGATGGAAAAATCTATCGCTGAAAGTCCATTTTCTGTCGTTGAAGTGTTTTGGTGATAAATTTTTTTCGTCGCTAAATCTGTTGTTGATAGTGACCCCGCTAAATATGATCGACGGATTTTTTTCTATTACTGACATTTTCTGTCTCTTGATTCGGAGTTCAAATCTCGTATAGCAAAAAAAAAACAGAAAGAGAGAGGAGAACCTCTAGTCCATCATTCCTTATAGTCTTCATGAATTATTATGAAATTGTCCGTATAGCAAGTTTGATTGTGACCTTTCTTATGACAATTTCTAAGAAGGATAAATAAAGAAGGCAAATGAGCAAAGGGCTTGTATTTCGTTGCTATTTGTATATACATGAAAATTTTATTCTTTAAAAGGGAAGAGGCAATTAACGACTATCACTACTAGAAAATGGACTTTCAACGATGGAAAAATCTATCGCTGAAAGTCCATTTTCTGTCGTTGAAGTGTTTTGGTGATAAATTTTTTTCGTCGCTAAATCTGTTGTTGATAGTGACCCCGCTAAATATGATCGACGGATTTTTTTCTATTACTGATATTAGTGACGAGAAAAAATCCTTCGCTAAAAAAAAAATCAGCGACAAATTGGGCCCGTCGCTGATTTTAGACTCCTAAAAAAAAAATGCTCCAGGCAGCCCCCACCAACCCATCAGCCCGCCTACCTGCTTCCTTTCATTTGTGGAAAAACGCCTCCAGCAACCTTCGAACCGGGCAGAAGAGAGATTCCATGAGCAACCCAACCACCAAGCCAAGCTTCATCTTTAATCATATTTATTAATAATAATAAAATAATATAAAATATAATTTTTATATAATAATAAAATAATAAAATAATTCTATTTTAGCTTAAAATAAAAAAATAAAAAATTTAAAAAATAAAATAATATTATCCTTCTACAAAATAAAATAAAAATAATTATATTAAATAAAATTTAAAAAATTTAAAAAATTTAAAAAAATTTAAAAAAATTTAAAAAAATTTAAAAAAATTTAAAAAAATTAAAAAAATTAAAAAAATTAAAAAAATTAAAAATTAAAAAAAAATCCATCACTAATTTTTTAGTAGGTAATCCATCGCTAATTTTTCCGTTAGTAGTTCGTCGTTAATTTTTTCTATCGGTAATCCGTCGGTAATAGGTTTACAAAAATTAAAAAAATTGAAATTTAAACAAATTTAAAAATTTTTTAAAATTTAAAAAATCAGTCGCAATTCCGTCGATAATCCGTTGCTAAAATCCCGTCGGTAAAATTTTCATCGATAATCCGTCGCTACTACAGACCGAAAAAAATCTGTCGGTGATTTTCTGTCGTTGAAAGTCCATTTTCTAGTAGTGTATATGATTTCTAAATTTCTAAATATAATAAATTGATTCAGTAATTATAACTCAATTGAAAATTGATTCATATTTTAACTTTTACATTGAGTCTGTCAGGATCTCTTATTCATTCTTCCTGCGACTTATGTTATCCGGATGATCTATAATAACTAAAGCCTAATAGATGCATGGAACTTTGATTTACCATAATAAATGGTAAAAGTATCTCTTTAATGGTAATTTGACCCCCAATTATGGTTTTTTATTTAAAAAAAAAAAGGGTCTGTAAGATTAGGCATCGATGGTAATACATCGGTCAATGGGAGTATGAGCCCATTTATGGTAAAAGAAACCTAGGTGGTAATTTCCTTACTCCAAAATTTTGTCTTAAATATTATTCAACAATATCTTCTATTATTTTTTATAGAAACTTTGTCTTAAATATTATTTTACGTATCCACAAATATTTTTATGGAAGTTTGTGCAAATATTTTGCCATACATTGTATATTAAGATAGCTACAAAGTGCTTGCAATAAATTTGGCAACATTTGTATTGATCCATCTCTTTTCCTTCCACAGTTGAAAATGATATTTAAAAAGGTTAAAAAATATATATAATTTTAAATAATTAAAATTTTCAAAATTTCCATATCTTTTGGTTCTAATTTCTTTATATAAAGCCCCGACCTTTGGCTCAGATGATAAAAGATCAATACCATTCATTTTGCAGCATAAATATGAGAAAGATATTTCAACTGGTTTTACATATTTCGTGGGTGGTGTTATGCATGATTTCCACCAAAGAATCAAACCAATCATGTGCATTCGAAGAGAAAGCCCCTCTTAAAAAATATTGGGTTCATGTAAGTAATGCATTGAGCGATAATATTCATCCGTTATACATTCGTTGCCAATCCAAAGATGATGATCTTGGTGAGCATTACCTCAGAAAAGGAGAAGAATTTCAGTGGCATTTCAGGATGAATTTTATACAGACTACCTTATTTTGGTGTCATTTTAAATGGCAAAATAATGACAAAAGAAAAGAGGTTTTCAATCAAAGTGAAGAGGACTTATGTGAAAAGAGCGGGAATTGCTTCTGGCAAGCAAGAGATGATGGTTTTTGGGAGAGCAATGACAACCAGAATTGGACACAAAGAGACGGATGGGATTAGTGTTTTATTTTAAACAATATTTATGAATGTTACATAATAAAAATCCTATTTGGAGACTTATTTAATAAAATCATCCTTATTTCTTCCCTTTCTTTATCACCATGTTCATTCTACAATATTGAGAGTGGATTTATTTCATATTGTTTTTTATATATTCAAATTTGTAGAAATTAGTACAAATTAGTAGAAATAATACCCAACTAATTTCCATCCAAAACCATCTTATTAATTCTAAATCTTCTATATTAAAAATCTTCCTTATCATTTTCTCTGTCTTTGGAAGATGAATATCACCGTCGCAACAAGCAATATAAATTCAAATCTTTCTCTGAGGCAGTAATGGAAGAGGCACTGAGGCAAATCTCGCCCTCAATACATTGTTAGTAGGATACACATTTCGTTTAGGGCACTTGTTCGTGTTCATTGCTGCTTGAACATAAAACTTTCTTCTCTTTTCTCAAATTTAAAGTAGGAAGTCGATGAGTATCCACTCCTGGAAGATGCTTGACTTGGGGATATCGCTTCAAAATTTTCATGTCTTTCCTCCCTGAAATTAAGTATCTTGGAATTTTGCTTCTTTAAATCTGTTTTACATATTAGGAGCCTTGGCAGTGCTGTCGCTTCCTTGGTACATGGGATGTGTCAGAACAGTGTCAAGTCTAGAAATCACTTAATTATTGGTTTGAATTTTGCGGGTCTGGGAACGGTATGGAAGCAAAAATTGTTTTCGAAATAAGCCACTCCTAGAAAGAATAAACTTGCAAAGGTTATTTTCTTTTATTTATTTATTATATATATTTTTTAATTTCCTTCCTTCAACTTTGGACGGCAGAAAAATTGATCCTTTCATCAAGAATGGTTTAATTCTACCATTACAATAATTATAAAAGTATTAAAGATTTTTTTTTTTATTTTCACAAAAAAAAAAAAAAACAAAAACAATATTCATGCATGGGATTAGAAACTCTCGTGAGTATCAGCTATGATGTATGGAAATTCTTTAATATTGATGTTTCTCCATTTCTAAAATATTTCAACAAATTAAATTAATTAATATTAATATAAAAATCTTTATATTTTTTATATTTACAAAATCTTTCATATTTAATGAATTATTTGTTTATTTAATTATAATTTTTTATATTATTTGTCTTATAATTAATAATTATATATTTGATCATTTTAAATTTTTATCATAAAAGATGACTATTATATTATTGTTATAAAAAATTTAATATTTATATAAAAATCATTTTATTTATTTTTAATATTTACGCGTTTGTTCACGTTTCCGTATATTTATAAAGTATCGTTTTCTTGTATTATTTTATATTCGTTTCAATTTTCTCGTTTCCATTTCCATTTTTTTTAGTAACCTAGGGTGTCCGTTTCTCAGTAATTACTTTCCAAGCTCTATGGTAGCACCATTGCAAGCCTCACACTATCAACCGCCATTAGGCTCGAGTGGCATCCACCAATCCCCCTCTTTCTCATAATAAATTCGAGTTCGAATTTCACTATAAATAAAAAAAAAAAAATCAACCGCCACTAGCAGCGGATTTTGTGAATTAAGAAAGAGCAAGAAGCCTAAGAAATCCCTTTTTGGGGTTGGTTTCTCATCAAACTATACTTTTTTTGAATGGGAAGGACAATGGTATCAGTTGAACTACTACTTATTGACTAAAGTTACATTTCTCTCTCACACGTAATACAAGCCCTACCGACACTTGTTGGTAAGTGGACTTGAGAATGAAAAAAGCAAGTGTGGGAGAGCTCACCCCTTAATAGATTTGACAGTTAGTTTGAATCAGATTAATCGGAATCAATAAATTGGTTACCGGATATTGGTAGATAAAAAACAAAAAATAAAAAATCAAGCCCTCAGTTCTTGGACTTTAATGGGCAGGACAGTCAGGAGCTCGGCCCACTTTTTCTGCAGCTCAGCCCCATTCGTGACATTCGGCTTTGGCCCATCGAACCTGCAGATGGAGAAAGAGGGCATGGCATTTGCACCGCTGAGAACATTATTCAACCATTAACATCTTCATTCCCTCCCAAACTAAACTTCAACTAAAATCGATCCCAGGCAAACGTAGGTTAACTCAATTAGATGTGGGTTGAGCACCCTTAATCATGATCGAGATTCGACTTTCGCTGGAAATATCGGTCCCTCATGTGTATGGAACGTTCTCCGTTGGAAGAGTCGATCTGGATTAATTGGGGTAAAGCCCCGGATACCGCGGTATCCAAGACATAATACCAAAAAAAATTAAAAATTAAAAAAAAAATTAAAAATTAAAAAAGTGATATAATAATAAATGAAGTTCTTTTCTGAAAAAATTTAATTTTTTCGCCAGATCATGTCTTTTATTAAAAAATCACTATAATAGAAAATTATTACAACTAAAGTAAAATAAAACACATACAAATTGAGCTAAGTTGAGTTTTTTCATACACTTCCATATTATGCCCTACATATCCTTGTTTTTAACCTATTAATTATATCAAAGAACAAGAATTTTAGTACACAATTATAGACCTGAGGCGATTAATTATACTTAATTAATCTCAAAACAAGATTAATTAATTAGGTTAATCACTAATACAAGTTATAACACAATCTTAATTAAACCTTAGCAGTTCAGTTTGACTCTTTGATGGGACCAGGAGGGTTATCTCAATTTTACTCGATTTATCTTCATTCTGTCTTTTTTTTTTTTTTTAACTAAAATGAATAATGGTTTACCGTAAATATATGTTTCTACAATTAAAAATCAACCTTTTTATAAAAAGAATTTAAAATTATTATCATGTTAATAATTACTTGTATTGAAAATATTATATAATTTTAGATGAATCCAAACTCAAGTCTGGCAAACAACCCGTCCTTGATTCTATGTTTCATAGATGAAATGGTAAAGCCAGCTATGATTTGTCTCGTAGTAAACTAACTTTGTTTATGTCAAATTACTATACAATTGTTAGGTTCCAATGCTTATTTATTAATACAAAAAGGAAACATGACAAAGAAACCTTAATTAATCTGGATCCCACCTTCAGTTCACGAGTTGCCCTCTTGATTATTATACTTGGGATGTTGTTGGAAGGTTTACATCAAGCAAAATAATAATTATTATTATAATTATAATAATAATAATAAAACATATTCATTGTATTAAATTGACTCTACTAAATCAAAACACTAGTGATGATATAATCAAAGTTTTTGTCTAAGTTTGCCTTGTATCTTTGTCTCAACAGTACATACAGAGTCCAACCAACTTTATTTTTAACCTAATTACAGACATATATATATATATATATATATATATATATATGTCTAATTTAACAATAATTTTTTGATGGGTTGTTATAAGGTAACACTATGCGGCATGTCGTCTGAGGAAGGGTTGTCATCGTCTGTCTATTAAATAGTTATTTTTGTAGACTTATGTCGACTGATTGAAGACTTGTAAGAGATATTTTTTAAGGGAAAAAAAAAAGAAATTAGTAGGAATGTGGGTATAAAATATTAGTAGGGTTTGCTTTTTATTCAAGATAAAAATATGGTCATATCCTTTAAAATGAGAAATTTTTTTATTCTTATTATATTTTTAGCAAAACGGCAAAGCCATAATTAATGGCTTTGCTTCTCATTTGTAGATACCATTCATGTATACATAGGAAGTACCATGCAGGATATCACGGAAGAAGGAGAAAGAGAGTGTTAAATCTATTAATTAAAATTTAAATTCGAATATTGATAATAAAAATACTTATATCAAAAGAAATTCTTTTTAAAAAAGATTTGGTAGTAATTTAAATCAAATTAATTAAAATATATTTTTAAAATCAGTAAATAAAGAAAAGGGAGACATGTCTCATCTGCGTGATTGTCCATGCGTTGTACTTTATATTGTGCGGACTCACTTTCACAAAAATTCTATCCCCACTTAAATTAAAGGGCACCAAAAAGAAGTTGTAAACTCATATAACCTAACTTTTTCTTTCTCCCAGAAGCCATTGAAAATTTGAGAGGTCTCTTTGTTCTCTCACGTTTTTAACATCTTTAAGTGGACATCTACTTTGGTCCCACTCATATAAAACCAAATTCTAGAAAGATACCCCCCGCTTATTTGCCACCACAATCAGCTCCAACTAAAGAAAAAGGAAACCAACTAAAGTTCCACGTGGTTATGGTTCCACGTGGGAGTTAAAACCTCAGCTTCAAAGTTCGCACTACGGCACCAAAACCCACAACCAAATATGGTGTTCACATTCCCACTTTTTCGATCCGATAATCTCAGATTAATCCTAAATTCAACTTTTAATGTAATAGAAAAAAACATAATAAAAAAAAATTAAATATCAACTCAGTACAAGATTTCTCCATTCAGGATTCGTCATGATTATGATAGACGATCGTTGATGGAGTACACTATTTTATCTCATTGTTACTACAGTAATGATATTTTAGTCAAATATAAATTGCAGCGGTTCGGATTTATCGTAATCACAATAAAATTATCGTAACTACGATAACACTTTTTAATAATAAAAAAAAAAAAACCAATACCAATATAATACTATCAATTACGTATTCAATACAAACACAAAAATCAGACCAAAATTAGATTAGGAGCAAGAGAGAAAACTTGAGGCTTACTTCCAATCCAGAGAGAGAGAAGGGAAGAAACAAGGGCGACAAACAAAAATAGATAAGAAACAAAACGATTTAACGTTAGGTTAAATTTTAATTAATGTATTAGAGAAAAGGAAAGAGTTTAGATTTTAAAAAGTATTATGGGTTGGAGCTTTAAAGCTCTTTCATAACACAACCCCAAACATAATTGGACTTCAGCTAAGAATGTCTAAACTAGATTCAATCTCTAACTATTCTATTCTGAGCAGAAATAATTTAGTGATCATAATTTCTTTTTCCATTTCATGATCCAAGATTTTAGTAAAAAAAAAATAAGATTCAATTTCTAACCCGTTTAGATTAAACATGCCAAATTTAGTCCAAAATATTAATTATCACCCCATTGCTCGTGTATACCCCTGCATTGCGGTATGAGAAGTGATGTTATAGTTACGGTGGAGTTCAATATAATGTAATCTAAAAATCTATAATTATAGGAAATTCATTTATAGGATTAAACAATAATAAACATAATGTCATCGAAATATTTAAACAATTAATTAAATTAAAGAATTTCGTAGAATGCATGCGGTGTCAAGTTTTACATGCACGCATTCGTCACTGAGGGTCTGAAAACGTCTCCTAATTGTCCTCTCAATCCTCCACGAGTCATTCTGCGTGCAAACAATGTCGACAATTCTGACTTCTCAACTAAAAATTAAAATCTTAAACCTAATATTTTGAAATTCTCTTCATGCCAACACATCAGAGGATGTGTGAAGTGTTCCTTTTTTTGATTAAAGAACTCTGATGATGTTGCGAAGCTCGTTCTTCTATCTTTGTGAATTGTGGAACATAAAATGTTCAAAATGTCACCATAGTATGTCACAAATTTTCTTGTTAGGTGGTGCTTTAAATTCGAAATTACTGTGAAATTATCTGAACTAGCTGGGATTTTTATACTAAAAGAAAAATGAGCCATGAAAAAATGAGGTTATCGTAAATGTAAGGGAAGTTGCAAGTGGTAGAAAATGTAATTTCGCTCAAGAGAGTGGTTAAAATAGGTAATAGCTATAGCCCGCAACAAGCGGATCAAAATCGAATGACGGTTGAGATAAAAGGGCAATCCGAAATCGGGTCAAGTACGGAAACCTACTCTGGATCAAATTGATAACCTAGCATAACATAAATGAAAGGGGCAACCTCATGTAATTTCACCCAATCCGGGACCTGTTTCTCCATCTACGGCTTCCGTTATTCCCCGATCCATTTCACCGTCCGATCAATCCACGTGCAAACATCAAATTCGCCCACAGTCCCAAACCGAATATTCTCCCTAAACATTCCTGAGACCTTCTTCCACTCAACTTCAACGATCTCTTTCTTCCCTTATAAAATGACAGCGAGCTTTTACAGAGAGATTGAAATTCTAGTGAGAAACTGAAGAGAGAGAGAGTGATGAGCGAAGCGCTGAGAAGGGACTATCAGGTTTGTGAAGAGATCGGTAGGGGAAGATTCGGGACAGTATTCCGGTGTATTTCGCCGGAATCCGGCCAGTCTTTCGCCTGCAAATCAATCGACAAGAGACTCTTGAACGATTCTGTTGATCGAGAGTGTATCGACAAGGAATCAAAACTCATGCAGATTGTATCTGGAAACCCTAATATTGTTCAGATCTACAACGTCTACGAAGACGAAACGCATCTCCACATAGTAATGGAGCTCTGTAACTCCTCCGATCTCTATGATCGAATCTCCAACCGCACATTCACTGAATCCGAAGCCGCGAAAGTGATTACGGCATTGATCGAAGCCGTGGCTCACTGTCACAGCCGCGGTGTGGCTCACAGGGACATTAAGCCGGACAACATCCTCTTCGACGACTTCAATCGGCTCAAACTCGCCGATTTCGGCTCGGCCCAGTGCTTCCGAGAATCCGAACCGATGAGCGGAATCGTCGGCACGCCGTATTACGTTGCCCCGGAGATTTTGGCGGGTAGGGAGTATAATGAGAAGGTTGATGTGTGGAGCTGCGGTGTGATTCTGTACATAATGCTCGCCGGAATTCCTCCGTTTGACGGTGAGTCGGCGCCGGAGATTTTTGAGGCTGTTCTGAGGGCGAATCTGCGGTTTCCGTCTAGCGTTTTTCTCTCTGTTTCGTCTTCGGCCAAGGATTTGCTCCGGAGAATGCTGTGTAAAGATGTTTCCAGGAGATTTTCTGCTGATCAAGTTCTAAGTACGTTTTTCTGCTGATCAAGTTCTAAGTACGTTGGAAATTTCCCTAATTTAGGAACTTTTTCGGATAAAATCTCTTTTTGCCTAATTGGATCATAAATAAACTATAATTGTGGCCAAATACATGGAACCATTAATTTTTTCTTAATTCGGTAATTTTAATTTGTTTACCGTTTCAACTGAATTTTTTTTTTTTTTAATTTTACTTTCTCAGGACACCCATGGATAACAAATGGAGGACAAACATGAAGAGTGTTTCCTGTTGAATTTGAAAAATATTATAACAAAAAAAATAATAATAAGGTGAAGCAAATTATATAGATGCATATATTAGTGCTACACTAAGGCTTTTGCGTGGATGTGTAAATATGGGAGAGGGCTTAGAGTCTATCTCATGGCTTTTATTTGTGTTTTTGGGATAAATTTTGGTTGGATTTAAGTTTTGGGGTTTTCAACCTGCTTGAGAGTACGCTGCAAAGTTTTGTTGCATCCACCAACTCAATCAAAAAGGTGGCTCCTTTGAATGTGGCCTATTTTGTGTATTTTGGACATATATGAATGGAAGAAATGGGTATGCAACTCTTTTGTGTCTTTGTTTTACGTTTTGTTTGTGAAGTCTATGATGGGATTCAATCAATTTACCAAATGTATGCCAAATATGCTAAATTTGGTGAACCATAATAAAGGTTAGGCCTTTTCTTGTCTTTTAATTTCATGATATAAATGGTGTGGTCCTCTTATAATGTTAGCTGGATTTTTCTAATCATGAGATTAGTAATCGTTGTTGATGATTTTAAGATGCCTATTTAGATAATAATTCAATTGTTAATATAATGCAATTAATCCATTAAATGGGCGAATTTGCCTACCTTTAGCAGCATCTATCATTCCAAGTTAATTATATAGATCCTAGCAGAAGAAAAATAATCTTTTGGGCATTAGTTTTTGTTTATGTTAGAATGCTAGATTTCTATTTTAATTTAAGGTTTTATGCAGAGATTTTAAATTATGACCTTACCAATAAAAACGGTAAAAGGAAAAGTAGGTTGTCAATAGAAATATGAAACTTGTCTCGTCTCACCTTTCGTCTCACCCTGTGTCAAGTCACTAATGACGCCTGGCTTGGCACACAAGGAAAATGGAGATGTATTCTTGCCTTCGGATTTCTTGGTCGCTACGAAAGAACCGTAATCAAAGGTTGGAATTGGAGGTGATTTTAAGAAATGAAGAGTTTATTCCCGGAACAAATGAATTCGAAGAGCGTAGCATTATTTGGGGCATTAAGACACCCCAGCCAATTTGCCCCGATCCCATCTTTTTCGAACGACTATGGGGGCCCACACACATGTATGTGTGTGTCTCGAACGACTATGGGGCCCACGCAGAGTGTGCGTGCGCGAATTTTAGTTAAATCTATTATTATTCAAAATTATATTATGATTGATTTGATTGAATTAATTTCAAATTCTTATTAAAAAGAAATTTTTTTAATATATATATTTTTTTATTTTTAAAATTTAAATTTAAGATTTTATTAAAGGATTTAATATTTTTTTTTACCGATTGTTAGATTGTGGGGTTATATCAACGTCTAAAGAAAGCAAGCCCCTAGACCAGGCTCCACCATTTTCACATGAACAAGAAAAAGGAAACAAAATTAGAAATTGAAAGATTTGATAATTTTCGTTGTTTAAGTGCTTTTTACTTTCTTTGAACAAAGATGGTCGATGGAATTGAAGCCCCTAGCCTAGGCTCCACCATTTTCACATGAGCAAGAAAAGGGAAACAAAATTAGAAAGTGAAAGATTGGCTTATTTTCATTATTTAATTGCTTTTTACTTTCTTTGAACAAAGATGGTTGATGGAATTGTAGGCCATTTATTTTTTTCGCAAAAAGATAATGCCATGTATCCGATCTTTATCACAATAGTATTAAATAGACCCAATAAACTAAATAAAAAAATAATAATAATTTCAGTAGTATATATTAATCAATTTTTAATTAAATTATAAATTTAATTTAATTAATTTGAACTAACACTTAATAAACAATTGGTTGGAACATATTATTATGGTTGTCTCTAATTTGATTAATTAATTTAAATTTCTGAAGTTTTGGTATAAGCTATCTTTGTGATAAAAATGATAAAATTTTGCCATTAAAATTATAACATAAGGTTGAAGATGACCATATTATCAAAAATCTCTGTAAAAATGTGAATGGAGACGTGGCCAACCCTGTTGGGTAACCCACTGACTGTACGATGTCGATGGAGCGTACGAAGCAAGCAACGGCAAACACCTAAGGCCCACCCAAAATAAATAAATAAATAAATAAATAAATAAATAATTTAAAAGTTGAATTGAATCTCGCAGAATACTAGACCCCACACCCGCTTTCTTTCTCACTCTCATTTCCGTCTTTTAGGTGAATGAGATGCGACTTTGTTTGAAAAAATGGAAGAATCTCTCTCGTCTCTCTTATTTTCTTCGTTTTGGTGCATGAGATGCCATTTTTTTTTAAACACTAATGAAGAGATTTTGAGAGATTGTTGTCTCGTGCTTCCCTCCAAATCTAACATATTTCTCTCTCTTACTTTGATTTTCTTTCTTTTGGTGAATTAAATGTTGCTGTGTTTTGTGATAAAAAAAAAAAAAAATTGAAAGAATCACACGATATCTTGACTCCTTTTTTCAACTTTAAAAAATGTAAGATTAGATTCCATTTTAATTAAACATAGTTAGTATGATAAAAACTTAAATAAATGTTTAATTATATATATATATGCAAGACATATCTATATAGTTATGCATATTTATAATGTTCTTATGTCATCACATGCAACATAATACAAAATAACACATAAACAAGCAATATAATTATATATAATTATAAAGTGTCACATAAACAATATAATTATATAAAGTGGACCAATCTTTTTATAAATATAAAAGAATGTTTTAAGATTTTTAAAATATTATTATATTAATGACAAAAACATAAGCACATCGTCAATATTAAGTTTTGATTTTATATATATATATAGAGAGAGAGAGAGAGAGAGAGAGAGAGAGAGAGAGAGAGAGAGAGAGAGAGAGAGAGAGAGAGAGAGAGAGAGAGAGAGAGAGAGAGAGAGAGGAGTGGGGCGGGGGTGGGGGATCAGAAATGGACTATTATTTTGGCTTTTTGGAAAAAGAGCATGGCGTCTCTGGTTTTTACTTTCCAGCAGCCCTCTCAATTGGTGTAGTTTTATTTAAATCTTCGTTGTTTTTGACCCTTTCTGGCATTCTTTCGTGCTTGTCACTTTAAGCCGGAAGGAATCCCTTGTTTCAACCAAAAAAAAAAAAAAAAAAAAAATCCAATATTTGTGTTTGCTTATTATATATCCACTCTATCTTATTTCAAAATTTTATTTTAATGAAGTTGATTTCCTTTTTTAATTTTTCTTTTTATAAAGTCAAAATTTTATTTTAATAATTTTTGCTTTTTGTAAATATATATATTCCTTTTTTTAACAAAATTTTTTCTTCTAACTTTTATAAAAAATCATTTTTTTTAAAAAAAGATTGACTTCTAACCTTTTTTTTTTTTGAATGAACAGCCTGATCCGGATAGTTTACAATTGATATCTTAGAAATTGATTTCAATAGTTTGAGAAGAAGAAGAAAAAAAAAACTCTATTTTTAAAAATTTTGTGTCATTTTTATAATATTTTAAGAAATAACTCAACAGATAAGTGCATGGTATGGTAAGCGAATCTGGGGACCCAATAAATAAGTACAGTGGCCTATCAACTCACAACAACAAAACACTTAACAGATTTTCATATATATATATATATATATATATATATATATATATGTATTAATAACACGTGGCGAATCAAGATTATAAGTGGTGTCACGTGACGGGGTCCAATTTCACTTTCTTGGTATTAAATAAATTGCAATATGTGTTATTCAGGGGACAAACTTCACATGGGAGCTCGGTCTTTGGGCTACTTGTACTTGACACATGCCAATGTGGGTCCACCCCCATTTTTCTTCACACTCGTTCATGGTCAAAATTTAGGCACTTTTGGGGCTGGGTTCAGTTGATTTGTCCTGAACCACTGCCTAACTTCAAAAAGACTATTGGAGTTGATAAAAAATACATGGTGTTGCCTTTGGTGAAAGTACCCAAGTAACCGATAGAAAGTTGATTTAACAAAAAATTATTAAATTTTTTAATTAAGATTTAAATTTAAATTTTTTTAAAAAAATTATGTTGAGAGAACTTTCATTCTAAAGAGGATCTAATAGTAATTTAATTAGAATTAATCAAAATATAATTTTAAATTGATTCAATTAAAAAAATATACCTAAGGTAATGTTTTATCACTTCTTCTATATAGCATTGTCCCAAGTCATTTTGGCAAATGATGACACGAGAAACAATAATCATGCAAATTTCCAACTTGCAATTCCACAAACAAAAGTTGGGTGGATGCCCTACTCACATTGAAATCCCTCTAGACACCTTATCCTTGCCTCCATCGATCATCTTTTGTGGCTAAGAAACTTTAAGTAATTCCATATGTTGAGTATCTGAGAATAACTTTTTAAGAATTAAATTAGTTGTCTTCTCGGACACCCTTCATTTCCTATCAATATGGAATACCTAAATGTGTCGTTTTCAATTGAGTGAGGGGGCAAAATAGGTGCTTTTGATTGGTTTATCCATACATTTGCAGTTAATTATGTTAGATATAGGTAGGTTGGTTTGTTTCTAGGCAATTTGTCTGATATGCTTCCATTCCTTAAATGAAATTGTTTTCAGCACAGGTTGATGTAGGTGCAGAGAGATTGAGTGGGAATATGGAAGAATCTTACAAAGCAAGGAGACATTATTTCCAGTCCGCCATATCCTGTGTTTAAAATTACAGTAAGGTTGGTTTTGATGGATACTTTGTCATAGTTCTTGGACATATGCATGTGGGGCACGTCAAGGTCCACATTTTAGTGGCATAAAACAATATTCAGTTAGAGAGAGAGAGAGAGAGAGAGAGAGAGAGAGAGAGAGAGAGAGAGAGAGAGAGGGTTGATCCAAGTGTATTCAAGCTAAGCTAGAGTATTTTCCTTGAATTTAATCTGATTCCAATTTGAATTTTAAGGCCCATTTCCCCTTTCAATTCTTCAAGTTCCAACAAGATTTCATGCTCTTTAAATACATTCTCTCTCTCTCTCTCTCTCTCTCTCTCTCTCTCTCTCTCTCTCTCTCAAAAGTTAGAACCTTGGTCATTACTATAAGACTAGTCAAAGAATAGGCCGCCACACCCCCATTAAATCCTGAGCACATTTGCTGCCCAGAAAATTGATATTAATAGAGCAACGTTCAAGATTGGGATATTGGATTCTGATGAGAAGGAAACTGTATCTCTTATTAACTAAATTAGAAATTATCTTTTTTGCAAACCCTAATAAGGCATTTATAAGATCAGTACATGACATAAATCGTTAATACATTTTTCAAAGATCAAACGAACCTTGAAATTCTTTTAAAAATAAGAATTAAAAGTAAAATTTTTGGCCTAATAATTGTCTAAGATAAAGGTTTTCTCCATTCATGACCCTCCAAAACATTTAGCCTCAATGTGCAATGCATCAAATGGAAGATCCATATTGCCAAGGAAGGATCAGTTGACAGTGGGACACTGTGTTGCCTAATCATGTCCTTTCTTAGTTGTTTAGACTTTGTGTTTGATAAGTAGGTCCATTTGGTGCCACCAATCATAGAATATGCGACTACAATGACACTTTTATTTTATTTTATTTTTTGTTTTCATCGCTGGTATCTGGATTTTATTCGATTAATCCGGTTTGAATACTGTGAATCCCATTTTTGGAATTGTCTCTTCCAAATTCTCTTTCGTCATTCTTAGAGTTCGAACTCGAGACTTCTGGTTAAGGGGGTAGAGTGGCTGATCATTTAACCCAAATAAGTTTAGTCGGTAACACTTTTATCTTTGTACTATCACTATGCCTTCTACTCTTGATAATTTATCTTAAATGCATCACAAAATACTGGAAGAGTAGTCCACTAACTCGCCCTTTGTTTTGCCTTCTTAGATCATGTTTAGAAAATTTATTTTGTATCATTCCTTTATATAATATTTTTTCAATTAAAATGAAAAATACTTTTTAAGGAATATAGAGTTTGTAAATAGAAGTTAATTATATTTTGTGTCCTATTGGACGGCCCATCGAGTAATCACGGCATAGAAATCCATGGTGTTGGTGGTGGTATCTGACAATCCACGGGCTTAAGGATGGTTTTTGCATTATATTAACAAAAGGGTGGCTCCCTCTGAGAAAGATTCCTAGCACATGCATAATGGGTTATATTTATAATCAATGAAAGAGGAAATTTGAGTTGAAATTGAAAATGGATTTCTCTTGAATTGAAGAACACAGAGTTCTCTTTAGCTTTCTCAAGAGAGAGCTCATACTTAGGAGAGCCAACCCCCGGATATTGACCGTTGAAAACCAACAGAGAGAGAGAGAGAGAGAGAGAGAGAGAGAGAGAGAGCTCATATTTGTGCATGTCATCACCGTACAAAAGTCTGTACCAAAAAAAAAAAAAAAAAAAATCACCATACAAAAGTAGAAATATCTTGTACTCAAAGTGTTCCATAAATTTAGTAGATATCTTTTGGGAGACTTGTAGGGGATGGATTGCATCTATTCAATTTTTATAGTATCGTTTTGTCATTAAGATATTTTATTTTATTTTATTTTATTTTGTTTTGTTTTATTTTTGTATTCTTTAAAGAAATCTGAAGTCATCCATGAGTAACTAATAGAGGTAGTCTTATAGAGTAGCAATGGCCAAAGTAATAAAATTTTAAACTAATAGAATTACTCAATTTTTAATGTGTAAGAGAAATTTGTACAAGTGTTATCGTGCTTATACTAGATTTATGAGAATAAATTTAGGGGGAAAAAATTGGCATTACTCATTAAACCATTTTTTAGAAACACTCATAAACAAAATGTATATATATATATATATATATATATATATATATATTTGTTTTCATCACTAATATTTAAAATCATATTCTAACTAATATCATTTAAGCGTGTGCAGAGGCACTATTTAGAGGGAGCTCACAAACAAAATATGATGAGAATCTGAATCTCATAACATAAATATCAAATACTATATGTAATGAAAAAAATTATTATTATTTTATAGTTGCATTTAATATGAAACCAAATGTGGGTTGGCTCAACTGGATTTGAGTTTAAGTTTTCTTAAGCATGATCGAGATTCGACTCCTGCTGGAAATATCGGACCCTCATGTGTATGGAGCATTCCCTGTTGGGAGATCCGCCCTCCGAAAAGGAGTCACTATAGCTGTCGGTCCAGATTAGTCGCAATAAAATCTTGGATACCGATCGGTATCCAGGACGTGGTAAAAAAAAAAAAAAAACGAAAAGGAGATTGTACTCAAAATAATTAATCGGAATGACATTAGTCCAGTCCTAATCAAAAGAGAGGTCCAGTTGGGCTTTGGGTCTCAAGAGCATTTCTGGGCTCCCGGGGCTTGACTTGGGCGAGTTCTTGCATTTGTGGATCCTCAACAATTGTCAGGTTTGGATTTGGAACTCATTAGGTGGTCTGTCATCTGACGCCCAGCTGGTTAAATTTGTGGGGCAGGCCCTGCTCACAGGCTATAAAATTTAACGCTTCTTTAGTGGCCCAGGCGTAACTAGAATCCTACGGAACATCGTATCAAAGTCATAATAGATTCACACAATCTATTCAAAATTGGGTTTCTTTACCTACAAAACCGAATCTAACCTATAAAAATCATACATATTTTAACAAAACTGAATTCAAAATCAAAAAAACAAATAACCATAATCGTATTTAACCAAAAATTTTGAGAAGTTATTTCTCAATAATTCAATAAAAAATGACTCTGATACCACTTATTAAAAAAATCACTTTTTGATGAAAACTATCATCAATATATTCAATATCTCATATTAAACTATCAAAAAATTATTAGAAGTATACTTGAATCCATAATAACCAATTGCTATGTAAAACCGTGTGATTGGACCTACACGTTTTCTCTTAAAAAAAAAAAAACCCTTAATTTCTCTCTTAATTTTTTCTCTAGATGATGGGATGAGAAAAAAATGAAAGTCACCCGTGTGATTTGAAGACCTTAACTACTATATATAGCTAATTTTGTTATCTCTTAGTATTCCAATATGCTTTTGATATTCCTATCTTAACCCATCATAAAAATAAGAATTACCACTTAGAACTCTATACATACTACAACTATTAGAATCCAAATTATTTAAAATTTTAGTAAATCATTTTTAAATAGATTCAAATTTATATGACAATTTATAATATATAATTATTTACATTTAGACTCAATGTTGGATTAAGGATCCAATAAGTTATTCTTAGAGAAATTGAAATTCATTATATATATATATATATATATATAGAAATCAAGATGGACAGAGCATCATATCGGGGTCATGAAGCAAGCAAAAGAGAATATTTCATCTCTATGATGCAAAACCAAAGCCCCTCAAAACGGAGCACGGTCTTCCATCTACAAAGATGTTTGCTTATAAACATTTTAGAACATTACCCTATCCACAACCTCAATCTTCTGTTAAACTATGAGAATCTTAAACCTAATTCAAATCAGACAGGCACAGTCCTGATATCCCTAGTCTCCCCAACTCCACCTTGTTCTTCATTTTCACCTGACATCTCTTCCAATGACTTCCCTTTCGATTCTGGTACCAAGAAAGTGAACAATATACCAAAGAAGTTGATGCAACCAAGAATGATAAGTGAGTTCTTCACACCAATACCCGGAGGATAACCCTTGTCAGGGTTAGTCTTGCTCTGTGCAGCATATAGAAACCCAAATGCACCCAAAATGGCGCCAGCCTTGCCTGAAGCAGCCGATATGCCGTGGCATGTGGAGCGGAGCCTGGCAGGGAAAATCTCAGCAGGGACAATGAAGGTTGTGGCATTAGGCCCGAAATTAGCGAAAAAGAAAGTCAAGGAGTACATGATTACAAAGCCAATTCTGTTGTCCTTCAATGTCCAGTGATGGTATGGAATTGCCAATGCAAACATGAAGACTGTCATGAAGAAGAATCCCATTAATTGGATAGCAAAACGACCCATTTTGTCAATGAATGCCACTGTGAACCAGTATCCAGGAACGGTGCTGCAGAGAGCAATAAGTGTCTGAGCTCTAGCAATCTTGTAAACCTCTTGTATAGCACTCATTGTCTTAGCATCCGGAATCCAACCAATGGCACTGAAAATTTCCTTCTGGAACAGATTCTGACTGTAGAAGGCAATATCAAGCAAGAACCAGCAAGTAGAAGTTCCAATCAAGTGAAGTCCATGTCTACGAGCAAATTCCTTTGAAAACAGACCAAAATCATTCTTGGATTCTTGAGTCAATCTCTCAATGTCCTCGTGTTCTGCCTCCAACTCAACCTGTAACACTTTAGACATGTCTGCAGCAGCCTGCTTAGCGTTTTTGGCTACCAAGGCAGTATAACGAGCGGTCTCAGGCATCTTCATACGCCAGTAGAAAGTAAGCAAAGCTGGCAAAGCACCAAACATGAGAATTATACGCCAGACATAGTCTGCTTGAGGCACGGTTGAACCAATTGGATCGTCTTCATAAGCAGGAGCTGGATATGCAGCCTTGAAAGAAGCGGAAACTATAATAGCAACCATCCCACCAGCCAAAATTCCAAAACCCTGCATAGCAAACACTGCAGCAATAAAAGTGCCACGAGTTCTCTTATTGGCATACTCTGACATGATTGTGGCGGATAAAGGGTAGTCACCACCAATGCCAACGCCGAGCCAGAACCTGAAGAAGCATAGAGTTGCCATGACACCCTTGGTTTCCTTTCCAAAGGAAAGGCCTGAGGCTATTGAGCATATGACCATGAGCATTAGGGTCATGCCATAGACTCTTTTTCTGCCCATTTTATCTCCAAGCCATCCAAAGAAGAGCTGGCCAGCTAGGGTGCCGCAGAAGGCGACACTATTGACAGCAGATGAGACATTAGGAGGGAGTGTGCCTGGCTTGGCATCACTGGCTTCATGATAGTAAATCCGGCCAAGAAGATTGGTGACTAGAGAGATGCAGAAGATGTCATAGGCATCTGTGAAGAAGCCCATGCCTGCTATAACTATAGCTGTGAAGTGGTACCATTGTGTCTTTGCCACATCAAGCGCATTTAGCACTTGTAGCTGGTCTCTTGCCATTGTTAGTTGCTTCCTTCTCTCCTTACTCTCTCTAATAACAATTTGAGCCTTCAAGAAAAAATGGGCCTCATCTCAGTATCCATAAAACTAGATAAATTTCATATTTAGCAATTCCCAATCACCTTCTTTGGTATCGAAGATCGTCAAAAGAGGCAAAAACACTTTCCACAGAAAATATTACATATCGGTATTTCAATCAAGATATTTGAAGGGGTAGCTAGTTCTTTCTCTTGTTTCTAAATGAAGGTTTTTTAATTCTTTCTCTCATTTTTAAATCACTTGGAATGAGAAGATGAATTTATTCCCTGTGTTATTCTCTATCAGCTTAAACTCTATGTTGTTGTCTCTTTGTTTAAATATAAATTAAGATTTTTAGGGCAATCAATTATTTGAAAGGGAAGCATGATGCGCAAGTATTACATGTGGGTAGAAAGAGAGTTTTGCGTGTAGTGGATCACCCACGTACCACAAAGCAACAAAAACACTAAAAAATTGTCATTTGTAAGTAAAAGAAAAACGAAAAAAATATTACTGGTGAAAACTTTATTGAATTAAGGAGACTCTGTGAAGATTAATATGTTGACTGTAACATGTGAAGTGAAGGGAACATGATAAGCCAATCGCGTATCATGAGATTTCAACCTCCCATAATTATAATCATGATTCAAAAAAGAAATAAAGGATGTAACAATTGTATCCCAAAAAATTTCCCCTCGAATTTAATATAAATTTATAATTTTTCCCTACATAAATTTCTCACATTTTTTAGGTGGGTTGGGTTCTTGAATTATGAGTCGGTTTAATTATAATTTTCTGAGGTCAAAGAGTCAAGTACTCTGTTTCTACCCCCGTTTCTGTTGCTGCATGAATGATGGCCGAAATGAACAGAGGTGACCAAATGAAGAGGAAGATGGACGAAATGATGCATGAATGAATGTTAATGGAAAAGAATTATGGGAGAGGTATTAGAGCACATACCTCGACGGTGGGTTCCCAGCAGAGAAAGGGAAATGAAAGGCCAACAGTTTTTTGTTAGGAAGAGATATTAATGTGCTTGTGTGTAAAAAATGTGCCCGAATTCAAGACTATATAGTAGCAAGGCAGAGAGAGAGAGAGAAAGAGAGATGGAGATTGAGAGGGGAAGAGGGGAAGAGGGAAGGAAAGAGGGGTTGATGTGAGAGGGAAGGGGGAAAGTAGTTTCCGTATCCAAGTGCGTGCATGAGGAGAGGAAGAAACAGAGATAGACAATTCAAAATATTTGACAATTGTCGTTTATTATCGTTTTATTATCGTTTATTATCGTGCACGAGGAAAAAATGTTTGACAATTCAAAACAGAGAGAGGAAGAAACCGTAAATTCTATTCGGATCTTTTATTATTGTTTTTACTTCTCTCTCTCTCTCTCTCTCTCGACTGTGACACTCTCTTCCACCACCCCTCTTATCTACGAAATCAACGCGTTTATTAGTCTTACTCCACGAGCATAATTACTTTTTCCTTCTGGGATTTTTTTTTTTTTTTTTTTAATTTATGAGGGCATTTTGCTATTATTTTACGGTTGGGTTTGGAAATGATTAAAATCAGATTTTGGACTAGCACAAAGTAGGCAAGAAATTATGTATGTCTAATCTCTAGCCGACTTGTCACCAATATTAGTGGATCAGACCAGATTTCTTTGAGAGCTAATCAATACGATTATTTTTTAATAATAAACAAAATCTTAAGTCACCTTAATTTCCCATAATTGAGTGGGGTAATTAAGTCCACGGGCTTTAGAAACCCTACAAGGCCACCCACATAGCAGGTGAGTCTGCCCAATGCATATATTGCTTGAGTGAAGTCATGATTATAGCTTTTTTTAATTTCTTTTTTCTTAAAAAAAAAAAAAGAAAACAAAATATTCTGAAAGCTAAATACACTTGCAATAGCTATAATTACAAGTGTTTTGAGTTCTTTGAAGAACAATTCTTAGTCGCATGGTTAGGAAAATCGTTTGCAATTTTAATTAGTCTCAAAGGTAATTCAAAATGATCCGAAAATATTGGAAATCAATATTCAATTAAATAATTATTATGACCTCTATGTAGAAGTCCGAAATTGGCTTATACTCTCTCCTCAACAACTTTAAGAGGAAAAAAAAAATCATGCACGCAGTTTTTCCTAGATATGATGTAAGATATTATATTTGAATTTCTAAGTTGTAATGGAAATTTATAAATTTACCCAAAATAATTTTCTTTGATAAACAAAAGCAATTATTTTAACTAGTAAAACAAAACGGTCATTGGTATCACGTAGGTTGAGTCCTGTTGATGTTGACTAGAAGGGCGACTTACTCCAATGGATTGACGAAGAAGTGGTTGGAGACTAGAATGCTCAGTTGAAGTCGAGGGATCATTTGGACAAGGTGATGGATGTTGAAGTATATAATGGATCCATAGTTGTAGAAGAGTTGAGAGAAGCGGGCAAAGGCGGGGTTAAGCTACATGGGTTAATAGAAAAATCTATAAAAGAAATGTTAGGAAATAGAGATATAATTAGGTTAGAGAAGAATAGTTGAGAAGGGTTGCTGATTTTGAATTGGAAACTGAGTTAAGAACATTTTGTATTCCCAAATGATTATATGTCTAAAAATACCAAGTTTGAGATAGTGGATCTCAATATTTATATCCTTTATGTTCTATTCTGTATTTTAAGAAGCAATATAATCATATTCGTGGTTCTCTTTTAGTGTGCTCATGAGATTAAAAAAGTATAAAACAAGTGTTACAAAAAACTTTAAGAGTGTGATAGTTAAGAACACAATTATATAACTATTTATAGGGAGAGATATTACCAATGACCGGAATAGTAATATGATTGATAGTATAAATAGCTCTAAGAGCTGCTTCTCCCCAAAATTTTTATGAATATAAGAAAGATATGAAAAGGGATCGAATGGTATCTAGAATATATCCATATTTTCATTTGCTCGAATGTTTTGTTGAGACGAGTTTTGGATAATCATACTTGTTAGGTAAGAAAGTTAGTACATGATTTTTTTTTTTTTTGGTATTCCATGATATTATTTTGATTTTATGACAGAATTAAGTTTAAATCATATTTGTAAAGCGGGAGTAATTAGAAAATAATTAAGGCCTATGACGCATTAAACAAATCCATCACTACAAAAAAAAAAGTTTTTAACCACAAATTTAGAGATGAAAATTTAATAAAAATTCGTCGCTAAAATGTTAGCGACGAAAAATTTTTCGTCGTTAATAACGCGTCGCAAAAATTTAGCGACGAAAATTAGAAATTTGTCGCTAAATTTAGCGATAAAAATCTAAAATTCGTCACTACTTTTAGCAATAAAAATCTAAAATTCGTCGCTACTTTTAGAGATAAAAATCTAACATTCGTCGCTAAATTTAGCGACGAAAAATTATCTGTCACTAAATTAGCGACGAATTTATATTCGTCGCTAAATCATTAATGAAAAATAATGCGCTCCCCCCTGAACCCGAGCCCGCCCAAGCCAACGCCCACACGCCCCCCTTAACTTAATTCTTGAAAAATGCCTCCGCTTTGCTCCCACCATGGTTCGAACCCCTGCGCTTCCATTAACCTTTAAGATCCTATAACCACCAAACTAAATGTTAGTATCTGTTATAAATATTTTTTTTTTTACTTATTATCTTTTCTTCACATCTTTCTAATAATAATAAAACAATATAAAATAACAATTTATTATAAAATAATAAAATATTAGTTTAAAATAAAATAATAAAAGATATAAAAAAATAATAATACTATTTTTAAAAAAGATAAAATAAAAATAAAATATAACATATTAATTAAAAATAATAAATATGATAATTTTTTTTTAAAAAAATAAAAAGTATATATTAATATTTTATTTTATTTAATTATATTTCAAATTTAGCGACGAATTCATAATTTTGTCGCAAAATTGACGACGAATTAAAATTTGTCGCCAAATAAATTTATTATTTAATAAATATATATTAATATTTTATTTTATTTAATTATTTTCAAATTTAGCAACGAATTCCAAATTCGTCACTAATTTTGCGACGAATTGGGATTCGTCATTGAATTCATCGCAAAATTAGCGACGAATTTGGAATTCGTCGCTAAATTAGTGAGAAATTAGGAATTCGTCGCTAATTTTGCGACGAATTCTAAATTTGTTGCTGAATTCGTCGCAAAATTAGTGACGAAATCCGAAATTCATCGTTAAATTAATTTTGTGACCAATTGAATTTGTCGCTAAATTCGTCGCTAATTTTGTGACCAATTGAATTTGTCGCTAAATTCGTCGTAAAATTAGCGACAAATTCCTAAATCCATCGCTAAATTTGTGACAAATTCAAATTCGTCGCTAATTTTGCGATGAATTCCGAAATTCATCGCTAAATTAATTTATTATTTAATAAATATATATTAATATTTTATTTTATTAAATTATTTTTCAAATTTAGGGACGAATTCCGAAATTCGTCGCAAAATTAGCGACGAATTCCGAAATTTGTCGTTAAATTTGAGACAAATTCAAATTCATCGCTAAATTTTATAATGAATTCCGAAATTCATCGCTAAATTAATTTATTATTTAATAAATATATATTAATATTTTATTTTATTTTATTATTTTTTAAATTTAGAGACGAATTCTGAAATTCGTTACAGAATTAGCGACGAATTCGGAATTCATCGCTAAATTAGCGACGAATTCGTAATTCATCGCTAAATTAGCGATGAATTTTGAAATTCGTCGCAAAATTAGCGACGAATTTCCAGTCGTCGCTAAATTATCTACGACAATTTTTTCGTCTCAAATTTCGTTGCAAATAGCGATGAAAAAAGTTTTCATAGGTAAATTCGTCGCAAAATAGTAACAAAAAAAATTTATTACTAAATTTCCTCGTAAAAACCGTGTTTTTTTGTAGTGCATGTATAATAAGAAAAATTATCAATAAAGATAATATAATAATGTAGTAATGATCATGCCTTTTGCAATAAGTGCAATATCTTGGCCGATTATCTGTAGCTAATCTTACCTTGCTCGATTATTTGTAGCTAATATCTGATTAAAATAATTAGACAAGATTCAAAAGAATTTGAAAATATTCATTGTGTAAAATAACACTTCAAAAATGCCAAAAATAAAAAGAACCTATTTATAATGTCAGAATTTTGATCAACAAAGAAACTTATTTACCAGGAAAGCACCATAAACAACTCTTTACATATGAAAATCAAAACCACTATCACCCTCATTCAAAATCGAGTTACAAATGAAATACTAAGATCACATGGCCTTCATCCTATCATTCTATGATCTTAGTGTTATTAATCACAATAAAGTACTCTATTAACCAAAATTTACACAACTATAGCTGACTATAGATTTAAAGAATTCAGTAAGTATTATGCAATAACACATATAGCTTCTTAATTACCAGATTTTAATAATTTAATCCCCATTCACGAGAATATCTGAAATAAAATTAATGTTAATAATCACAAACAAACTCATGCTAATATGTGTATGATGTATGTCCCAAATATTTATTAAGCTGTCATTAATCAATTTGGTCTACCTTTCACTACAAAAAAAATGCGATTTTAGCAACGAAAATTTTAGAAAAATTCATCACTAAAAATATTAACGAAGGATTTAGTGAAGAAAAATTTTTCGTCACTAATGATGCGTCACAAAAATTTAGCGATGAAAAATAGAAATCCATCGCTAAAATAGCGAAAAATTTAGTGATGAAAAATTTTTCAACGCTAAATTTAGCGACGGATTTTGAATTTCCGTTACTAAAATTAGTGACAGATTTTTTGGATCCGTCGCTAAATTATATTATATATAATTATATTTTTTATTTATTATATATATTTTATTTAATTATTATATTAATATTTTATTTTTATTTAATTAGCGATAAATCTTAAATCCGTCGCTAACCTCAACTGCATGCGGCAACACGCCCTGATCCGGCTCCCGCGCCCGCTCCCCTTCTAGCTGGATCCCGCTCACGGCCGCACAAGCGCAATATTGCTCCAGTGCATGCACCCGCCTGCCCCACCTTGTTCCCTACCCGAGTTCCCGCCCGCTGGTCCATGCTTCACGTGCGCTAGCCCAGATGCCCCATTCGAGTTTGCCAGGTAGCCCCTACTGCCTCAGCCCCGCGCCCGCCTGTGCCTTTGCAAAAAATCCCTTAAAAATGACTCCACATTGCCTCCCACCCGATTCAAACACCTGCGCACGCGTGAAAATGTATGAGTACTCAACCACTAGAACAATTGCCACCTCTAATCTAACTCAGTTTTTCTTTTTACTTATTATCTTATTCAAACATTTTTCTTAAAATAACAAAATAATATAAAATTATAAAATCTGTTATAAAATAAAATGTTAGTATAAAATAAAACAATAAAAGATTTAAAAATTTAAAATAATATTATTCTTTAAAAAAAATATAAGATATTAATTAAAGAAATAATAATTTTTTATTAAATAATAAAATGCTAATTAAAATAAAATAATAAATTAATTTAAAAATAAAATAATATTATTCTTTAGAAAGATTTAAAAAATAAAAATATAAAATAATAAAATAAAATGCAAATTTAAAATATTTTAAAATCATAAATATGATTAGTTAATATAAATTAATAAAATAACAAAATAAAATAAAATATAAAATGTTAATTTTAAAAAATTAAGTTTAGCGACGAATTTTAAAATCCGTCGCTAAATTCATCGCTAAAATATAAATATTTAAAATATAAAATAATATTATTCTCTAAAAAATAAAAAAATAAAAATAAAATAAAATGCTAATTTAAAATATTATAAAATAATAAATATAATTAGTTAATATAAATTAATAAAATAACAAAATAAAATAACTTATAAAATTTTAATTTTAAAAAAATTAAGTTTAGCAACGGATTGTGATATCCATCACTAAATTAGTTACGAGTTAAAAGTTTAGCACTAAGTTAGCGACGGATTCTCAATTCGTTGCTAAATCTGTCGCTAAATAATAAATATTTAAAAAATAAAATAATATTATTTTTAAAAATAAAAATAAAAATAATAAAATAAAATACTAATTTAAAATATTATAAGATAATAAATATGATTAGTTAATATAAATTAATAAAATAAAAGAATAATAAAATAAAATAAATTATAAAATGTTAATTTAAAAAAAATTTAGTTTAGAGATGGAATGCGGTATTCGTGGCTAAATTAGCGATGAATTTTAAAATTTGTCACTAAGTTAGTGACAGATTATCGTATCCGTCGCTAAGTTAGCTACAAATTCTGGAGTTCGTCACTAAATTTTTCGCTAAATAATAAATATTTTAAAAATAAAATAATATTATTCTTTAAAAAATAAAAATAATAATAACATAATAAAATAAAATGCTAATTTAAAATATTATAAGATAATAAATATGATTAGTTAATATAAATTAATAAAATAAAAGAATAATAAAATAAAATAAATTATAAAATGTTAATTTAAAAAAATTAAGTTTAGCGACGCATTGCGGTATCCGTCGCTAAATTAACGACGAATTTTAAAATTCATTGCTAAGTTAGCGACGGATTCCGGAGTTCTTTGCTAAATTTAGCGATGAATTCCCAATTCGTCGCTAAATCCGTTGCTAAATAATAAATATTTAAAAAATAAAATAATATTATTCTTTAAAAAATAAAAATATTAAATATTAAAATAAAACGCTAATTTAAAATATTATAAGATAATAAATATGATTAGTTAATTTAAATTAATAAAATAAAAGAATAATAAAATAAAATAAATTATAAAATGTTAGTTTAAAAAAAATTAAGTTTAACATTTTATGTTTTATTTCTTATTTTTTCTTTTATTTTATTATTTTGTTATTCTTTTTACTTTTTATTTTTTATTTTATTTTTTTGACACCATGTCGATAAATGGACAACCGCTTATCAATAGTCATCCGTCTCACTACCGCTGTCCTCCAAAAACTATTGTTTGATCTATTTGCCAGACAAGATAGATCGTCAGATGTAAATGTATGATTCATTGTATTCCTTGCTATGATGACAATAACGAATTAAGATGAATAACTGAACTTTAAAAAACAATTGAACTATATGAAGCAAGTGAATGGATATAGAAGACAAAAAACACGAATAGTAAACTCGACAGTCACGACTAATTGAAAATTATTTGTTACGTATTGGTTGAATTATTTATTGTTGAAAATTATCAAATTGATTAGAATTGTAATATTAAATATATATTTAATTCGATTTCACTATTTAGAATATGTTAAAAAGAGAAATACGGTTAAAAATATTTCTTAATAAAAAATCGAGGAAATTTTGTTTGAAAATTAGTCATGAATTTTGAAATTTTGGTAATAAATTAGAGACAAATTTAGCCATGAATATTTTATTTGTGGCTAATTAGCGACGAATTTTGCCACGAATATTTTTTTGTGACTAATTAGTGATGAATTTAACCACGCATTTTGAAGTTTCTTGCTAAATTTTGTGACAAATATTTTTTCCATGGCTAATTAGCGACGAATTTAACGATGAAAAATTTTTGTAACTAATTAGCGACGGATTTTGCAACGAAAATTATTCGGCGTTAAATTTGGCGACAAAATTTGCGACGAAATACTTTTTTCGCTAAATTTAGCAACGAAAAATAGTATTCGTGACAAAATTTAGCCACAAAATTTCTATTCATCACTAATTAGCGACGAATTTTTGCAATGAAAAATTTTTCGTCGCCAATTAGTGACGGATTTAGAGACAAAAATTTTTTCGTCGTCAATTAGCGAGAAATTTAGCCACGAATAATGTATCTGTTGTTAATTTAGCCACGAATATATTTTCATCGCTAAATCCGTCGTAAATTAACAACAAAATAATTTTTCGTCTCTAAATCTATCACAAAATAACAATGAATTTTTTTGTCACTAAAACCGTATATTTTTTTTTTGTAGTGTTTGACATTTGAAGTAGAGACAGCTTTGGCATTTAGCTACGTGATGAGCTAATAGTTTTGGAGTTTTATGTGTTTTTGAGTGTGCTCAAAGTAACATTTAACGTTTTCAATTTGTTATTGGCATCAAACATTATCAGACAATTCCAAAAATACTTAATTATGTTGGAATAATCGAAATACGGAGTCCATACAAAATTAAGTGGCGTCTCAAACTGAATTTCATTGGTGTAATAGGTAAAAATTTCAAGAAAATCAACCCTAGAAAATACAAAGAATATGCTTGGGGTTTTACTGCCTTATTGTTTTTTTCTCTCTCATACATTAATATATGCTTTGAAAAATAAGTACTTTTGCTTTTCCTTAAGTTGAGCCACGATTGATAATTCTTAAATTTGAACATGTTGCTCTTTTATTAATAAAAATTCTTTTATTTTAAAAAATTTTCTAAACTAATATGATAAGAATTTTCTTATTGAATGCTAACTCAGATTATTTTTTAAATATTTTAAAAATTTTTATTAAATGGGGAAATAAAAAATTTGTTTTGTTACATAAATAAATTACTCATTAATCAAATTTTAGGTATATCGATTTTTGTTTATGTGTATTTTATATGAAATAAAAAATAAAATAGATATTTTAATATAGTTAATATGATTATAGGATTAATGGATAAAATTTACTGATGGATTAACATTTGCACCAAACAAAGGAATAGAAGTTACCTCAAAAAGGTTTCGTAGGTTAAGATGGAAGAACGGGTCAAAGTGGTCCAGGTTTTGTCCTGTTCATACCACAGAACTGGTAAAGTTTAAAAATGAAGATATCTTGTGGCATTTGGTTGCAGATTCAATGTGTATACCTCTGGTCTGGACACGCAATTGCTCCAAAATGCCTTACCAAATCTCATCACTTTCACCGCAACATATATGTTAAGGCATTGAAGTATGCTAAGATGTGAAAAAAAGATAATAACAATAAATAACATGGCATGCAAGCCTTTTGTCTAATTTTGAAGTTGGCACTTTGTAGCTCCCTCACACACAAACAAACAAACAAACACACCCAGAGGCCCAAAAACAAGCTGCCACTGTCCGAAAGCAAAGAAATTTTCAATAACGCAAGGTTGTAAATGTTGAAAGTTTGATATTAAAATAAAATAATGATCGAAAAAACAAACAAATGAGTACTAATTGAAAAATATTTAAACATAAATTTTTTCAAAATATAGAACAATCAATTCAAGAGAAGATAATTTCTTATTTGCATACAAAATGAGGAGAAGAGAGTTCTATTTATATAAAATACCTGCCAACTAGCCAATAGAGGCAAAAATAACTAGCCAGTAAGAGAAAACTAGTCAATAGAAGGAAAAAGCTAGTTTTCAGAAATTTTGTTGATAGACTGGGCTGTGTTATAGATCTTTTTTAGATTTCTTTAGACTTCCATTTTGGTCCTTATAAAGTACTCTCCCCTTGGACTGTAGACAAGGCTAAATAACAGTAACATTATGGGTTTGGGTTCTGGCTAGATTGTGATAGAACCCAAACACCCAAAATGGGTTATGTTCCTAGCTTCCTTTGGCCTAGATTTTGTGCACTCTGTTGGACCTTCATTCGGCCATATTGCACTCTATATTTTCAACACTACTTCTCAAGTTTGGTGAATAGATGTCTGTAGAGTCTAATTTCATGAGGATGTCTTGAAGGTGGCGGATGATATTTTCTTTGGTAAAAATATCAGTAAATTGCTAATTGCTTTTCACGTGACTAACTATATTCGGTCTAATAGGATGGGATACTAAATCTCTTAATCAAATCTCAAGTTTAAAACTTGAGAATGAAAAAGATTACGCTAGGAGAGTTACCTCTAAATAGGGCCCCCACTGATACTCAAACCAAATTGATTATAGTTTTGTCTTCAACCTTTTGTTGTACAAAATGACTACAATTTTGTCTTCAACCTGCGATTGTACAAAATGACTATAGTTTTGTCTTCAACCTTCGGTGATGAAAAAAAAAATTATTGCTTTTTACCTGCGAAATGACTACAGTTTTGTCTTCAACCTTCTGTTGTACAAAATGAGAATCAACCTCTATATGTTTCGTTCTTTTATAGAAGACAGAATTGGAGGCTATGTGAATCGTAGACTGATTATCACAGAGGCATCGGGGAGGTGATTACCCAACTCTTCAACCAAAGGTTTCAGCCAGACAATTTCACTATTTGTTATTGCTACTCCTGTGACTTGGTATTCAGCTTCTACACTAGATCTTAAGACAACTAATTACTTCTTGCTCTTCCAAGACACCAAGTTTTCTCCAACAAACATGTAATAACATGTGATGGATCTCTTGTCTTTTGAGTCATCAACCCAATCAACATCACAATAACCCATGATCTCTGAATTTTTGTTGTTCTTAATCTAGATTCCTCTTCTTGGAGTTCCTTTGAGATATCTCATAATTCTTTCTATTGCTCACCAATGTCCCACCTAAGGAGTGTACATATGCTAACTAATTTGACTGACAGCATACGCAATATCGAGGATGGTAATAGTCAGAAAAATAAGCTTCCCAACAAGTCTATGATATCTCAACACATTTGTGAGTGGCTGATCATTCTCTTTTCCTTCATCAATGGTTGAGACTGGGCTAACGGCTAGTTTTGTTTCAAATTTACCTATTTCTTATAATAGATCAAGGACATACTTTTTTTGGAATAAGACAAGCCCCTTAGTAGAGTAGGCAATTTATATTCCTAAAAAGTATTTTAATAATATGAAATCTTTAACTTCAAATTTAGATTTTTTTTTTTTATCTACTTGGCTTGAGTCATTTCCGGTAATTATGACGTCATCAATATATATGAGTACTATAGTAATTTTTTCATTTTTAGTTTTAGTGGATAATAATAAATCACTATTGCAGTTTTTAAAATTGTTTCCAAGAAAAATCGAGCTAAGTTTTGCATATCAAATTTGTGGAGATTATTTGAGGCCATAGATGGATTTTTTTTGTCTACACACCTTTCCTTCATGCTTTTGGGGAAGACCTTGAGATAAATGCATGTAAACTTTCTTTTCTGATTCTCTTTATAGGAAAACATTTTTGACATCCATCTGATACATCAATCGACTTCAATTGATGGCAAGGGATATGAGAACTCTAATGGTACTCATCTTTGCAATGGGAGCAAAGGTTTTTGTGTAATCCACCCCATAGGTCTAGGTGAATTCCCTAACTACAAGTCTGGCCTTGTACTACTCGATTAAGTCATCATTTTTATACTTGATCTTGTATCCCCATTTGCATCACATCACTTCTTTCCCCTTTGGGAAAGTTGTTATTTCTCTAGTCCTATTATTAGTGAGATCATCTAGCTATTCTTTCTTCCTTTATTTCGTGTGATCATTAACCTTTTCAATTCTCTTGAGTTTGGTCAATACCACTCAAGAATACTCGGTGATTTTGGGAAACATTAGTCATAGTATAAAAATTAGAGATAGGATGCGAGGTTACCTTTGAATAATAAATCCTATGATTCATTCATTAAGATGAGGGAAGTCTCAACCATGTTGACCTTCTGAAAGTTGGAAGAGATGGTGGTGAGTTACTTCTCCTTTAGTTGTAAGAGAGTCATTTTGAAAGTGATCTCTTCCTAACTCCCTGTTTTCCTCATAATTAGAAGATATAGGTGTACCATTTTGGCTTTGTTCAAGGTTTTCTAGTTTTTTTCCTTACTCCAAACTTTCCTCTCTTCTTGATATATAATTTGATTCTTGTGGAGTATATAGGAAGACTTGCAAGTCTTTCTCTTTTGAATTCTTTTCTTGTCATGTTTCTGTAAAATAAAACTCATCTTACATAAATATTATATCTTTTGATGTGTATAATCTATTAATCACAGAATCAAGATATGTATATCCTTTTAGAAAAATTGCATATCATATAAATATGCAACGTCTACACTTTTTATCCATTTTGTCCCCAAATTGTTTTTCGACATGCAAATAACAAATACGTCCAAAAACCTTAAGGAGAGAAATGTCTAGCTTAGTTTTTCTTGTTAACTCCAATGGTGATTTTCCCTAGAGTATTTTAGTAGGAAGTCGATTAATGAGGTGAGCAACCACATTAACTGTATCATTCCAGAATTATTTAGAGGTGTTAGCATTGAACATTATAGTTCTTGCTACTTCGAGAAGATGTCGATTTTTATGTTCAACAACTTCATTTTGTTAAGAAATATATAGACAAGAGAGGTTTGATGAATTGATCGCTTTTCTTCTAAAAAATTTCTAAACTCATTACTTATGTATTCTTGACCATTATCGATTTTACGAATCTTAACATTTGCATTATATTGTTTGGTAACAAACATGAGGAAATTTGTAAAAGTTTCATATGCTTGTGCCTTAGTGAAGACCATCTAGATCCAAGTATTTCTAGTTTTATGATCGATGAAAGAGATAAAACATTTGTAATATCTTTTGGATGTAATAAAAGAAGTCCAAATATTTGAATGTATTATATTAAAAGCATTTTTATATATGGTTTCATAATATGGATAATACATTCTTTCTTTCCAAAATTGCTAACTGTACATGGTCTATCTTTACAATTTTTCATTAAAAATAGATATTTTAAAATTTGCTAATTATAATGTCCGAATCTAACATGTCATAGTAAGTAGCTATTTTGTTAGCATGTTTGAAATGCGTGATTATTTTGATTCAAAAAAATATAAATTATTTCTTCTCGATCCTTTCTAATCATTTGATTTGTCTTGCGATTATAAAAATAACCATGTCAAGATCCAAAACAACTTTACGAATAAAGTTCTTAATTCATTAAAAGGGAAACAGAACCCTTCCTCAATCTCATCATATAGGGGTCATGAAGCAGGCAAAAGAGCTTATTTTGACTTGTTGGACATTAAATCACCTCGTGATGTGATTAAATAATTCTTATTTAATGTCCATTAAATCACATCCTCTTCTCAGTATTCCTTGGCAACTCAACTCGGGCCAGCCTGGCCTCCGTCCGACTAGGCTTAGGACATGTAGAGGCTGGGCCTAGCCTGACCTTTTGCTCTGTGGGACCTCATTTTGCTGGACCGACCCCTCTATGAAGAGGATAGGTTCGACCCATATTGGTTGGACAACGAAGCGAGTCCTGAAAGGCCCAAATTAGCTCAGTTTTTTTTTTTTCTTTTCTTTTCTTTTTGGTTATATAGGAAAGCTAGAATTCAAATTTGAATTCGAGACATTTAAAAGAGAGAGAAAAGATGATACCAGTTAAACTATATCTCATTAACAATTAGCTGAGGTTTAATAGAATCTTTAATATCATCTAATCTAATCAATGGGGAAGCCAAGGTTTGAATTTTGTCAAGCCTGGAAGAGTCCAATAGGACATGATACTGACATGGAAAATAAGGTTTTCAAATTTGTTGAGGTTAGGGGTTGAGATTAAAAAAAAAAAAAAAAGGAGGTGATTCCATTCTCATACGTGCATCTAAAAATGAAGCCCCAGCCCTAGAGTTTTAAAGACCAAGTCGGACTTGCCCGCACCAACCGACACCTCTACTCCTTGTGCGCTTAAAATGGTGAATGACAGGTGCATTTCGAGAATTCCTCTAGAACATTTGACCTCACGCGCCCCATGCATAAAAGAGGAACTGAAGCAACTCATTGACTCAGTTATGAGTCCAATGTGCAGGGATGTTTATTAGGAACGTTCCCTACTAACTCGAAACTGCACACTCTTACCGCTCCCAGCGGTGGCTTCAGTTCAGATATGGACAGCACGGTTGAAAATCTTGATAGTTGATCTTCTTACAAGTCTGATGACCCCAGTCCAAAGTCTCCACCCTTTAGCTAAGAGAAAAGGCCAATTCACTCATGAATCAAGAGTGAATTTGAATCCTGAATCCTTTTTTTCTTTTTGAGGAAAAAAATTATATTCTAAAGATGATAAATCTATTTTTATCAATTTAATTTGTATGACATGGGTTATCATTATGCACTTAAAAAACCCACTTGTTGACAATACTCAGAATAAGAATTCTTTATATCTTTCATTCTAAAAATTAGAATTTTATGGGATTAAATTTGTTTCTGAATATTGCTTTGAACTCGTGCTGGGCCGAGACATGAATGAAAAGAAAAAGCTCAGACCTCAGTTATGCTCACGTGACGACTTCCTGACCGTTTTGGCTAAAAATTGTGGGACCGCCCACAGAAGTCAGCTATTGTTGAGAGATGATGGAATTACTGGCGAAATTATAGAACACCGTATGTAATGGAACCGGTAATTTAAAACCCGGATTATAACACGGTCGTGCTAAAGGCTCAATGAGTCCATGGGTCAAATCAATTGGATTGAATGAAAAAATGGGTGACATGATTATCTTATCATAAATAAATTTTAATTATAATATATTAATTATTTAAAATTTCTATATATTTAATCATAAATATTTATCAAATCTTATGCAAAATATATAATATTAATAAAATATAATTCATTAATCTAATTTAAATAATAGATTTAAGTAGGTCAAAATCTAATTTAAATAATAAGAAAAGTCTAATGAAGAAAGAAAAAAAAAAGACTCAAATATGAAAAACAATAAAAAAAAAATCTGATGAGGTGAGAGTGTGATAGAAAAAAGAAAAAGAAAAGAAAAAAAAACCCACAAAATATCGTGGTCGGTGGTTATCATTACGTAAGCATTCATTGCATTTTCAGATTTGAGTCCACATGCCAGGCAGTATTTACACCAAAAAGGATAGGAAAAAAAAATCAGAGTTGGCGGGTTCAATCTGATTCCCAGTCGGAGTCAGATTTTGATCGATTTTGATTAATTTTTTTAAAATCTGATTATATTGAGAAACTCAAATCCACTGCTGGTCTAGTTTCCGATCAAACCCGTTAGTCCGACCTAGATTTCAAAACACTTATGAAAACTTGTTTTGTTCCATCTTTATGTAAACAAATTTAGAAATATATGAAATTATGGTCCTCGAAGAATAAAACTATGGTTCATGATGATTCAAGTAATCTGGACCACACTGTATATAATTATTTCTAATCAAATTATATGTACTTAACATTCAAATTTCAATTTAATTATTAAGAAATATACCTTCTTTAAAAGTGAAATTAAAAATTCCATCTTTTAAAATTATATAAAAAAAAATTTAATAAACTATTCAAACTTGATTTGACCGTTAAAATTTGAACTAAAGTTATAATTTTATTAATTTTAAACATCTTAGTAATTTCAACACTATTTATTTCATCTTGCATCCGAGTGAAACAAAGGAAAGACTAAGACGTAAAAAGTGTCGTAGGATCGTATGTTTATTTTACTTTTAAGATATTAAAATCCTTAGAACAAGTCGATTTTAATTAACAAATTTATATAATTAAGATATTTTATTCTATGCCAAACTATCTCCATTTTTGTCGGTCCATAATTTTATAAATGTACTTTTTTCTACATCAACTTATTTCATGGAAAAAAAGCCTTAAAAACCATGTCCTGTTTCTTCACAAAATTCGTTTACCATTTACCAAATAATAAAAAAAAAAAAATCTGCTGATTATTTGTCAATAGACTAATCATTTGATTTTTCGATTAAAAAGAGATTATTCTCTTCCATGCATTCGGTAAATTTATCTCCTTTTTTTTTTTTTTACCCTTAAACTCGGTTCATTACTCGTTATCCAAAGTTTTATCTTGTTTAATCGGAATCAATCTGACTGAAATCTTTTTTAAAGGGTAAGAGTATTTCAACATAATCGATTTCATACTCAAATCACGAATCAAAAATAAATTTATCTCTATATACCCAAAGTATAATTGAAATTTTTACAATTATACATATTTATGTATATAGAGCAAGTTATCATCAATGTTGGTTTAATATCTATAACTCTCTTCATAGCAAATAAAATAAAGTAATAATTGAACGTTAATGAATTATAATTTAATCCACATCATTTCTTTCCTATTTAAGCCTCTTATATGAATAAAAAAAAATAATAAATAAAGAGTGACGAAATACTATTTACCTCTATTCGAAGCTATTTCCCTAAAAGCACACCATTTTGGTCCTATATATGATTTCCAATTTTCGGGTTCCAAAAAACTGAGGTACAATAAAAATATGAAATTTGGTACAATTTCATTAAAGAGGCAAGCTGTTGGCCTTGAATTATTTGCCAGGTGATTACAAGTAAGCTTGCAGGCGTGGCGTCGATGTCAATGGGACCCTCAATTTTTAATTTGACGTGATCAAAATTTCCGGGCTACAGGACAAAGTGAATTAATGCAGGAGAGAGAACAGTCATGGAATGGACATGGAGACAAAAAAAAATATATCAGAAATTGTGCTTTCTCTTTTTTTTTTTTTTTTTTTTTTTTTACGATAAATACAACTAAAGCTTAAGTTATCCCCGAGTACAAATTGTGCTTTCTCTTGTCACTGAGGAAACAGGAAAACTGAAGCAGGAACTCATTAATCAGGTCACGATAGCCATGGACTAATCCTGTTGGAGAAGCAGCCCGATCCCCCATCGCATAGACAGATACATTGGCTTACCCGTTAATGGGCCATTTTCTCGATGCATGCTTAAAACGATCAAGTAAAAATTGAATATTAAATTTTTTAGTTAATTTTTAAATTTAAAACTTAAAAATAAAAAATATTAAATTAGAAGAATCATCTTGGATATGATCTTTTCAAATACTCAAATCGAATTAATTAAAATATAATTTTGAATATTAGTGATTTGATTAAAAATTTAAAAAAAAAAAATTGATGGAGAGAAACTTAGGTAACTAAATTCCACTCCGAACTTTGATATTGTATGAAAGTGCTTATCAAATTTTAATTACTAAAGTTTAAAAATCGATGTGCTGTTTAAATCTCAATTTTGATACAAGTGAAACAAATCATGCCTTCATGCATGCGCCCGGAAGCATAGTCCGACTGCGTACCTACTCCGCAACCTGGGGTGAGTGCCACTTGAGAAGCAAGTAATTACAGCGAGTGACTCGAGCAGTAGAGAGTCGAGAAGTAAGGCAGTAAAGAGTTCTTAATCTTACGTACAACATCTTCATAGACAAAATGAGGCAATGATTCACTTGATATTAGGAAAAAAAAAATACTTAACATTTTTGCGTATTTAAAAATAAATCTGAAAATCTACTATAACATGTTTGCCTATAAATAAATTGTTTCCGAGATAAGCTTATTCAACAAATGGAATAAGTCATGCTATAATGAGTTGAGTAATGATTTTTATGAACAACTCAGTTTATTCTTTGCAATTCTACGTTTGCCTAATCAAATCCATAAGTTACATACATCAGAAAGGTATTTGTTCAACGCAAAAATTCTGAAGGGAAAGCAAACTCACTTGATTGCAATGGTTAGTTATTGTTAGAGAAATTGGAATTCGTTTTTATATATATATAGAAGTCAAGGTGAACAGTGCATCTTATAGGGGTAAGTAAGCAAAAGAGCTTATTTCATCTCTAAGATGCAAAACCAAAACCCTTCAAAAGGGAGCACAGTTTTCCATCTACAAAGATGTTTTTGGTCATGAACATTTTAGAACATACGCAACCCCAGTCTTCTGCTAAACTATGAGAATCCTAAACCTAATTCCAATCAGACAGGCACAGTCTTGATATCACTAGTCTCCCCGACTCCATCTTCATTTTCACCTGACATCTCTTCCAATGACTTCCCTTTCGACTCTGGTACCAAGAAAGTGAACAATATACCTAAGAAGTTGATGCAACCAAGCATTATAAGTGAGTTCTTCACACCAATACCTGGAGGATAACCTTTGTCAGGGTTAGTCTTGCTCTGTGCAGCATATAGAAACCCGAATGCACCCACAATGGCGCCAGCCTTGCCTGAAGCAGCTGATATACCGTGGCATGTGGAGCGGAGCCTGGCAGGGAAAATCTCAGCTGGGACAACGAAGGTTGTGGCATTAGGTCCGAAATTTGCGAAAAAGAAGGTCAACGAGTACATGATCACAAAGCCAATTCTGTTATCCTTTAATGTCCAGTGATGGTATGGAATTGCCAATGCAAACATGAAGACTGTCATGAAGAAGAATCCCATTAATTGGATTGCAAAACGACCGATTCTGTCAATGAATGCCACTGTGAACCAGTATCCAGGAACGGTGCTGCAGAGAGCAATAAGTGTCTGAGCTCTAGCAATCTTGTAAACCTCTTGAATAGCACTCATTGTCTTAGCATCCGGAATCCAACCAATGGCAGAGAAAATGTCCTTCTGGAACAGATTCTGACTGTAGAAGGCGATATCAAGCAAGAACCAGCAAGTAGTAGTTCCAATCAAGTGAAGTCCATGTCTACGAACAAATTCCTTCGAAAACAGTCCAAAATCATTCTTGGATTCTTGAGTCAATCTCTCAATTTTCTCTTGTTCTGCCTCCAACTCAACCTGCAACACTGTAGACATATCTGCAGCAGCCTGCTTAGCGTTCTTGGCAACCAAGGCAGTATAACGAGCAGTCTCAGGCATCTTCATACGCCAGTAGTAAGTAAGCAGAGCGGGCAAAGCACCAAACGTGAGAATTATACGCCAGACATAGTCTGCTTGAGGCACAGTTGAACCAATTGGATCAACTTCATAAGCAGGAGCTGGATATGCAGCCTTGAAAGAAGCTGAAACTATAATAGCAACCATCCCACCAGCCAAAATTCCAAAACCCTGCATAGCAAACACTGCAGCAATAAAAGCGCCACGAGTTTTCTTATTGGCATACTCTGACATGATTGTGGCGGATAAAGGGTAGTCACCACCAATGCCAAAGCCAAGCCAGAACCTGAAGAAGCATAGAGTTGCGATGACACCCTTAGTTTCCTTTCCAAAAGAAAGGCCTGAGGCTATTGAGCATATGACCATGAGCATTAGGGTCATGCCATAGACTTTTTTTCGGCCCATTTTATCTCCAAGCCATCCAAAGAAGAGCTGGCCAGCTAGGGTGCCGCAGAAGGCGACACCATTGACAGCAGCCGAGACATTAGGAGGGAGTGTGCCGGGCTTGGCATCACCGGCTTCGTGGTAGTAAATCCGGCCAAGAAGTTTGGTGACTAGAGAGATGCAGAAGAGGTCATAGGCATCTGTGAAGAAGCCCATGCCTGCTATAACTATAGCTGTGAAGTGGTACCATTGTGTCTTCGCCACATCAAGTGCATTTAGCACTTGTAGCTGGTCTCTTGCCATTGTTTGTTGCTTCCTTCTCTCCTTACACTCTCTAAGGACAACTTGAGCCTGCAAGAAAAAGGGCCCTCATCTCAGTATCCGTAAAACTAGATAAATTTCAATATTTAGTAATACATAAGCACCTTCTTTGGCATCGAAGTACGTCAAAAGGGGCAAAAACACTTTCTACAGTAAATATTACTCATAGGTAATTCAATCAAGATATTTGAAGGGGTTGCCAGCTCTTTCTCCTGTTTCTAAATGAAGGGTTGGAATGAGAAGATGGGTTTATTCCCTGTATTATTCTCTGTCAGCTTAAATTCTATGTATTTTATTTTATTTTCGATCAATCAGCTATTTAAGTCTATCATGCCAAGTGCAATAATATAAGTTCATAATCAACTATGTCGTTGTCTATTTGTTTAAATATAAATTAAGATTTTTAGGGCAATCAATTATTTGAAAGGGAAGCATGACGCGCAAGTGTTCCATGAGGGTAGAAGGAGTTGCGTGTGGCTGATCATCCATGTACCGCAAAAGGCAAGAAAAACATTAAAAGCTTGTAATTTGCAAGTAAAAGGAAAACGACAAAAATTAATGAAAATATTTTTCCACAGTGTTGAAACTTCATTGGATTAAGGACAAGGAGACACGCTTTCAACTTGTGTGAAGATGAGTATGTTGACCATAACAAGTGAAGGGAACATGATCACGCAATCACCTATCTTGAGATTTCAACCTCCCACATATTATAATCATAATTCAAAAAGGAAATAAAGGATGTAACAATTGTATCTCAAAAAATTTCCCCACCGAAATTAATATAAATTTATAAATTTATGATATTTTTTTGGTGGGGTTGTTTAACAATAACAAAGACATAGATTTTCAAATGGAAATTATTATGATATTGATTCTTCAATTATGAGTCGGTTTAATTAAAATTTTCCGAGGTCAAAGAGTCAGAGTACTCTGTTTCTACCCTGTTTCTGAGGTCAAAGAGTTGGTGTAATTAAAATTTTCTGAAGTCAAAGAGTCAGAGTACTCTGTTTCTACCCCTGTTACTGTTGCTGCTTCCTTTTCGGAGCTCTTAATTAACAACTGTTTTCGTTTTCAGCCAATTGAGTTCACGATGAAAATGTTGCTAAAACAATCAAAATAATAAAAAAAAAACCTACCCAATATCAAGAAAAAAAGAATCCCCACGGTTGGATTTGAAGGTGATTGTATTCCGTCCCCTTAGAAACTCAGATTAAGTCGGCAATTTATCTTTAAGTAGAAAAATAAAAACAAACACAACATATTGGAAAAGCAATAAAAAAATGCAAAGCTTAGACTAATCACACAAGAATCTTGGAAAAGCAATTTAAAAAAATAGAACCCAGAAGAAAATTTTAGAAAGAAAAAGAAAAGAAAGCACAATGAACAGCGATGATGACGACAGAGGTGACCAAATGAACAGGAAGCTGGGCGAAATAATGCATGAATGAATGTTAATGGAAAAGAACTACGGGAGTGGTATTAGAGTACATACCTCGACGGTGGTTTTCCAGAAGAGGAAGGGAAACGAAAGGCCAACAGTTTTTTGTTAGAAAGAGATATTAATGTACTTGTGTGTAAAAAATGTGCCCGAATTCAAGACTATATAGCAGGCAGGCAGAAAGAGAGAGAGGGAGAAGGCAAGAGCGGGGGTGATGGGAGAGGGAAGGGGTAGAGTAGTTCCGTATTTAAGTGCGTGGGTGAGGGGAGAGAGAGAGATGAGACTGTTTAAAATGTTTTTGAGAACCAGTGTCTGCGAGTGGAAGTCTATTCCATCCCGTTCTCTTAATACCTTTTTCACTTCCTCCTCTCTCTCTCTCTCTCTCTCTGGACTGTGAGTCTCCTCTTCCCTCTTAACTACGAACGCGTTTTTTCCTCTAACTCCACGAGCTTAATTACTTTTTCCTTCTTGGATTTTATTTTATTTTTTAAAATTTATAATTTCATATTGCTATTATGTTATAATAGGGTTTGGAAATGATTAAAATCAGGACAAGTTTAGTCGAATTTGGAGTAGAAGGTGGGCAAAAAATTATGTATGGGCAATTTCTAGCCGGCATGTCCCAATATTAGTGGATTAGGCCAGACTTTTTTTAGAGATAATCAATAAAATTATTTTTTAATTTAATAAAAAAAATCTCCAGTGATCTTAATTGAGTGGGTTAACCAAGTCCACGGGCATTTGAAACCCTACTAAGGCCACCCACATAGCAGGTTTGTCTGCCCAATGCATATATTGCTCGAGTCAAGTCATAATTATAGTTTTTTATTTCCAAGGATTCCACGCCATATAAAAGTCCATATTTTATAAAAATAAAGAATATAAAAATATAAAAAATAAGTAAATATAAAAAATTTAAAAATTTTTATATAAATATTAATTATTTTATTAAAATAATAGAATAGTTTTATTTTATAATAAAAAATTAAAAAGAAATAAAATCTCCGGAAAACTAAATAGTAATCTAAATGACACGAAAAAAAAAAGAAAAAATAAAACAAATATGACACGATTAAAAAACCACATTTTATAAAAATAAGGTAAACAAAAACATGAGAAATACGTAACTACAAAAAATATAAAAAATTTTATATAAATGTTAATTATTTTATATAAATAATAGAATAGTCATATTTTATAAGAAAAATATAAATTAATTAAATATGTAATTAATAATCATAAAAATTAACATAAAAATAAAATTATAATTAAATAAGCAAATAAATATGAAAATATAATAATTTTTTGTATAAATATTAATTAAGTTAATATGTTAAAATATTTTGAAAATAGGAAACATTTCAAAAAAATGAAAATATTAGTATTAAGAAGTTTTCTTGTATCAGAGTTTGCAACAGCGATATTACAAGTATTTTCGGTTCTTAAGAACATTTCTTTGTAGCATGGTTAGGAAAATCAGTTGTAATTTTAATTAGTCTTAAAGACAATTCAAAATGATACAAAAATATAATCAATATTCAATTAAATGATTATTAAGACCTCTATGTAGAAGTCTGAAATTTATAAATTTGCCTAAATAATTTTCTTTGATAAACAAAAACAATTATTTTACTCAGAAAAATTCTGACTCCATTTTAGTTAATTGTATTTTTAGGAAAGAAAATGTTTTTTTTTTCCTCTTACAAATCCATTTTTTTTTAATATTTGACCAAGATGGTAAAATGAACATTTACTGATTGAATGCACAGAACAAGCCGAAATTCAAGACTGGAAGAAAATTTTTATTCCTATGTCAGAATTCAGAGAACCAGCTTCTTCATCTAATTACAAAACAAAAGCTCAATGCAAGTCAACTAGCCAATTACCCCAGTTAGGATGCCTTTAATTCCCTGAAAAGCAAAGAAGTGGAAAGAAATAGGGTCAAATTTTTGAATACTTGACCTAATTTCATGGCTTTTAAGGACAGTGAAAGGGTTTCTTTCCTTTGTCGGCCACTGTTTCCTTCCCCCGAGTATCCTACTTTGCCCTCTTTCAAATTATGGGTGTTCACACCTCGATGTCGGTGGAACAAAAAATGGTACAGGTAGGATGTGAGAAAATCCATCTCTTAGGGTCTAAAGTTGGGTTAGGACAACAGAGACTCAGCCGGCGTTTCGAACAAAACCAGCTACCGATTGACCCAGATGGTTCCAAATAGACCTCGAGCTGTTCTGGGACTTGGACCTTGGGAACGAACCGTTAGCCCTTGAACCACCCAATTTGGGAGGAGGGTGGCCGTTTGGAGAAAGTCAAGTTTTTACTACACTAGGATGACATGAGTTTGCTAAGAGGGAGGAGTCACTGGTTGTAATCGAAGAAGAAGGAACTTGGTGGAGCTGGAGATCTGAGTACATCGCAGAAGCAAGGAGTTTGAGCTACTTTCATTTTTTCTTTTCATAGACGTGTGGAAATACAAAATTACACGCGTCTAAAAAAATTCGAATATAAAATCTTGCTTGAACAAGAATTGTTTTACCATCGAAGTCTCTCGATTATAATGAAATTTTAGCTACTCTTATTCTATTATTTGATTATTTATTTTGATAATAACGTAAACTTTTATCATTATTTTTTTCTTGAAATTTGATCAATGGACTTTAGCTATTTAATGATTTTGAAATTGGTGATTTTGAAATTGGGCTCTACTGCAATTTCAAAATTTGAAAATAGGACGACCAATGTACTAGATTCAAGGACAACATCGTGGTAGTGTGGAAGGGAATTCTTGTAACCGCGACGTTAAAATCTTAAGTATTTCTCGATTTGATTTTTAGGGTTACGACTAGTTATCTTGAAAGTTGAAGATAAGACCTACCATTATATGCTTGAAGCAATACATACATAGTTGTGGTAATCAAAGTTGAAATTATTAGCATGACCCTTCAATCGTCTAAAGAACATTCATCTTACACTACTGAGTTGCCTTATTTTTAGAGCTAGGCCCCCCAAAAAGATGAATTTTCATTCAAGTTTTTGCGCCTAGTCTGCTTGTAAATCATTGGGATGATGAAAACCGCAGCCTCAAAATTAGAACACTTTTTTGATATCAAAGTGAAAAGGGTTTTTAAATATGATTAAAAGAACTACAATTCTCCAATGAGCAATATTAAAGTTTATATTCCCAGTGCTCATAACCAAAAAAATATATATCATAACCCAAAAAAAAAAATTAAAGTTTATATTCCCCCCCCCCCCAAACTCATTTCTTGATTTAAAAAGCCTTGCTTTGAGGCCAAAGAAAAAAAAAGAACTTTTTTTCGAGTTTGGGATTAACAACATCTTTAACCTAAGTTTTATTTTGTGCTGCACCTTCTTTTTTTTTTTTTTTTTTTACGCTTAACATGTTTTCTTTTGTGCCACTCGGTCGTACATTTTTTGTTTTGACTCAAATGACACGTTGATTTAGTAACCCTATATTTTTGTTATTTTATCAAAATTGTTTACTCCACCTATACCAAACACTTTTTTTTTCATCACATGTATTAATCTGATTTATGTACTATAAGACCTATTTTAAAAATTAATTTTTTTAAATCTTTTTTCGTTATTCTCAAAACTTGAATTTAAAACATTTAATTAAAAGAATTGAATACATAACCACTTATATTTAAATGATTATTCACTCTTTATTTACTCTTTATCGATAACGTTTTATATTCCCGTCTTATAAAAAATAATGATTATTTAAATCACGATTCAACAATAGCATACTCATATTATTTATAATAAATCATTACTCTTTTAATTACAGTTGTGTTTTTTTAATTTTTTTTTTTCTTTTCTAGACAAGAAAGGTTAGGCTCGTGGGAGTACGAAATTAGAACCCTTTTTGGAAAGAAAAGCATCACTTTTTGGCACTAAAATTATTCAACAAATGATTTCAAAGTCAATGGGGAAATGGAGTTGTTAAGGATGAGGAAAGAAGGTCCAAGAATGCGATCATACAGCTACAACAACAACAACGGCACGCCACGCACTTCACCGAAGAATAGCATTCACACACGCAAAAAACATTTAACGGACACACGCATTACACATTTCTATTTGTGCTTTTCCTTTCAGGGGTTTACATTACATTTATGGTCTCAGAGAACACACACACACTCTCTCTCTATCTCTCTTCGATTTCACCATTGATTACTGTTTTTAGTGGGGGAGGACCCCAGAAAGCCACTTTGCCTACATGGAACTTCCGAGTCTCTGCAACTACACAAACCCATCATTAATAAATTTAAGAAAAGGGCAAAAGCCCCCTAAAAGTATTATTAATTATTGTCCAAAATTTTGGAGGAAAACAGAAGGGTACTAAGAATTGTTCTTATAGAAATTCAGAATTGACTGTACGTCACTGGTACAGTTTGACCTGGTCTTTAGATACATTTTATGATTTCACCCATCTTTGTTTTGTAACGCTGGGATTTGTTTGAAAAATCTTAGTTGATGTCATTTTTTTTCAATTAATCTAATTATTTTATAAAATATTTATTTTGAATTAAAAGTTTAATCAAATTTATTATATTTAATCTCAACTTCTTTAAATAGATTTTTGAGTCATCTTAAAACCCGTATTGTTAAATAATTTAACAAAACAAATTAATCTTATTTATTAAATAAATCAAATTTAAATATAAAGCTGACTTGTAAAATTACATTTCTTTTGGTACATACGAGTCAAAAATTATGAAAATATATATATTTATAAACATTTGAATAAAAATTCTTTACTACTTAGATATTTTTATAACGATCGTAAAATTAAATTCTTGTTTAAATTAAATTTGAATGATTAAATGGCAGAGTTTAATGAGGATTCGAACTTAAACAATGGATCGCTTAATTCAGCTCGACTCTTTTTTAGGCTGTAACATGCCAAAGGCCTTTCACTTTACGTCTCTCCTGTGCCTGCAATCTCATCTTGAATTATAAGTGGAATAACTATCAAAAAGACAAATCCTATCTCATGCATTTCTTTTTTGTTCCTTAATGTTTCTTTTCTTTTGTTCCCGAATTTCATCGCTTCGAGATATTATTCTCTTAGTCAGCTTAGTATTTATCCAAGAAAACGATACCAACCATATAAAATTGGAGTTCTCCTATATGTTTCTCCCTTTTATTTTTTTTCTTCCTCCATTTTTCCTTAGGCATATAAGATCATATTAGAGATAGAAATAAGTTGGGCCACTCATAAGTTGCTCGTGTCGTGCCTTGGCTTAGCTCAACTTGAATATCTTTTTTTTATTTTATTTTCCTAACATATGGATCGTAAACACTGTAAAAATACATGTGTCTATGCAAATTCGAACATGAGATCCCACGAAAAAGACACTTAACCAAGAGCTCTATATCATTCGAGTATCCATACAAAGACACTCAACTTGCATATCTTGGGACATGCTGCATTAAGCTATGAATACAAGTGATGTTAAGTAAAATCAAGTTGAATATCCAATTGAACCAAACTTAGGCAAAAAAAAATAGACATGTTTAGTTATGCACGCCTGACTCATTATCCAGATAAGCCGACTTGTATAATTAATTATGTAAAATATATATTTTAAATATATTATATATTATATAAACGTTATATATTTATTACAATTTTTATAATTAATAATGACATCATATTTGTTTCTTTTATTTAGAATTTATTTATGAGTTTGATTTCATAGACAAACAAGTTGCGTCAGGCTTAATTATTTGGCCTATCATAGCTTATAAGTCAAGTTTAGAACAAAAATTTTGACAATAGGCCTCGTTTAACCTATTATGATTTTAATCTAATTAGGTCCGCTACCCTATCGGATTACCCTAAGTTTTTTTTCTACACCATATACTAAGGAATCTCTAGCTGGCTGTTTGTGGGGGTCTCCAATTTTTGGGCATTATATAGCTTAACTTTCTTCAACAATTCATCCTATAATTGTCCTATTCAACTTAGCTTATCGTGACCTATGATCTTAGGTTTATTTATTTATTTATTTATTTATTTATTTATTTGGATCAACAAAGAAATTTATTTACTAGGAAAGCACCATAAACAACTCTTTACACATGAAAATCAAAACCAATATCATCCTTGTTCAAAACCGAGGAATAAATGAAATATTAAGATAAGATCAGCTTATTAATAATTAATTTGTTTAAATAAGATCTTAAATTCAAATACTGTGTACGAAAAAAATAGACGATAAAAGAATTTTGTCTCTTAAGAGTTAAATTCTATCTTAAATCAGATTTAATTGAATCTAACATAATTATCGAATATCAATAGTTCATCTTAAAAAAATTAATTTCGCCTTCATCCTATCATCCTATCATCTTAGTGTTATTAATCACAAAATAGTATTCTATTCATCAGAAATTTGCATACTGTAGTTGACTGTAGAGTTAAAATATTGGGTAAGTATTTTGCAATGGCACACATAGCTTCTTAATTACCAGATTTTAATAAAAGTTTTAATAATTTAATACTCAGTCACGAGAATCTCCGATATAGAAATAACGTTGATAATCACAGACAAACTCATGTTAATGTATGATGTATGTCAAAAAAATTTGTTAAGATGTCATTAATCAATTTGGTCGACCTTTGTCATCTGAAGTAGAGACAGCATAGGCATTTAGCTACGTGATGTGCTAACAGTTTTGGAGTCATATGTTTTTTTAAGTGTACTTAAAGTAAAATTTAACTTTTTCAATTTGTTATTGGCATCAAACATTACCTGACAATTTGAAAATAATTAATTATGTTAGAATAATTTTGCCTTATTGAAGTCCACACGAAATTAAGTGAGGTAAAACATCTCAAAGGGAAATTCATCGGAGTAACAGGTAAAAATTTGTCAAATGTACGGTTAATTTAATAATTGAATATCGATAAAATAAGTTTTTGGATTTAAATCTTATGAATATAGAAAACAAAAGTGGAAAGAATTTTATCTCCTTAAAGATTCAACTCGATTCGAACTATATTTAGTCAGATTCGATATTATTACTAAATATTGATAGTTTATAAAAAAGTTAAAAATTTTAAGAAAATCAACCAAAGAAAATACAAAGAATATGCCTGTGATTTTACTGCCTTATTGTATTTTAATTAATATATGCTATGAAAAATAAGTACTTTGCTTTTTCTTAAGTTCAGCCACGGTTAATAATTCATAAATTTGAACATGTTGTTCTTTTATTAAGAAATATTATTTTATTTTAAAAAAATTTATAAACCACTCTGATATCGGTGACTCAGATTATTTTTGAAGTATTTTAAAATTATAAAAAAATTAAGTTTTGTTACATAAATAAAATTACTCATCGATCAAATTTTAGGTAACATTAATCAAAATTTATGTAAAATATTCAAAGGCGAGCTAAGGGTAAACGTGAGAGACGAATTACAAATAAATAAATAGATCGGTGGATATTCATTTTAATAGAATTGGGTGTTAATTCTTTTAATTATATTTAAAATTTAAATTTTAAGAATAAAAAAATTATATTAAAAAAAGTTATCTATTAAATAAAATTTTTATAAATATTTAAGATAAAAAAAATATAATTTTGGACGTGGATAATAAAAAAAAGATAAAATTGCGGGGTGGAGGTGGGGGTAGTTGTGTCCAGTCCATAATTGCCACCCACAGAAGCTCAAGTCAAGATCCAGAACTAAAAGTCTTTGTTTTGTTCACCGTGCCTGTTATGAAGTCAACGACCTTTTGGCAGCCAAAAAAGATAAGAAACGTTACGAAGAAAGCACGTTTTCGGCTAGTGTGCCATTTGGACTCAAGACCAGTATTCATTAGTATGAATTTTTTTTTCTTTTTTTATTTTTTATTTCTTTTTAAATGAGTCCTTAGGTGCCGCGTTCTTAGATTGGTCCCAACTAGGCCAACTTGAAATTTCATCCCTCCCAAACTACATTTGGCAAAATATTCATTCCCAAATTTATGGTGTCCAACGACTACGCGTATTATTTTTTCATTTTTTCCCTTCTCTGGGCGATGCTAAAAAAGCAAGTAATTACATCAACAAACGCGTAAATACTAAATTTGACATTGATCTGGCGATGGTATGGTAAATATATATATATATATATTTAATTCTATAACTAGAAATTATTTGGATGCGATGATAATATGGTATTGGTATGATGATTATATAATGTTGATGTGTGTGATCAAATCATTTTAATCGAAAATATTTTACAAATATTCATAGTAAAATCGATCTGAATTCTGACGGTACAACGTTAACCAAATGGGATCTTATCCAATGGTGGCTTCTTTTTATCCATTTTCCCATATATTTTTTAAAAAATATTTTAAAGTTATTTTTCTCACTATATTTGTTGGGTTTGAGTCGGATTGAGTTTTTAAGTGAACAAATTTTTTTGTATTTGTTTTTACAATTCATATTTAAAATTTTATTTAAAAAATATTAATGATTAACCAGATCATATGGTTTTGATGGTTATATAAAATAGCATATGCTTGTTAGTTATTGTAAAATTTGAGATCTATTTTTCAACTCTGTGACTATTAAAAAGGCTACCAAATAGGTCTTGGCTTATTGGAGCGGTTGGAGAAATCTAACCGAAGTTGATGTCCGAAATCTCTTTATGGGCTGACCTTTACGCCTTGCTTTTCGGTTTTGGCTTTTTGTTTAGGTCTTGGAGAAAAGGTCTAGCATGCATCGTAATCACTGGACTAAATTATCTGAACAACTATGAGATATTTTATAATTTCCCCATTAGAATTCAGAACCATTGATGGTCGAGCTACGCAACCTTTTTCTTGAAAGAGAAATACGCACAGAGCTGTTTTGGTTCATGCGATTAGATATTTTATTTTTTTAATTAAAATTTTTAAATTTGATCTTTAAAAATAGAAAAAAAAAAGATTTAAAAGAGATAACCTTTCAATAATCCTATAATACTCGAATCGAATTAATCGAACAAAATTTGAATATCGAAAATAATAAAAAAAAAAAAGAGAACCAGACAAAATTTGTCACACATATATTGGAGGCATTAAGATATTAAGCTTGATTGAGAAATTTCAAAGGTATTTCTATTTTTTAAAAAATTTATTTATAATATTTTTAATTAAAATAAAAAGTTTTGATAAGAATATAGAGTATCACAAGTAAAAGTCTGATTAATCTATAAACAATCATTTATTTATAATATTTCACATTAATAATTTTGAACCAATTTCAAAAAAGAAAAAAAATAGCCTATGAAAATGAAACAGTTTATGTATGCATCAACTAACGCCATTCCCTTTCACTTAAAAGTTTTGAATTTGAATTTCACCTCTATATGTATACATATATATAAGTTAGATTAAGTTCTATCACACCTCTGAAAGACTTGTACCTAAATGATCTTCTCAAAACTTAAGTGGGAAAGAAACCCTAGTTTCACAAGATTAGGATCAGTCAATTCCACACCCTATTAGTGCTATAATGCATTTTTCCTAGTAATCCATACGCCTAACTCAAACGTGGGTAATAGGCCCAAAATTCATATCAAATCTAATTTCCATCATCTTTGTTCACCTTTTGAATTTCTTTCTCCAATCATTACCGTAAATAAATGCATGGTAAATATGGCCTATTATTTTATTTACTTTTTATTATGGAGAGAAATTTGGGGAGAAAAATATTGCATTTTTTTAAAAATAAAATTGTACATTTTTATCATAAATGGGGAAAGTGGTGTGAGAGTATATCGGGTGTCAGTCTTATTTTTAAAAATAAATTATTTAATTATTTATTTCGACATTTGTTATATTATTTCCTTAGACAAACTATACAAGTGCCGCAAAAAACTCTCTCAAGGCTTTTCATCTGAAGTAAAACAAATGACATCCAACAACATTGTGTGTTCCACCCAAAAACACACTTTGGTAGGTTAAGGAGAGCACAGCATTTTTTTTTTTGGGGGTCACTAGGGGTTGCCACACATTTGTAGCAAAACAAAGGGTTTTATGCCCACTATATTCTACTTTTCATATTCACTCTATCATTGTCAATTTTATGTCTTGAAAGTCTTAATGCCTTAACTTTACTTTGTCACATCGTAAGTTTGATCAAATGTTTGATCATTAGGGACACTTGTCTTACTTTGAACCCACGTTGTTGCCCAACAAATGTAGGTATCCTCTAATATTAAATGGGGCATTAGAAAAGAGAAAAAAAAAAAATCCCTGCAATGTCATATTTTCTTGTATTATTTAGGGCTCTTATAGTGATAAATATTAATCAAGACCTTAAGCCATTCCCCTGCTTGTGCTTTACTATGGAAATGCCCTTGCCAAGTTCAACTTCCATGACTATAATTTTTTAAGGGCTCTAGAATTTTTTTAAAAAAAAATCCAAGATTAATTATCCAAACTCAAGAACTTAAAAAAATCTACGAGTATTTTATTAATTAAGTTGAGGGTTCTGCAGAAAAAAAAAGGGAAAAACAACTTATGCCAAGCTAATTGAATGTGATTAATGTGGCCAGATGGTACATATGTTCATTTCTATAGTTAATTTTATTTTATATTATTCATCGAAAGTCTAAACAAGTGAAAAAGTATTATCAAAAACAAAAATTAACAGAATTTATCTGTAACAACAACCGGAACAAAGTAAAATTTTCTCAATTTATAGAAAGTCCAAGCTCAAAACATCATGGATGATATATCTAGGAGGATATGTCTAGTCGCTTGGAGTTCTTTTTTTTTGGGGGGGGGGGGAGGGAGGCTCTGGTTTTCATCTCCCACTATCTTTGCCTTGGTAACGAATAGGGATGTGATGGGTAAGGCATGCGAACTCGGCCATGGACCAAATTGAATAGGAGGAGAGCTATTCAGCATTTACTTTCCTAGCTAGCATTTTCAAATGCTCTTCCCTCTCTCTCTCTCTCTGTCTCTCTCTCTCTCTCTCTCTCCAACCATTTTCCTACGGTCTACAACAAATTTGTAGGGCGGATCACGCGCATCAACCTACTCTACACTCTCTAGAATATCTCATGGTCCCCTGATCCCTCTGTCACCATACTTTGAAAGGGAGAGCCATCAGCGTAAACGTTTAAACTGAATGGCCCCACAGACACTGCCTTTTTCCTTTTCTCTTCTTTTAAATACTCTTTTCGCCAAATCTCATAATTCAGAAAAGAACCCTTAATTAAAATTTAAAAGTCCAAAAGAACAGTAAAAGTTTCTGTCTTTGAATCACTTCAAGTTTAGGTGGGTATGGAAAACCTTGTGTGGCTCTCTTCTGCCTCGGATAAGGTTGACAAGCAAATACTCTTTCAACTTGTATGTCAATTTCCCATTGTGTATACATGGACATGAGTCCTCGATCTAACGTAACAACATTTTACAAGACAAATTATATTAATAAAAAAATTAAAAAAAAACATTAAATTTAACTTATTATATTAAACAATGAACATTTCAATTTAACACCACAATTTGCTTATCAACTTAGATTAACAGGAATTCCAATTTCCTACAGATTTGAGTCCCATGGAGTCCATGTTACGATTCTCAAGAATCTTGAGGGACTAAAGTTGGCATGAATAGTCTAGGTGGTGACCACTGAAGATTCAATATGTACTCACTCGATTTGTTAGTGAAGTTTTTGTTATCTACAAGAACTTGTCCAAAAGGAAGTAATCCACAAAATAAGTCATCAAAATTTTTTTGATAATTCGTTGTCCATTAGTGATATTTAAAAAAAATGAATCATTGTAAAAGCCTTATAACATAAAGCAAGAGAGAGAGTCAACACAAAGAAACCGATTGATTTATACACCATAGAGAAAGCTTTCTCGGTGGCAATCATGATGTTTTCTACATAAGATATGTTACATATTGTAAGAATTATGTTAGTTCAAGATTTTGAATTTAATAATTACTGATACCCAAATAATTAAATGAAGATCTAATTTACATATCCACTTGGAGTGACACAAGTTTATACCTTAGGTTCCATGGGAGTAACTTAGTGATCGCAACTCCTCTCTCCTATTCCGATAATTTCGAATTCAAATCTTGACGTAACAAAAAAAAAAAGTGTATATACCTTAGCATGCCCAAGTAGCCTGTCCAGCTTCTCCTTTGAGAGGGCATGCAGTGTAAATTTGATCAACTCAAGAAGGCTTGATCAAATTTAGGACCTGGTATTATTTAAACTTGTAATGAAAAAACTTAGTCAAGACTCCAATCTAGAGTAATTTTAGGTTTGTACATTGTTACTATATTTAAATTGATATGATTAAATTCGATTCAGTCATGTACATATATCATTTATATACTTTTATATCTTAATATGAATAAACCCTGTGATATTTATCATGAATACTATAGTTAAAGAATTTAATTAAGAAATAATCATCAAATGAGACCTTAAGCTGGGTGTAGTGTATACAGTATGCTTTTTTGTTTCAGATGAGACTTTAAGGGTGACCTTAGTTATAGAAAATAAGGGTATTTTTCGGATAATGTTTTTTAATAAAATAAAACTATGTTCAAATACACGATTTTTCAATTTTAAAAAATAAAAATTAAAAAATATATTTTTCCAATTTATAAAAGGAAATAGAAAACATTTTTAGGGTTGTTTTCGTTTTCCATTATAAAAAAAATCCCTATTTTTTAAAATTTTCAAAATTTTTTACTTTTTTTTATCAATAAAAAATCGGAGAAAATTATAAATTAAAAATTAAAAAATATTTTTCACAACTAAACTAAACGCACCCTAAATGTTTCTTCATATCAATTTAACACCACAATTTGCTTATCAACATAAATTTGGAATTCCAATTTCCAACAGATTTGGGACCCATCGATTCCATGTTACCATTCTCAAGAATCTAGAGGAGCTAAAGTTGGCATGAATACTCCTGGTGGTGACCACTGAAGATTCATGAACGAACTCAATTTGTTAGTGGAGTTTTTGTCATCTACAAGAACTTGTCAAAAAGGAACTAACCCACAAAATAAGTCATCAACTATTCTTTTTTTTTTTTTTTTTTTTTTGATAATGACAAAACCCTTTTGAAAGCGAAGTGCAATCTGCCTAAAATTCTGAAATTTGACTTTTAAGAAAAATTTCTGGGCAGAATTATGGGACGGTGAGAACCCCAATTAGTCCCTTCAAAATCATTTTCGAGAAAGAAAGGTTAAAGTAACACATTTGGGTGATATGCAACATAGCTGTGCTTCTTCTTTTTTCTTTTTTTTTTTCTTTTTTTTTTTTTTTGGTACCAATAGATGTGCTTCTTATAACCAAAATCTTTATGGTAACATTTTGCATGACACATATTATCATTTTTCAGTCCCAAGAAGATAGACTGGTAATCCCAACCTCTCTCATCTAACCCGATGATCTCGGATTTAAATCTCAATATAACAAAAAAAAATATTATATCATTGTCTCTTTATATTGTATAGACATGTCATATAATATAAAGAAAATATATCAACAGACAATTCGTATAGTGAATAAAAGTACTAAATTTCTTAACTAAATTTCATATTTAAAATTTATTTAGTGTATAAAAGTACTTGATTGCTTAACCAAATTTTAAATTCGTAATTTAGAAATGAAAAAAACTATATTAGAAAAGCTCTTTCTAATTTGGACCCGACAATACTCGAACTAGATTAGTTAGAGTATAGATACGGATATCGATTGGTTTTAATAAAAAATAATAATATAAGGAAAATATTATGTTTTGCACTTATTGGACACTGGGATAATGAAAAATCATAAAAAGATGCTCAATAATAATAACTTGACGCTCAAATTCTTGTGACATAATATTTTTCCCTCCCAAAAAAAAAAAGACAACTAAACTTATGGGACTTTCTCTACAATTCCTGTAAAAGATAAGGTAAAGTAGGGGTGCAGAGTTGAGTCTAAAAGATGATAAGTGTAGAGTAGACTAACAAGAGATTGACCTGTAACAACCGAGATGTCATAAACTCATGTAGCTCTCAAATTTTGTCTTAGGCTTTTGAAATAGAATCTCCTCTTTATGACTTTTGAGGTTGGAAAAGCATGAAAAGCACATACGATATAATTTACAAAGATTTGGCCTTTTCCAAAATTTGTTTTTCTATATAAGTTTGACCAAAAAAAAAGTGAACATTTGAAAATTATTTGGATAATTTTTATGGGGTGTTATAATTTTGGTAGTGAACGCAAGTAATATGTGCGAGGAATACCTTGCAGAACCATCTAAAGTCTTTGGAGAAGACAAGGGGACAAAGCTTGACATCGAACGAGGGACCTTGGAAATTATTTTTAGTGTGTTCCAGAAGAGTTCCTTTTATGGAAATCTTGGGTTAATTTAGAAGAGATGCGTTTCTTTTTAAACAAAATTAAAATTTAATTTATAATAATTGAAAAAAAATCGAAATTATACATGGCTAACGTGTTTACTCGATGTCTGTAATTTATTTTGTTTATATTAATAATATTTTATGCTAAAAAGAACCTCTACTTTTCTGAAAATGCCATATTCCCTTAATTTCTCAAAGTTATTGTATTCCTTTCTAGATGGGGTTATTGTCGTCGCGTCTGTGATGGCCAAGATGCTTTCTTTGTAGGCCTACCCTATAAAATTTGTAAATCGGAAAGAATGGACAAGTGTTACATGCAGTAAAAACGAATGTGTGATTGTTTTCCCCTTTCGTAAATTGTACTATATGTTTTAGTGAATGAAGTAACGAATAATCAATCATACCTAATGAATTTTTTTTTTCCTCCCTAAGAAACGAAATATATTCTTTACTTGAATTATCACAAGAGTAATTCCGTAACTCTCTCAAATACTTAAAAATGACTTGGCACGAATTCTCACAACAATACACAACAGTGCCACTATCAAAGGTTTTGCTGAAGAATCAATGCTCACCATGTTCATTATAAATTAAAACAGACAGCAGAGTTGTTAAGAATTAAAGGTCACCTTTCTTCCTTTGTTAGGTTAAAGGGTCACCTTTCTTCCTTTGTTAGTCCAACTTTCACGAAGTTTGTTGTGTGAATTTGATTCTGAATTAATAAATTTTTGGACGACTAAAACCTTCTCTCCGTCATGGAAGTTGTAACAAGTTTTATTGAGATTGATAAATTACTTTTAATTTTGAATCCATTTTTCGTTAATTTTGAGTTTGATTGTAATTTAATTTTTAGTGTTTGTTAATAAATTTTTATATTATTTAAAAAAAATCAATTAATAATTAATATTTTAAAAGTTAAAGGTTAAGAGTGAAAGTTGACATCTTGAATATTGAATTAATAGCTTAATTAAAAAACTTTTATAGAGTAGTGTTTTTTTTTTGCTTTGCCTCTATGACGGAGGTCAAGGTCAACAATGTCTGTGGAGAAGTGCTATCCGCCTTTTTTATTTTTGACCGCAAAAACACGTTGGCAAGCCAAGTTGGACTTTTGACATATTGATAACAATCACATCGTCATGAGAATGGAGTGTACGAATGGGGCGAAAAGAAGCTGCGTACCCACCGAATCACGCATTCACGCGATAAAACCAATTAGGAACTCGCAAAGTGGAAATTTTATTGTTAAGAGTCCATTTAGTCGACTCACGCGATGATAATAATTCTGGCCAGACCTTAGCCTAACTAGACCTACTGTGTCAGAACTCAAGCTCTTTTGAGCGTAATTGATTTTTTTTTTTATCGAGATTTTAAATTTAAATTTTAATAATAATAAAAAAGATATAAAAAATATCTATTTTTAAAATAAATTATATAATATTCAAATCATATTTAATCAAGTTAACCCAAATACTCATTTGGGCCATAATAAAAATTGTTTGATCTCTTCGCACGGGGCTTCAATAGAGTAGAGCTAGTTTACCTTTTCTAAGGTGTTCGAGAACAACCCCACCCTTCTCCTAGCTTTGAATTCCATCCAAGATGATTACAAAGCGCCGCAACTATTGTTAAAGTGCAATTAACAGGTCTCACTGTACAAGCAACCGGGCTAAGCTTTGCATGGTATTTGACATTTAGAAATTATTTGATTTGGATCCACATTTAGTACCTCTTACTCCTTTATGATCGAACTCTATTAATTTAGTTGATAAAATCGTTCAAAATACTCGTATACTACTCTTCAAAATCATTCAAAATAGAGTCCAACGGCTGGCAGCTCCCGATTTGACAATTATCTCTATTATTCACATATATATATATATATATATATATATCTATATATATATATATATATATTTGTTTTTAGAAAACTTTTAATTAAGCACGGATACTTTTCCCGCTTTAATCGAGAGGAATATTACTTCTGTTCATAGAGGTAGATAGTGAAGATCACAAAAACCATTCTAACTTTGATCCCAGATTTTACTTTATATATTGTAATTTGAAATCTTATATTCAGCGCAGTCAAATTAGAGGTAATGATATTTACTGTTAAAAGTTTCAAATTGTCCTTGATTTCTTGACCTTGTATTTCTCTCTCTCTATACGTTTTTTCTTCTTGCTTCTCTTCTCTCTTTACACAAAAAAATCCGGGTTATATTTTGTGTAGAAAGTCGCTGCAACAAATAATTTGATTCCGGCTGTGGGAAGACTTGTTGTAAGTGGAGTCCAAAATTTTTAAGATTCACTATTCTCAGAGTAAAATTTTTTTATAATTCGTCGTATAAAAAGTTTGTAGGCTTGAGACTCGAAGTAAACTGAGTTAGGGGTTTGTGGGTTTGAGAGTGAAAGCGAACCGAGTCGGGTTTGAAGAAGCGAAGATAAGTAGTAAGAAAGAGAGAAAGAGGGCAGAGAATGAGAACAAAGAAAAGGAAATTTGAAGAGAGAGAGTAAGAGGAGAGAAGAATATTTAAATCCATTATCAAAAAAAAGAAGGGTTTTTTTTTTCAGATTTTTAAAAACCTCATTTGTTATTGAAAGAAAATGTGTTATAGGGACTTTGTATGAATGAGGGAAAGAATATGTCGTTACATATTCCATATAATCAAGAAAAATGAAAGTAGATGATCACCTCAACAAACAAGCATCTAGTTGAATCAACAAAAGACAAGCATAAGAAAAACAATCCCCCACGATACATAGTTATAGAAATTGCTTTCAAATTGGAGCAAATCCAAAGCAAATAATCCACATCATGATTTCTTTTTTTCATCGACAACAGCATAACAAGAGAAATATAAAACGCAATCAACTTGTTTTTTTCTTTTCTAACCCTTCTAGAATTATACAGGAACAGTCCTGATATATGCATCGGCACCACCATTGGGAGCATCTTCCTCATTCTCACCAGACATTTCCTCAAGTGATTTCCCCTTTGCTTCAGGAACCAAGAATGTGAACAACAAGCCCAAGAAATTAACACATCCAAGCACAATAAGTGAGTTCTTGACACCAATGCCTGGTGGATAACCCTTGTCTGTCTTAGTTGGGTCTGTCGGTTGGGCAGCGTAGAGAAACCCAAATGCACCCACAATGGCTCCAGCCTTGCCAGCAGCGGCAGAGATACCGTGACATGTAGACCGCAGCCTGGCAGGGAAGATTTCGGCTGGGACAACAAATGTGGTTGCATTTGGCCCAAAATTGGCAAAGAAAAAGGTAAATGAGTACATGACCACGAAGCCGATTCTGTTGGCTTTTAGCGTCCAGTGGTGGTATGGAATGGCTAGCGCAAACATGAAAGCTGTCATGAAGAAGAATCCCATAAGCTGGATAGCGAATCGTCCTATAATGTCGATGAATGCAACAGTGAACCAGTAACCAGGGACGGTACTGCAGAGAGCAATAAGGGTTTGTGCTCTGGCAATTCTGAAAACTTCTTGTGTTGCAGACATTGTCTGAGCCGGCGGAATCCATCCTATGGCGCTGAAAATATCTTTCTGGAAAAGATTTTGACTGTAGAAAGCAATGTCGAGTAAAAACCAAGTAGTGGTTGTGCCTAAAAGGTGAAGACCATGGCGACGGAGAAATTCTCTGGAGAATAATCCGTAACTGTTTGCTGGTTCTGCTATGATTTTCTCAAGCTTGTCTTCCTCTGCTTCGATTTCTACTTGCAAAACTTTTGACATGTCTTTAGCTGCCTGTTGGGCGTTTTTGGCAATGAGTGCAGTGTACCTGGCAGTTTCTGGCATACGCATACGCCAGTAGTATGTCAGAAGAGCAGGAAAGGCACCGAACATGAGAATGATTCTCCAGATGTAGTCAGCCTGTGGCGCTGTCGAACCGAAAGGGTTGTCCCTGTAAGCAGGACGAGTGTATGCGTGGTCAAAAATAGCAGAGACTATTAGACCAACAATCCCACCTGCAGTAGAAACCAGAAAATTTTTAAAGTAACTGCAACAAATATAAAGATAATAAAATCTAGACATGGATTTATCATCACGCACCTGCCAAGATTCCAAAACCCTGCATAGCAAAAACGGCCGCTATGAATGCGCCTCGGGTCCTTTTGTTCGCATACTCTGACATGATGGTGGCCGACAGAGGATAGTCTCCACCGATGCCAAAACCGAGCCAGAAGCGGAAAAAGCATAGAGTGGCGATGACACCCTTGGCCTCTTTTCCAAAGGAGAGACCAGAAGCAAGTGAGCAGACAACCATGAGAACTAGTGTCAAACCATAAACCTTTTTCCGGCCCATTTTGTCACCGAGCCACCCAAAGAAGAGCTGACCAGCGAGCGTGCCGCAGAGAGCGACACCATTGACAGCGGCTGCCACATTAGGTGGGAGAGTGCCAGGCTTGGGGTAGCCCGGATCATAGTAGTATAAACGGCCCAGGAGCTTTGTGACAATGGAGATACTGAAAAGATCATAGGCATCCGTGAAGAATCCCATTCCAGCAATTATAATAGCTGTGAAATGGTACAGTTGGGTCTTTGCCGCATCAAGTGCTGTAAGCACTTGCAAATTATTATCTCTAGGCATTGCTGAAGGTTGTCTTCCTACACCCACAATTCTAGCTAGATTTCCTGCAAAATTACAATCTATTTTTTCAAAAAATTGAATTGTTTATGGTTTATTTTGTACTAACTTGAGTATTTTTAATAAATTCACTTCAATTGTTTATAAAATATCTTAACCAAAATATCAATTAACAGTCCATCTAGTGAGATAGAGTGTTAGATCCCTTAAAGTTTTGGATTCAAAATTTGAAAATGAAAAAATATTATACCAGGAGTGCCACTCTCAAAATAAACTCTCTATAGACATTCAAATCAAATCAATGAGAATATGATCTCGAATATATACGATAGGTGAAGAAAAAATATATATATATATATATATATATCAACCAAAATTAAACCAAAATTAATGGGTCCAGCCCCGGTCGAACTGGCCCACACACACATGGGACGTATTTTTTTTTTGGGTTGCATAAGATTTCAAACCCTAAATCTTAAAATTAGGGAAGAAATTGTGACCATGTTCCACACATGAGACGTATTTACAAGGGGCTCCACATATGTTTAGGAAATTCAAAAAGACGTCCCCATAAATTTATAATATTTTCCATAAATGCCCTTTACAGTACGACCTTGGGCCTCAAACTATTCTAAGGAACGCCGTGGCCCCTCTGAAATTATTTGCCATATCTGTCTTCTGGTCCCCCACGTCCCATCGGAGAACCTTCACATTGAATTTATACAAGAGTTGGGTCCCCAATCAAATCAAGAGTTGGACTTAGCCCAGGACGAATTTTGTACCTTGCCTTTTCTATCAGTCGTATAAAAATTTTGAATATTAAATTTAAAATGTATTGTTTAAAATTGACTAGAAAGTAAATCCGAACAGAAAATTAGAAAAAGAGAAAGAGATTAGAGAGGATCCGAATTCTTCGGTAATGATGAGATTGATAGTTCAATATATATTAATTTACATTTAGAGGAAAAAGATGTTATGCAACTGCATCTGTAAGACCATTGTTTATAGGAGTGTTTCTCTGAAACTGTGGGAAAGTCATGTTGTCTGTAATCCCCTCCCCATTTCTGGACTAGTATGGTCATTATAGACTCTTATTTAATAGAGATTACATTCAATATTAATTAATTAATTTAATTAAAGATAAAAGCTTCATGCTTACGAAGAAGAAAATTTCAACGTTCTATTATATTAGCAGTGGGAAGAGAAGAAAGAAGAAGTCCCCAAGGAGACAGGCTGGTAATCACAATTCTCCTTTCTTAGTCCTGAGATCCAGAATTCAAATTCTTATATAACAAAAAAAAAAGGAAACGATTCCCAATATCCCCTAATAGTGATGGTCAATATGACCGTTTACGACCTATATTACATGTAAAGTATATTGTATCTTAATGTGTAGGTACCGACTACTGACTATATATAAAATATTAAACAAAATAAAAATCAAGTTCTAATTAATAAAATTTTCTTCAACCGGACTCGCTGAAGTACTCACACATTTGTAAAATTCAAGAACAATTTTAGTGGAAAATTTTCTAGAAACTATTTTTTTTTAATGGGAGACTCGCAATCGAAATTTTTAAGAGAAAGAAAATGATATCAGTTAAGTTATAATTCATTGATATTTTTTGAAAACTATGAAATTGTTTGAACCTCAAAACTAAAATTACAATTTATTTGAAGCAATTTAGGATGTATGAAAAACATAGATATTAAAAAATTTTTGGGACACAGATGAGAAAATGATAGATCTGGGGAAGAAACTCATCCCTGGAAATATGGAAATTGGAGTGATTGTTTGGGGGGGGGGGGGGGGGGGGAAGATTAAAAGTTCATTTGAAAAGACAAGCATCTAAAATTCATTACGTATTGATGAAAAGGGAAAAAGGTGCTTCCTTATAATATATATATGTATTTTTGGTGGCACTTTCCTTATAATATTTACCACCCATATGTCACCAGTGATGAAACTGAGAATAAACAAGAAGAAGGGTTGTTAACCTGGTGGTACTATTTCATCCCCTCTCGAGTTTGGGCCAAGTTGTAGCCTACTTGTACCAAAATTTTGCCAAGCAAAGTCATAACCACATCTGATTTTATTGGGTGTATGAGAGAGAGAGAGAGAGAGAGAGAGAGAGAGAGAGAGATCTAACCTCTTGGCCTTGACTTAAAGGTTGCAAGGAGAGAGAAAGAAACAGTTGTGAGTGATTGAGCTTGCGAAGTTTGCAGAGCATGAAGAGAGAAATGGACTACTATGTAAACAAAACGAGTGATGTTTAGAAATCCCCTAGAATCAACGCCGGCATATCATAGGTATATACCCACTCTGCTTCTTCAGGTCAACGCTTTCACAACGGTGCTTCTTACCCTCTTTCTCCTCGTGAATCGTCTTCATATCATTACATCAATCATATTCTAATTCTTTTATTTTTTCCATTTTTTTAAAGTCTTCGTATTCTCTGCATACTCTCACGACTTTTTTTTCTTTTTTCTTTTTTTTTTTTTTGTGGGGGAGGAGGGGGGATGGATACGGGTTATCTACCGATGCCTATCCTCAACTTTTCTACTTGGGTTTTGCTCGTTTTTAGAGCAAGTCCATGGTTAACATATCATAGTCAATGCTTTGTCGTAGGATATGCCACATAAGCTCGGTTAAAAAATGTAAGATAAGGTAAAAAAATTTTAATTGTAAATGCATCCAACACAAAATTTTACCATTTACTTACAAATACATATAGTTTGTGAGTTATTATATATATCGGGGTAGATTTACCTATAATTACCTGAGAAGTAATGGTTAAATTATCGCCGCTGTTTAAAAAATAGTCTCTAATTTAAATAATAACTTGTGTCCTATTTAAAATGATTAGTACTTGCGTAAATTAGTTTTGAATATTACAAAATGTATAATATTATTATTTTTTAAAAAATAGGGGAATAAAATACAGCGTACAAATGGAGGGATCATTAATATCTTGGAATTTATACATAAAAGAATAAAAAGAAAAAACATATACAGATCATCACTCTCAATTTTTTATTCTCTTGGCTAATGCAAAAAGACACCTCTCTTGCGAGTATGGATACACATTAATTTGCTTTTCACCCAACACAGATTTCATGGTATTTATCACAATATTATTTGTGGGCATTTAGATTCATTATTTTTCTTTTATCACATTTATCTAGATTTTCAAAAAAATATTTTTCTTGACAGCGTAATTCTCATACTTCTTACAATGCGTATGAACTGTGATAGAACAATTTCATGTTTGAATTTTGTTAATCAAAGGAGCATTTCACATTTGGTAGACAACAGTAGATATCACGGTAGCACAGCAATGAAGTGTGAAACAAAAATAGATACGGAATGATAATTTATAAAAGTACAACAAACGAAAATATAGAAAAACATGCAAATAGAAAAAGTATAAAAAATTTTACATAAATATTAATTATTTTTGTGAAAAATAATAAAATAATCATATTTTATAATAATAATATAAAATGATTAAATACGTAATTATTAATTATAAGATGGATAAAATAAAAAATTATAATTATAATTAAATAAGTAAATAGTTTACTAAATATGAGAGAAAATTTATAAATAAAAAATAATGGGTATACTGCCCGTGATAGATATACTGCCCGTGAAAAAGATATCGAGTGCGTGACCATGTAGGAAAAGAAAAGCTGATTGGAATGGATATTTGTTTGTGTGGAAGGAGACAGAAAAACTTTGTGCGTGACCATGGCAGTTGTGGCAGTTTCTAACACTTCTGCAACTTCGAAATATACGTTTGATACTTTTAGATTAAGGACATATATCTTAGGAGGAGAAATTTCAAGGTTGAAAACTTACACGAGGATGGGGAATGTCTTTTTATCTTATTTATATATATATATATTTTTTAAAGTAGAAGTATGTCTCCTACTCCCTGATGGTAAACTACAAGGATAAATTTTTTAGGTCAATAAACGAGAAAATATGGGGAAAAAGAACCTAGGGGGTTACGCTTCCTTCTCATGTTTAGAACCTCAACACAGCCGTAGGATCTATTTGATTTCAATCATAGGATTTGTTTTAACTGATAACTGCAGCGATCTCAATCATCGTCCATCTTACAAATATGTAAAATCTCAACCCTTAAATTAACCAATCTTTTTATTTTTATTTATTGAACCAATCGATATTCAGATTTTATTTGATTAAATCAATCCAAACATTGTAAAGTCCGTTAAGAATTGACTCTTTCATTTTCTTTTTGATCGTTTTCAAAATTCAAACTCAAGATATTTAATTAAAAAAATAAAATATCTAACTATATAATCTAAAATACTATCACTGTTAAATTCGTCTATCTTTTACTAACATCCCATCCTCTCTTTCTCTCTCCATCTTTATTTTCTCTTTGCTCTTCTCTCAGTCCTTTCTCTCGTTCGCTCTCTACATACTGCTGATACCCCTGCAGCCAGAACTTCTTATTTTTTTCGGGGGCGGCAGCCATAACTCGACCCTGCTTATTGCCATTCCTTACACTATTGCGAGTTCCCTTTTGAAATATTTTTACTTTAACAACTAGTTTAGTTCGATCCTATAGATCTATGGGGCAAAAATCTTGAATATTTTTTGGGAAGGACAAAAATTCTGACGTTTCTCCTTCTATTGCGCTTCCCCTTCAAAGTACCCTCACTTTAGGGGTGATTGTTACTCGGAAAAGTAAGTTTACCAATCAAGTATAAAAGAGGGAGAAATTTCAAAGGGAGTGAGAATTTTTTTTTAATCATTTTCTTTCCTACAACATATGCTCTAAAGATTTTGCATAATTCATTTTTGGTGAGTTTCCGATGCTGCGTAATCTCTATATTATTTATAATTAAATATTTTATAATAAAAAAATTTCCTTAATTTTTAGAAAATCGAGGACCAATTCCAAATTCCCAAGAGATCCTTAGCTTGGGAGTCATTTTATCAATGCTATAGAACCTAAAAAGTTGGATGGAGAGTAATAACCAATATTTTTGTGTATAATGTTAATGGGTGAACATCTATTAATTGATAAGTTTTCCTTAAAATATTAATCAAATGGGTGCGAGATTTTAGACAAAAGCGGTGATTTGTGTAAATTTTAAGGAAAAGAAAATATCATAAATTAAGTGTATGCGTTCTATTTATATAGAGGGATCTGTTGGTGTATACCAATGTTGGGAGAGGTTTTTGTTGGGAAACCCATCCTTATAAAAATGAGTTTTACAACGATCAGTCTAAATTTAATTGGGGTGAAATCTTAAATACTGAGCAGTGGCCTACGTCAAGGTAAAAAAAAAAAATTCTATTTATATAAAATGTTGGTATATATTCTACTACAAGGTTCGGTTTATTATTATACTTAAAAACATTACTATAACCCTGACGTAGAATTGTTGGGATGACAATAATGTTCTTGAAAGGGGATGGATTGTTTCGGGGTTCAAGGAATGAGGTGTGTTTCTTCTTTGGAGTGTGACAGGTTGCGAGTCGTTTTTTATTTTAAAAATAACATATGCTGAGGACAAATCCTCAGTCATTTCAACCAAAAAAAAAAAAAAAAAAAATCCTCGGTCATCCCATCGTCAATTTCAGTGTCCAAGCCAACGCTATTATTTATTTGTCATTTTCAAATTTGGGCAAGAACATAATATATTAATATAATTAAGGGTGAAACAAACAAGCCCATATGAACCCTACGATGATTATCATAATAATCAAAATGGTAATCTCTCTCTCTCGTCGACATCGCTATCTTATGGAATTTCCATTTTATTTCTTAACTTTTTTCCCATTGGAGCAAGCCCTCATTGTCCTTGTCACTAATTGTTTGCTTTTCCATGTCTTTCTTGCACAAGGTGTTGTGGTCCCTAACAAATAAATGCATTGTCTGTCGTTGATTGTTTACTTAAAAACTAGTATTTATTAACATTAAATGATTATGTTTTTTTATACTTTTTAATGAAATAGGAAAATCAATCAATTAAATTATACTATATTTTGAAAGTGAAAAATAAAAACTTAATTATTATTTTTTACTATAAACTAATTTTTTTAATAAAATGCATGTGGATTTAGAATTACATATGATAGCTCTCCCCCAATTCAATTATGAAATAAATAGAGTCACTATTACGACTCAAATCTGCTCCCTTAAAATAAGTTAATGGTTATACTAACCCTCAAATTATATTTACTTATACAGTATAAATTGAATCACATTATTAGTAGTTACCCTGTTGATTTACAAATTTTACAGCTTTAGTAAATAATACTTTTTTTAAAAAAAAAAAACAAGTTAAAGCTAATCATGATAAATAATATAACTCGTGCAAAAATTAATTTAAACTAAGTTTTGAAAATTCATCGGAACCACTGATTAGAGAATTTATTGGCTTAAATGTAATAACTATGATTATTAGTTAATCATAGTTAAAAATATTAGTTAGTAATTAATAAAATTAGTTAATAGTTAATATATTAGTTAGTAGTTAGATGAGATAATTAAATAGTTAATAGAATTAATTAGTAAAAATAGTATAAATAATAATTTCTAAGACATATAATGACATAATTGAATGGAATGATGAATTACTCTTTCTCCCTCTTTGTTTTCTCTCTTGACGACAACAAATTTACCTTAATCCTAATATTTGGAATATATCATTTGATAGATAAATTTGAAAAAGATAGAGAGAAGAAAAATAAAATTAAATATATATATATATATATATATATATGATGAAATAAAATGAAATAAAATAAAATAAAATAAAAAGTAAGTAAATAAATCAATAGATAAATATATAAAATATATTGATTTAATTTGTGCGGATTTTTCAACGTCATCCATTCCTATCCAAGACCATTTTCTTTTTTAAATCCTCAATTTGTATTCTCTCTCCCTCTCAATTTTCTCTCTCTAATAATATTTCCATCTCTATATACAATAGTTATTACAATAAACCAATCCTCATCCCCCTACACATCTCATGAAATTGTATTGTGGACGCAAAATTATTGAAGTTTAACGGATGAAGTTTCCAAGCCCTTGTGGTCTACGGAAGTCAACATTTCCTATGGGTTACGCGTTTATAAAGAGATATTTATCTATAAAATTTTATTTATTTAAAATATCTAAGAAAATGAAACGAAAATCCAGCGGTGGAAAACCAACCAAGAAATTGAATGAGATAATGATTGATGCAAGGATGCGAATTCCATTTGTCTCTTTCTCTGGCCAAAAGAGAAAAGACATGGGAAATGAACTGGCAAGTTACCTGTCCAGAGGATAATATCTTGCCGGCCTTCGAGGGTTAGGACAAACATGAAAGTGTTCATACTTTGGGGTCGGGTTCGGGTTCTGGTCCGACTTTGAAAAATGCTAAAATGAAGCTGGAACCTTCTCATTTTTTGGGTAATAACATGATGTTTTCTAGGAAATTGCCAAAACCCAAGACAGGTGTGGATTGGGTTGACCCTAAATATTTTTACATTTTCCAATGATGATTATGCTGATTGTATTTCATTTCTTCAATGCAAATTCATGCAAAGATCAGACAGGATTAAGTTTGGTTTTGTTTCATTCAACAATAGTATAATTATGGTTGAAGTTAAGTGAAAAAAAAATCACAATCATCAACTATAATTTGCTTCAAAAAGAGTAAACTCGACCTCGCAGAGATGTAGTTAGGACAGTTCTGTTTTCAGGGTTACAACAAGTTTTGAAACATTGACTATGATATATTATTATTAGAAAATGAACTTTCAGCGACGGTGAAAAAATTAGTTACTGAAAGTTCATTTTCCGTCGTTGATATCTTTTAGAAATGAATTTTTTCTGTCGCTAAATCTGTCACTGATAGTGATCCTGTTAAATATTAGAGAGAGATTTTTTTTTTTGTCGCTAATATTAGCAACAAATTTTTTTCTGTCGCTAATTTTTCCATTGGTAATCTGTTGTTAATTTTTCCGTCGTTTCCGTCGCTAATTTTTCCGTTGCTAATCCATAGGTAATCCGTTGATAATAAGCTTTAAAATATTCAAAAAATCAAAAATTTAAAAGATCAGTCGGTAAAATTTTCGTTAGTAATCCGTCGCTGATAGTTTTAAAAAAAATAAAAAAAAACTAAAATAAAAATTATAAAAAATTATAAAAAAAATCCGTCGCTAATCCGTCGATAATCCGTCGCTATTACCGACCAAAAAAAATCTGTCGATAATTTTTCGTTGTTGAAAGTCTATTTTCTAGTAGTGTATGATAACAACCCTCGGTATAAAATTGTGCAGAAAAATATGAATTTTGCTGGTTTTCCAGGTGGGTAGCCGAAATTTTTTTAGTCTTCATATTCAGCTTAATCGAAATTGGACTTTTGAAATATATATATATATATATATATATATATGTCAACTGATTTATCGTTCACCAATTCATATAAGTTTTTCGCCTTCCCACAAAAAAATGTTGTTTTTACACTCTCGTTGACCTAAAAGATCTTCTTTTTTTTTTTAATTATTTTGGTGATATCCACAATCCGTGAAACATGTCTTCATGATCATATATAGAAATATCTCTATATCGTGTGGATGTAATATCAACTGGTTGACTCATACGTATCTTATACTGCTAATCCAAGCCATGAAGATCTAATAGTGACGAAATTTATACGCAAATCTGGTTCTCTACAGCCGTTAAAGATCCACTTAAACAAGTTAATGATCAACTTTCAACGTTCAACTTCCAAGACAAAAGAGTGATAAATAGAAAAGTGATTTCGTTGACAAACCTACTCGCAGCCATATTTTTGTCAGGATATTCAATACTAAGCAAAATTGAATGCACTAATTGTGCTATATATTGGTGATACAACGACAGATATATATTGATTTTTCTATTAAAAAATTTATTATTACAGAATCATATATGCTTCTACTAATTTTTTTTTTTTATTTTAGTTAAAAATTATTATAAGTAAAATAAAACTAAATAGTGATAAACTGAGGCAAATCGGAGCAAACTAAGGTTTAACAGTCGACCCCTTGTGATATATGTTGATCACTAAAACATTTATCAACGATTTTAAAGAACAAATTGTCACCTAAATATATGGCCAATGGTTTCTAAATTTAGGTAACCTGGGCACCCATTGAACTATAACATTCAACGGTTCTTAGAGTATATACCAGCGGCTGCTGAGGAAAACCAAGCTGAACCCTTAACAGTTGACGATCCTTTTTAGACAACAAAGCGTTAGCATGCATGTCACAAGGGCCAAATTTGTACCCAAATTGAAAATCTTATAAGAAATATATATTTTATGATATTCCAAATATTCTCTAAAAGTCTAAATGAATGATGCAAAGCAACTTTATACAATAGATGCATATTGTCATTCTTTTTTGTACTACCTTATGTTAGAAAGATATTGGTTCGCAAGTACAATACTCTCTTATTCTCTCTCTCTCTCTCTCTCTCCTTAGAAAAAAATGCTTAGAATAGAATATTTCAAGAAAAAAAGGATTTAGCTTCTGGGAAATTCAAATGTTTTAATTTATTAGTTAATTAAGCATGGGTTAGCAACATTATTCTTAGGCCTTCTTTGCTTAACTTGTATAACATATGTCAATGAATAAGGAAGTCGTCTCAAGAAAATGGCTTCTACTTAATGTTAAAAGCCCCAGCTAGTTCAATATACACACATTACATATGTATGTATGTATGTATGTATGTATGTATGCATGCATGTATGTATGTATAGATTGAACTATTATCTTTTTATAAAACAAAGTTACTGATAAATTTTATTTTACAGTGATAATTGAGATAAATTAAATTGCTTCAAAATCCTATTTGTTTTTCATGAAATTAAATTTTTTTTTTCTGAAAGTGAAAAATCCCTTTTTGTTAGAGATCATGTGTCCGCAGTAATTAATAATAATAATAATAATTTAAGTCTAAGTCTAAGTCTAAGTTTGTGAACTTCGTTGTCCCATAATGATGGATAGGAATTGCCTCATCTCCAACAGAAATTTAATAGATATTCAGGAAAAAAATATTATACCCTAATATATCCGAGCAACTCCAGTGCAGAAGTCTTGGTCGCTGACTATTACGCAAGCTTCTGGTTTTCAAAAAGGACGGAAATATGGAGAAAAATGGCTCTTGTGGAATTTCGTGATTCCTTCTAGATTTACACTGATTTGTCAATGAAAATCTGAAACCCTAACTTATTGCAGGAGAATAGGAAAAAGAGAAAGAGAAATGCGTCATGACTAGTCATGCTCATTTCAGTCATTTCTATTTTCATTTCTATAAGAGAGCAACAATACTTGAGATCTTAAGCTTAATAGCTTCTTATAGAAAAGATGTAATAAGAGCTATACTGGTCTATTCTTGCCTCTTCATTGCTGTTTAATTGAGTTATAATTATTGCTTAGGCCTTTGAGCTACTATTTTACTATGCCTTTTCTTTCTTTCTTTTTTATTTTTTTTTTTTGGGAAATAGGAAGGAATAAGAGATTATCATGATAGTCTTTAATCTCCTATAGCCCCGGAAAACAATATTACAATGGTAAAAAACTTTAAAGAGAGACAGAAAAATATATCCATAATTTTATTATTTTAACGTTACAATCACCAATGGTCCCAATATTTATTAAAACGTATTCCCTGGGCATGGTGTTAGTACCCAACCAAAGAAGAAGATTGTTTGACCTTAGGTCAACACTCACACAAAAAAAGGGCCATTCATAAATGGGGATATGCCTTTGAGAAGAGGGATATGGTGAAGCCACATGAATGCTGTCCATACTGTTAATGTGGCCAGACTTTTGTTTCATATTTCCCTCAAGATATCATTTTTGTCCTCTCCCCTTTAAACACGCAATGAACTTATTTTAATTGGCAGCTGCTTATTCGTCTTCCATGGCTATGTACATGCTAGGTACTACCATTGACAAACCAATGTCTCGCTTAATTACCGGTACTTGTTAGCGTAGGTGGGTAGACACTTTAGTCCCTTAATCAGGTCGGGAGTTCGACTCTCCCTGGGCACGAAAAAAATAATGTTGGGAGAGTTACCCCCGATCGGGCCCTACAACGGTCGATCCAGATTAGTCGGGGCGAAACTCCGGACACTGGGTAGTGGCCAAACCAAGGTACCTAAAAAAAAAAATGTCTCGTCTACGTGATCAACAGACATTCGTGATCAACGGACATTCAAATTAATAAGTAAAAAGATTAGATTTTTTTATCAACTATCGGTTTTGAAACTTGGAAATAGAAAATATTATGTTAGAAAATTTTTTCCTAAATTGGACCCGACAATATTCGAACAGAATTAGTCGAAACATAATTTTAGATACCAGTCGATTATAAAAAAAAAATATATATATATATATATATATATATATATATATATATATATATATATATATATCTCATTTACATGTGGAAATTGAACTCATATATTTTATTTTAAGTATATATTGATAAATTTATTAGACATAATAAATCATATACACAGAACAGGTTATACATTCGATCAAAATTTTTTAAATATAATTTCTACATCTGAATGAGAAGTATACTCAAATCAGTTAATTTAATAATTTGTTGCGTGTTTACCTCAAAGTTAATGACAAAAATATAAATATTTATCTATTCAAATTCAATATAATTAAATTCAACATCTTTGGAAATACTGTGGCCAAACTTTAACCTCAAACTAATGTCCTGTGCCTATTGTAATCTTGCTCAAAACCAAAGTGTAGCTTATCATTCAATTGACGCGCATTCTTTGTGGTAGAATGCTGCCTAACATCGTTATATTATTGTTCATTTCACGCGTATTCGCCGTACGGTTGATGCCTTATTGACGCTGAAGTCTACCAGCTCAATTCAATGAAATTTCTCATGTCAACAAAACTCCTACCCAACCTCTTCATTATTATTTTTTTTACGTAAAAATTATAAAAATTATAAAAATAAATTTGCTCATGAAATTTTAAATATTAAACCTGAAAAAGACACTTGACCAAGAATTCTTTACCACTTTAGCATCCCTCCAAGAACTTTTTTTCAATTCTTTCTTTGTGCGTGTTTTTCACCCTTGATGAAATCTAGATAAATAATTTAAAATATTTAACTTAAATCATAATTATAATCACTTAAATAAACTTGTAATTGCAATGTTGTTATCCTGAAATTAATAATTTAAACCGTAATTAACAGTATCCCGAGTTTCTATTTTGAGCCCAAAAGAGGAAAACTTGTATATGACAATGGCTTGCTAATATATACCAACATCTGATGGTTCAGTTGGTTCGTGAACTGACGCCCCTTAATTATGGTCGGGAGTTCGATTCTACATGGAAACAAAAAAATCAACGTTAGGAGACATGTCCCCTCAATTGAGCCCTGCAAGCGGTCGATCCAGATTAATCGAGAAGAAATCCCGGATACTGGGTTAGTGGTCTAATTATAGTACCAAAAAAAAGGACTTGGTAATATATCAAACTCCTTTGCGTTGAATAATCAGACACTCTGCCTCCTTAATTAGAAATTTCGAGTTCGAATCCTGTGAATGATAAAAAATGATTTGGAAAAATTAATTCCTGAAATAAACCCTACAATACTCGAACCGAATTAGTCGATAAAACACAAATACTGGTGATAAAAAAAAAAAGGCCAGTAGTATCGGCATAAATACTCGGCGTGCTCACTTGCTCCATTGGTGGCTCGTGTATGAAAGTTGCTCTTAACTAGTCAGACTTGGTCCCATCTTTCTTTGGATTTTCAATGAGTTCCATGCGTATGAGATGCAACTCGAACAGAGACTTGGTCCCTTCTGTTGAATTTTACTTCCTACTATGGTCTTATGTGTTGGGCTGCCTTGTTTTGTTGGACCGGTCACTTGCGGAATGAGTGAAAGAGAATCAAAATTTTGGTAGCTTCTCTTATGTCCACAAGCAAGGGATGCCTCTCTTACCTAAAAGTTTGCAAATTGAAATGACTTCCAACACTAATCAACTTTACAGTTCACTCTGAAATGCTTTAACCACCCAACCATGCAACCAACACCAACAGCCCTGCCGAGATAACATTCCTAACCATCAACCAAGACCAGTAAAAGGCCCAAAAAAAAAAAAAAAAAAAAAAAAATCTGTTTTTTGAGTAGCTCTAGGTCAATACCAGGAAATGCCCCTATCTTGTTATTCTTTTCACTGTGAATGTGTGTGTGTGTGTGTGGGACCCGGGGGGAGGGGTGAGAGAGAGAGGGGACTAAACAGCTTATTACTCGATACACCTATATACACAACAATGCTGCAGACAATCAATGCCAAGGGATTTGGATAAAATTTTTTGACACCAGGATGTTTGCGAGTGTTAATCATGAACATTCTCAAATGAGCTTACACCTTTATTCTGGGGGCACGCATGGAGATCCAAAGAAACGTTAAAACAGCATCAAGCAGCATACTTAGTGCAAGAGGCGTAAAAGATACATGCGTCACTACAACTGGGACAATGACTGAGAGAAGCTAAGGATCTTGTCAAACTATACAATCAACATTACCCGATAAAAGATGTATGCAGTGCAAGACTTATAAACTCAAATGGGGCACTGAAGGTTGCTTTTGTTCATAGCGGCCTCCCCCAACCCCCCCACCCCCAAAGAAAAAAGAACTGCAGTAGAGCTCATTGACACGGCCACCAAGATGCCTGTAAGGCCTCCACCAAAGCACCCATGTCTCTCATACTCTGGGACCAAAAAATGACTGCAAACAAGTAATACGAACTTTAGAGAAGTTAAAGAGAATGCCAAACAAGATACTATTTGTTCTCCATATGGTTTAACATATACAAAAAAGAGAAGCTTATTGTTTTTTGATCTCATCGTGTCCACTCACGAGGAAGAAAAAGTAATCAAGACAACAGGTGAACACAAAGGCGGAGATATTAGGTTCTTCAGATCTGATTATAATTTAAAATGGAAATTGATTTTATTATTAAATACATCACACATAACATGCTAGCAAGCAGAGGAGACCAAGTTTACTTCCTCGTGCAACACACCCAAGACATCATCTGCTTGATGTAGTTACAGAACCTAAGTACATAAATATGCCCTAGAGAAATGGATCCTTTGAAAGGATTCACCCTGTACACAAAATGCTCTCGACTTAGTGCGGGATAGAGTGAGGGTAAAGAAATGGATCCTTTATTCCCAAAAAATCAGATAATTAAGGGCCTTTCCAGACTGTCATTTCTGATCACTGAAAAAGGTAGCTCCTACATTCTTTAGCTTGCTTTTCTTAATTTTCTTCTCCTCGGCGGAGGTGGGATTTGATCTCCTGAACTAGCGCAAGCACTAAGGATTCAACATTCCTCCTTATGCCAGCAGGCCAAAGCCTGGATTATAAAGATTTGGGGCCTTTAACTTTGAATCGATTATAAAACTTTTGGGCCATCAACTTTGAAATTGTCATTTTCAAAAATATGCATTCCAACTAATTATTTATTACACGTATTTTATTTTAGTTAAACATAAATTGAGAATAACAAAGTAAATGAAATAAAGCATAGTTAAGGAGAAAGAAGAGATGCAGGACACATTTTACCAAAGACCTTAACTTCAGCAAGAGGGAAACATGTTAAAAGTGCACTAAAGAACCAAAGAAAAGCAAAGAAATGGGACGGACAGAAAAAAAAAAAGGAAAAATCATTATGGATGTTGCTTGTTTAAGAGAGATGGAGATCCATCAGTCCCTCATGCTAATTTGACATAAAACATATTGCTGGATTCCTATTACCAAAGTTTTTTTACCAGTTTCTACCCAACTATAGAAAGGCTCAAAATTTCCTCATTTCTTGTTCCTAATAATGACCAACGTGAGAGGAGAAAAAAATTGAGCTATTTGCCATCTACTTCAATAGGCAAGGGTGTTCCAAGGCCTTCAACCAATGGATAATTGTACCTTGACTTTCGCAGGAGATGTCCCCAACTTAGCTCTAGCACCACCAAATCCAAATTTGGGCTTCTTCTCAACAGGATCTAGTATTTGGAAAGAACACATAAGAGTCTCATCCACACTCATCATGGCACCAGCATTGTCAAACTCTCCACAATAATTAGGCGCTGAGAATATGGTTACAAGCTGCCTATCGGCAAAGAACTCATACCCATTTTCTACGACCTGCATAATTAGTAAGCAACTAACGAAACCAATAAAAGTTCACAAAGACAGATAGTTAAACCAAAGGGCAGTAGCAACCTGGTGTGCCCGACAAATAAGATCAAGGTCCTGCTTCTGAAGAAACTCTTTCACCTTATCTGCTCCAAAGGTATATGAAACTCCCCTATCATTCATCCCCCAACCACAGACATCTTTACAAGGATCCGACCAGAGGAGATCACAAAGCAAACCACTATCTGGAACATCAGTTGGGCGTGGTAAATTCCTTATTTGATTCAAGTTATGCAGGTCAGGAGAAAGTCCTCCATGCATACACAGTATTTTCTCATCAATCAAAGCTGCCACCGGAAGGCAGTTAAAACATTCCCCAAATAATTTCCATAGTCTCACATTGAATCTTCGCTTACATTCATCATAAAATCCATATATACGATTTATAGAAGCACATTCATGGTTTCCCCGCAAAAGGAAAAAGTTTTCAGGGTATTTAATTTTGTAAGCAAGAAGAAGGCAAATGGTTTCTAAGCTTTGCTTTCCCCTGTCCACATAGTCCCCCAAGAACAAATAATTTGCACGTGGTGGAAAACCACCATATTCAAAAAGCCTCAAAAGATCAGAATACTGGCCATGAATATCCCCTGCATGAGACACACTAAAGAAATTAGTCAGATAGTCATAATTAACCTTTTTCCTAGAAAAACCAACACGTAAGACAACAAAATGAATAAATAAATTGCACAATATCAATTGAACTTTCTTATTTTCTGAAAGAATATAGCATTTTGAATTAAAATCTAAAGCCATGGTCCTCATTCATATCATACTATTACTTTGTATCAAGTTTGTACTATAATTCTCAGTGCAGCATAAGACTTGCTCATTTATTCTTAATTTGTTTACTCCTTTAATTCTTTAAACAACTTGTGGAAAAGTGATGGACTACTAGGTGGTACAAAAGATAGGAATTGGTCACTTACAAACCCACTGATGCGCCAACGCACTAAAGTCTAGTATTCATAAACCTAGTACAAAATGATAACCCAGAAGAAGAGACTTTGAAAACATACATATACCCACGCGTGCCACACACACACATACAAAAAAAAATGTATGTACACAGACACAGCCCTCTCAGATGATAATTGCCAAATCTAGGAATAAACCTAGAAAAGTTAGATACCCCAGAAGCAGATGTTTTTGGAATACATGCACGGACACTGACATATTATATATATGGCCAAAATTCTTCAAGCCAAGCTATGGAAGGAAAATTCCTTCCAACAAATGAATTCGATTTCAGCCCTGCAAGAACTCAACCACAACAAAAGAATAGGATACACCTTGCAAGCTGAATGACAGAACGTGTTACACTTATGAGGACTCCGAGAAATGCCTTTATTGGATAAAAAAGAACTTTTGCCCCACAAATTTGGTTGCACAGCTCTAGAAATGTGCTTTTCTTCTTTCAAAGTCTATGATACAAAGATGGTGAAAACATTTTTTTTCCTCAAAATCTTTCCTGCAAGAGAATTTTAATTAGAAAATGTTCCACAATCTAAGATTTAAACTTAATAAGATGCATACAAATTCCCAAAAAAAAAGGTAAAAAAAATAAAATAAAATCTATGACAGAAGAAGTTGTAACATCAACTACAAGAATTCACATACACCAACTCACCCTTCCGCTTCAACAGGTCTAAACCAAGTAACACAATAAGGCTTGTGCATCCCACAAAAATTGGTAAACTGGAACTCCACATATACTAGCAAGTATTAATTCTCCCACTGCACCTGACCCAGCATTTAATTGGCCCTTCCACTATATCCAACAGTTTTTGCCAGCCCCATACCAATGATTATATTATGGTTGAAACATGAATTGGATCCCTAACTATCATAGTGTACTACAAAAATCCATAGCATAGGACACAACTGGCACACCACTTCAAGCAAGAAACAGTGCCTTACATGTGTGCCTTTATTATGAAAGAGCAATAAATATTAGCTTTGTATTTATGCTTTCATGGGAAAATGCATAAAAGAGCAGCAAGACAAATAATTGCAAAGTGAAAACAGTAATACTTTAATATCATGGATTGATGCATTAGTTAACCTAGGGATGTTCGATCAACCATAGAACCATTACGTAGTTGTTGTCTTGCTGAAAAGTTTTTGAAGGAAAAAAAAAGTCACTGCAAAAAGCCTAAAATTTTACCGATTGAACATTATTATCAACCATGAGAAACAGATAATTATTCCTCCTCTGCAAGACACCAGAAACATGAACTCAAAATTCCAGATAAACCAAAACCTGAGCTCAACATTATGACACGAAAATATTCTCACTTTGAACTCAAAATGACAAGGAAGCTATAAAATGACACAACAAACATATGCATATACATTTATGTATATATGTATGTTACATATATGTATAGACAGACTCACATTGTACACATGAGTAATACCGAGGGATTCGGGGGAGGGGGCCCTGATCTGACACAGAGAGATCATCACAGTATGAAGTTGGTCACCATGTAATGGAGTGACTAAGGAGAGGTACGAGGAAAGTAAAGAAAGCAATAACAGCTACCAAGAAGGGAAGGGAGCACAACCCAATCAAAATTCTTATCAAAGAAGTTCAATGCAAAATAATCTGCCATCTTCCTTTCCAATGCCCTTATTTATAAAAGCTAAAATCGTTAATAACAATGTGATTGCTCGGCTTAATGCCCTCATAACTCTGATAGGAACAATAGCATTAGTGTTCACAATTTCATCCTACCCCAGCTAGAAAAAGCCCGTCCATGAGTGATTTATCTGAAGAGTTGAGCTGATTTCCTGCACAAGCCTCCGTGTTATCTTCATCTCCATGAAACACCATTCAGTCTTGCACATTGAAACTACATCCCTCATGGTTAAAATATTAATACCAACTAATTTCCAAATATCACCAACATGAACTTGGTATAAATTATGGCATTAGTGTTTATCACATCACTACTGCTCAAAAAGCTATTGAATATGGTCCCAACTAATATGGGATAAGTAATGGCTGCTACCATCACTTGAGAAATTTGGTGCCAATTATAGAACACGTGACCACCAAATAATTAAAAAGCATATCAATTTATAAAAACTGATACCCTGTATTACAACCAGTATACACAATGCATTAAGGCAACATCTAGGAATGGAAATGAGTTACGCCAACGCACAAGCATTTCAATTTGATTCGATTCAATAATGGGCTCAATAAGCCAAGCTCATGAACCAAATGAGTAATGAGTGAGCGAGAATTTTTGCCTCACATAACATATGAAGCGACACTCATTTAGAGGGTTCTTGACTCATTTGGATAATGAGCTGACTCGAATGTTTAATATGTGTTAAAATTAATTATATTCATTTTAGAGTTTATCATGTATAACAAGTGTGAAGAAAATAGAAAGAATGACTCATAAATTAATTAGGTTTATTTTATTTTAGAAGTTTTTCCTTGTGATATTGACCAGTTTATAAATGTTAATTAACTCAAATTGAGCCACTCATGAACTAAATGTGAATCAAGCCTATAACTCACCAAAAATGAGCTCAGCTGGACAAAATTTAATTGAGTCAAATTTGAGCTAGCTTTAACTCAGGTCAGCTCTACACATTTCCAACCCTACCTTCACGTCATGTGATTTAATGGAAGTTAGTATCCATGCTAGCATTATATTACATAACACTTGCGAAACACATGTTAGATTTGCCTGTTAATGTCCAATTATCCAGACCAAGAATAAGGAAACACTTTGTGCTCCTATATTTTGAACTAAAATTATTAATAACCAAAAGGAACTAGTTTTGCTAATATAAGTAACCACAATGGGGTACTTTGACATATTTTCTTTTTTCCAATAGAGGTACAAAATGAAATGGAAATGGTTAGGAAGCCAAGGCAAAACTACCAAGTCACACCACTCTCTCAAAAATCCACATTCTTATCAAGAAGCAAGTATCATCTGATCATGACTAAAGGCTTAATAGCTTTACATATACTTCATTGCCTTTGCAACAATGAAAACACCAACTTGGATCACACAAGATGCTATTCAAAGTCTATGCAACAAGGGGTCAACTTCCGACGCCAGATGAAAAATGTATGAGTGGTAAATTATTCCAATCCTATATGTACTAATTTACCTAAAATTCAAAGCGCTACGCTTTGCAGAGTGACAAAAGAAAAGGCCATGCATAGCTTGAAGTTCTGTTATGTAATGGTATTTTAGATTGTAGGAGTGGAAGCTTTCACTTGAAAATTGAGCATTTGTACACTATGATTTCTCAATTTTATCCACAATTGTAAGCATATGGCCCATATTTTAGTCGTTATTCATGGGTACAAGATTGACAGTTCTAGTATGATAACTGTTGCCAAGACCTCATCATGCTAACAATACAAAATAAGACATTTCACACAATCTGAAAAGAAAATTTATCCAAAAAAAAAGAAAATGTATATAATTAGTGCTAGTTGCTTCTCTGAATTGCTCACGCATACACTCCAGGTTGCCAATTCTAGACTCAAGGATTGAGACTTGAAAGGTGCAAATCGGTAAGAGTAGGGACAATAAATGATAAACACAGCTCAAGACAGAAAGGCACTACAAAGTGCTGGAGTTTCCTCAGAATCAGTTTGTGGCTAATTATTTATATACAGACACACCCACCACATATATATATGGCAGCAATATAATTGAATAACTTCATATTGGTATTGCCACAAAAAATCATACTTATTTGCTAATTAGGAACTGAATAACCTATGAAGCAGGACAAAACATAGGACATGCCATGGCAAAGTGCTAAAAATCGTACATTGTTGTAAGTTATAAAGTGTCAACGCAACATAGTTGATAACACTCACAGGGGTGATAGAACAAACCATGTCCTTTATCTAGCAAGGGCCACTGTCATGACTGATTTTAACAAGGAAGAATTCCAATTTCTCCTGCTCCCCACAAGTTTAATTCTCTTTATGCCCTTTTCTTCATTTGACACAACTATAGTTCATAGACAAAATGTAAAAGTTGTGGCAGTGAATTTCCTGTTTGCAAACCCACAATAATGACATGTCAATACAGCCAGCTTGGACAAAATGACAACTTTTAATTGACAGCACACATGACTTGCAATACTCTTCTTCTCCCTGTCACCTTTCTTCCATCCTCTTCGTGTTTCCCTCGTCATCCACCAAATCATCTCTCTTAGAAATTCAAGCAACAAGCTATAATAGGGCAAGAGTAGCACAAAAAGGAAAACAGGCATTGTATTGTAACTACAGCACTTCCTTACAGGACCGCCTCTAGCATATCACCACTGTGCCTATAGTTCACATTCCAACAGAAAAGCAAAACCAAACAACAATGAAATGGTTTGGTAGCTAAGGCAAAACCCAAATAGACCAGACTCTCGACACATTCACACCCTCTCTAAGAAAGTAACTCACCTAAATCATGGCTAGAGGCAAAATCTGGCAGCACACTGTACTTGACGTTAGAAATAATACGAGCACCAACTTAAACAGTTTTAGATGGCATAGGCTACCAAAAAGATGCCACTAAATTTCAAACTTTACTGCAGATGCCTGTTGAAACTGCAAATGTATAAGGGCTGAATTTCTCCAACCACATATTAACTTAAAATGTCAACCAAATGCACAAGACTCATCCCATTGTAAGCTCTTGTAAGAGTCAAATATATGAAGCCTGATGCCAACAAGAAAAGAGGCCAATTTGTGGTTTGAACGAGTGACCAACCAGTTACATTCAAGCAACCTTCTGTTCAACCAAGGCCCATGCACTGAATGCATATCAATTATTTCTACCAAAATCACGTAAGCATTATAATAACAAGGATGAAATAGAAGAGGCCATCCACCATGTGATAGGTAGGTAGTATGACAATGGTAGCTTAAAAGAGAAGTAATGAACAATATAATTGATTCAGGTCATTCTAACATTACAATAAATAACAGTCAATTAGAAAAACACAACTATCTGACCACTAAGAAGTTTAATGATTCGGCAAGATCTATTAATGCACGCTTGCAAGGGCAAAGTGATTTTCATGACTAAGTTTCGTCAAGTTCCAGCTAAGTATCCAAAGTCTATTTAACCATTTTTTTAATTCATATGACCTCATTATTATTAATCAAAATGCAACATTTCTAGCGAGGTATTTTCGCATATATTCAATCATCCAAATGCAATGCCATGACAGCCAGCTTGGATGGGGACGTAAGCTCATAATTTCTTTTCCTCTGCACCTTCCTTCCACAATCTTCACACAGAATCACCATTGTTTGCCTAGTTTTCCTTATCGACATAATAGGTCCCTATCATTAACCTCATAAAGAAGTACAATTGGTCAATAGTTTTACATATGGTCAACATATAACGATTGCATTTCTTGCATTGGTTCTTTCAAAAGACTTGTCCACAAAATGAAATAGTGCTCCGAACAAGATATTGCCAATTATTACCTCAAATAACTACTTTCCAAAATTCCATACATCCACCTCTGAGTTGTAAGGAAAATCATTCCCATACCTCAAGTTTCTAGAATAGCGCCTCTACAACTCTCTCAATTAGCAAAAACCCCACATGATAGAGAACACTTAAGATTTTTAGTATGGAGAAGAAGAAACCATCAAAAAGCACAAACATGAATTTGTTCACTAAAAATTAGCAACTTTTCTCTAGACCCCCCCAACCCCCCGCATGAGAAAAAACAATTCAATACCTTCTAACGCATCAAACCCGCAATTCCAAAATCAATCATCACCAAATTCAAAAAGGAATAACTCATGAAAACCGAAATGAACTCATACAGAAAATACAAGAAAAAAAATCAAGGAAAGAAAACTTAAAATACTTAAATCAATCATTACCATCAAAATCAAACATAAAACGCAAAAGGGTATTCAAATTTAAAGCTAGATAAAAGAAACAAATCCAAACCAACCATTGTTAAATTCATAAATGAGCTACTAGACAAAACAAAACTCAAAATTAACTTGTACCCAAATCTACACTTCCGAAACAAATCCAAGAATCAGCCCAAAGACAACCAAAAACACCAAAAATCAACCACTACGATCAAAACTAATGCAAAAAGGGTATTCGAATTTTACCACAAATTTTAATGGGTGCTTCAAGTTCCAAAAGATTAGGCTGTTGCAAGAACATAGACTTAGAAACAAGACAGAGCTGTCGAATTTCATTCTCAGAAAGCTGCACCTGCTTTCCTGGTTGAGTTCTAACCTTAAGAAGCCTATTGATTATGTCGTCAAGAACCGAAGAATCCATGAAAATGGAGAGAGAGATAGAAGAGAGAGAGGAAGTGATTTCTTATATTCCCTCTTTGTGAAAATGATAGAGATATAAGCATGCCTAGCGAAATTGAGAAAGAAAAGAATCACAGAAAGAGAGAAAGCGAGGAAATTTAATGACTTTGGAGCTTTTTAGCTTTTGGTTCTCTCTCTTACAAAGTTGGAAGCGATTTCTTATATTCCCTCTTTGTGAAAATGATAGAGATATAAGCATGCCTAGCGAAATTGAGAAAGATAAGAATCACAGAAAGAGAGAAAGCGAGGAAATTTAATGACTTTGGAGCTTTTTAGCTTTTGGTTCTCTCTCTTACAAAGTTGGAAGAGCATTTGAAACTGTCTCTCTCTCTATCTCCCTCAGATGAACCGCTAAATTGAAAAGCAAGTAAGCGAGATTCACAAAGAGAGAGAGAGACGTGGCAGGGAGCGCGTACGGAGCACTTGTTTATTCCTGCAGCCGATGGCGCCTAGCGGCTGATTAGAAAGGATGGAAGTGGCTACAACATGTGCACAATGCGCACACATTATTCAGTTTTGTAGCGCCTCTTTGTCTTAACTTGTGCGAACGCAAAAATGGAAGCTTCTTTTCATTTTGAGAGGGGCGGGGGGAGGGGGGGGGAATTGAAAATTTGAGTACAATTCCTCGTTAAGTCAATGAGTTGAGGACACGTTTGGTAGACAGAGACAGAAAAAAAAAATTATCCTTTATATCATATTTACACTTTTACCCCTTAAATTTGTGTAGGAATAACATTGACCCCAGAATGGGGTGGATATTACCCAACAAGGGAAACGAAAATACAAGGGAAAAGATAATAAAAATTGTAAAAATAAATACATGTATGGAGGAAATGTCACTAAATTTATTGTTAGAGAGAGAATTAAAAAAATTATTAAATTTAGAAAGAAAAGATTTAAAATAATTTAATTTTTAAAAAATTATTTTTTTTTAGATTTTAAAAGAAAAATAAATGTATTTTGAGTGAGAAAATGTGAATCAAAGCAGTTTTTAGAGAGAAAATTTGTATTTATTTTTAAAGAGATACAATTTAGAATCAATACATTTAGAAATAGAAAATATGAATTAAATTAAATTTTTTTTAGAGTGAAAAAATTAATATCCCTAGTTTTAGAGGGACAAAGGCTAATTTTAGTTTTTGAATAGAGGAAACTCAAAATTAATGAATTTCAATAGAAAAATGTGAATTAAATTGATTTGTTAAAAAGAGAAAATTAATATATTTAATTTTAGTGAGAGAAAACTAAATTTTGATTTCTAGAGAGAGACAATTTAAAATCAATGTATTTAGTTTTAGATAAAGAAAAAATTTTGGTTTTTTAGAGAGAAATAAGCTTAAGATAAATATTTTTGAAGAAAGGAAATATGAATTAAATCTTTTTTTAGAGATAGAAATTAATGTGTACAGTTCCAGAAAAAGAAAAACGAAATTTTATTCTTTTAGGAAGAGAAAATTTAAAATAAATGTATTTAGAGAGGAATATGAATTAAACTTTTTTAGTAAGAGAAAATTAATGGGCGAAGTTGTATAGAGGGAAAAACTAATTTTGGTTTTTGTAAAGCAAGAAAACTAAAGATCAATAAGTTAGGAGAGGGAGAGAAAATGTAAGTTAAATTGATTTTTAGAGAAAAAATTAATATATTTAGTTTTGAAAAGAAAAAATTTTAAATCAATGTGTTTAAAGAAAGAAAACATAGATTGAATTGAGTTTTTTAAAGAGAAAAATTAATATGATTAGTTTTAAAGAGGAAAAAAAAAAAGCTAATTTTGGATTTTGCGAGGAGTGAAAACTTAAAATTAATAAATTTTGAGAGAGAAAGTGTGAATTAAATTGAAATTTCTTTAGAAAAATTTTTATTATTTTTAAAGAGAAAAACTAATTTTTTTAAAGAAAAAAACTTCAAATCAATATGCTGAAGAAGAAAAAATATAAATTAAATTGGCTTGTTTAAAGAGAGAAAATTAATATGTGTTTAATTTTAAAAAGAAAAAAAAAATATTTTTTAGAGAAAAAATTAATCAATATATTTGTAAAAAAAAATACGAATCAAATTAATTTTACCATCTAATAATTTTTCCTCTAACCTTCTATCTCATATACCAGTTGCCACCTTTCTTCAACCAACCAGTTACAGTGAGTAATATTTATTTTTTGAAATGTTATTCTTATAATTTTTCCTCCTTAAAATTTTTCGTCCATACCATACATGTCCTTAAAGTTTGTCAGGCAAGTTTGAATTTACATTTTATTGTCACATAAATTTAAAATTTGAAAGTAAAAATAAAAATAATAATAAAAAAATAAAAATAAATTATTTGTAAAAATTTAAAATAATTATAATATCATATTTACAATAAGTTGCAGCAAAATGTGACCAAAGTTGGCCGTAATTTCTAGTGATTCAAAGGTTTACCTTTTCATTATCACATTGTGGAGATAAAAGGTGACAAACCCAAAATTCCTCCATCCCATTCAGACATGACCTACGAAGTATTAAGCAACCAAAAAAAAAGATATGAATAGACTCACAAATAGAGAGAGAAACGTATTATCAATGCCCTTCAAAGATGGCTCTTAGTGGAGCTTTATTAGTTATTAGTCAAAATCATAGTGCCCTAAGCAAGAGAGCCCGCGTGTTTAAATATGTCACTTATATCATTAGATGTATAAGCTAAATATACATATTCTAACCAAACTTTAACGGGTATAGCAATAAAACATTGTACTTCCTTAACCATTAATTTCGGGTTTGAATAATGAGAATGAAGAAATGAGATTTGAGAGAACCAACCTTTTAATAGATCTCACAATATTCAAATTAAATTAATCAAGTAAAATCCAGATATCGATCGATAAAAATATATATATTTTAGATCATATAACATAGGATAATCAAAGTCTTTTTTCTAGATTAGATCTATTCCTAACTTTGTACAATCCTAACTATATGATAGAACCATAAAAAGTTAATTATAAAGTAGTCTTTCAATTTAAGGTTTCTTTACTTTTTTAGTTGTGTGACGGTTTCATCTAATAATTAGTTAATTATGGTCTAATATATATATTTTATTATAAATTGAGTTTTTTTAATGATAATTCGTTATAATATGTACAATTAGATATTAGTCGATAGTTGTATATTTAGTATTTTCATTTAATAAAATAATTTTGAGTTTTTATAATGATTTTGTTTTATTTAATCATCGACGGAATATCAATTTATAGGATGATATATGTTATTAATAGTTAAATTAAATATCGTTTAGAATGCGCGTGTATTTGTTTTCTGTTCTTTTTGAGATGCAAGAGCATATAGCGTGGACTCTATATCCAGGGTCGGTCCTTGATCGTTTGATTGGCAATTAGGTCAAACGTGACAGCCTCTCCTTTGCTGTCCAGGCCCCATTTGCTCAGATCAATGTAGTTTCTGGCTTAAATACATCTAACTTGGTATTTCTTAAAGTCCAATCCAATCGGGCCATTCCCAAAGTAGATTTTGAAACCCAAAACAATTAGGTTAACTGGGTAGGATTGAACCTGGCATATCTCTCTCAGAGCTTGTCATGGGCGTATACATGCCAGTCCATTAGCCAACAACTTGAAAGCATGCCAAATGTAGACGTAAAGGGGCTAACAGTACTCCATCTTCCGCAGAAGTCTAGTACATTGACACTCCCACACTACTTTGGAGGATGCATATTTTAGGCTTCTAAGCTATAATATCTAGTTATCATCCTCATGAGGCTAGAAAAGACTAAAAACCATCACAAGCACCCCTTATTTCAACATTGATTCACAACACTACACTAATATGGACCTCTAGGGGTTTGGATGTCCTTTGTGAGATGGCTTTTCTTGCGGTGGCACAGTATCCTTGTGTGGAGGCTTTCCTTTCTTAGGAGGCTTGGACTTGGGATTCTCTTGCTTGTGTACTCTACCTAGGCTTTCCTCAAGGTCATGGCGTAGAAGATCTTCTCGGAATGGAGGCTTCTCCTTGGGTGGTGGTTTCTCAACAACTGGTGGTAGATCACGACGTGGAGGATCTTCCTTGGGTGGTGGTTTCTCAACTATTGGTTGTGGGTCAAGGCGTGGAGGATCTTCTTGGAATGGAGGCTTCTCCTTGGGTGGTGGTTTCTCAACAATTGGTGGTAGGTCAGGGCGTGGAGGATCTTGTTGGAATGGAGGCTTCTCCTTAGGTTCTTCAGGCTTTTGAAATGGTGGTTTATGGGCATCATTAGGACCATCTTCAAGAGCATGACGATGGGGAGTTTCTTTCGCGAAAGGTAGTCTTCGATCATATGGCTCAACGTTGTCGTCATCGCCCCCATCGTCATTGTCACCACCGTCGTCACCGTCATCATCATTGCCGTCATCACCGTCGTCATCACCGCCGTCGTCACCATCATCGTCGTCACCATCATCATCGTCATCGTCGTCGTCGTCGTCGTCGTCATCGTCATCGTCGTCGTCGTCATCGTCATCATCGTCATGATGATGACGTGGTGGCTCTGCCGGCTTCTTTGTGAACAGTGGCTTATGGAAGTCATTGTGACCATCTTCTAGAGCATGTTGATGAGGAGGTTCTTTTGAGAAGGGTGGCTCTTCCTCATAGGGTGGTATTTTATGATGTGAAGGGTCTTCAGGTTTATGTGCAAATGGTTCATGTGGTGGCTCTTCAGGCTTATGTGCAAATGGTGGCTTGTGGAAGTCATCGTGACCATCTTGAAAAGCGTGACGATGAGGAGGCTCTTTCTGATGTGGTGACTCCTCTTCCTTATGCTTTGGTGGCATATTGAAAGCATTGTAACCACTCTTAAGAGCATGGCGGTGAGGTTCCTTTGGGAGTGGAGGCTCTTTCTCATGTGGTGGCCTTTTATCACGGGGTGGATCTTCTGACTCGTGAGGCTCCTTTGAGAATGGAGGCTCTTCCTCATGTGGGGGTTGTTTATCACGCCGTGTCTCTTTTGGCTTTTGGGTGAATGGTGGTTTATGTGCATCGTCAAAAGGACCATCACTAAGCACATGTCGCCCTAAAACTTTAGGACCAGGCTTGTTCAATGGTGGAATGCGAATACCTCCATTTTTAGACGGACCTTGATTATTCTTTGCCTTCTCATCCTCTAGGTTCTCAATTGCATTGGAGGAGGTGGCAAAGAACGCCACTACAACAAGCAATAGCAAGTAAGAAAATTTTGAGTACATCTCCGTAGTGTTTAGTAGCGTGCAAGTGGGGTGAGCAAGTGAAGCGTGTGTTCTCCTTTTATAGGGATTTCAAGCCTGTAGTATTATGCCCACTAGCTTCGTATCATACCCCACTTTAGCTTTTTATCTTCCACTAAAGGAATCCACACCCACAACCTCTCTTCACTAGACCAATGGCATTTTCTACCAATTAATTGATAGTATTTAATCCTAGATTTTGAGGGTTTCTTTGTCATAAAAAACTATTCCAAACAAAACTCTACCAACAGGCATGTGACTCTGTACTATATGGTGCGAACAAATAATCAAATATAGTGAAGAAACGATATTAAATTTTTTAATTAAATATCGAATTTAAATTTTAAAAATATAAAATATTATGTTGTGAAACCTCTTACCCAAAATTGAGTTTAATAATATTTAAAATAAATTATTTAAAGAAAAAACACACAAAGTGAAATTTGGGGTCAAGTCTGGCTCCTCACTTTTTAAGTGCTTTGGGCTTCACACCCCACTTTCTTTCCTTTTATTTTTATTATTTTTATTATTTTATTATTATTATTATTATTATTACGCTCCTATGTAATTCAAAAGTTTTGATTATTCCCTCAATACTGCTTTCCTCTATTTCTTGCACATGCACGCCTTTACATCACTATATTGCCTCACATTTTTAATATAAATATTATCTATATTTTTGTTTCTATTTTTTAAATATAAAAGAATGTAATATTTTATAATTTAAGATATTATAAACTTTTAACAAATTTAGTTGTATCTTATCTTATATATTATAGGACAGTATACGAGCTATGTAGCTTGTAGTTATTATGAATTGTAACATTATTTTCATATCCACAATTTTAGCCCGTGATTTTAATAATCCTAAAAATTGATTTTGGTAACAATGGATTTTATTCTTTTATTCGAGCTCGAGCTCTTGATTTTGGTAACAATGGATTTTATTCTTTTATTCATAAAATCAACTTTTTATGAATTTATATTTTCTTTGTCAGATTTTCATCTTTTGTTATTTAATATTTTTTATTATATCGATCAAAATTAAAAGAAAGAAAGAGAGAGATCACTGACAATATCAATATCACGATCAATCTGCAGAAGCAAGCACTGGTTTTCACATTGATGTTCTTTTTTTTTTTTTTTTTTTTTAATTTGTTAAGATTATCTACTAATTGTGCACTCTCTGTCAATTTCCATTCCTTCCCCTTAGTGAAAACAGACAAATCCCACGCTTTTCACTCCTTTGATAGGCACCCACTTCAACAAGATAACTATGTTAATTTGTTTAGCCTCTATAACAGCCAGTAGATTTAGGACTCTTTCAGTGGTTAATTACTCACAAATCAAATGTGTTGATTATTAATATCCAAATCATTATGGATAAAAAGTGGGTGAAATGGTGAATTCCCACATCATTCAATGGCAACTTTAGAGGACTAGAAATGGTTGGCGACCAAGAAATCAACCAGCTTAAGTACCCCTTTGGTGCCGATGAGCTTTAGCTCAAGTGGCACCAATCCCCCTCCCCTTATAATAAATTCGGATTCGAGTCTCACTATCAGCCAACAAAAAAAAATACCCATTTGGTTGTTATTTGCTACTTGTGGTGGACCAGAGACACCACACAAGTTCCTTAGATTGATTCTATATGGATCACTAGGGTTTGGGGAAAGCATCGATTCATGTTTTCTAGGGTTTAGGATATTTGCTTGCCCACATGTTTATAGGAAGTAATAGATCACCTGTTTAGTTGTTACTCTCGTGAATGAAAAGCCTCTGCCCCAGTGCATTATTTGAAAATTAATGAACGCAAAAGATGAAAGAAATCTGAGGAGACAAGGGAATCTAAGAAGTGATAAAGGAATTTGTGTTTTGATGAAGGAATTTAAGAAAAAAATAAATATTACCCCTTTAAAAAAAATTTTAGAGAGAAAATTAAAAAGTTATTAAATTTAGAAAGAGAAGAATAAAATAATTTAATTTTTTTAAAAAAAATTAATGTGTTTAGTTTTAAAAAGAAAAATAAATAGAATTTGTGAATTAAATCAATTTTTTAGACAAAGAAAATTTGTATTTAGTTTTAAAGAGAGAACAACTAAATTTTTTAGAGAGAAATAATTTAAAATCAATATGTTTAGAGAGAGAAGATGTGAACGAAATGGACTATTTTAGAGTGAAAAAATTAATGTCCTTAGTTTTAGAGGAAAAAAACTGATTTTGGTTTTTATAAAAAGAGAAAACTTGAAATCAATGACTTTCGAGAGAAAAATATGAGTTAAGTTGATTCGTTAAAAATAAAAAATTAATATATTTAATTTTAGATAGTGAAAAAGTAAAATTTGATCTTTGGATAGAGAAAACATAAAATCAGTGTATTTAATTTATAGAGAGAGAAAAATGAATTTGGTTTTTTAGAGAGAAAAGACTTAAGATAAACGTGTTTGAAGAGATAAAATATGAATTAAATTTTTTTAGAGATAAAAATTAATGTGTATAGTTTTAGAAAGAGAAAAACTAAATTTTATATTTTTTAGAAAGAGAAAATTTAAAATAAATGTATTTAGAGAAAGAAAATATTAATTAATTTTTTTAATGAGAGAAAATTAATGTATTTATCTATAGAGAAAAAAGCTAATTTTAGTTTTATAGAGTAAGAAAACTTAAAATCAATAAATTTAAGTAGAAAAAATATGAGTCAAACTGAGTTTTAGTGGGAAAAATTAATTTATTTAGTTTTAGAAAGAAAAAAATTTAAAATTAATGCACATAGAGGGAGAAAATATAGATTAAATTGAGTTTTTTAAAGAGAAAAAATTAATATGATTAGTTTTAGGGAGAGAAAAAAAAGAAGATAATTTGGGTTTTGTAAGGAAATACAACTTAATGAGTTTGGAAAAAGAAAATATGAATTGAATTGAATTTTTTAGAGAAAAAATTATTAAAGAGATAAGCTAAATTTTAGTTTTTTTGAGAGAAAACTTAAAATCAATATATTTAAAGAAAGAAAATGTAAATTAAATTGATTTGTTTAGAGAGAAAAAATTTATATATACTTAGTTTTAAAGGAAAAAAATATTTTTTTAAAGAAAGAAAAATTAATCAATTTATTTTAAGAAAAAAATAAGAATTAAATTGATTTTACTTTCTAATAATTTGTTTCTCTAATCTTTCATCTCATATACCAATTACCACCCTTTTTGAACTAATTAATAGAAAGTGAAAATGTCACGAAAGTAATATTTATTTCTTAAGATATTATCCTTATATTTTTTTTTCGTTAAAATTTTTCTTGCATGCCAAACTGGTCCTTAAAGTTTTGTCGGGTAAGTTTGAATTTGCTTCATCTTTAAGCTTGATTCGTCCACAAAGTAGAAAATTTTAATAAGTAATGTTAAATAAATCAAATGTATTCAAAATAATAGAAGGAAGTTTAGGGGTCAATCAAGGTTTGTGCCTAGTTGAGAAGGTTTGTATCTCAGTTGTGAATGAACAAACGAGGAAGAAAAAGAATCAATATAGCTGATTTAATAAAAAGGATATTAAATTTTTTAATTAAAATTTAGATTTAAATTTTAAAAATAAAAAAAATTATATTATCAGAGTTTTCTTTAAAAAAGATATGATAATATTTCAAATCAAATTAATTAAAATATAATTTTAGATATCAGTTAATTTAAAAAAAAAATAGATAAGTCCTTCTCTATCAAATTTACAATAAGTTTCAGCAAAATGTGATCAAAGTTGGCCATAATTTCTAGTTATTTCAAAGGTTTATCATTTTATTGTTACATTGCGGAGATAAGAGGCCCTTCATGACAAACCAAAATTCCTCCACGCCATTCGGACTCGGCCTTCGAAGTATTAAGCAATAATAAAAAAAATGAGCATTAGTGGACAGGCAAATAGCGAGAGAAACGTATTTTCAAAGCCCTTAAGAAATGGCTGCTAAGTTGATCAGCCGGGGAAAGTTACAATTCGTCGGAGGATTATTTTTTTATCGCAAGAATCCAAAGATTTCCTTCTTTATTATGAGATATAATTCTCTATTTTATGAAATATGAATATTATTCTAAATTGATCAAATATTAAATATTAAAATGATTTGACAACCGATCAGATAATTACCGAAAAATGTCTAATTGATATGCACCAAAAGGACGAAACATGTCCCGTATAAATAACACATTTCGATATATTTTAACATATTTTATCTATTGAATCTTGGATTTATATTTCACATTAATAAATTTTTGGACCATGCTCCGTCACTAAATATATATACATACATTCTAGATTTTATTACTTAGAATAATCAAAGTCTTTTTCCTAGACCGATCTATTCCCGACTTGTACAAAGCAAACTGTGTGCTAGAATTATAAAAATTTAATCATAAAGCTCCAACCATTTTTCTATTCAATATTGTTGTCGGATAATTTTATATAATAATTAGTTAATTATGGCTTGGTATAGATATTTTATTATAAATTGAGTTTTTTTATGATGACACTTAAAAAAGTATCAATTTGTTATAGTTGTCGACTCAGTAGTTTCATTTAATAGAATAATTTTGAATTTTTATGCCGACTCCATTTTATTTAATTATTGACAGAATATCTATAAGTAGGGTAGTGCTTATTATTAATAGTTAAATTAAATATTGTTTAGAATAAACGTGTATTTGTTTTCTGTCCCTTTTGAGATGTAAAAGCATTAGCATGCACTCTATCTTGAGGTCTTTTTTTTTTTTTTTATTTGATCATTAATATCTAAAAATTTAATTAATTTGATTTAAATAGTTGTAAGATTCAATTAAGAGATCATTATTTGATCTTTTAATTTGTAATTAGGTCAAAGGTGATGGCTTCTATTTAAATAGTTGTAATTAGGTCATTATTTAATTTGATTTAAATAGTTGTAAGATTCAATTAAGAGATCATTATTTGATCTTTTAATTTGTAATTAGGTCAAAGGTGATGGCTTCTATTTTGCTTGTTTTTTTAAGTTGATAATCGATATTCGAAAATTCGTTTAATTTATTTTAAATAGTTATAAAATTTAATTTAGAGATTGACTATCTAATATTTATCTTTTCATTTCTAAAACTTAAATCTGTAAATTTTGTTAAAAAAATCTAATATACGACCGTTAAATTCTCGCGTCGCCGATCCTTCATTTGCGAGTACAACTATCCAACTTTCCTACCATTATAGGCCGCATTGTCTTAAAAGGCGCAATTGTTTTGGTCCACAATTCTTTTGGGTCCATTTGCTCAGATCAATGTAGTTTCTGTCCTAAATTTAACTGGGCCATCCAACTTGGAATATCTTAAAGCCCAATCAAATCAGGTCATTCCTAAAGTAGATTTTGAAGCCCAAAGCAATTTTTTTTTTTCGTGATTAGCCCAAAGCAATTGGTTGACTGTGTAGGAATGAACCTGGCATGTCTCTCTCAGAGCTTGTCATAGGCGTATATACATTAATCCATTGGCCAACATCTTGAAAGCACGCCAAATGTAAACGTAAGGGGGTAACAGTACTCCATCTTCCACACAAATCTAGTACATGGGCACACCCACACACTACATAGGAGGATGCCTATCTAACAAGTAGAGTTATCATCCTCATGAGGATAGAAAAGACTAAAAACCACCCCTTATTTCAACATTGATTCACAACACTACACTAATATGGACCTCTAGGGCTTTGGTTGGATGTCCTTTGTGAGATGGCTTTTCTTTTGGTGGCACAGTATCGTTGTGTGGAGGCTTTCTTATCCTAGGAGGCTTGGACTTGGGAATCTCTTGCTTGTGTGTACTACCTAGGCTTTCCTCAATGTCATGGCGTGGAGGATCTTCTTGGAATGGAGGCTTCTCCTTGGGGGCGTGGACGATGTTCCTTGGATGGTGGTTTCTCAACTACTGGTGGTAGGTCACGGCGTGGAGGCTCCTCCTTGGGTGGTGGTTTCTCAACTACTGGTGGTAGGTCACTGTATGGAGGATCTTCTTGGAATGGAGGCTTCTCCTTGCGTGGTGGTTTCACAACTACTGGTGGTTGGTCAGGGCGTGGAGCATCTTCTTCGAATGGAGGCTTCTCCTTACGTGGTGGTTTCTCAGCTATCGGTGGTAGGTCACGGCGTGGAGGCTTCTCCTTGGGTGGTGGTTTCTCAACTACTGGTGGTAGGTCAGGGCGTGGAGGATCTTCTTGGAATGGAGGTTTCTTCTCAGGCTCTTCAGGATTTTGGATCGGTGGTTTATGGGCATCATTAGGACCATATTGAAGAGCATAACGATGGGGAGGTTCTTTTGAGAAAGGTGGTCTTCTATCATGTGGTGGCTCTTCCGGCTTCTCTGTGATCGGTGGCTTATGGAAGTCATTGTCACCATCTTCTAAAGCATGTCGATGAGGAGGTTCTTTTGAGAAGGGTGGCTCTTCCTCATGGGGTGGTCTTTTAGGATGTGGAGGGTCTTCGGGTTTATGTCCGAATGGTGGTTCTTCTTCGTGCGGTGGCTCTTCAACGTTTATGCGTAAATGGGGGCTTGTGGAAGTCATCATGACCATCTTGAAGAGCGTGACAATGAGGAGGCTCTTTTGATGAGGAGGCTCTTTCTCATGTGGTGGCTCCTCTCCCTTATTCTTTGGTGGCATATTGAAATCATTGTAGCCACTCTTAAGAGCATGGCAGTGAGGTACCTTTGGGAATGGAGGCTCTCTCCCATGTGTTGGTCTTTTATCACGTGGTGGCTCTTCTGGCTTGTGAGGCTCCTTTGAGAATGGAGGCTCTTCCTCATGAGGGGGTTGTTTATCATGCTGTGACTCTTTTGGCTTTTGGGTGAATGGTGGTTTATGTGCATCATCAAAAGGACCATCACTAAGGACATGTCGCCCCAAAACTTTAGGACGAGGCTTGTTCAATGGTGGAATACGAATACCTCCATTTTTAGATGGACCTTGATTATTCTTTGCCTTCTCATCCTCCAGTTTTTCAATGGCATTGGAAGAGGTGGCAAAGAATGCCACCACAACAAGAAGCAATAGCAAGTAAGAGAATTTTGAGTACATCTCTGTGGTGTTTACTAGCGTTGTTAAGTGAGGGAAGCAAGTGAAGCCTGTGTTCTCCTTTTATAGGGGATTTCAAGCCTCTAGTATCGTGCCTACTGGCTTCATATCATACCCTACTTTAGCTTTTCAACTTCCACTAAAGGATCCCGCACCCGCAACTTCTTCTTCTTCTTCTTCTTCATTCCCTCAAAAGTGCTTTCCCTCTATTTCTCTTCGGCATGCACTCCTTTACATCACCACTATATTGCCTCACATTTTTAATATAAATATTATCCATATTTTTGTTTTTTAAATATAAAAGAATGTATTTTATTATTTAAGATATTATAAACTTTTAAAAAATTTAATTGTATATTATCTTATATATTATAGGACAGTATATGCGTGCTATATAGCATGTAGTTATTATAAATTGTAACATCCATAATGTTAGCCTGTGATTTTAATCAATGTTTTTAAAACTAAACTAGTAAACAAATCATTAAACGCATCAGTTCATTAATTTATTGGTCGAATAGGTCGGATCATTTTATAAGTCGGATAATATCACCATGATATCATATATATATATATATAATTTATATATTATATATTTTAAAATAAAATAAAATCCATATATCTTTATAAAAAAACATTGATGACATCACTGTTTTCATTGAACCGGTTTGAATGGTTCATTAGTTTTATCTATTTGGATCGGTTTTAAACGGTTTTGATCAGATTTGACTTTATCTAGTTTAACATAAAAATCGAATCGAACTATTGAATAATTCTTGATCAAATCGGTTGAATCAACCGGCCTGGTCCGATTTTGTTTTAAAAACACTGATTTTAACAAGAATAATACTAATACTAAAATTCTTAAATAATACAAATTTAGAATATAAAATTGTACATAACCAAGATGGAAAATTTTGTAAGTCACAACTCCAATTGTTTGTTTTTTTTTCCTATGTATTTAGTGAGAGAAGAAAACACCAAATTCAAAGAAATTAGTAGAAACAAAACCTAAACCATTAACCAACGGAAAATTGATTTTGGTAACAACAGATTTTACTCTTTTATTCGAGCTCTTGATTTCACATATATTAGGAAACTGCAAAACAAAGTTTTTATGAATTTATATTTTCTTTATCAGATTTTTATCTATTATTATTTATTTTTTTATTATATTGATCAAAATTAAAAGAGAGAAAGAAAGAGATCACCGACAATAACGATATCACAATCAATCCTCCTAAGCAGGCACTGGTTTTCACATTGATCTTTTTTTTTTTAATTTGTTAAGATTATCTACGAATTGTGCACTCTTTCTGTCAATTTCCACTCCTTCTCTTAAGTAAAAACAGACAATTCCCACGCTTTTCACTCCATTGATAGGCACCTACTTCAACAAGATGACTATGTTCATTTGTTTAACCTCTGTAACAACCAGTAGTATGTGGAATCAAGGTACGTTCTCTTTTCCAGGGATAATCTTCATTATTGTTAGGGTAATACAATGGTTAATTATTAATATTCAAATCACTATAGATAAAAAAAAGTAAGTGAAATAGTGAGTTCCACATCACTGAATGGGAACTTTAGAGGACTAGAAATGGTTAGTGACCAAGAAATCAACCAGCTTAAGTACCCTTTGGTTGTTATTTTTCTACTTGTTGTGGACAGACACAGCACACAAGTTCCTTAGATTGATTATATGCATCTAGCACTAGGGTTTAGGATAAGTCTCAATTCATGTTTTCTACGATTTAGGATTTTTGCTTGCCCACTTGTTTATTGGAAGTAATATATATCACCTGTTAGTTGTTACTCTTGTGGATGAAAAGCCTCTGCCTCTTTTTTAATGTCTTTTCGGTGCATTATTGAGAACACTAATTTATGAAAATTAATGAACCAAAAAAAAGAAAGAAATCTGAGGAGACACAAGGGAGGAATTTAAGAAGAGATAAAGGGATTTGTGTTTGTGGAGACCTTAACTAAAAATTTTTTAATTTTCAAAAGTAAAGAAAGATTGTAGGCGATGTCTTTGCAATGGTATGTAAAACTAAGAAAACATTCAAAAAAGAATAACCGATTTAAAATTATTAACGATGATACAGTCATTTACGAGGTTAAGAGTAATTCCACTAATTCCTATAATAAGAATTCAGAAATAAGTGAAATTTTATTTTTAACTTCCATCTTATTTTAATTTATTTGATTTATTTGTAATTCAGATTAAATAGGTTTTGACCCTTTTAGTTTAAAATAAACCAAACCAAATGTCTGTGCACCAAATGATTTCATTCAGATAAATGAGTCTAAATGCTGCGTTTAAGTACAGCTTGTTTAAAGTGAGCCAAGTAGAAGGATGAGTTCAAACAAAAATTTCATTTGTTCTTTGTGCTCTTCGCGACCGAGTCAACTCATCAGACCCCAAAAAAAGTGATCGTCTACTGGTCAAAATTTTTGTGTTTTCTTTTTTTCTTTTTGTTTTTTTTGGGGGGGGGGGGGGGGGGGTTCTTAAGATGGAGGAAATTTCTGTAAATAGGAGATATAAAAGGATCTGCAGGAAAAGGGAAGGAAATAACGAAACCTGTCACGCCCCAAACCGGGATCATGAACAGCCGTCCGTTGTCCCTGGATGCCGGCTGTATTTTTACAGAAAATCGGACAGAACCTCCCCATAAATCGGAGGTTTCCCAAGTACAATTTCACCTGTATATCATATTCATCCTAAAAAAATAAGTAAATGGCCATCCCGGCCTCTCCAAAATCAACAAATACCACAGTCAACATCCAGAACAACGCAAGACTATAAGTTCTAGCAGTCCTAGCAACAGACCTCTATTGTCATGCCCAACTAGAGCATGAGCAGCCGCCACACCGAGCGGATTTAAATTCTACGCATATATAAAATAAATTCCCAAGTTATTTTTAAATATTTACAAATGTCTCAATGCAATGAAATAATCAACACGAAAGTTTCACGAATAAAAGTCCATAATTTATACAGTCATCCCAGAAAATTTATATAAATACATTGGTCAATCTAAAATCTCCAAAACATAATAATATCACCAATCATCATAGCGGAAGAGATGGAAAATATCCATACCCAAACCCAGTGATATCTCCTCGGTCCAACACTAATCCTGTGGGAAAGAAAGTGAGGGGTGAGTATCTATGGGAGGATACTCAGTAAGTGAGGGGATTGACATCATACTATCAATATCGAGGTGAATTTGGAGTGTCAAAACATAAGATAAGAAAATATCCACAGTGTGCAAACCAATCATGTTATTTCAAAATCATATATAATACGCACACATCAGAAAGCAAGATATGCATCCAATATTCACATCAATGTCATGAAGAACCGGCCAATGAAATATTCCCGGCAATGGTCTACCTCGACCAAGGACGGCGCATTGGGGGTTTTTCCAAATGCAAGTATTAAAGAATGGCTCTCTACCCCAATGTTGGCCACAGACTACCCCAACTAGCCTGTAAATAATAATAATGTACATATAACTAGTCAGCCGTGTATGGTGCCCCCGCCTGGTGCTAGACGGAGCCGTACTCAACGTCCTCTCCGATGAGGGTCAACCTGGGACACCCATACACACGACAATCTGGCGGATACCTCCGGCCGAAGAGTATCCGGACACAATGGGTGCCTTTACCAGATGTCCTTCGTAGCTACGGATCACAATATCATATCAGTCAGGCACGTAGCCCCATGCATCCCATCACCAGATCAGCCGGGCATATAGCCCCATGCATAATATCATAACGTCAGCCGGGCATACAGCCCAATGCATAATATCATAAAGTCGGCCGGACATACAGTCCAAAATATAATATCATAAAGTCGGCCAGGCATACAGCCCAAAACATAATATCATAAAGTCGGCCGGGCATACAGCCCAAATGTGTAAATAAATCCATTTAAAACCATGTGCCAATGCAGTGGAAGCATTAAAACATATCAATATGTCGAAAATGTGGCACAATATACGTTTATCAAAACTCATGGATGCATATCAATAAAGTCGGCAGTTAAGACACTCCAAAGGTCACAAAACATTTCATCAATTATTGGAAAGGTCTAACAATCATACATTTGTAGAAACATGTCATTTAAAAGTATTTTTGAAATATGGTTTTCAATCAATAGCGAATGTCAAAGTCCCACTCACAGTTCTAGGGAGGGTGGTCACTCCCTATTTTCAAAACCAATCAAATCTGATCTGCTTTCTCGAGTCTCCAAAAAGATCAACCTAATCAGATCATCAAAATTGAATATCATTTTCTCAAGCATCTTTAGGCTTTATCCGAAAGATATGAAATATACAATATCTTCCACTTTACTGCTCATTTCAATCCAACCCTACAACCCAGATACTTTTATGCATATTCCAAAGTTTAACTCTAAAGAAACTATTCGAATTCACTCGACATGATGTTGTGATTCTATAATACGCTTCTTTCGTATCAGATCATTTAATTCGTGTCACATTCTATACTTAACTTTCAAAGTCACAATAATCATCTCATAAATTGTATTCTATTCACATTCCACTTACACTCTAAACATATACAGAACATTTCATCTTAGATTCAATCCTAGATTCATCCAAAGTATCAGTTAAAGCCGAAATCTCCTCACCTAGGGTTTTCTCGAAGCGCCGAGTCTCGTCCGAAAGTCGCTTCGGTCACTCCAAAGTCTGTAGGGTTTCCTATCAAAACAAGGTTTATTTGTTAGATCTAAACACAGATCCGAAACAAAACCCTAAGTCATTTACCTGTGTGGAGATTTGTGGGCTGTCACGAGCTCACGGGTCGTCACGGGCCGTCGCGGGCTCGTGGGCTACAGCTAGCGGGCTCGCTGGTCTGCGGGCCAGTGGGCTAGCGGGTCGACGGGCCGGCGGCTGATGGGCCTGCGGGCTGGCAGGCCGATGGGCTGAACTGGGCCGCGGGCCGTACTGGACCTGCGGGCTTGGACGGGCTGTCGGGCCTGGTGGGCCCGTGGGCTTGCTGCTGATGGGCCTGCGGGCCGACAGTGGCTCGCGGGCTGGTGCTCGCCCGTGCGCTGGTGCGCTGTGCTGGTGCGTGCTCGTGCGCCGGCTCACTCGCGCTCGTGCGCTGCTGCGCGATGGGCCGCGCGCCCATGCACACTCGTGCATTGGGCAGCGCGCCTGTGCATGCTGGGCAGCGCGCCCGTGCACGCTGGGCCGCGCAGCGCCCGTGCACGCTGGGCCGCGCAGCGCCCGCGCACGCTCGTGCGCTGGGTCCGCGCCCGCTCGTGCGCTGGCTCGCGCTCGCGGCCTGGGCTCGCGCTCGCGGCCTGGGCTCGCGCTGCGGGCTGGGTCCTGCTCGGGGCCTGGCTCGCGCTGTGGGCTGGAGGGCGCACTTGGTGGCTCGATCGCGCGAGGAGGCAGCAATCGCGCGCTGTGGCACGATCGGGCTCGCGTGGAGGAATCGCGCTGTGGAGCGCTCAAGCTCGCGCGATGGTGGCAGGAGGGGGTTGCTGCTGGTGGCGGCTGTTCGCGGACGGGAGCGAGATCGCACGGTGGCGGCGCTCGGCGGAGCTTGCGAAGGAGGTGAGATCGCGAACAATCGCGACTGCAGAAAGGAGAGTGAGCCGCGGGAAGAAGAAGAAGAAGCAGAAAAAGAAGAAGAAGAAAAAGAAGAAGGAAGAAGGAGAAGAAGATGCCGGCGGAGCTCGCGGGGAAGACCAGCGCCGCGGTGGGGGAGGGAGGCGAAGGGTCGGCGGAGAGAGAGAGAGAGAGAGAGAGAGAGAGAGAGAGAGAGAGAGAGAGAGAGAGAGAGAAACGAATTAGGGCTTTAGCCCTAATTCAATTGGGGGCAGGGCCAAAACGCTGCGTTTTGGCTCTCCCTCTTTTTTTTTTTTTTTTTTTTTTTTTTTTTTTTAGCTTGGTGTTACATTTTCTAACCCCCTAAAAACAAGTTTCGTCCTCGAAACTAAAAGAAAGTAATACGTTGAACAAGTGGGGGTACTGACTCTTAAGTCTCTTAATAGTCTCTTCGAGCTCTCAAGTCTCTTCCTCGACCTGGTCACTCCTCTCCAAAACTCTGACCAATGAAAGTTCTTTGCTCCGTAGCTTTCTGACCTATCAATCTAGAATAGCTACGTTCTGAGCTAAAACACTAAGATGCTCTCTGTCTGGCCGTCCCCCGTCAGACATTGTTTGAGCTCTTGAAAGCTCGTCTCACAACGATCGTCCCACAAGAACTTGACTCCCTTCGTATCAATCTGGTATGTATAGCAGCGACTCGGGAAAATCCTTTTATGAATCGCCGATAACACCTCGCAAGACCAAGGAAACTTCACATCTCGGTCACTATCTGTGGCTGTTTGTGTGTTGGTCAGCCCAAATGGCATGACCACGAACTCGTAATGTCCATAATGATATCCAAATCGAAAATCGATCTTTCAGAAAAACACGCGCACCCTGGAACTGCTCAAATAAATCATCAATACGCGGCAAAGTGTTCCGATTCTTGATGAAAACCTTGTTTAACTGTCTATAGTTCACACACAATCTTAAAATCCCGTCTTTCTACTTCACGAAAAATCACCGGAGCACCCTAAGGCGAAGTGCTCAAACGGATAAAACCGTTGTCCAATAATTCCCGCAACTAGATCTAGAGCTCTCTAAACTCCACTGGTGTCATTCTGTATGGCAGAATAAATATAAGAGTGATCCCTGGAGCTAGGTCAATCTCGAAATCACACTCCCGAACTGGGGTAGTCCGGGTAGCTCCTTGGGAATATATTTAGGAAACTCCTATACCACCAGAATCTCATCAAGTCTCGGGTTTTGTATGGTGGTATCGATCATATGTGTCAGATCTGTCATATCTCCTCGACGTATTATACGTCTGGCTTTCCTCACTAATACAATACCACGGGGTAACACCCGTCTCTCACTCGTAAACGTCAGTGGTGGCCCTTCAGGCCTCCAAAAAACGTCTTTCTTGATAAAACAGTCTAAGGAAACTCTATAAATGTACAATTAATCTATCTCTAAAATGGCATCGAAACCTGTCATATCCAGTGGGATCAAATCTGCTCTCAGCACTGTCCCACCTGCCATGACATCATACTCTCTATATACGAATTTCTAACCAACTGCTCACCAAGAGGAGCGACAACTAATAGTTCCTCATCAAGTAACGATAACAGCCAATCCGACTGTTGAGCGAAAGAAACTCTCACATAGAAATAGTTCGACCTTGTGCCAACAAGAACACAAACGTCTACTCCATGTATTTCCATAGCACCAAGATTCAAATAAAATAAAATAAAATAAATTAAAATAAAAAGAATTTACTAAGAGTACGGAAATAATAGGGATATACACCTGTATATCAAAATAGTTAAGCCTCTAGTACTGTAACAATCATGTCCGTACATATCATCACAAAATACACGATTTCAAAAGAAACAGTGCATAAGGACCTCTAAACGGAAGAATCCGCAGGAGGATTACCCATGATTATATCTGAGTTCGCCAGAGCGTCCTCCTGAGTCATCGCATACACAAGGGCCTGCACCCTCAACTATTCTCGTGAAAACCTAATACTATATTGCTCCCGGCTGCAGTCCGTGGAGCAGTGTCACTAGGATGCGCAGGTGTTCCCTGCTGTCCTACATGTGGTGTATTCTGATGACTCGAAGCCAACTAACCTCCAAGTCACAGATCAGGGCATAAACTCCTGATATGCCTCAGCTTCTCATAGTGGAAGCATGTAATAAGTGCTCTACATATTTATTCGAGCATGGTGCTTGCCACATATGTGGCAAAGAAAAGGTCGCTGAGCAGTAGCCTAGCTCATGGCACTAGGACTGGTGATATAACCACCGGAGATATGGTCCCGCTAAAACTCCGTGAAATATCTGCGGTCGAATTCCATTAGGAAATCGCTTTGCCGCAATGGCTTATAGCCTCATCGCAAATAGCCTCCCATCAAGTGAGGGCTTCCTTATCGAATAGTCTCTCAATAACTCGTAGACTATACTCCTCGCGTAAGCCTAGATCTATCAAGATCCGTCGGGTTCAGTTGACTCAGTGCTGTGCTACCGTAGCATCACCAAGTCAAAAAATCTGTGCATCCCAACTGTCGAGCTACCGTGACTAGCTGGGTCAACTCGGGGATGCACCTAAGTATGGCGCAATTATTATAACTCAGATTCGAAACTGTAAGAAGAACGGCCACCGCTGGACGATTTGGTGCCGCTTGAGTAAGAACTACTGTAGAATAATTAAGCGCAGCCGTAGATATCAGCCTTGCTATCAAAGGTGATGGGGTGACATCTGGACCCCATGTGCCGTGTATCACTCGTACACTTACCCGAAATTATCAAGAGTAAATGGTGGAGACGTTGGTATAATAGCCGGCTGAGAAGGTGCTGGAGAAAACACACACAGAGGATGTATTCTTCGGCACCAAAAGGGGCGCCTGAAATGAGGAAGTATCCTCGCTCTCTTTAAGTAAATCAGGGAGTACATATCTAGCGCTCCATGTACTCGTCATGGTTCCGCAATATAAGAATTCTCATTAGGCATTGTTCAAGGATTAGGGTTAGTACAACTAACCCCCTAAAATGAATGAAATTATCAATTTAAGAACCATCTCCATTGGTTCCTTCTTTGAAAATGAAGAAATGCTAGGTTAGATAAGAATTAGTATCTAACCCCCTAAAATAGATAAACTCATATGTCGAAGATCATATGCAGGGATATAAATGACTGTATGAAACTCTTATGCATTGAGGACTTTTAAAATCAAGTTACTTGAGAATGTTTTCAAATCATTTTATAAAATATAGCTCTAAACCAAGAGCTCTGATACCAACCGAACTGTCACGCCCCAAACCGGGATCATGAACAGCCGCCCGTTGTCCCTGGATGCCGGCTGTATTTTTACAGAAAATCGGGCAGAACCTCCCCATAAATCGGAGGTTTCCCATGTACAATTTCATCTGTATATCATATTCATCCTAAAAAAATAAGTAAATGGCCATCCCGGCCTCTCCAAAATCAACAAATACCACAGCCAACATCCAGAACAACGCAAGGCTATAAGTTCTAGCAGTCCTAGCAACAGACCTCTACTGTCATGCCCAACTAAAGCATGAGCAGCCGCCACACCGAGCGGATTTAAATTCTACGCATATATAAAATAAATTCCCAAGTTATTTTTAAATATTTACAAATGCCTCAATGCAATGAAATAATCAACACGAAAGTTTCACGAATAAAAGTCCATAATTTATACAGTCATCCCAGAAAATTTATATAAATACATTGGCCAATCTAAAATCTCCAAAACATAATAATATCACCAATCATCATAGCGGAAGAGATGAAAAATATCCATACCCAAACCCAGTGATATCTCCTCGGTCCAACACTAATCCTGTGGGAAAGAAAGTGAGGGGTGAGTATCTATGGGAGGATACTCAGTAAGTGAGGGGATTGACATCATACTATCAATATCGAGGTGAATTTGGAGTGTCAAAGCATAAGATAAGAAAATATCCACAGTGTGCAAACCAATCATGTTATTTCAAAATCATATATAATACGCACACATCAGAAAGCAAGATATGCATCCAATATTCACATCAATGTCATGAAGAACCGGCCAATGAAATATTCCCGGCAATGGTCTACCTCGACCAAGGACGGCGCATTGGGGGTTTTTCCAAATGCAAGTATTAAAGAATGGCTCTCTGCCCCAATGTTGGCCACAGACTACCCCAACTAGCCTGTAAATAATAATAATGTACATATAACTAGTCAGCCGTGTATGGTGCCCCCGCCTGGTGCTAGACGGAGCCGTACTCAACGTCCTCTCCGATGAGGGTCAACCTGGGACACCCATACACACGACAATCTGGCGGATACCTCCGACCGAAGCGTATCCGGACACAATGGGTGCCTCTACCAGATGTCCTTCGTAGCTACGGATCACAATATCATATCAGTCGGGCACGTAGCCCCATGCATCCCATCACCAGATCAGCCGGGCATATAGCCCCATGCATAACATCATAACGTCAGCCGGGCATACAGCCCAATGCATAATATCATAAAGTCGGCCGGACATACAGCCCAAAACATAATATCATAAAGTCGGCCGGGCATACAGCCCAAAACATAATATCATAAAGTCGGCCGGGCATACAGCCCAAATGTGTAAATAAATCCATTTAAAACCATGTGCCAATGCAGTGGAAGCATTAAAACATATCAATATGTCGAAAATGTGGCACAATATACGTTTATCAAAACTCATGGATGCATATCAATAAAGTCGGCAGTTAAGACACTCCAAAGGTCACAAAACATTTCATCAATTATTGGAAAGGTCTAACAATCATACATTTGCAGAAACATGTCATTTAAAAGTATTTTTGAAACATGGTTTTCAATCAATAGCGAATGTCAAAGTCCCACTCACAGTTCTAGGGAGGGTGGTCACTCCCTATTTTCAAAACCAATCAAATCTGATCTGCTTTCTCGAGTCTCCAAAAAGATCAACCTAATCAGATTATCAAAATTGAATATCATTTTCTCAAGCATCTTTAGGCTTTATCCGAAAGATATGAAATATACAATATCTTCCACTTTACTGCTCATTTCAATCCAACCCTACAACCCAGATACTTTTATGCATATTCCAAAGTTTAACTCTAAAGAAACTATTCGAATTCACTCGACATGATGTTGTGATTCTATAATACGCTTCTTTCGTATCAGATCATTTAATTCGTGTCACATTCTATACTTAACTTTCAAAGTCACAATAATCATCTCATAAATTGTATTCTATTCACATTCCACTTACACTCTAAACATATACAGAACATTTCATCTTAGATTCAATCCTAGATTCATCCAAAGTATCAGTTAAAGCCGAAATCTCCTCACCTAGGGTTTTCTCGAAGCGCCGAGTCTCGTCCGAAAGTCGCTTCGGTCACTCCAAAGTCTGTAGGGTTTCCTATCAAAACAAGGTTTATTTGTTAGATCTAAACACAGATCCAAAGCAAAACCCTAAGTCATTTACCTGTGTGGAGATTTGTGGGCTGTCACGAGCTCACGGGTCGTCACGGGCCGTCGCGGGCTCGTGGGCTACAGCTAGCGGGCTCGCTGGTCTGCGGGCCAGTGGGCTAGCGGGTCGACGGGCCGGCGGCTGATGGGCCTGCGGGCTGGCAGGCCGATGGGCTGAACTGGGCCGCGGGCCGTACTGGACCTGCGGGCTTGGACGGGCTGTCGGGCCTGGTGGGCCCGTGGGCTTGCTGCTGATGGGCCTGCGGGCCGACAGTGGCTCGCGGGCTGGTGCTCGCCCGTGCGCTGGTGCGCTGTGCTGGTGCGTGCTCGTGCGCCGGCTCACTTGCGCTCGTGCGCTGCTGCGTGCTGGGCCGCGCGCCCATGCACACTCGTGCACTGGGCAGCGCGCCTGTGCATGCTGGGCAGCGCGCCGGTGCATGCTGGGCAGCGCGCCCGTGCACGCTGGGCCGCCGGGTCCGCGCACGCTCGTGCGCTGGGTCCGCGCCCGCTCGTGCGCTGGCTCGCGCTCGCTCATGCGCTGGCTCGCGCTCGCGGCCTAGGCTCGCGCTGCGGGCTGGGTCCTGCTCGGGGCCTGGCTCGCGCTGTGGGCTGGAGGGCGCACTTGGTGGCTCGATCGCGGGAGGAGGCAGCAATCGCGCGCTGTGGCACGATCGGGCTCGCGTGGAGGAATCGCGCTGTGGAGCGCTCAAGCTCGCGCGATGGTGGCAGGAGGGGGTTGCTGCTGGTGGCGGCTGTTCGCGGACGGGAGCGAGATCGCACGGTGGCGGCGCTCGGCGGAGCTTGCGAAGGAGGTGAGATCGCGAACAATCGCGACTGCAGAAAGGAGAGTGAGCCGCGGGAAGAAGAAGAAGAAGCAGAAAAAGAAGAAGAAGAAAAAGAAGAAGGAAGAAGGAGAAGAAGATGCCGGCGGAGCTCGCGGGGAAGACCAGCGCCGCGGTGGGGGAGGGAGGCGAAGGGTCGGCGGAGAGAGAGAGAGAGAGAGAGAGAGAGAGAGAAACGAATTAGGGCTTTAGCCCTAATTCAATTGGGGGCAGGGCCAAAACGCTGCGTTTTGGCTCTCCCTCTTTCTTTCTTTCTTTTTTTTTTTTTTTTTTTTTTTTTTTTTTTTTAGCTTGGTGTTACAAAACCCGTGTCTTACAATGCACCAACCGTGGATTGTTGTCTGGCTTCTCACTCTGAGAAGCTCACTCTCAACCCTAATTCATGTATTATGAAATCAACCTTGACGATCTTCAGAACTTGTTTCAACTAATCATCAGTTCACACTTCTCTCATACTGAGTTTTTTTTTTTTTTTTTTTTTTTCCTTTAAAAAGTCTGTCAGGTTGTCTCATTAAACTGAACTTCAGAGGAGAGAGATTTCATCTAGTTGGCCTATATATGAACTCTAATGAGCAGCGGAATCATGAAGCATAATAATTGATTATCCATATGTATGTCTTCCATGCCCGTTAATCACCTGAAATTTTATTTCATGTAGATCGTCTTTGGATTCATGCGGCTAGTAAGCTCCCAGATCCTGCTACCATCAAAGCAATGGAGGATTTCTACAAGGAAATATATGCAATAAATGGAAACATGCCTCAGGTTTCCAGAACATTACCCAATTTCAAGACTGATGGATCTTACCATGAAGCTCAATTACCTATCTTATAGTCTCATGTTTATGTTGTTCTCACATTGTGCCGATCAATCTTTCAAAGTGGGAGCATTTGCAGGCCTATCTCTGGTTTTCCTAATAAGCTATCTTTCATCTGATTGTTCAGATTGCATATTAATTGTATTTGTCTCGGTCAAAGATATATGCAGATGCTCTTATGCACTTCCATCTGTTCTGCCTTCCTTACATGCCTTTATTTTTTGAAATTTCTATTATTAATTTTAGAAGCTTCATCTTTTACATTGGTTGTGTCGCGGTGGTCGGTTGCGTTAACATGTGAAGAATTAGTATGTTGGGAGGAGGTACCTGAAGGGGTGGCACAATCTAACACCTTTTTCTTTTCTTTTATGATTATTATTATTATTATTATTATTTTATTTTACTTTTTTTCCTCGTGATATAATCATGACAACTCCTGTGTTCATTTTATTTTCTTTTTATTATATTTTTTAAATTAGGTCTTTGAAGTTTAATTAGAAAACCAAAATGAGTTTTTTGATTTGATATTTGTTGTTTCCTTTTTTGCTTCAGTTCATGCTCCGAGCATGACTTCTTTAGCTCATTGTTGTTTTTGATGCAGCTGTTAGAGGCCTTGTCCCAGTTGAATCTCCTTTGTCGGTTAAGTTTCGCTTCCTGATCCACGTGATCCTTTCATTTTGAAACCTGGTTCTCTTGGCTCAAAATTTGAGGGCTCGAAAGCATTTAACTTGGAAAAATCAGAAGGTCTAACTGCAGCAATTGCTGGTGCAAGAGCAGAAGCCACAGAGTTTGCTAAAAAGAATGGCAGTGAAGCAATTACAGTCCAAGAAAACCCATCTCCACAAGAACAAGGAGCAGTAAATCCAAGGAAGAATTTCATAGGCTTGATGCAAAAGAGAGAAGTGAGAGAGAAGTGGGAAGAGAGAGCGACGGGAACCCATCGATGAGGAGGAGAGAGAGAGAGAGAGAGAGAGAGAGAGAGATTGATCTGAAAAGAGACAGAAGAGATTGAGAATAGAGAACAGCTGAGGTCGATTGAGAGATAGAAAGAGGAAGAAAGAGAGATTAATATGAGGAGATCGAGAGAAGAAAAGAGAACAGAGAGAGGGTGGTTGAAAAACTTGAAATCGATCCGGAGGGAGAAAAAGAGAGAGAGCACCGGCCAATCAATTGAGAAGAAAAGAGAGAGAAGAGAGAGTCCTAGAGCATTTTGCCTAACAAAGGATCCGCTCTTTCCCCAAAACTGACAATTTTTTTTTTTCTGCTGAAATCTGTCATTGTCTCTCTGTCTCTCTCTCTCATGGTTTAGTTACAGAAAATAGCTTTATTTTTGCGCTTGTTTTCAAAAGATAATTTTTTATTTTGCTGAAGACAGATATTTTGTTTTACTATGTTATTTTAAAATTTTTTTATTCAACAAGAAAAAATGTTACTAAGTTATTAGTTGTTTTAATATAATTATTAAGTTAATTTTTAATGTAATTATTAAGTTAATGTTACTAAGTTATAGGAAATAATAAAAAAAAATCTTCAAGAAAATATTAGTTGTTTTAATATAATTATTAAGTTATTTTTTTTTTCTTGAAAATCATCATAGCAACAATTAACGGTAGGATTAATAGGATTTCATATCCGTCACCTTTTAATTTTTCGGTGAAAATCCATCATGCTTTCTGCTCTTGTGGACGTTTCAGAATTTTAAATTCTACATTTTGTGAAATTTGTCATTTTCCCTTTAATTTTGAGGGATTAAATGAAAATTTTAGTATAATTAGCTTATTTTCAAACTAGATTTTGAAGCCCGAAGGAACTGGATTTGGGCGTGTAGGATTGAACCTAGCACATCTCTGTGCAAATATCCGCCTATTGGCCGACAATTTGAAAGCACGCCCAATGTAATAAAGGGGTAATAGCATATCTTCCACACTAGTATGGTACAGACACAACAACGGTGCATAGCACAATGCATATTTTAGAGTTCTAAGCTATTGTACCTAACAGAGTTATCATCCTCATGCAGCAAGAAAAGACTGAAAACCAAAACAAGCACCCCTTATTTCAATATTGATTCACAACACTACACAAGCATGAACCTCTAGGGCTTTGGATGCCCTTTGTGGGGCGGCTTCTCTTTTGATGGCACAATCTCCTCGTGTGGAGGCTTCCCTTTCTTAGGAGGCTTTTGCCTGGGACCCTGATTCTTGTGTACATTATCTTGGCTTTCCTCAAGGTCATGGGGTCGAGGATCTTCTTCCAATGGGGGTTTCTCCTTGGGGGGTGGTTTTTCAACTACTGGAGGCTTGTCTCCTTTGATGGGTAAGTTTGGGTCATGTTTAGGTTCTTTTGGCTTTTGAAATGGTGGTTGATTGGCATCATTAGGACCACTTTCAAGAGCATGACGATGAGGAGGTTCTTTTGAGAAAGGTGGCTTTTCCTCATGAGGGGGTCTTGTATCATGCGGTGGCTTGTCAGGTTTGTGTGTCAACGGTGGTTTGTGGAATTCACCATGACCATCTTCAAGAGTGTGACGGTGAGGAGGCTCTTTTGAGAAGGGTGGCTTTTCCTGATGCGGTGGTTTTTTATCATGTGGAGGCCTTTCAGGCTTATGTGTATGACCATCCTGAAGAGCATGACGATGAGGAGGCTCTTTTGAGTGAGGAGGCTGCTTCTCATGCGATGGCTTCTCTCCCTTATGGTTTAGTGGCATATCATTGTAACTATTCTCAAGAGCATGGCGATGAGGTTCCTTTGAGAACGGAGGCTTTTCCTTATGTGGTGGCTTTTCTGGTCTGTGAGACTCTTCCTCGTGTGGAGGTTGTTTATCATGAGGTGGCTTTTGAGTGAATGGTGGTTTACGTGCATCATCATAAGGACCATCACTAAGCACATGGCGCCCTAGAACTTTGGGATGAGGCTTGTTCAATGGTGGAATATGACTGCCTCCATGTGTAGGTAGACCTTGTTCGTTTGCCTTCTCATCCTCCAAGTCTTCAATGGCATTGGAGGAGGTGACAATTAAGGCCACCACAACAAGAAGCAATAGCAAGTGAGAAAATTGTGAGAACATCCCTCTGGTGTGTTTGTAGACAGCTAGTGTAAGCGTGGTGAACAGGTGAAAGTGTGTTCTCCATTTATAGCGGATTTCAAGCCTCCAGTATTATGCCTAGTAGCTTCATATTATTCCCCCACTTTAGCTTTCTTATCTCTACACCACACCAACAACCATCCTTTTCACTAGACCAATGGCATTTGTGCCACGCGTTTCTACCATTAAATTGTTACATTTTAAAACATAGTTTTTTTTTTAAGGATTTCTTTGTTATAAAAGTCAAATACAAACACAACACCATTTCATACATGTGACACTGTACCATGGTCGTCGTGTGAACAAAGTTAAATGGAAGGCAGCCAAGTCGGGCGCCTCACCTTTTTTCTTTCTAAAGTGTTGTGGGCTTCCAAGCCCACTTTCATTTTTCTAATGCTTCTTTACAGTTTTAAAATTTTAATGATTCCCTCAAAAGTGATTCTCTCTCTCTCTCTCTCTCTCTCACTCTCTTTTCTAACAACCAACACGTTCGTGGTCATTTTAACCCGATTTCGGTGTTTTCAAATTTAATTTAGGGACAAATCGTTTGATATAATATTTTTTATTCTTAAATTCCTCTCTCCCCCTCTCAAGCCGGGCTTTCCTCTCTTCATTTCATGGTATTCCTCCTTCTCGTTTTCACAGTTAGACACTGCACTCCTGTATCATCTCTATATTTCTCAGAAATTATAACTATTATCCTTCTTTGTATTTATGTTAAATATATTTTAAAATATAATAGAAAATTTGTGAAAACTTACTGGCAGAATTCTTCATTTGTATTTTCATTTTAAGAGGCTGTATTCAAATGGAAACTGAAAAACTAAACAGCCCCTTAAATTCTTCATTTTGTGAAATTTGTCATTTTTCTTTTAATTTTGAGTGATAAAATGAAAATTTTTAATAGATAATTTTTTATTTTTCTGAAGACAGATATTTTGCTTTACTATTTTAAAATTTTTTTATCCAACAAGAAAAAAGTTACTAAATATAGGAAATAATAAAAAAATCTTTGAGAAAATATTAGTTGTTTTAATATAATTATTAAGTTATTTTTTTTCTTGAAAATCATCATTGCAACAATTAACGGTAGGATAAATATGATTTCATATCCATCACCTTTTAATTTTTTTTTTGGCGAAAATCCGTCATGCTTTCTGTTCTTGTGGACGTTTCAGAATTTTTAAATTCTACATTTTGTGAAATTTGTCATTTTCTCTTTCATTTTGAGGGATAAAATGAAAATTAGTATAATTAGCTTATTTTCAAACTAGATTTTGAAGCCCAAAGGAACTGGGTTTGTAGTTTGTAGGATCGAACCTAGCACATCTCTGTGAAAAAAATCCGCCCATTGGTCGACAATTTGAAAGCATACCCAATGTAATAAAGGGATAATAGTATATCTTCGACATTGGCATAGTATAGACACGTCAATGACTTTTATCTTAACTGATACTATCCCCTCCCCTTCCTAAAGTTCTCCGGTTTGAATCTCTCCTGATGCATGCCCCAAATAAAAAAACAAGGTATAGTACAGACACACCAACGGTACATAGGAGGATACATATTTTAGAGTTCTAAGCTGTTATATCTAACAGAGTTATCATCCTCATGAAGCAATAAAAGACTAAAAACCATAACAAGCACCCCTTATTCAATATGGATTCACAACACTACACAAGCATGGACCTTAGGGCTTTGGATGCCCTTTGTGAGGTGGCTTCTCTTTTGGCGGCACAACATTACATAGGTAAGAGCGTTCGACAGAGAGAGTGTTCAACTAAAAGCATGTCCAGTCATTTTGGATGTCTATCGAGAAACCCCTCATCGGTTTGTGGTGTTATGATTATGGCCTAACGGGCTTGATAATCTCTGGATTTTATAGTTATGGGCTGTTCGACTAAATACAATCACCACCATTTTTCAACCAATTAAAGGAAAGTGAAAATGTTATGAAAGTAATATTCATTTCTTAAAATATTATCCTTATAATTTTTCTTTCTTAACATTTTCTTGCATACCAAACAGGTCCTTGAAGTTTTGTCTGGTAAGTTTGGATTTGCTTCGACTTTAAGCTTGATTTGTCCGCAAAGTAGAAAATTTTAATGAGTAATATTAAATAAATCAAATGTATTCAAAATAATGGAAGGAAGTTTAGGGGTCAATCAAGGTTTTTGTCATGGTTGAGAAGTTTTGTATCTCAATTGTCAATGAACAAACGAGAAAGAAAGAAATAATCAATAGACAGTTAGTTTAATGAAAATAGAGTTAGATCCCATAATTAGGATTAGAATATGAATTTTGAAAATAGAAAAATTATGTTGGGAGAACTCTTCCTTAAAAAATGTATGATAATAGATTAAATTGAATTAATTAATATAATCTCAAAAATCGGTTAATTCAGTTGAAAAAAAAAATAGATGAGTCCTTGTCTATCAAATTTACAATAAGTTGCAGCAAAATGTGATCAAAGTTGGCCATAATTTCAAGTGATTCAAAGGTTTACCTTTTTAATGTCACATTGTGGAGATAAAACGCCTTTTATGACAAACCCAAAATTCTTCCATGCCATTCAGACATGGCCTTCGAAGTATTAAGCAATAAGAAAAAAATGCACGAGCAGACACACGAATAGAGAGAGAGAGACGTATTTTCAAAGCCCTTCAAAAATGGCTCTTTGTGGAGCTTCAGTTATTAGTCAAAATCATAGTGCCCTAAGCAAGAGAGCCCGCGAGTTTAAATACGTTTTACTTTTATCATTTGATGTATAAGCTATATATATATATATATATATATATATTCTAGATCTAGGAAAATTTTATATAATAATTATTTAATTATGGCTTAATATAGATATTTTATTGTAAATTGAGTTTTTCGTGATGACACTTAAAAAAGTATCAATATGCTATAATATGTATAATTAGATATACAGATCGACAGTTGTCTACTCAGTAGTTTCATTTAATAGAATAATTTTGATTTTTTATACCGACTCTATTTTATTTAATCATTGACAGAATATCAATCAGTAGGGTAGTATTTGTTATTAATGGTTAAATTAAATATTGTTTAGAATCCACATGTATTTGTTTTCTGTCCTTTTTAAGATGTAAAAGCATATAGCATGTACCCTATCTCAAGGGTCGGTCCTTGAATTTTTTTTTTTTTTTTTTTTTTTTTACTTTATTTTTTATATTTAAAAATTTGATTAATGTAATTTGAATAGTCGTAAGATCCAATTAAATGATTAATCTTTGATCTTTTGATTTGCAATTAGGTCAAAGGTGACAGCTTCTACTTTTTTTTTTCTCTTTTTTAACTTGACTACTAGGATTTGAAAACTCGATTATTTTTTTTATTTTTTTTTTTAATACTTAAATTCAAAATTTTATTAAAAAAAATCTAATAATCTATCGCTAAATTCATAGGCCGCTAATCTCTCCTTCGCTGGTTCAACTATCCTACAATCCTATTATTTTTGGTCGCATTGTCTTGAGAGGCCCAATTGTTTTGGTCCATAATTCTTTTGGGTCCATTTAGTCAGATCAACGTAGTGTCTGTTCTAAATTTAACTGGGCCATCCAACTTGGTATATCTTAAAGCCCAATCAAATAAGGTCATTCTCAAAGTAGATTTTGAAGCCTAAAACAATTAGGTTGACTGTATAGGAATGAACCTGGCATGTCTCTCTCGTAGGCGTATACATATTAGTCCATTAGCCAACATCTTGAAAGCATGCAAAATGTAAACGTAAGGGGGTAACAGTAATACATCTTCCACACAAGTCTAGTACAGAGACACACCCATACTACGTAGGAGGATGCATATTTTAGACTTCTAAGCTATAATATCTAACAAGTAGAGTTATCATCCTCATGAGGCTAGAAAAGACTAAAAGCCATCACAAGCACCCCTTATTTCAACATTGATTCACAACACTACACTAATATGGACCTCTAGGGCTTTGGATGTCCATTGTGAGATGGCTTTTCTTTTGGTGGCACAGTATCCTTCTGTGGAGGCTTTCCTTTCTTAGGAGGCTTCTCCTTGGGTGGTGGTATCTCAACTACTGGTGGTTGGTCACTGCGTGGAGGATCTTCCTTGGGTGGTGGTTTCTCAACCACTGGTGGTAGGTCAGGGCGTGGAGGATCTTGCTTGCGTGGTGGTTTCTCAACTACTGGTGGTAGGTCAGGGCGTGGAGGATCTTCTTGGAATGGAGGCTTCTCCTTGGGTGGTGGTTTCTCAAGCACTGGTGGTAGGTCACGGCGTGGAGGATCTTCCTTGGGTGGTGGTTTCTTAACTACCGGTGGTAGGTCACGGCGTGGAGGATCTTCCTTGGGTGGTGGTTTCTCAACTACTGGTGGTAGGTCACGGCGTGGAGGATCTTCTTGGAATGGAGGCTTCTCCTTGGGTGGTGGTTTCTCAACCACTGGTGGTAGGTCACGGCGAGGAGGATCTTCCTTAGGTGGTGGTTTCTCAACTACTGGTGGTAGGTCAGGGCGTGGAGGATCTTCCTTGGGTGGTGGTTTCTCAACTACAGGTGGTAGGTCAGGGCGTGGAGGATCTTCTTGGAATGGAGGCTTCTCCTTGGGTGGTGGTTTCTCAACCACTGGTGGTAGGTCACGGCGTGGAGGATCTTCCTTGGGTGGTGGTTTCTTAACTACTGGTGGTAGGTCACGGCGTGGAGGATCTTCCTTGTGTGGTGGTTTCTTAACTACTGGTGGTAGGTCAGGCCGTGGAGGATCTTCCTTGGGTGGTGGTTTCTCAACTATTGGTGGTAGGTCACGGCGTGGAGGATCTTCTTGGAGTGGAGGCTTCTCCTCTGGTTCTTCAGGCTCTTGGAATGGTGGTTTATGGGCATCATTAGGACCGTATTCAAGAGCATGAAGATGGGGAGGTTCTTTTGAGAAAGGTGGCCTTCTATCATGTGGTGGCTCTTCTGGCTTCTCTGTTAACGGTGGCTTATGGAAGTCACTGTGACCATCTTCTAGAGTATGTTGATGAGGAGGTTTTGAGAAGGGTAGCTCTTCCTCATGGGTTGGTCTTTTATGATGTGGAGGGTCTTCAGGTTTATGTGCGAATGGTGGTTCTTCTTCATGTGGTGGCTCTTCAGGCTTATGTGTAAATGGTGGCTTGTGGAAGTCATCCCGACCATCTTGAAGAGCGTCATGATGAGGAGGCTCTTTTGAGCGAGGAGGCTCTTTCTCATGTGGTGGCTCCTCTCCCTTATGCTTAGGTGGCATGTTGAAATCAATGTAACCGCTCTTAAGAGCATAGTGGTGAGGTTCCTTTGGGAATGGAGGCTCTTTCTCACGTGGGGGTTGTTTATCACGCGGTGGCTCTTTTGGCTTTTGGGTGAATGGTGGTTTATGTTCATCATCAAAAGGACCTTCACTAAGTACATGTCGCCCTAAAACTTTAGGACGAGGCTTGTTCAATGGTAGAACGCGAATACCTCCATTTTTAGATGCACCTTGATTTTTCTTTGCCTTCTTATCCTCCAGGTTTTCAATGGCATTGGAGGAGGTTGCAAAGAATGCCACCACAACAAGAAGCAATAGCAAGTGTGAGAATTTTGAGTACATCTCTGCGGTGTCTACTGGCGTTGTAAGTGCGGGAAGCAAGTGAAACTTGTGTTCTCCTTTTATAGGGTATTTCTCAAGCCTCCAGTATTATGCCTTACTAGCTTCATATCACACCCCACTTTAGCTTTTTATCTTTCATTGATGGAATCCACACCCACAACCTCTTTTCACTAGACCAATGGCATTTTTTTACCAATTAATTGATAGTATTTAGTCATAGATTCACTTTTAAGTGCTGTGGGCTTCTTACCCCACTTTCTTTCCTCCCATCATCATCATCATCATCATCATCATCATCATCATCATCATCATCATCATCATCATCATCATCATCATCATCATCATCATCATCATCATCATCATCATCATCATCATCATCATCATCATCATCATCATCATCATCATTATCATTATTAATTCTTTAATAATTCGAGTTTAGAAAGATGGAAAATTTTGTAAATCAGAACTCCATCTTCTTTTTCTTTGTATTTAGTGAGAGAAGAAAATCCCAAAACTCAAAGAAACTGGTAGAAACAAAAACCGAAACTATTATCGAACCAAAAATTGATTTTGGTAACAATGGATTTTATTCTTTTATTCGAACTCTTAATTTCAGGTATGTTAGGACACCGTAAAACGAATTTTTTTATGAATTTATATTTTATTTATTACATTTTTATCTCTCATTATTTATTTTTTTATTATATTGTTCAAATTTAAAAGAAAGAGAGAGAAAGATCTCTAACAATATCAATATCACGATCAATCCGCCGAAGCAAGCACCGGTTTTCACATTGATCTTTTTTATTTGTTTAATTTGTTAAGATTATATACAAATTGTGCACTCTTTCTGTCAATTTCTACTCCTTCTCTCGAGTGAAAACAGACAATTCCCACGCTTTTTACTCCATTGATAGGCACCCACTTCAACAAGATTACTATGTTCATTTATGTGGAATCAAGGTACATTCTCTTTTCCAGGGATAATCTTAATTATTGTTAGGGCAATACAATGGTTAATTATTAATATTCAAATCATTATATATAAAAAAGTAAGTAAAATAGTGACTTCCACATCACTGAATGGGAACTTTAGAGGACTAGATATGGTTAGTGACCAAGAAATCAAGCAGCTTAAGTACCCTTTGCTTGTTATTTTTCTACTTGTTGTGGACAGACACAGCACACAAGTTCCTTAGATTGATTCTATGCATCTAGCACTAGGGTTTAGGATAAGTATCAATTCATGTTTTCTGGGGGATGTCTTCGCGATGGTATGTCAAACTAGGAAAACATACAAAAAAGAATAACCGATTTTTCTAATATAAATTAGAACAAGGATAATTTTTAATATTTTAAAATTATTTAGGATGATACAGTCATTTATGAGGTTAAGAGTAATTCCAATAATTCCAATAATGAAATTTTATTTTTATCTTCCATCTTATTTTAATTTATTTGATTTATTTGTAATTCAAATTAAATAGGTTTGAACCCTTTTAGTTTAAAAGTAAATTTGAAAATAAGCCAAACCAATATGTGTAATAAATGAGTTTATTCAGATAAATGAGTCTAAATTCTGCGTCTAAGGTCAGCTTGTTTAAAGTAAGCTAAGTCCAAGGATGAGTTCAAACAAAAAATACATTTAGTCTTTGTGCTCCTCGCGACCGAGTCAACTCATCAGACCCCCCCCCCCCCCCTCCCCAAAAAAAAAAAAAAAGAAAAGAGGATCGTCTCCTGGTCGAAATTTTTGTCTTTTGGGGGGGGGGGGGGGGGGGGGGGGTTAAGGAGGCACAGGGAATTTCTGTAAATAGGAGACATAAAAGGGAGCTGCAGTAAAAGGGGAGGAAATAACAAAAACCCATGTCTGGCAATGCTCCAACCATGGGCTTCTCTCTTGGTTTGTGGCATTAAACGTGTCGAAGGGCATTCTTGGCCTTTCCCTGTTCGAGATAGCTACCAAATTAGAGTTGGGGGGTGTTCTTTTGGAATACATAATTTACCTGGTACTGTGACCAATTATAATTTGGAGCCAAAAACCTTGTAGAATTTAAGAAAAATGATTCTATTTCATATTGAAGCATCAATTACTATTCCGTATTAAGAAATTGATTCTGTCTGTGATGGGCCTACAAGCAGTGTCAAGAGGGTCACTATGTATCGCTTGTTATCATTTTACATTTTAAGCTAGGTATACCGTTTATTTCTAAAAAAATTGTTTCATTGCTATACCGCAATGTGAGATAAATTTTTTGCATGAACACTTCAAGAAATGACCACTGTTCTCCATATAATGTCCATGTTGGACTAATCCTTTGTACGCAGACCCCAAACTGCCTGTCCCTGTCCATGCATCATAGTTATTATCTCTATTTGGCTTTATGGAAATAGGAAAGATAAGGACTTCGGAATCTCATAATTGCCCTCCAACACTCACTAGTGTTAAGATTTAATGGCCTCACAACTAGGTTTGACAATTTGGATATACTGGGTTCCATTGAAATTTTATTTCTAATAAGATTTTTATGCTTTGGCGATTTGAGAAGATGTAACAATGAATAAGTTCTTTACGTGGCAACGGCAATGCTTATCCGATTGATCTTTCCATCTTCACGTTAGTATTGCGATGCTAAGTTTGGGAATACTTGAAAGCTTGGTATGGTTAAGAACGAAAGCTATTACATCATACTAAGGAGCTCAGCAAGATCATTGTTGTCTGGCTTCACACTCTGAGAAGCTCATTCTCTACGCTGATTCATGTATTAAGAAATCAACTTTGACAACAACCTTGACAATCATCAGAACTTGTATCCACTAATCATCAGTACACACTTCTATCATACTCAGGGATTTTTTTTTTTCTTTAATAAGTTTGTCAGTTTGTTTCATCAAATTGAACTTCAGAGAGAGAGATTTCATCTAGTTGGCCTTTATATGATCTCTAATGAGCAGCAGAGTTATGAAGCATAATCATTGACTAGAACAACAACTGCTGTCACTTGTTTTTGTTGCTGGAAAGAAATTTTGCATCCATATGTATGTCTTCCATGTTTGTTAATCTCCTGAAATTTTACATCATGTAGGTTGTCTTTGGATTCATGTGGCTAGTAAGGTCCCAGATCCTGTTACCATCAAAGCAATGGGGGATTTCTACAGGAAAACATATGCGGTAAATGGAATTGCAAACCTCTGGTTTCCAGAACATTACCCAATTTCAAGACTGATAGGTGTAACTCTGGATCTTGCCATGAAGCTCAATCACCTTTCTTATAGTCTCATCTTTATGCTGTTCACAGCACCAAAAAAAAAAAAAAAAAAAAAAAAAAAAGTCTTTATGCTGTTCTCACATTGTGCCGGGAAGCATTTACAAGGGCTATCTCTGATTTTCCTAGTAAGCTATCTTTCATCAGATTGTTCAGATTGCTTTATAATTGTACTTATTTCTACTAACGGACGGTTAATGTAATGAAAAAGCTATTAGATCTCTTAACCATATTCAAATCTTATGAATGAAAATAATTACGTTAAAAGAGTTTTCTCTTAAAATGATTCGACAGTAATTTGAACCAAATTAATAAGAGTATAAATTTAGATATCTATGGGTCAAGTACCAAAATAATAATAATAATAATAATCTTGAACCTTCATCTTTTACATAGGTTGTGTCGAGGTGGTCTGTTGTCTTAAATGTGAAGAATTAGTTTGTTGGGAGGAGGTACTTGATGGACACAATCTTAGACCTTTTTCTTTTCTTTTATGATCATTATTATTTTATTTTATTATATTTTTTCTTTTCTCGCGATATAATCATGACAACGCCTGTGTTTAATTGATGTTAACACATGTACGTTGAACTTGCATAATTGTAATTTCTATTTCTTTTTATTTTATTTTTTAAATTAGGTCAGGCTAGAAGGGCAAAGTGATCCTGCTGGCTATGTGAGCAACCCCAGGTACACATATTCACACTGTTTGAAGTTTGGGGAATCAGATTATATGATCCAAAAAGACATTATTTTCTTATTTTTCAATTTTCGTTTTCCTCAGAAATTAATTATTCCAATTGAAATATATTGTTATCAATGTGTTTATAACTTGGAGAAAAAGGTAAGACTGATACTAAGTTTAATTAGAAAACCCAAATGAGTTTTTTTATTTGATATTTGTTGTTTCCCTTTTCGCTTCAGTTCATACTCAGAGCATGACTTCTTTAGCTCATTGTCCTGAAATGGTCATAGATATATGATGCAGCTGTTGGAGGCCCTGTCCCAGTTGAATCTCTGTCTGTTAAGTATCCGCTTCCTGATCCACAAGATCCTTTCTCTTTGAAACCTGGTTCTCTTGCCTCAAAATTTGAGGGCTCGAAAGCATGTAACTTGGAAAAATCAGAAGATCTAACTGCAGCTATGGCTGGTACAAGAGCAGGAACCACACAGTTTTCTGAGAAGAATAGCAGTGAAGCAATTACAGTCCAAGAAAAACCATCCAAAAGAACAAGGAGGAGTAAATCCAAGGAAGAATTTCAAAGGCTTGATGCAAAAGAGAGAAGTGGGAAGCGAGAGCGACGGGAACCGATCGATGAGGAGGAGAGAGAGATTGATAGAGAAGAGAGAGCAGTTGAGATCGTTTGAAAGATAGAGGAAGAAAGAGAGATTAATATGAGAAGAGATCGAGAGAACAAAAGGAGAACGAGAGAGAATGGCTGAAATCAATCCGAAGGGAGAAAAAGGACAGCGCCTGCCCATCAATTGAGAAGAAAAGAGAGAAGACCGAGGGGAAAAGAGAGAGTCCCGGGGCTTTTTTATATATATATATAAATATATATATTTGTATATAAAGAATATGAATACATGTGCATCAGCATATATCCGAAAAATCAACAGAACAGATCATTATATATGACCCATATAAAAAAAATCTAAGTATTACATTGAAAGGAATGTAATACTACATTAATAAAAGGGCCCAGGGCATTAAGCCTAACAATAGATCCCTTATTCCCCCCCCCCCCCCCCCAAAATTGAAATTTTTTAATTTTTTGGGCGAAAATCTGTCATAGTTTCTTTCTTTTTTTTAGATAGTTTAGTTACAGAAAATAGTTTTAATTTTTACGATTGTTTCTAAAAATTTTATAAAATATGAAAATTGTGTTCAAATAGGTTTTTTTTTTTTTTTTCCAAAATCAACGTGTGAGTTTTCAATTCTTCTTTTTTCAAATTATAATTGCATGTGTTTTAATATAAAATATGGTTAAGTTTTATGATATATTTGAACACAGTTTTTAGTTTACCGGATGAACATAACTGTACAAAACAGAAAATAGAAAATGAAAACAAAATAATTAATCAGCCCCTTGAATTCTTCATTTTTTGAAATATGTCATTTTTCCCTTTAATTTTGAGTGATAAAAGGAAAATTTTAGCATAATTATGTCGGACTGAAGTATCATGGGATTAGTTTGATTTTGCTACAACTTTATGCTCCATTTATTTGATTAAAAAAAGTGATTTTAATAGATATTTTTTATTTTTCAAAGACAGATGTTTTGTTTACTTTGTCTTCTTAAAAAAATTTTATTCAACAAGAAAAATGTTACTAATTATAGGGAAAATTTTATTTTTGAGAAAATATTAGTTGCTTTTAATGTAGTTATTAAGTTAAAAAATTTTAATTTTTTTTCCCTTGAAAATCATCAGAACAACAATTAAAATAAGTAGGATAAATATGACTTCAAATCTGTCACCTTTGTCGACGTGGATTGATTCAACTGGATGTGGAATTGAGTACTCTTAAGCATGATCGAGATTCGACTTTCGCTGAGAGTATCGGGCCCTAATGTTTACGGAGTGTTTCCCGTTGGGAGACCCGCCCTCCGAAAGGAGCCACCGTAGCAGTCTGTCCGGATTAGTCGAGACGAAACCCCAGATACCAGGCGGTGTCCGAGACATGGTACCAAATATCTGTCACATTTTAATTTTTTCGGTGAAAACCGTTATGCTTTCTGTTCTCGTGGACATTTTAGAATTTTAAATTCTCCATTTTGTGAAATTTGTCAGATTTCCTTAATTTTGAGGGATAAAATGAAAATTTTAGTATAATTAGCTTATTTTCAAACTAGATTTTGAAGCCCAAAGGAACTGGGTTTGGGCGTGTAGGATTGAACCTAGCACATCTCTGTGCAAATATCCGCCCATTGGCCGACAATTTGAAAGCATACCCAATGTAATAAAGGGGAAATAGCATATCTTCCACACTAGTATAGTACATAGAAACACCCACGGTGCATAGGAGGATACATATTTTAGGCTTCTAAGCTATTATATCCAACAAATGGAGTTATCATCCTTATGAAGCTAGAAAAGACTAACAACCATAACAAGCACCCCTTATTTCAATATGGATTCACAAAACCACACAAGCATGGACCTCTAGGGCTTTGGATGTCCTTTGTGAGGCGGCTTCTCTTTTGGTCGCGCAATCTCCTCGTATGGAGGTTCCCCTTTCTTAGGAGGCTTGTGTACATTATCTTGGCTTTCCTCAAGGTCATGGCGTCGAGGATCTTCTTCCAATGGGGGCTTCTCCTTGGGGGGTGGTTTTTCAACTACCGGCGGCTTGTCTCCTTTGATGGGCAAGTTTGGGTCATGCTTAGGTTCTTCTGGCTTGGGAAGTGGTGGTTTATCGGCATAATTAGGATCACTTTCAAGAGCATGACGATGAGGAGGTTCTTTCGACAAAGGTGGCTCTTCCTCATGAGGGGGTCTTCTATCATGTGTTGGCTTTTCAGGATTGTGTGTGGATGGTAGATTGTGGAATTCACCATGACCATCTTCAAGAGTGTGACGGTGAGGAGGCTCTTTTGAGAAGGGTGGCTCTTCCTGATGTGGCGGTTTTTTATCGTGTGGAGGCTTTTCGGGCTTATCTGTATGACCATCTTGAAGAGCATGACGATGAGGAGGCTCTTTTGAGTGAGGAGGCTCCTTCTCATGTGGTGGCTTCTCTCCCTTATGGTTTACTGGCATATCATTGTAACTATTCTCAAGAGCATGGCGTTGAGGTTCCTTTGAGAATGGAGGCTTTTCCTTATGTTGTGGCTTTTCTGGCTTGTGAGGCTCTTCCTGGTGTGGAGGTTGTTTATCATGAGGTGGCTTTTGAGTGAATGGTGGTTTACGTGCGTCATCATAAGGACCATCACTAAGCACATGGCGCCCTAGAACTTTGGGACCAGGCTTGTTCAATGGTGGAATATGAATGCCTCCTTGTTTAGGTAGACCTTGATTGTTTGCCTTCTCAACCTCCAAGTCTTCAATGGCATCGGAGGAGGTGACAATGAAGGCCACCACAACAAGAAGCAATAGCAAGTGAGAAAATTGTGAGAACATCTCTCTGGTGTGTTTGAAGTGTACACGGCTAGTGTGAGTGTGACAAACAGGTGAAGGTGTGTTCTCCTTTTATAGCGGATTTCAAGCCTCTAGTATCATGCCTAGGAGCGTCATATTATTCCCCTACTTTAGCTTTCTTATCTCCACATCACACCCACAACTTTCCTTTGCACTAGACCGATGGCATAAAATTGATATATTTTAACCATAGCTTTTTGGGGATTTCTTAGTTATAAAAATCAAAAACAAACAAAACACCATTGCATACAAGTGACTTTGGACAATGGTCGTCGTGTGAACAATGTGAAAAACGAGGCATGTCGTGTGAACTAAGTGAAACACGAGGCAGCCAAGTCGGGCGCCTTACCTTTTTTCATTTTTTTATTGTTATGTGCTTCCCGACCCGCTTTTTTCACCCTTTTCTATAATTTATAACTAAGAAAATTTATATTTTAATTAATTTAATCAAAATACTATTAAATCAAATTTAAATAAAAAAACTCTTTTAATATAATTTTTTATTCTCAAATTTCAAATATTAGATTTAATTAAATAGTTTAATATATTTATTTACTAAGTCAAACCTATTTTATTTTCTCTAATGCTTATACGAAGTTTTAAAATTTTAATGATTTCGGTTTGAGCCACGATGGAAGCTTTAAAAATGAGGAATGCAACACAAAAATTTTCCAGAACATCACTTATTTTAGTATTACTCTTGCCCCAAATATATTTAAGTGCGGAGTTCTGATACAATCTGTACATTAATGCTTGTATGATCGTACAAAAAGAAATTCGATATATTAGTTGGGCTTTCCTCTCTTCATTTTATTGTATTCCTCTTTCTCGTTTTCACAGTTTGACACTGTGCTCTTATAACGCCTCTATATTTTCCGGGAATTATAAGTATTATCCTCATTTGTATTTATGTTAAATATATTTTAAAATATAATAGAATATAATAATTTTAATCTAATCATTTTATAGTTTAAAATAATATATTTTTTTTACAATTTACTTACATTTTGTTTTATAAATTTTTATATACCATATGAGATTAATTGTGTTACATATTTTTCGTAGTTATTATATTCTATGACATTATTTTTATATTTAAAATTGTATCATGAGATTTTAAATAAAGTACTATTATTAAAATTTTAAATAATACCAGGACACAACATATTGTACATAATAAAGGTGGAAACGTTTAGAAGTCACAAATTCACTTGTTTCTTCTTTTCTTCCTGTAGTTAGTAAGATACGCAAACCACCTAAAACAGAGAAACTCGTATGGAGCACTAAACTACTTACCAATGGAGCTGTATGGTGTGAATTAGTCGATTAATGATAAATAATTCACTTATAAGAACGAAAAACAGAGAACCAAACTTCGTGTGTTAAGCCTTCTTTCCTTTTTTTTTCCTTTTTTCCCGCCGTTCTGTTCCATTTCTGCCCACGGGAAATTGTGGCCCATCGTGTCCCGTCCCAAATCCAAGAGCGGAACGTGTCAGTCCCACGGGATAGGCACATTTTGACGGCTTTAGTAACTACAATGTGCTTGGTTTGTAACCTTAATTACAACTAATGCGCTGTTTTCTAATACAATATGAGTGTGTTTGGTAACCTTTGACAAGCAAAGGTAAGGGAAAATAAGCAAAATGATAAGAAAAGAGAGAAATGAAAGGTAAAATTAAAAATCATATTTGGCATAATAAATCAAATGTGATAGAAAACAAAAGGAAAGGGAAGTAAAATTAAAAAAAAAAAAAAACCACATTTGATTAAATGAGAAAAAGGAATGAAATATATTAAAAAATATACAAATTTACTATTTTATCTTTTAAAATTTTTTTTTCAAAATAAAAAATATAAAAATAAATTTAACATTTAAAATTTTAAAATAAAATCTCTCTCACCCAAAATCACCTATTTGATGGGATTGAAAAAGTGAGTTTGGAGGGTTTCTATTTCCAAAACCTTTGCCTCCAATAAATTGCTTTGCCAAGTGTGGAAGATTCTTTAAAAAACCCTCAACTTCTTTCCTTTTTCTATCAAAACTTTCCCTCCAAACGGATTTGAATCAAACTTGGTCCATCTTTGTACTTATAATATTTGGGTCAGAATAGTCTAATTTTTTTTATATGATATTATTAGTTGTTATATTTAGGTCTTAATGATACATGACTTGAGTAATGTGGGGCTCAAATCCAGACAAATCCATATACGATAATAAACCCTCTCGGTATTTATTGACACCCCTTTTTTGAGAAACAAATTGCTCGGTATCTTAACTGATCGGCCCCCAGATCTCCTTGATGCCTGGTGTCAATTGCTCAATTCACAAACAAAATATTCACTTCCTTAAAAAAAGAGAAAAATCATATATAAATGGAAAAGAGATCATAACTCTGAAGAGAAAAACCTCTATGATGATTTAAACTTCCTAAACGAGTAAAATTCTATAATTTTAGAAAATCCTACGATTAGATTTCTCAAAAACTCTAGACATGCTTATAAAAAAACTAGAGTTTTACCATGCCGCATGCATATAACTCTCACAAACGAAAAACATATGAACTTCAACACACCTATCACCCAAATAAGTCCTTTTGACCCACATAGAACACATAAGTATACTGAGCCTCCTCGCTCTCTTCAGCTATTAGTCTATTTCCCTTCTTTTAAAAACAGATTTCTAACTTGAACGTCGAAACTTTCCCATCGGAACACCATCCGATAGTTTTTTATAGATTTCATTGTTCAAGATCACGAGACAACCATATCATTTCATTTGAGTTAATAAAGCCATTATCCATAGAGTTAGAGCCATCTCCAACGGCCCGTTACTTTACTTTTTTTTAATAAATATTAATACACTGACCTTGGGTCTAAATAAGTTAATTACTCTTAATTAAAATATTTAGGTCCAATGTTTCCCCAGTTGGGCTTTTGAGTACTGCATTTTGATGTATCTTGTTCCAGTCAAATCCAGGTCGAAAATTTTAAGGGGAATTTCTGCAAAAAGGAATACAGGAGAGATGAGTGGGAGCAAAAGTGGAGAAAAATACACGAACCCATGTCTAACAATGCAGCAACCATGGGCTTCTCTCTTGGTTTACGGCATCAAACGTGTCGAAGGTCGTTCATGGCCTTCCCCTGTTCGAGGTACGCATCTCTTTCTCATTTCATTTCTTTGTTTTTCTCTTTAATTTTTTAGAATTTTCCTTTTTGTTTTTCGAATTCATGATACATGCTGTGAATAAGCCTTATGGTAATTCCAACTTTGGGGTTTGTTTCACTTATTAGGGCTACAATTTTTTTTTTTGCCGGGGGGGGGGGGGGATTCTTCGTTAAATACCTAATTTACCTAGTACTGTGACCAATAATAATTCAAAATACTTAGGAGCCAAAAACCTTGAAGAATTTAAGAAAAGTGCTTCGGTTTCATATTGAAACATCAATTACTCTTCTGTTTTAACAAATTGATTGTGTCTGTGATGAGCCTACAAGCAGCGGTACGAGGTTCATTATGTATCTCTTATCACCTTGGTTTCAAACCAACCTCCGACTAAGTACCCCCAAATAATCAACCAAGTAACCTCCAGCAACTGCCAAGGAGCCATATCTAGGGCAAATTCTTTGGTGGGCTGGGATCCATAATTCCTGTGTTCCCATTTGTGCATCACTGTTAGGATCTCTATTTGGCTTTATGGATACACGAAAGACTAGGGTTTCGCAATCTCATAAATTCCCTCCAACACTCCCTGTTCTCTAAGATTTGATGGCCTTACAACAAGGCTTAACAATTGCATTTACTGGGTTCCATTGAAATTTTATTTTCAATGAGATTTTTTGGTTTGGTGATTGGGAAAAAAGATAATAGTAATGAGAAGATGCTTGACATGGCAATGGTAATGCTTAGCTGATTGATCTTTTTACGATTCCAATCTATACATCAATGCTTGCTATAGTTAAGAAAGAAACCTATTATGTCATACCAATGAGCTCGGCAAGATCATCTGTTGGGTTGTTGTCTGGCTCCACATTCTACGAAGCTCATTCTCAAGCCAAGTATTAAGAATCAATGTTGACAGTCATCAGAATTCTTATCATCTAATTCACCAATTCATGCGTGAAGAATTACAAAGTTGGGAGGAGGTACCTAAAGGAGTGAGCACATTCTTGAACATTTTCTTTTCTTTTCTCTCCGCCTGATATAATCTTGACAAACCCGATAATCACCTCATCTTAACAAATCTATGTTGAACTTGCATGATTTTAATCTTTCTTTTTCTCTTTTATTAATAATTAGGTAAGGATAGAAGGACAAACTGATTTCTGCTGGCTATGTGAACAACCCCAGTACACATTTCACATTGTTTGAAGTTTATGGAAGCAGATTATATATATGATCTGAAAAGACAATATTTTCTTATGTTTCAATTTTCCTTTTGGTCAGAAATTAGTTGTTCCATATGAGATGCCTGGTCATGAAGGTGTTTACAACTTGGTGAAAAAAGTAAGATTGGCGCTTAGTTAGATAAGAAAACCCAAATAAGATTTTTGGTTTGATATTATTGTTGTTGTTTCCTTTCAGCTGCAGTTCATACACTGAGCATGATTTCTTTAACTCATTGCTCTGAAATGTTCATAACTGTACGATGCTGCAGTCAGAGGCCTTTTACCAGTTGAATCCCCTTTGCCTGTTAAGTTTCCCCTTCCGAATCCACAAGACCCGTTCTCTTTGAAGCCCGGTTCTCTTACCTCAAAATTTATGGGCTCTAAAGCATCTGATTTGGAAGAGTCAGAAGATCAAATGCCACTATAGCCAGTGCAAGAGCAGCAGCCACACAGTTTTCCCAAGAACAGCGATTTAGCATACACAGTCGAAGAAAATCCCATTTCCAAAGGAACTGGGAACAGTAAATCCAAGGAAGGTTTTCAGAGGCTTGATGCAAAAGACGACAACCCTGCATCAGATAACAAGCTTTGCATTTGGACTGTCCTTGAAGTGCTTCAGGGTAGCCTCTCTCTATCTTTTCTTTTTCTGCAATTGCCTTCCTTGGGTTTTGGCGGATGTAAATGTATGCTGTTTGAGGGTCATGGATTTTAAACCCTAGACCTATCGCGAGTCAACTGGCAATTCCATATTTTTATCACCTGACAAAGGGACTGTTTTGTGGTCTTCTTCCTCTCTTGTACTTCTCTTATTAGGAAGTGCTTTAGTTTCTAGATTCAGGCGTCCTATGATGCATGCAACACTATAGATTCAGGCGTCCTATGATGCATGCAACATTACTGGATATCAGCGACAGAAGTTTTCGTTACTGATAGTAAAAATTCCGACGCTAAAGAGTATTAGCGACAGATTTTTTTCGTCATTAAATCCATTGTTGAAAACCACCCCGTTAAAAATTACTGACGGAATATCATCTGTTGCTAAATATCAGTGACGAAAAAAATCCGTCGCTGATTCTTGGAGCTCTTAGGTGCATGCACCCGTCTTCACGTGCTCCGGTTAGATCGCATTCGCCCTCACGCGCGGGGCCTCATGCGCACCAGCCCGCTTATTGACTTCTTTTATAACAACAACAACAAAAAATTGGGTCTTAATCCTAATATTTGAAATCGGTCATTTGAGAGACAAATTTAAAAAAGATAGAGAAAATAAAAATAAAATAAAAAAATATATATATGTAAAATAAAAATAAAATAAAATACAAAGAAAAATGAAAAGTAAATATATAAATCAATAAATAAATATCTAAAATATATTGATTTAATTTGTATGAATTTTTTTACGTCATCTATACCTATCTAAGATCATTTTTTCTTCTAAACCTTTAATTTGTGAAAAATGCCTTTAGCTTGCCTCCAACCAAGTTCAATTCTACGCATGCGTAAAAGTTTAGAAACACCAAAACCACTTGACCACAATGAGATTTCTAACCATCTATTTTTTTTTTATTATATGTTATATTTATTTTATATTTTTTTAATAATAACAAAATAATATAAAATAATAATTTATTATAAAATAATAAAATAATAAAATGTTAACTTAAAATGAAATGATAACAAATTTTAAAAAAATAAAATAATATTATTCTTCTTCAAAATAAAATAAAAAAGGAAAAAAATTATTAAATAAAAATTAAAAATTAAAAATTAAAAATTAAATTAAAATTAAAATTAAAATTAAAAAATAAAAAATAAAAGAAAAATATCCGTGTTAATAGTTATATATATTTTGTTTTTTTTTTCTTTTACCCTTTACCACTACACTGATAGATAAGCGATGGATGTTTTCTATTATAAAAAATTTCATCATTGATAGGTTTATTGATTTTTTTTATTACTCTAGATTACTATAACGAAGGAAATATTTTTGTAATTAATTTTTATTGTTAATTGGTCGTTAATCTCTTTATATTTTATTTGATATTAATCCATTACTATTTATAACGGTTTTTTTTTTATCGATAATTTTCTTTCATTGATTTTCTGTTTTCTCGTAGTGCAGCACATTTAAGAAAAGTTGTAAGGGAAAGGAGACATCAGTAAGAGATATGTATGTGATGTAAGAGCGCATATTTTTAGTGTAAGTGCTGCAACCATGATGGTATCTCGAAGCCAACGGAGAAAAGGCCTTTCATTAGTTTGTGTTGGTTGATGTGCCGGTGAGGGGCATTATTGAGATTAAAGAAAATGGATTAACTTTCATTCTCTCCATAATTCTCATCATTAACTACCCATTAACTATTATTGATTTTGGTAACTCCCCAATTAACCCAAAAGAAGTCACTTACTCTTGGTTGAAAAAAAAAATGAGATAGAACAGGCAGTGAGATGCTCATCCTTCGTATGGGAGCAGCAGCCATGTGAGAGGAAGGCTTGGGTTCCTTAAGAGAAAATACACAATTCTCAAAAAGAGAGAGAACATACTAAGAGGGCTAGGAAAAATTCCGTGTAGACAATTTTTTGGGAAACATTTGTCACCGGACTTGACTTGAGGCGTCGTGATATTGTGATGGTGGTTAGATCACGTGATCACCATCCCGATTGGCACTTCGTTCGAGAGACATTGCGACTCCGATTATATTTTTTGGAGACCGTTCTATATAGGTATTTATTCAAAAATTTCTGATTTATTTATTTACGCTTTCATATGTACGATTAAATCCAACATTTGAATGCTTGGATTGAGGAGATGATTTTTCTGAGAAAAAGGTGGTTGAATACAATTAAGTTCTGTTAAATACAACAAATACGAAGATTATGAAAAGAGGTAGTAAAGGATCCTCATTTTTGACCGGTTAAAAGAATACTTCTCTCCCAAAATGAAATAATCAACTAAAATAATCTGTTTTTTTATAGAGAGAGAAAAAAATAATTTTAATAAGAGAAAATTAATGTGTTTAATTTGAATAATTTGAATAATTTAAATTGAATTGGCTTTTTTACATACAGAAAATCAATAAGTATAATTTTGGAAAGAGAATTAAAATTAGATTGACCTTTTTTTTAAGTAAAAGAGAACTAATATGTTTTGTTTTGAAAAAATGGAATTTATATTTTGTTTATTTTTAGATTACCCAGGGTTGAAATTTACCATCATTTAATAATCGTAAACGTAAAGAAGGAAAAAATATTACCCACACATTCTTTCCGTTTGTCGTTTCTCCACTAAGTTTTTCCCCATCATTCTTTTCCCTTCTGCCAAACGTTACCCATAAGATATTAACCACAGTTGAAAGCCAAGACTTTTTTTTTCTTTTTTGTTCCACGTGAGATTTGTACTCCGTATCACGGGTTGGGGAATGGGTTTGAAAGCAAAGCCGTTAAAAGTAGCTGGAATTATGGGTTAATGACCGGTTTTGTTCATGCAAAATCTTCGATGCATAGTCCACCCAGTTAAGCATTTCCCTGAAACAAACCTTGTCAATGAAGAACAAGAGGGCCAGAACGAGAGAGAGAGAGAGAGAGAGAACGAACCTTGAGAGAAAGAGATAGAGAGTGACGCCTGCTTTCAGTCCACATCGCTAGCTAGTCAATGAACCTCAAAAGAAGCCAGCGCTAGGACAAGTAACCCCCACTCCTCTTCATATTATTGTGCAACCTCCGGCAATGCATAAAGCACCATTGCCATCTAGTAAGCAAGTTGAAGGACCTTCCAGTTCAGAAAAGCCAGCACCAGAAAACAAGGCCCCAACTCTTCCTCTTGTAAGGCCACCCCCAGTGCAGAAAGCACCACCACCCCATACACAAGCCCTAAGGGATGATGATGAAACCTTTGCCTAATAAGAAGCTATTGACTCCTGTGAACAAGCTATTTATGGCCAACTACAAGCCGCCCCACCAGCCTTCAATCATGCAGACCATCTGAGTGGCCTGGCTGACCGTTACAAGTATATCTAAAACCTCATAAATAAGAGCTAACCGTCAATGTTCTATGGTAGCCTATGAGTTGGTGTCCAGCTGAATGGTATTCAAGCTACTACTAAAGGCGGGAAGCATTTACTATTGTCATCTCACTTATAGAAACTGTACCCTGTCTCTACCTGTCGAGTGTTGTAGCCATTTCCTTTCTTGGCATTACCATCCATCATATAAATATATGCTAATGTCTACTCTTTCTCATGATGACCCCAGAATGTTTATTGGCAAGGGAAATAGTGGCAACATATTGTTATATCAGCTTACAATTGTCTTTTCTTATTACGTCTCTCCTTTGTGTTAACCATGCATGTCCAGTTTTCCGCATTTGATCTGAGTAACAATCGATTATTTATCTGCCTATCAAGTACAGATGTTCCTCTTATAAAGACTAGAAAGATCACATATCAGATGCACATATATTTTCTAGGATCTTTCACATTAAGGGTCACAAAATGGAGCAAAACGCAATGTTAATATACTCCTTTGGCATTAACTACGTATTCTGTAACAATGTCTGTACCAGAAAACTCATAGCTAGCCTCATGCCCTATAGAAGGACAGCCGATGGCCACACTATTTCAGTCTTGTGTGCATCTCATTTCATAATAGCGCATTCTAATTTCTTATGTGACTCAAATCTAAAACTTAAAGTTAGTGCATTCAGAAGGGGTGGGCTTATGCACTTCCATCTGTGCTGCCTTCCTTACATGCCTTTTTTTCGAAAATTCTATCATTAATTTTAGAAGCTTCATTTTTTACATAGTTGTGTCCATGTGGTCCGTTGTGTTAAATGTGAAGAATTAGTATGTTGGGGAGGAGGTAACCAAAGGGTGGGCACAATCTAGACCTTTTCTTTTCTCTTGTGATTATTATTATTGTATTTTATTTTAACTTTTTTTTCTCGTGATATAATCAGGACAACGCCTGTATTTAATTGATGTTTACACATCTATGTTGAACTTGCATAATTGTAAATTCTATTTCTTTTTATTTTATTTTTTAAATCAAGTCAGGCTAGAAGGGCAAACTGATTTCTGCTGGCTATGTGAGCGAACCCAGGTACATATTTTTTTTTTTTTTTTTTTGTAAGTGGATTTTTCTTATGGTCGATCAGTATTTGAAGTTTATCCGATTAATCCAATCTGAATATTGTGAGATTTATTAAGGGGATTGACTCATCTAAATCTCATTTCTTCATTCTCATAATTCAAACCCAAAACTTATGATTAAGAGGGTGCATCGCTCTACCACTATACCCCTCAAATTTATTCCAGGTACACATTTTCACATTGTTAGAAGTTTGGGGAATCAGATTATATGATCAGAAAAGACATTATTTTCTTATTTTTCAATTTTCCTTTTCCTCAGAAATTAATTACTCCAATTGAAGGATGGTTGTCAATGTGTTTATAACTCGGAGAAAAAGGTAAGATTGATACTAAGTTTAATTAGAAAACCCGAATGAGTTTTTTGAATTGATATTTGTTGATTCCTTTTTTGCTTCAGTTCCTACTCCGAGCATGACTTCTTTAGCTCATTGTCCTGAAATGGTCATCGATATATGATGCAGCTGTTGGAGGCCTTGTCCCAGTTGAATCTCCTTTGCCTGTTAAGTTTCCACTTCCGGATCCACGAGATCCTTTCTCTTTGAAACCTGGTTCTCTTGCCTCAAAATTTGAGGGCTCGAATGCATGTAACTTGGAAAAATCAGAAGGTCTAACTGCAGCTATAGCTGGTGCAAGAGCAGAAGCCACGCAGTTTGCTAAGAACAATGGCAGTGAAGCAATTACAGTCCAAGAAAAACCCATCTCCACAAGAACAAGGAGCAGTAAATCCGAGGAAGAATTTCAGGGGCTTGATGCAAAAGAGAGAAGTGAGAGAGAAGTGGGAAGAGAGAGCGACGGGAACCGATCGGGGAGGAGGAGAGAGAGAGAGAGAGATAGATCTGAAAAAAGACAGAAAAGATTAAGAATAGAGAACAGCTGAGATCGATGTAGAGATAGAAAAAGGAAGAAAGATTAATACGAGAAGAGATCGAGGTGAGAAAAGAGAACAGAGAGAGGGTGGTTGAAAAACTTGAAATCGATCCGGAGGGAGAAAAAGAGAGAGGGCACCCGCCAATCAATTGAGAAGAAAAGAGAGAAGAGAGAGAGTCCTAGGGCATTTTACCTAACAAAGGATCTGCTCTTTGCCCAAAATTGACAATTTTTTTTTTTTAAAAAAATTTTCTGCTGAAATCTGTCGTCTCTCTCTTTCGCATGTTTTAGTTACGGAAAATAGCTATAGTTTTGTGCTTGTTTTAAAAAATTTTATAAAATATGAAAATTGGGTTCAAATTGGTTTTTTTCTCATATATAAAAAAATTTTACAGAAAATATTAATTTTTTTTTCAATTTATAATTGCACGCATTTAAATACAAAATATGGTTAAGTTTTCTAATACATTGGAATACAGTTATTAGTTTATTGAATGAGAATAACGGTACAAAACAGAAATAGAAAATGGAAAATGGAAACTAAATCAACTAAACAGCCCCTTAAATTCTTCATTGTGTGAAATTTTCCATTTTCCGGATAATTTTGAGTGATAAAATGAAAATTTTAGTATAATTATGTCAGCGGACCACAGTATCATGCGCCAAATTTGATTTACAACTTTATGCTCCATTTGTTTTATTAGAAAAAGTGATTTTAATAGATAACTTTTTATTTTGCTGAAGACAGATATTTTGTTTTACAATGTTTTTTTAAAATTTTTGGGTGAAAATCCATCATGCTTTGTGTTCTTGTGGACGTTTCAGAATTTTAAATTCAACATTTTGTGAAATTTGTCAGTTTTCCTTTAATTTTGAGGGATAAAATGAAAATTTTAGTATAATTAGCTTATTTTCAAACTACATTTTGAAGCCAGAAGGAACTGGATTTGGGCGTGTAGGTTTGAACCTAGCACATCTCTGTGCAAATATCCGCCCATTGGCCGACAATTTGAAAGCATACCCAATGTAATAAAGGGGAAATAGCGTATCTTTCACACTAGTATAGTACATAGAAACACCCACGGTACATAGGAGGATACATATTTTAGACTTCTAAGCTATTATATCAAACAAATGGAGTTATCATCCTCATGAAGCTGGAAAAGACTAACAACCATAACAAGCACCCCTTATTTCAATATTGATTCACAACACTACACAAGCAAGGACGTCTAGGGCTTTGGATGCCCTTTGTGGGGCGGCTTCTCTTTTGATGGCACAATCTCCTCGTGTGGAGGCTTCCCTTTCTTAGGACGCTTTTGCCTGGGACCACCCTGATTCTTGTGTACATTATCTTGGCTTTCCTCAAGATCATGGCGTCGAGGATCTTCTTCCAATGGGAGCTTCTCCTTGGGGGGTGGTTTTTCAACTGCTGGTGGCTTGTCTCCTTTGATGGGTAAGTTTGGGTCATGTTTAGTTTCTTCTGGCTTTTGAAATGGTGGTTTATTGGCATCATTAGGACCACTTTCAAGAGCATGACGATGAGGAGGTTCTTTTGACAAAGGTGGCTCTTCCTCATGAAGGGGTCTTCTATCAAGTGGTGGCTTTTCAGGTTTGTGTGTGAATGGTGGTTTGTGGAATTCACCATGACCATCTTCAAGAGTGTGACGGTGAGGAGGCTCTTTTGAGAAGGGTGGCTTTTCCTGATGTGGTGGTTTTTTATCATGTGGAGGCTTTTCAGGCTTATGTGTATGACCATCTTGAAGAGCATGACGATGAGGAGGCTCCTTCTCGTGTGGTGGCTTCTCTCCCTTATGGTTTAGTGGCATATCATTGTAACCATTCTCAAGAGCATGGCGATGAGGTTCCTTTGAGAACGGAGGCTTTTCCTTATGTGGTGGCTTTTCTGGCCTGTGAGACTCTTCCTCGTATGGAGGTTGTCTATCATGAGGTGGCTTTTGAGTGAATGGTGGTTTACGTGCATCATCATATGGCCCATCACTAAGCACATGGCGCCCTAGAACTTTGGGATGAGGCTTGTTCAATGGTGGAATATGAATGCCTCCTTGTTTAGGTAGACCTTGATTGTTTGCCTTCTCATCCTCCAAGTCTTCAATGGCATTGGAGGAGGTGACAATGAAGGCCACCACAACAAGAAGCAATAGCAAGTGAGAAACTTGTGAGAACATCCCTCTGGTGTGTTTGTAGACAGCTGGTGTAAGCGTGGTGAACAGGTGAAAGAGTGTTCTCCTTTTATAGCGGATTTCAAGCCTCTAGTATTATGTCTAGACTTTAGCTTTCTTCTTATCATCACACCACACCCAACAAGCTTTCTTTTCACTAGACCAATGACATTTGTGCCACGCGTTTCTACCATTAAATTGATACATTTTAAACATAGTTTTTTTTTTTTTTTTTTGAGGATTTCTTTGTTATAAAAATCAAATACAAACAAAACACCATTACATACATGTGACACCGTACCATGTTCGTCGTGTGAACAAAGTTAAAAACGAGGCAGCCAAGTCGGGCGCCTCAACTTTTTTCTTTTTAAAGTGTTGTGGGCTTCCCAGCCCACTTTCATTTTTCTAATGCTTCTTTGTAGTTTTAAATTTTAATGATTCCCTCAAAAGCGCTTCTCTCTCCTTCCTTTTTCTGACAACCATTCTAACAACCAACACATCGTGGTCATTCTAACCCGATTCCAATCTTTTCACATTTAATTTAAAAAGAGTTCTCTCAGTTCTCAAATTTCTCTCTTTCTCAAGATTATTCCAGGCTTTCCTCTCTTCGTTTCATGGTATTGCTCTTTCTCCTTTTCACCGTTAGACACTGTATTTCAAGGAAATGATTAAAATCCTTTATTTTTAATTTAAAAATCTTATATTTAAATTTTTATATAATAAAAAAAAGGTTAAACACTGTACTCCTATATCACCTCTATAGTCCCCGAAATTATAAGTATTATCCTCATTTGTATTTGTGTTAAAGATATTTTAAAATATAATAGAATGTAATAATTTTAATCTAATCATTTTATAGTTTAAAATAATATAATTTTTTATAATTTACTTACATTATGTTTTATATATTTTTATATATTATATGATGTTACATAGTTTTCGTAATTATTATATTTTATGACATTATTTTTATATTCAAAATTGTACCATGAGATTTTAATAAAAGTATTATTATTAAAATATTAAATAATACCAATTTAAGATACAACATATTGTACATAATAAAGACTGAAATATTTAGAAGTTACAAATTCACTTGTTTCTTTTTTTTCTTGCTGTAGTTAGTAAGATAAGCAAACACCTAAAACAAAGAAACTCATAGAAGTAGGGCCAAACTCGGCGAGCTCGAGCTCACCTAAAGTACATCGAGCTCGAGCTCGGATATTGTGATACTCGAGCTCGACTCGGGTATCATAACACCCCTACTACTTACCAATGGAGCTGTACAACATCAAATTTTGATTTTAATGACAATGGATTTTATTCTTTGAAAGGGAGAACCAAACCTGGGTTACACATTACTTATATCAAATTAGTCATTTAACTTAGGTCACACATTACTTGTATAAAATTAGTCATTTAACTTAGATATTTAACTTAGATATCACGTGATCCACTTATCAAAAAAAAAAAAAGAAAAGAAAAATAGAGAACCACACACCTAAAAATAGAGAACCAAACTATTTATCGAGCGCCAAACTTCTATCATTACTATGAAACATGTCATCAATAACGAAAAAATCTATCGTTAAAAGTAAGAAATCTGTCGCTCAAGGGTATCAGTATCGGATTTTTTTCGTCACTAAATTTATTACTAATACCCACCCCGCTAAATATCAATGACGGATTACTAACCATCGCTAATATCAGTGATAATTAGCAACAGAAAAAATTCGTCCCTGATGAAAAAAAATGAAGAAAAAAATCAATGACGAACCCAATCCGTTGCTGATTTTTGAGTTCTCAAAAAAGAATACACGGTGCTCCAGCCACCTACTCAGCCGGCATGCTGACTTGCTAGCCCGCCCGCTTTTTAATTTGTGAAAATAGCTTCCGGTGACCTTCAAATCCAGGCACACCTGAAATGATAAGAGCAGTACCACCGCCAGACCATGTTAGATATCTAAACATATATCTTTTTTTTTTTACTTATTATTTTTATCTCCTATTTTTTAATAATAATAAATAATATAAAATTATAATTTATTATAAAATAATAAAATAATTTTATTTTAACTTAAAATAAAATAATAAAATTTTAAAAAATAAAATAATATTATTCTTCTATAAAATAAAATTAAATTAAAATTAAAAAGAATTATTAAATAAAATTAAAAAATTAAAAAAAAATCCGTCAGTAATCTGTCGATAATTTTTCCATCGGTAATCTGTTACCAATTTTTCCATCAGTAAGCCTTCGCTAATGGCTATATATATATTTTAAAAAAAAAAAATTTCGTTCACCAATATATTGACAGATTAGCGACAGAAATTTTCTATCATTAAAAATTCCGTAAGTAATTTGTCGCTAGTAGATTTATAAAATTTTTTTCTTTTTTTTTTTAACGGTTGACCACTACAGCGACGGATTAGCGACAGAAATATTTCCGTCACAAATCGCTTGATATTCTATCCGACGGTATTCCGTTGCAAATCCGTCGCTATTAGCGATGAAATTTTTTCTGTCGGTAATTTTTCATCACTGAAAATCTCTTTTCTTATAGTGTATGGATGTAGCGATCAAATGCTACACTCCCTTAATTATCAGTCTTGAGTTTGAATTATGAAAATTAAGAAATAAGATTTGAAAGAGTCAACTCCTCCACGAGGCCCCACAGTGATCGAATCGAATTAGTCGCGTAAAATCCAAATATCAGTTGATTGTGATAAGTAATCCACTTATACAAAAAAAAAAAAAAAACCTTATGTACCGAGTTTTTTTTGTAATAATTTAAGAAATGATCAAAATTGTGAGAATTGATTCAAGAAATTAACAAAATTGAGATAATCGATTTAAAAAAAATTGAACTATAGATCAAGTGTCGGACATTCTCTTTTTCTTTCTTTCTTGTTTTCCCCGAGGCCTAGGTGGGTCCGTCATGTTCCATTTTGGCCCACGGGAAATTGCAGCCCATCCTGTCCTATGTTGGATTTTTTTTAATCCAACGATGAACTAATATATAAAATAATTATATATTTAAAAAATCATTTAACTATACCTTAATAAAAGTGATATGTTACAGTATATTTATTATACAATTTAATAAATATTGAAGGGTGTACAATTTTTAAAAGTGCAAAAGTCATATGGTAATTTTTATTTTATGATGGATCAAAATAAAAATATCAAAAGATAATGGGTAATTTTAACATTTAAAATCACGGACAATTATCTAAAGGTTTTATGATCTCCAAATTAACGTGTCTCACGTTAAAAACACTTTCTGATTCCTCATCATTAAAAAAGAGAGAAAACTTGAGATACATATAATCTGAAAGATCAAATCAAGGATCAGAATATGGATTTGGTTTCAATGGATTTGGATATATTTCCTTTACTTCTTCCTTATATTTTTTTTGTGATTTAACATGAGATTTAGGGTATAGAAATATGTGGATGATGGTTTTTATCAAATCAGAATTTCCTAACATTTGGTATCAGAGCAATCATGCTTAGATCACTTAGAAATTGTCATTGGAAATTTGGGATTTTTCAAATTTTAGGTATTTTATTTTTATGGAAATTAGGGTTTCTTAATTTTCTGAAAAAAAGAACTCAGAAAGAGATTTTTCTTATCTTTGACGGATCAGAACACGCAACAAAGAAGGGAGGCTTTTCGTCTATTTCCGGAATTCAGAATCAGATTGTGTGTCAATATTTAGAATATATATATGTAAGGGGAAGGACACTTTTCATCTCGTGTTTCATAGCCTCGCCAAAATGCGTTGAAGGATAATTATGAGTCCACTGTCTATCTCTTGCTTTTCACAAAAAAAAAAAAAAAAAAAAAAAAAAATCTCTCACATGTTACGTGAGAGAATCAAGAAGATCTCTCCAAGTTTCAGATCCGCCGTCGTCTTGTCCGGATCGGAGATGGTGATTCGGCAACGGTAGAGAAAGGGTCCCCGGGTAAGAGACGAACAATTGAAAAAATATACAATTACCAAAAAAAAAAAAAACAACACTTAAGTTGGGGCCAAATACAAATTGGGACTTGAGCCCAATTGGAGAACATAAGTCGAACTTAAAATTTGAGTGCAGGTCCAATTTTCAAAATTAAGCCTGTTAAGTTAAAATTGGATATATTTCCAATTACAAATATAATTTTTAATTCAAATATTTCATAAATATATATTTTGAAATATTATAATTGAATCAACATTTATAATTGAATCAACATCTCACCAAAATGAACTTTTTTATGAAAATTATTTTATTTTAAAATATAAAAGAATATGGATATACAACTTATATGAATATTGATCGACTAAAGGAAGGTTAGTGTTCTAATAGAATTGTGTGTGCATATGTGGCAACAAACATGTAATAATTATTTGATTTTACATGTAAATTATGAATCGGTTCAAAGAAAAGTTTACAATTTGACATATTAATTTATTATCAGTGTTTGATTAGTTCATCAAGATACCACTTACAAATTAATTATTTTATCTAAAGATGAGATATTAATGGAGTTATTGATATCTTCTAATGGGGTTTACATTTATTTGAATTATTAATTAATTATTTTAGATTGTTGTGAGCATATTTTTTATTATTTATCGTTCTTTATTCAACTTTATCTTCTATTTATGCAAATATCAATACCCAACTTAGTTCAATTCTTATGTTAAATGGTTTAAATTTTAAATCATGGTAAGAGAATCTGCTCATAGTTCTCAGAGTCATGGGTTTGGACCTTGCATTAAGAACCAATCCCCTCCCACCACTTACTGATAAGAGTAGTTCAAAAGAAAAGATGGAGATGGAAATGTGGGACAGATTAGCTCGTATGTGTCTGATTATAATGAAATAAGCCATCCTAGAGACATTTAGAGGTACAATGTCTGATTCTATCATGACAATTAAATTTTTCATTACAAATATTGAGAAATGTTTTGTCAAGAATGAAAAAGTTAGAACTAATACATTTTTGACAAAACTAATCTCGATGGGGTATAAGGGTCAAGACAATATTAGGGAGTATATACTTGAGATGTCTTCTCTTGTTTCAAAGCTGAAAGCACTTAAGCTCAAACTCTCTAAGAACTTATTAGTGCATTTGGTTCTCATAGCTCTCCCTACACAATACAATCAATTCAAAGTGATCTACAACTATCAGAAAAAACCTAATCTCTAAATGAGCTCATTTCGTACTATATTCAGGAAGAGGAAAGGTTCAAGCAAAATAAAGCAAAAAGTACACACTTGACCACTAAGGACAAGAAGAAGGGAAAGAAAAGGAAGATGAATAAAGATGCTGCAAGTATAACATCACAAAAGAAGCAGTAAAAGGCACTCAGTGAATCGAGAAAGAAGGATTGCTTCTTTTGTGGTGTTGAAGGGCACAAGAAGAAAGAATATATCAACTACCACGCTTTGCGTACTAAGAAAGGTATGTACCTTAGTTTGGTTTGTTTTGAAATTAATTTAACTTCAGTACCTGGACATACTTGGTGGTTGAATTTCGCTGCTACTACTCACATCAGTGTGTTTATACATGGTTGGCTAAATTGTCGACAACCAACTAATAGTGAAAGATACATCTATGTGGGCAACAACAATAAAATTCTTGTTGAAACTATAATCAACTTTAGATTATTGTTAAGAATTGGAATGTATTTGCATCTTCATGAAACATTTGTAGTACTGGTTTTTTAGACGGAATTTAATTTCTATTTCTATATTGGACAAATTTAATTTTACTTGTTCTTTCAGAAATGGAAAAGTAAGTTTGTTTTTTGATTCAAAATTGATGGGTTTAGATTCTTTATCAGAATTTGAGAATCTTTATCTACTTGATACCGTCGATTCTTTTAATGAATCCATGCAAACTAGTACTCAAAATGTAAAACGTAAATTAACCAATGAAAATTTCTCTTTGTTATAATACAAAAGAAAATGTCATATCTCCATACAGAGAATAAAGAAACTTGTGTCATAAGAGATTCTTAAGTCCATAGATATCATGAACTTTAATATTTGTGTAAATTGTATAAAGGATAAACAAACCAATAAAAGAAAATTTAAAACCAATAGTGTGACGACCCGCTATCCAGGCGTCGTACCCCTTAGAGTTGACACATAACATGCATGTTGGGCCCCACAATCCACTTAGAGTTGTAAAGAGAGAGGAAGAGAGAGAGAGAGACTTACCTTCTTCCTAAAAACATATTTTCGGATTTCTCATTTCCTCTCCCAAAACCACCCCAAAACTCCATTAAAATACCTATCTAAGTTTGGATTCAGCAACCTCTATCCAAGTATTGGGTGTCCCCAACATAAAGAAGTGTAGAAAATGAGTGGAACAACCCTAGGACAAGCTGAAATCACTGAGAAGCTAGGGGTTTGGATGAACAAGAACATAGGAGGTAAAGTGAATTTTATGCTTTTAAAGGCAAGTACTTTGTTTTGAATTATTAAATTGATACCTAATAATACTTGAAAATATATTTTTAGGATTATGTTGCTGGAATACAAATGAAATGCTTTAGGGAAAAGATGATTTCGTTTTTAGATGAAAACCTAAAATTTCTGCATATTGGACAGTCTGACTAGTTTATGGTTTTTTATCTATAACGTTTTCTGCAAAACTCCAAATCATGTGAGGTTTTCTGCTAAAGAAACTAGACTCCTGTAGCTTTAGAATGATATATGATTTGTCTAATTTCATTGAGAAATGGATTTTTGGCGAATTTTCAAAATTGTATGTTTTTGTAGAAAAATTTTCCTATTTTCTGCCCTGTTTCTGTATTGATCTTTGCTGCGATTTTTAGTTATATTCCAGGATGATTTAGGTTGAGGTCTGAACATAGAAATGGTAGCTCTACCTCTTATCTTTAAATGACCATTAGAATCACCTCATTCGGATATTTGTAGAAGAACTTATGTTACTTTTCCCATGACTACGCAATAAGTATTGTAATCTGTGGACTGTAACATTGTTTGAATTAATACTTTTTGTGTAATTTGAATTGATTTTGGCTATAAACATGAGAGTTGTAATTCTAAATCTTAAGTTTGTGTAAAAATTGGATTACAATACCATAATTAAGATAAATCTAATTTTTACACAAACTTAAGACTTAGAATTACAACTTTCATGTTTATAGCCAAAGTCAATTCCAATTACACAAAAAGTATTAATTCAAGCAATGTTGCAGTCCACAGATTACAATACTTATTGCGCAGTTATGGGAAAAGTAACATAACTTCTTCTACAAATATCTGAATGAGGTGATTCTAGTGGCCATTTAAAGATAAGAGGTAGAGCTACCATTTCTATGTTTAGATCTCAACCTAAATCATCCTGGAAGGCAATAAAAAATCGTAGCAAAGATCCAATACAGAAACAGGGCAGAAAATAGGAAAATTTTTCTGCAGAAACATACAATTTTGAAAATTCGTCAAAAATCCATTGCTCAATGAAATTAGACGAATCATATGTCATTCTAAAGCTACAGGAGTCTAGTTCTTTAGCAGAAAACCTCACATGATTTTGAGTTTTACAGAAAAAGTTATAGATAAAAAACCATAGACTAGTCAGGCTGTCTAACATGCAGAAATTTTAGGTTTTCATCTAAAAACGAAATTCTCTTTTCCCTAAAGCATTTCATTTGTATTCCAGCAATATAATCCTATCCAAAAATATATTTCCTAGTATTATTAGGTATCAATTTAATAATTCAAAGCAAAATACTTGGCTTTGAAAGCATAAAATCCACTTTACCCTCCTATGTTCTTGTTCATCCAAACCCCTAGCTTCTCAGTGATTTCAGCTTGTCCTAGGGTTGTTCCATTCCCTTTCTACACTTCCTTATGTTGGGGACACCTAATATTTGGATGGAGGTTGCTGAATCCAAACTTAAATAGGTGTTTTAATGGAGTTTTGGGATGGTTTTGGGAGAGGAAATGAGAAATCCGAAAATATGTTTTTAGGAAGAAGGTAGGTCTCTCTCTCTCTCTTCCTCTCTCTTTACAACTCTAAGTGGATTGTGGGGCCCAATATGCATATTATGTGTCAAGTGTATAACAACAAGTGTGGTGTGTGCATGTGCCAAGTGGTGAGCAATAATAATATTATTATTATATATATTTTTTAAATTTAATTGGGGTCTTACAAATAGATCTTTACATTTTTTAGAACTGATTCATACGGATATCTGTGAGTTTATTCCTTTTGGTTTCTTGGAATGATCAACGATATTTTATCACATTTATAAACGATTATTCTCGATATGGCTACATATATCCTCTTACAGATAAATCTCAGTCTTTAGATATATACAAAATTTATAAAGCTGAAATTGAGAACCAATTCGATGAAAGAATTAAGAGTGTCAAATCTAAATGTGGTGGAGAGTACTACGATAAAAATGACAAATCAGGTGAATAATGTCCAGAACCATTTGCTTTTTTTTAAAAGAATATGGTATCGTCCCACAGTACACTATGTCTAGCTCTCCAGTCATAAATGGTATTGCTAAAAGACGAAACAGAACTCTTCAAGATATGGTAAGAAGCATGATTGCTTATTCAACCTCACCTAAATCACTCTGGGGAGAAATACTCAAGATTGCAGCATATATTCTGAGCAAGATTCCCATTAAAACAACTACCAAAACCCCCTACAAGTTTTGGAGTAGAAGGCATCCAAGTTTAAAACATTTCCACATTTGGGTTGTTCAGCTGAGATTAGGCCTTATCGCTCTAATGAAAGGAAATTGGACTCCACGATAGTGAGTTGGTATTCTAAAAGTTTTAAGGGGTACAATTTTTATGATCTAACAAATAAGGTTATATTTGAGTCGGGAAATATCTAATTCTTTGAGAATGTTAAGTTTGTGGGGGTAAATTCAGTTAGAAATATTGTCTTTGAAAAAAAATATATAGATATTCCCACAAATGTTTTGGTTTCTATTCAAAATTTATTTGATAGTATCTAAGATATAATAGATCAGGACAATATTGGAGAACTCTCAAATCAAGAAATTATTCCACAAGAACAATATGAAAAACGATCTCCACCACCTCTAGAATCTATGCTATTAATGAGATTCATTAGAAAAATAAGAAATACAATTCCAGATAATTATGTTGTATTTCTTCAAGAATATGAGATAGACATTAGAATGATGAAAAATGATATCGAAAAAAATTTCACACAAAAAGGTATCGATTATAAAAAGATATTTTTTTCGGTTTTTTCGAAAGACTTTTAAAAATTATAATGGCATTAGTGGCACATTTTGATCTTGAATTACACTAAATAGATGTAAAGACCAAGTTTCTCAATGACGATATTGATGAAACAATCTATATAATATAAACAAAAAACTTTTGATAAGAAAACTTAAAGAAAATGGTTTACAAACTTAAAAAATCCATTTATGGGCTTAAACAGGCATCCTAATAGTGGTATTACAAATTTCATCAAGTAATCATCTTATTTGGTTTTAAAATGAATTTGATTAATAATTGTATATACCATAAGTTCTGTGGGAGTAGATACATTTTTTTTTTGTTTTATATGTCGATAACATATTGCTTATTAGTAATGATATAGACCTAGTACATGAAATGAAGAGATTTCTAGTTAAGAATTTTGAGATGAAAAATCTTGGTAATGCCTCTTTTGTATTAGGAATCCAAATTCATCGAGATCATTTTCGAGTAATTCTTGAATTATCATAAAAGAGTTATATCAAAAGAGTTTTACAATTATAAGGCATATAGGATTATATACCAAGAAATATCCATGTGGTTAAAAAAGATAAATTTAGTCTCAATCAGTGCCCCAAGAATGACCATGAATAAAGAAAAATATAAATGATTCCCTATGCATTAGCAGTGGGATGTTTGATGTATACTTAGATTTATACGCATCCGAATATTGTGTATATTATAGGAACCTAGGGTAGATATTTAAGTAACCCGGTAATTGATAATTGGAAAGTAGTTATATGAGTATTGGGATATTTACAAAGACCAAAAAGGTACATGCTCACGTATCAGAAGTTAGATCAGTTTGAGATCGTTGGGTCTACTAAATCTGACTTTATAGGATATCAAGACAGCATGAAGTCAACTTCGGATTACATCTATCTAGTTGCTGAAAGTGCCATCTCTTGGAAGAGTGCTAACAGCCATTTATAGTGTCTTCCACCATGACAACAAAGTTTATAGCATGCTATGAACCATCCAACCACGGGATGTGGCTATGAACTTGTGTCACGAGACTGCGCAAGTAGATCATATTAAATGACCACTTAAATTATTTTGTGATAATAAGTCTACATTACTATACTTCAATAACAATAGGAACTCGACAAAGTCAAAACATATAGATTCAAGTTTTTAGTTGTTAAAAAAAATGATTCAGAGTGGACAACTATTTATAAAGTATTTTGGCATAATTTCGTAATTGCAGATCTGCTTACTAAAAGAGTGCCACCCAAAATGTTTCATGAACACACTGTTCATATGGGTGTCATGTAAATTGAGAATATACAGTTTTAGTGGGAGTTTGTATTTTTTTATAATCATTTTATAGACATTTTTTGTTATACATAAGAATTGTTTTTGTAGAAATAAAGATTCAGTTTTCATCGCTCTTTAATATGAAATATAGTTGATCTCACTATAATTTAAGGAGAATTAGTTGAAAATAGAAATATTATAAATCACATTACATGTAATTTATATATTGCACATCCACATCGTGATCCATGTCATTCAATTGTATTAACATATATGACCATTGATTGGTCAAGTTACGATAAATGTAACGAATGCTACCTTAATCCTATATTGATATGATTGATGGACGGAATTGATTATAAATACATTTCAGTATTAATAGTAAAGTTGAACTCTTACGATTATATATAATTATAAAGTTATATATATAGGTTAAGTGGGAAATTGTTAGATTTTTTTATCCAACATGAGGTTGATATATAAAATAATTATGTATTTGTACCGTTATTTAAGTATAATCTAATAAAAGTGATTTATTACAATATATTTATAATAAGACTTTAATATATATTGAAAGAAGTGGAACTTTAAAAAATACAGAGATTATATGATAATTTTTATTTTATAATGGTTCAAAATAAACCTATTAAAAGTTAATGAGTGATTTTAAAATTTAAAATCATGTGCAGTTAAAAATGCTTTCTAATTCTCCATCATTTAGAGAGAAAAAATTTGGGATACGTGTAATCTAGAAAATCAAACCAATGATCTAAATATTGATTTGGTTTCAATGGATTCAAATATATTTTCTTTATTTCTCTTTTATATATTTTTTTATGATTTAACATGAAATTTAGGGTATAGAAATATGTGTTGATAGTTTTTATTTTATTAGGATTTCCTAACATCCTGTCTCATATCCAAGAACGGAACGTGTCGGTCACAAGGGATAGGCTCATCTTGACGGCTTTAGCACCTACAATGTGCGAAGTTTGTATCCTTAAATTACAATTAACACACTGTTTTTTAATACAATAAGTGAATTATAATCAAACTTGGTCTATCTTTATACTTATAATATTTGGGTAAGAATTTTCTAATATTTTTTTATATAATATCATTAGTTGTTATATTTAGGCCCTATACATTCCTTTTATTTTTAATAGATATTAATACCCAGCAGGCCAGCATTAGGTCTAAATATGTTAATTACACTTAAATTAAAATATTTAGTACTAATGTCTCCCTAATTGGGCATTTGGGTACTGCAAATTTGTATAGCTGGTTCCAGTCAAATCCCGTTCGAAAATTTTCAGGGGAATTTCTGCACAAAGGACCATAGGAGAGATGAGTGGGAGCAAAAGTGGAGAAAAATACACGAACCCATGTCTGACAATGCATCAACCATGGGCTTCTCTCCTGGTTTATGGCATCAAACGTGTCGAGGGTCGTTCTTGGCCTTCCCCTGTTCGAGGTCGGCTTCTCTTTCTCATTTTACTTCTTTGTTTTTTTCTTTTGATTTTTTAGAATTTTCTTTTTTTTTTTGTTTTTTGAATCCACGATACCTGCTTTGAATAACCCTTATAGGAATTCCAATTTTGGGGTTTGCTTCAGTTATTACGGCTACGAACTTTTTTTTGGGGGGGGGGGGGATTCTTCGTGAAATACCCAATTTACCTAGTACTGTGACCAATTATAATTCAAAATACTTGGGAGCCAAAAAACTTGCAGAATTTAAGAAAAGTGCTTCGGTTTCATATTGAAACATCAATTACTTTTCTGTTTTAACAAATTGATTCTGTCTGTGATGAGCCTGCAGGCAGCGGTAAGAGGGTCATTATGTATCTCTTATCACCTTGGTTTCAAACCAACCTCCGACTAACTACCTCCAAATAATCAACCAAGTAACCTCCAGCAACTGCCAAGGAGCCATATCTAGGGCAAGTTATTTGGTGGGCTGGGATCCATAATTCCTGTGTTCCCATTTGTGCATCACTGTTAGGATCTCTATTTCGCTTTATGGATACACGAAAGACTAGGGTTTCGCAATCTCATAAATTCCCTCCAACACTCACTATTCTCTAAGATTTGATGGCCTTACAACAAGGCTTAACAATTTGGATTTATGGGTTCCATTGAAATTTTATTTTCAATGAGATTTTTTGGTTTGGTGATTGGGAAAAAAAAAGATAATAGTAATGAGAAGATGCTTGACATGGCAATGGTAATGCTTAGCTGATTGATCTTTTTACGATTCCAATCTATACATCAATTGTTGCTATAGTTAAGAAAGAAACCTATTATGTCATTCCAATGAGCTTGGCAAGATCATCTGTTGGGTTGTTGTCTGGCTCCACACTCTAAGAAGCTCATTCTCAAGCCAAGTATTAAGAATCAATGTTGACAGTCACCAGAATTCCTATCATCTAATTCACCAATTCATGCGTCTTCCATAGTGAGGTTTATTTTAGTTTGGAAGCTTGTCTCATCAAATTGAGAGAGAGAGAGAGAGAGAGAGAGAGAGAGAGAGAGACTTAGTTGGCTTATATATAAATATATAAACTCAAATAATCATGGTCATCTACTAGAACACCAACTCCTGCCTTGTTGCTGGAGAGAAAATTAGCATGTGTTGGTATGTTTCCCATGCCTGTTAATGCCCTGATTGCTGTTTTCTATTTCATGAAGGTCGTCTTTGGATTCACGCGGCTAGTAAAGTCCCAGATCCTGCAACAATTAAAGCGGTGGAGGATTTTTACAGGGAAATATATGCAGTAAATGGAATAACAAATGTCAGGTTTCCAGAACATTACCCAATTTCAAGACTGCTAGGTGTACTTCTGGATCTTTTCCATGAAGCTACATTACCTATCTTATAGTTTCATTTTTATGTTGATCTCACATTCTGCTAATCCATCTTTCTAAGTGGGAGCATTTGAAAGGGCTATTGCGGATTTGCCTAATAAGCTATCCTTGATCTTAGAATTCAAATTGCTTTATAATTGTGCGAGTTTCCGTCGAAGATATATAAATACTCTTGTGTGCTTAGAATCTGTGCTCTTCTCTACATGCCTTATTGAGAAAATTCTATCATTAATTTTAGAAACTTCATCCTTCACATAGGCTGTGCTGAGGTGGTTGGTTGTGTTAAACGTGAAGAATTAGAATATTGGGAGGAGGTACCTGAAGGGGTGAGCACAATCCTGAACCTTTTCTTTTCTTTTCTTTCCTCCTGATATAATCATGACTGCACCCATAATCAACTAGTCTTAACACATCTATGTTGAACTTGCATGATTTTAATCATTCTTTTTCTTTTTTATTAATAATTAGGTAAGGATAGAAGGAAAAACTGATTTCTGCTGGCTATGTGAACAACCCCAGGTACACATTTCACATTGTTTGAAGTTTATGGAAGCAGATTATATATATGATCTGAAAAGACAATATTTTCTTATTTTTCAATTTTCCTTTTGGTCAGAAATTAGTTGTTCCATTTGAGATGCCTGGTCATGAAGGTGTTTACAACTTGGAGAAAAAAGTAAGATTGGCGCTCAGTTAGATAAGAAAACCCAAATAAGATTTTTGGTTTGATATTATTGTTGTTGTTTCCTTTCTGCTGCAGTTCATACACTGAGCATGACTTCGTTAACTCATTGCCCTGAAATGTTCATAGATATACGATGCAGCAGTCAGAGGCCTTTTACCAGTTGAATCTCCTTTGCCTGTTAGGTTTCCCCTTCCGAATCCACGAGATCCGTTCTCTTTGAAGCCTGGTTCTCTTACCTCAAAACATAAGGGCTCTAAAGCCTCTGATTTGGAATTGTCAGAAGGTCAAATGCCGCTATAGCTAGTGCAAGAGCAGAAGCCACACAGTTTTCCCTAGAACGGCGGTTTAGCATACACAGTGGAAGAAAATCCCATTTCCGAAGGAACTAGGAACAGTAAATCCAAGGAATGGTTTCAGAGGCTTGATGCAAAAGACGTCAACCCTGCATCAGATAACAAGCTTTGCATTTGGACTGTCCTTGAAGTGCTTCAGGGTAACCTCTCTCTATCTTTTCTTTTTCTGCAATTGCCTTCCTTGGGTTTTGGCGGATGTAAATGTAAGCTATTTTAGGGACACGGAAGTTAAACCCTAGACCTATCGCGAGTCAACTGGCGATTCCATATTTTTATCACCCGACAAAGGGACTGTTTTGTGGTCTTCTTCCTCTCTCGTACTTCTCTTATTCAGAAGTGCTTTAGTTTCTAGATTCAGGCGTCCCATGATGTATGCAGCAAATTTAAGAAAGCAAAGTCTGTTTGAAGGGAAAGGAGACAGCAGTAAGAGACATGTATGTGATGTAAGAGTGCAAATTTTTAGTATAAGTGCTGCAACCATGATGGTATCTCGAAGCCAACGGAGAAAAGGCCCTTCATAGTTTGAATGCTTGGATTGAGGACATGATTTTTCTAAGAAAAAGGTGGTTGAATACAATTAAAGTTCTGATAAATACAACAAATATGGAGATTTTGAAAAGTGGGAGTAAAGGATCCTCATTTTTGACCGGTTAAAAGAATACTTCTCTCCCAAATAATAAACTAAAATAGCCCGTTTAGTTTTCTAGAGAGAAAAAAATAATTTTAATAAGAGAAAATTAATTTTTTTAATTTGAATAATTTAAATTGAATTGGCTTTTTTACATATAGAAAATCAATAAGTATAATTTTAGAGAGAGAATTAAAATTAGTTTTTTTTTTTTTAAAGAAAAGAGAACTAATATGTTTTGTTTTGAGAAAAGGGAATTTATATTTTGTTTATTTTTAGATTACCCAGGGTTGAAATTTACCATCATTTAATACTAGTAAACGTAAAGAAGGAAAAAATATTACCCACACATTCTTTCCGATTGTCGTTTCTCCACTAAGTTTTTCCCCATCGTTCTTTTCCCTATTTGCCAAACGTTACCCGGAAGATATTGACAACAGTTAAAAGCCAAGACAGTTTCATTTTTTTTTTTCTTGGGTTACACACGAGATTTGAACAAGAATCACGGAGTTAGGGAGCTGTTGAACCACGAAATTGGGGGAGAGATTGAAAGCCAAGACATTAAAAGTAGCTGGAATTGTGGGTTAATGACTGGTTTCGTTCATGCAAAATCTCCGATGAATGGTCCACCCGACTAAGGATTTCCCTGAGACAAACCTTGTCAATGAAGAACAATGGGGCCAGAACGAGAGAGAGAGAGAGAGAGAGAGAACGAACCTTGTCACAGAGAGAGAGTGACGCCTGCTGTCAGTCCACATCGCTAGCTAGTCAATGAACCTCCAGCGCTAGGACAAATCACCCTGACTCCTCTTCATATTATTGTGCAACCTCCGGCAATGCATAAAGCACCATTGCCATCAAGTAAGTAAGTTGAAGGACCTTCCAGTGCAGAAAAGCCAGCACCAGAAAACAAGGCCCCAACTCTTCCTCTTGTAAGGCCACCCCCAGTGCAGAAAGCACCACCACCCCATACACAAGCCCCATGGGATGATGATGAAACCTTTACCTAATAAGAAGCTATTGACTCCTGTGAGCAAGCTATTTATGGCCAACCACAAGCCGCCCCCACCAGCCTTCAATCATGCAGACCATCTGAGCGGCCTGGCTGACCGTTAACAAGTATATCTAAAACCTCATAAATTAGAGCAAACACTGTCAATGTTCTATGGTAGCCTTTGAGTTGGTGTCCGGCTGATTGGTATTCAAGCTACTACTAAAGGCGGGAAGCATTTACTATTGCCATCTCACTTATTGAAACTGTACCCTGTCCATACCTTTCTTGCATTACCATCCATCATATAAATATGCTTATGTCTGAACTCTTTCTCAAGATGACCCCAGAATGTTTATTAGCAAGGGAAATAGTGGCTAGATATTGTTAATATCAGCTTACAATTGTCTAATCTTATTACGTCTCTCCTTTGTGTTAACCATGCATGTCCAGTTTTCCGCACTTGATCTGAGTAACAATCGGTTATTTATCTGCCTATCAAGTACAGATGTTCCTCTTATAAAGACTAGAAAGATCACATATCAGATGCACATATATTTTGTAGGATCTTTCACATTAAGGGTCACAAAATTGAGCAAAACGCAATGATAATATACTCCTTTGGCATTAACTACCTATTCTGTAACAATGTCCGTACCAGCAAACTCTTAGCCAGCCTCTTGCCCTATAGAACGACAGCCGATGGCCACACTCTTTCAGTCTTGTGTGCATCTCATTTCATAATAGCGCATTCTAATTTCTTATCTGACTCAAATCTAAAACTTAAAGCTAGTGCATTCAGGAAGGCTGCTAATCGTAAAATCACACGGATTCATTTACAGTGGCACAAATATTACGAAATAACAGTTTCCTGAAATTCGTTATATCTTCATAGTCATCAATGGCTTAATTAATATTTATGTTGATACAAACTCTCTTAAACAGGGGAATACATGATTTTGGGTAAATGCTTGAAGAAATCAGCTTCCTGGAACAGCAGAATCCAACATATTATTGGCAATGTCCTAGGTTGGTCATGTTCAATCTGCAAAAGAGGAGTTTCAGTAGGAAAAGCTAAATGAAAATAGTGGGAGAGACTTGTGATGTCATTCTACACATATTTGCTGCTTCCTTAATAATGTCAGTTGTTTGCTTAATTACCTTTCACCTGCGTATCATAATTTAGCTGTACTGATTCCCTCTTGCCTCTTTCAATTCTATGCCTTTAGGGGGTTGTTTGGCAAACCTCTACTTCCCTCTACTCTCTTCTATTTTGCTTTATTCCACTTCTAGCATTTTTAAAATAAAGTGATTTTTCTAAGAAAATATAGGATTTCATAAATACAAGTTATTTTTTATATATAAAATTGACGAAAATTATCTTTATCTATAATTTATATATATATATATATATATATATATATATATATATATATATATATATATATTGAAATCCACTGCCAAAACCTCTATTTTACTCAAATCTCTATCTTCCTGAACACCACCTGAAAAGTGCTATTTTCCTACAACAGTCTCTCATGTGTTGAGAAAGACGCTAGCCTTTGATGAAATAATCAAACTGGGACTTCCACCAAAAATAAATAAATAAATAATCAAACAGGGACAGTACAGTCCTACATTGGATAACCTAATGTCAAGTTCCGACCAAATAGAAAGACTGAAATAAATTTAGTGCTTCTGATGTCATGGAGACACCATAGGGATTCAAATAGAGAAAGACTCCATTTTCATTTAAGCGTTTACATTCTAAGGGAAAACAAAATTGTTGGCAGCGATGAAACCAGAGGGCAGGGTGAGAATAACTTCAAAATAAATAGTTTATGAAAGTCAAGTAAAAACATAAGTTTTGTGAAACTCATATCAAAATTTTTGATTTGGAATCCAATTCTTATTTCTGAATACAACCAAATGCCCTGATATTTTTTCCTATTTTTTCCTATTTATTCCTCTATCTCTTATATTTTGTATTCCCTAAAATAAAATTTTAATTTCCCCCACGTATAGACTCAATATATGTATATTTACATGCTACTTTATGTGTCATTCTCCTAGGGGGACACTCTCACCTCACAGTCACATCAACATGGGGAACATAAAAGTTGGCTCATTGTATTTCACCAAGCAACACAGCAGTGACTAGCGAATATGATGCAATCAAGCACCCGTAAGCCCCCACAAAACTAAATTTCGACCCACACTACTAAAGCCAGACTTATAGTCACAATTACATTGCATCCAACTCAACATGTAAGACCAGAAAAGTACGGCTGGTCCATGATGGCACCCTGCTGACATCAAATGTACAGAGATGTGTATCCTATCTTATTGATACCAAAACAGCTCCACGAGATTACTTAGTTTTGTGCTTTGATGGGGATAAGGCACCATGCTGGCATTATTGTGAACTATTATCCCACACTTTTGTCTTCCCTTGCATTATAAATCAACACTGCCTTGTCTTGACAGCATTATTTTGGTCCATAATCCTACTTAAGGCCGAAAATTCACGTGGCAACGCCCATAAACGGGAGGAATAATGAGTTTATTTGTGAGTACTTGAAAGACTTTTGCCTGAAAGCCTATTTTAGTCATGAATACTTGCAAGACCATTTTACTTAAAGTCATGCCATTCCTTTGGCCCATGCTCCAAACTTGTAACCAAAACAATGAAAGCATACGAGCATAGAGAATCCTATTACGGGACCAATATAGAGAAACCATGTCTGCCACCCACAAATGTGAAGAATAGTTAATAAAATAATTTTCACCTAATTAAGGTTTCTAAAAACGCATTATGAACATTTGGAAACAAGGAGTTTGTCGTTTTTCTTCCTCATCCATTATAAATAGAGACCTTAATCCTTTTCGGTCACTATCATTTTGAAAGCAATGTCAGCTCCATACTTGCTAGTATTCACTCTTGGGGTAGTGGTGGCACTTACCCCAACCTCTCTTGCAAACTGTGATGAGTCTAACCCGGCGCACAAGCAGCATACAAAGGTGGAGAAGCCTCGACCGACAGAAAAACCACTACCTAAAATAGAGAAGTTGCCACACAATGTGGAGAAGCCAGAAACAGAAAGGGCACCACCCAAGGTTGAGAAGTCTCCACCAAAGGTAAAGAAGCCACCACCTAAGGTTGAGAAACCATCTCCAAAGGTGGAGAAGCCCACACCAAAGGTAGAGAAACCAGCAATAAAGGTTGAGAAGCCGTCACCTAAGGGGGAGAAACACCCACCAAAGGTAGCGAAGTCTCCTGAAAAGGTGGAAAAGCCATCAGCAGAGACAGAGAAGCCGCACCCTAAAGTAGAGAAGCCCGCCCCTAAGGTGGAGAAGCCAGCCACACCAAAGGAAGAGAAGAAACCACCAACAAAGGTTGAGAAGCCATCACTTAAGGGGGAGAAGCACACATCAGAGGTGGAGAAGTCTCCTGAAAGGGTGGAAAAGCCATCAGTAAAGACAGAGAAGCCACTTCCTAAAGTGGAGAAGTCATTGGCGCCAGTTAAGCCTGAGAAAACATCACCACGGTTCTTTCTTCCTGCTTACAGTAAGTATCCTGGAAATGAACGAATCCAAACCGCATCATGAGGAATCGTACCCTCTCTTTCAGAAGCCATTGGCTTCATCTTGAATTCCAAATCTATCACAAGCTTTTGCATCATTGTCTGGGGTCTATAAGATGAATTACAAATAAACTCTTAATCTGGTGTGCCCGTATATTTGTGCCTGTGTACCTATGGTGTGTTCTGTATTGCTGCGTTTGCCACTAGTACTACCGAGAGATATTATAAAATTTGTGTATTATATATGTCCTGTTGATCTCTTGAATTTGTCACTGCAAGTTTACATGGATATTCATTTTCTTGTATGAGGGAGGGCAATTGTTGTTGACTCACACATCAATATAATCTAGTATCTGCTCTATTTTCTCTATTATACACACAGACCTCATTATTTTTGGTTTACAACATTAGCCACTGAACAAAGGTTCCTGCAGCCTATTTTCACAGCTACAAACATACTTAACAAAAAATAAATAAATAAATAAAGGGACAAAATTTGGTAAAATAGGAAAGGTGTAAGTGACACATAGATTGGATCAATGTCATGCTAATGTATTGCCACCATCATTAGAAATCAAATCATGGACTATGTAAGAATTAGAAGCATAGATGTTGATTACATATTGCTATAAAGTTATTTAACCAGTAATTGACTATCTAAAACTAAAACGGACAGAATATTTAAGTTGATACTAGAGAAAGAAAAATGCAGAAAAAATGTGGGCCTTTATGAAGCGAATATTTCAAAGATACATGTACAGAACCAAGCCATAAGTGCAAAGATCATTAGATCAGGAGACTGAGAATAAGGACATTCTAGCAGCACAGATGTAGATACCAATACTTGAATTGAAGCTTAGCAGTAGAAAACCTTTCTAGCTTTTTCACATGGCTGTAGGTTCCGAATCCCATCAGTTAAATTACTTGAAGTTAAATATAGCACAATAATAAGTGAACAATTATCTTGAGCTATCTCTAATTTATTGGCTATAACACTCAAAATGCATCAAACATTTATATAGATACCATTAGATCATCAAGTTCCAATAAATTATATGCTATTATAGTATATTCATTTTGAGATTAAGACCCAGATTGTTATTGTTGTATAGTATACTCATCACTTTGTAAAGCTTCAAAGGTCTATCAATAGATGACGTCTTAAATGCAACTAACTCCAGCTAGCATTAGAAAGTCCTGAGGTTCAATTCAGAAGTCTAACCGAGCTGGTTATAAAGGTGGCATGATGGAACATATTCCAAAGAAGCCCAGCCTAATGAACCATTTCATCATATTTTTCCACATAAATCATGCATTACTAGCGCGAGCATGCCTTACTAAATTGTTCTACATTAATCAAGCACATTTACGCAATGACTATCATGCTTATAAAAAATTAAAAAAAAAAAGGACTTTAAAAAAATGAAACCTAGCAATGTCATACTGGTATTGTTGATAAGACAGACAGCTTAGTTCAAGCTACATTGCTAAATTGTGAAACTCTTGTCCTTAATATGAAATTTAGAAAGGAAAGAAGAGAAAATATATTGCTGTTATCCGGCAAAGACATGCAGCAAAACAACCACGAGATTACCTATCCATTGAGATGTTTATAGTTCTGAAATGGTGGCAGAAAAGTTAAGCCCAAGAAAATGAATCAAATTGCTCATCAAGGACCTATTCACAAGATATAGGCTGTTCCCCTGCTCAATCATAAGATAGGACTCACAAAAGCATTTAAATTAACCCACAATTGTTTATAGAATTCATCTAGACAGTTATTGTAGATGCCATTTATCTAGAAGGAATGTTTATCAAGGAATTGAACTGAGATACCATTTTTGCCATTGCAACTAACAAAATCATTTTAATGCTTTTTCAAAGCCTAAAATATGGAGCAATCATTTGATGAAATGCACAATGAAGGAGATAATGTGTCAAACAGATACATATGAAGATTGGGCTGCACATAGGATTGATTAGGTATTTTGTGGCACAATCCCAAATAATCCAATACTAGTCAGATGCTTTAGCTGTATGATCTTGTGAGCTTGGAATAGGGCTTCACAGTCATGATCCTCAATAGAAGGCCAAAACTAACAAAAATTAAAACTTATCACCCATACTAATCATAATATATAAGTCAACACCCTACATTAGTTTCATATATCCTCGATAACCCAAAACTTGCACATTGTCTCTTAGTTCCCGCACCTGTGAGTCCACCACTTGAAACACCTTGCACACAACAATCTTTTTATACAGAGGCCTACCTCCCTCCCAAATCAAAAGTAGTAGTACAGTTGTCAAAATGTGGTTCATTGATGGATGAACTAAGTATTAATCTGAATATATGTGTTGGAAATGTGATAAGCACATCAAACTAAAACATGCCAATATACTATTTACAAGATATAAACCTGCAATATAACAAAATGTGTTCATATTTTAAAAACAGGTAAAAGTTGAAGCATATTAGTTACACTATAGTCCCAGCACAAATGAAAACACAGCAAAACTGCAAAGTAATCAAAATAAGACAAATGGCCACATTTGGATGCCTCATTTTTCAACCATGGCTGGATGCAGTTCCTAGGAAAATTAAATAATTTTCAATTCAGTGGATCCTAATGGGATACAAACTATAAGGGGTCACCTATGTTGTGTTGCTAGGTTAAATAGTATGAGTTGGTTGAGAGGAGAAAAGGACAGGATAAATTTCGCTTACCTTCTTTTGAGTTCCATGGCTGAAGGGTGCCGTCCACTAGTCAATCATCACTTTTGAGGAGAATCTCACAAGAGTACCACTAACTTGAAGCTATCACCTGCATGTAAGGTCTCATTAAGTGCTCTATTCCCAACAAGCACAGCAGAACAACAGCAACAATAAATAGGTAAATGATTCCCAGTCATACTTATGATCTTACTTCCTAGAAATGATTATTATGGCAAGACAGGTTGAATCCATATTGTCCATTTCAAGTTGCTGCAAATAGATGACCACGCCTTTTATCTAGTGGTCACAAGAACAACAAACTCAATTCTGTCATATTTTAGCTGCCAATAGAAACTTTTGCATATAACATCTAGAAGGATCCATGATGCTTCCTTTTTGATCCTGAAACTACTTATTGTTGCAGAAACAGTTTGTTGTCAAAGATTGTTCAGATGTGATGGAAACGTTTCTTCAAGATTTTTTTTTTTTTTTTTTTTTTTTGATGAATAACATTTCTTCATGAAATTGCCAAGCAACATTTCAGGAGGTAGAAATATAGGCCAATCAAATGGACAATATACATGAGATAACACAGCCAAGCACTGAAAACAATAAAGCGCACACATTATATCTTTGCTTCAAGGGGGTACAGAAGAAAGTGAAAAAACAATTACTGGAAAAGCAATGTGTAGTGTCAAAGAGAGTCATGTTAGACAGAGGTGACCTTGAATTCATACAAGGAAGGTAGTCAAGCCTAAGGATGCCCAAGGCGGTGGGAATAATAGGCAATGGTGAAGGAAAATGGCAACTGTCGGGTAAGCAAAAAATGACCAATTCCAAAGACATATGTTGAAAACACAAGCATAGAAGAATTTTGAGAAAGAAATATTTGAAAGATGGGAAAGAAGCCTTGGCTCCTGAAATACTGAACTTGTCTTGTGTTAATATGTAGCCCTCTCAGAAAATGAATATTCTTAGTCTTCATAGTTCTTTTCAAAATCAGTAGCCCTCTTACTCATTACTATGATGTCTGCCCACATCAAATCGATCCTCCCCAATTGTTTCAACACCTTGAACTAGAGGCAGATCACAACTACATTTAGCCATCTTTTTTGCTTGTTTTTAGATTCTCCATTCAAAGCTGATTATCTATTGTCACAAGAGCTACATAGGAGCAATTGCACAAATAATTCATTTCAGCCTGCAAACTTTGTATGCTAAAGAAGAAAAAGAAGAGCAGTTTAAGGGACTTCAACATTAGTGTGTTTCTATGGTGCACCAGCTAGTCACCTAGATGTTTACTTCATTGACTGCAAGACAGAAGTTCCTGCTTAAGTGTTTTCATCAAATGGCATAACCAGATGCTTTTTTGAAAACCATCAGTTCTCCAGCTAAGAAGGCCAAACTATAATACCTTGGCTCACTATTGATGCTAATTAAGCATCATCCCTAGCCATATCCATACGAACAATCATCCCAAATCATAGGAAAAATACATGTAAGCCATATCAGCAAGCAATTATGAAAAGACCGCTGCATAATTTCACCCAAAATCTCTTAATATGTGGACATTGCAATAACATCAACATCAGCATATATACAGAGAAATAACTTTCCCTTTATCCCTATTGATCTTAGGTATCGAATTCTTCTGCACATTTCTCACATGTGAACATTCTAGAATTCGATACAGCATCTCAAGCAAGTCTTTGAAGTAACCAAATTCAGCAAGAACGCCAACATTTAGGGCTAGGTTTTTAGGATGGTCACTGGAAAGCTAAATAGAGCCTGTACAGAAACCTTCCTTGTTGGTTTTACCAGTTCCTCTGACTCCTCTGAGATTCTCGACAAGCTTGAGAGTCGTCAAGGGGTTGTGTCTCCAAGAACTCTGCAGATACTCGATCAGTGTTGATTCTGGTGCCAAGGAACGACATGGAAGGAGAAATCAAGGTTAGGGTTTCCGGTCTCCATGAAAGTGAAGGCGCCGCTCTTAGTGAAGCCCATTGCTGGCGGAGGAAGAGAGAGATCGGCAGTTTGATCAACGAGAGACTTCACCTCGTCGTCTCCGCCCTGGACAGGGGAGAAGAGTGAAGGGTTCGCCGAGAAGGTGATAGAAGAGGCATTTTGAGAAAGAGACTGAAGAGCGGAATACTAACTCTCTGCATCGCAAAGGATTCTTATTTTACAACCAGGGCCCGCAAAGATGACACGTGGAAGAGCGGAATACAATTAGCATTTAACTTATTTGATCCATATAATTTTATTTTTAGATTAAATAAAATTAATAGTAATATTAAATTAAAAAAAAAAAAGGATAGAACTATTTAATCTTAATCTCGATGCCCTTGTGTTTATTTTTTTAAGTTTTTATTACAAAACAAAAATTAAATTTCTTAATGTTTTTATCTCCAGAAATTTCAACTCTAATAATTTCAATTTTCAAATTTTAACATTCCTATCATCCAATAACATCACAACAAAATAAAATAAAAATAAAAAACCCTTAAAAAAAAGAAAAAAAAAAAGATAAAGCATGTAGATTTGTTGTTTTCTTTTTTTTTTTTTTTTTGTACAAAAATTTGAATCCCTTTAAAAACGTAGATTTATTGTTTTCAAAATCTGAGGTTTGATACTCTAAGGCTCGAACAGCCTATTTACTACCAGGAGTTCCGATCAAATAAAAGGGGTAGTTATCATTTTTAAGTTTTTCTCTGGTTCTTTCCTTTTCACTTGGGCAATATATATAGTCATCTTATTTTTCAATTTTCCAATGTGGAATTCGAATTCTTTCTTGCGCTTGTATTTTCATTCTCTCTCTCTCCGCCCCCCCCCCCCCCCCCCAAAAAACAAAACTAAACCCTCTTCTAATTTCTACAATATTAACACAAAAAGTCCATAAATTTTATTCTACCCTAAAATACTTTGTTCAATTTCCCCAACAGTCTCTTCTCTCTCCCTCCCTCAAACCCTGGATTGGACTATGTTCATCAGATCTGATCCATATTCAACATCTCGTTTATGTCTAATTGACCATGTCCAAATAAAACAATAGATATCGGTTCATATTATGATTACCTATACTTACCATACCCAAAATAATTGCATCACATTTTTGTACCAGTTTAAACATTTACGATCGATGTTAATTCTGTAAAATATAAGAGTATAAATTTAATTAAGCTCTTGGAACTTTTTCTCGAGAGCAATACATACTACCGTGTCTCGTCCAAACCCTCTTATTTTGGATAGGCTAAGCCAAACTAAGTATAATATTTATGAAGATTAACGAATTGTGGTTCTAATAATGATGATATGATATTAAAGTTTTTTAATCAAAATTTTAAATTTAAGTTTTGAAAATAAAAGAAAAAAATGTATTAAAAATGTCTATATTTTATTTTGATTTACAGTTATTTGAATCAAATTAATCAGATTTTTTAATATAGATAATTAAGTAAAAAAAATAGTTGTCACTTGGTCAGATAGTTTACTAGTTTGGCCCGAATAAATTTGTCTGTGTAATTATGTACTAGACTAAATGTGAGATTGAATATCCTTAAATATGATCGAGATTTGATTTCCGTTGAAAGTATCAAATCCTTATATATATATAGCGTTTTTCGTTGAGAGACTCGCTCTCAGAAAAGAGGTACTACAATTGTATATCTAAATTAATTAAAATAAAATTTTGGATACCAAGTGATATTTAAAATATATACTAAAAAAAATAGTACAAGACTGGGGTGACTTTCCGATTTTGGGCTAGATTTAGTTTTAGATCCTAACTCAGGCTGGGTACGGGACGAATTATTCTTACGCCTTTTACCGAAGAATATCGTGTACCCGTTACTTAATACGGCATTCGCCAATAGTTCGAGAATCATCGCTAAGCTCATCTCATTAGGGCCACACCATCATCGGCTACTTGCACCATGGCCCATGATGTTGGCCCCATCCCACTTAATCTTCTGGCAAGGTTTCGCTCATCCCAGACCATCATCGGCTATAGAAACCAGACCATCATCGGCTATGTGACGTGATATAAAGTTCACCACATATGATCATAAGTGGAATTAGGAAGAATTAAAAAATAGTTTTTAATTGAGAAAGTACCTTGATCTTAGCCAAAAGGCCGAGAAAGGTATAAGAGAAAGTAAACTTCAAGTCAACACAATAAAATTTATTACCAAAAAGGGTAGAGGGGCAAAAACTTGTGACAAATAAATAGTCATTTGAGCTTAGAAAAAAAAATTAATTAAAAAAATTACTTGCAGAGGGCCCCATTCGGGTTTTGGAGTACATGGTTTTGAGTAAAACCATGTCTGAGAGCACCTAATTATAAGGTAGTTGGGAGCTTATGGTGAGCTTATGGTTCTGAGACAACCACTTGATGTGGTCATTTAATGTATGCTGAAAATAAGCACATTCATTTAAAGAAGCACCGACCTTTTATTTGGGCAGTGATCCCGCCGGAGCAAAATTCAATGTTTAAATCCCAATCGAGTTAATTACTTGTTTGTTACTTCAAATTTACTCGATCTTTTCAAATTAATTTTTAAAGTTAGAAACGTTATTTTGTGATATTTAAAATTTAAAAAGTGTAACGTGTTAATCCTTCTATCAATGTCAATGACAATGACAGATTATCATGTCATGATACGTCACCATTTAACAAACAGTCTATTATCATCATTGACGAAATAAACAACACGTTACACTTTTTGAATCTTGGATACCACAGGTAACCTTCATAACATTAAGCATTAATTTGAAAAAATCGACCAAACTTTAAAAACTAGACAAATAATTAACTTAATACCAATTTTATCCATAATTAATCAAATTATTTTATTTTAATTGATTTTATTAAACTTCATAATTCATTAATTACTCCTCAAATTCTGCCAACACCCCATTGTCATACATTAATTACTCTCCATTATACATTATTTCAAATACCAATGTTACTCTATTAATTAAAGGCATATTAACTTTATTCCATAGTTGGCTTGGTATTCTTTTTCTATAAAACGAATTTTATTTTACATTTATTTTCATGATAAGCAGCAAAATTTTGGTTTTATTTAATAACATTTTTGTAATAATTCTGATAATTTTAAAATGAAAATTATTGTTGATTAATCCATGGAAAGTGGTGAATTGTTGATTGCATATTTATTTACAACAATTGTTTTGTGAAAATCGTTAATTTTATGGTTACAACAGTCGTTAATTGTATGAATCTATCATAGATTAAAAAGCAGAACTATAATACTCGCATTATTTCATGTCATTACTTTAATTAGGAGAAATAATTGGAGATTGCTTTTTCATTATAAGTTGGTTTGGAAAAAATATATTATATATGTTCTAAATTTTAGGTCGACCGTTCTGATGCATGGAATTCTCAAGTGTCACCTTTTTGGCTTCAGCATTGTGGGAGAAGCTAATTTGCCTTTGATGGTATTTGAAATCATGTTTAATGAGGAGTAATTAATGTATTTGATAACATATTAGGAGTAATTAATGGGGTAGGAGTAGAATTTGTAGAGTAATTAATGTATAATGGAGTTTAACAAAATCAATTAAATAAAATAATTTAATTAATTAAGAATAAAATCGGTATTTAAATAAAAATTGCTCTGGCAGGAAGAATTTTGCTGTGGCAGGATCACTGCCCTTTTTATTTTAGTTTCTTCTTAAATACAAAATAAATTTGGGATGACTTTTAATGGGAAAAAAGAGTCTTGATTTGGGGTAAAGGAAGGGTTTTGGCATTACAATCCTTGGTGTTGTGAATTTAGCTTGTCTTAATTATTTTTAATTTTTTAAATAAAACAAAAGAAATTAAAAATATAAATATAAATATTCAAAAAATTATAAGAAATTTAAGTTATGATTGTATTTATAAGTTTTTTTTGGGGGGGGGGGGGGGGGGTTAAAATATCACAATTTGAGAGTCTTGATAAATGTTGCCATGAACAAAGTTAAAATTGAGAATAGGGTCACCTCCACCTACGCGTCAATACAACCTAAACACTGGTTCGGTGTGCAGGAGTGCAGGACATGTTGGAGGTCTAATTAGGGATGCATATGGATTATGGATCAGAGGTTTCACGAGAAATTTAGGGGGTCTCTGATCCTTTCTCCATAGAGTTGTGGAATGTTCGATAGAGACTGCTCCTTCTAATTCGAGTTAACATATATAAGTCAGTGATTGAGTTAGATTCGATGGTGCTGGCATTGGCACTCTCAGATGGAGTGTCCACACACCATCATGTCTATCATATCATTCAAGAATGCCAACTTTTAATGTGATAAGTTAAAATTCAATCAGTTCAATTCACTCTTCCGAAAAGATAATAACTGTGCAGATATATTTGCTCATTTTGGACATTTGGTTCCAAAGGGAATGCATGAGCTGTGGTTCCTTCCCCCCCCCCCCCCCCCACCCAGTGAGGCCTACTGAGTTTTATTGAGTGATATTCAGGTCTCGCTTATCTTAGAAGTTAGTTTTCCTAAACTCTTGTAACAAAAAAAGAAAAGAAAAAAAAAAGCTCCCTTAAGTAAGATTGTTTGCAAGAAATCATTAAGATAATAACTTATTATTCATCATAAAAATTTGATTTTTAATCCTTCGCGAAATATTTCACATCTATTTTTTCATCCAAGAACTTAATATCTTTTGTAAGTTTTCATATTTTAAATTAATTTTTTGTTTAATTATAATATCAACAATAAAATATAACAAAATAGACAAACAATTTTGAAATACATTAACATATATACTAGAATATTTAGCAAATTTAATTTACTTAAATTAGAAATATATATATATGTTTTTTAAAAAAAAAATCATCAATTCTTACAGGCACCAATGCGTGGATTATCTATTGCTCCCTCCTTCCCTTTTTATATTTCTATTTTTAGAAAAATGAAGGAAGCAATTAAATAAAATTAATTTTACAAAAAATATGTTTTAATTTTACTATATTACTGTTTCTTTCACTCAATTAATACTCTGTCCCTCTCTCAATTTCCTATATCAGCAATTTTCTCTCTGTTAAAGTTTCTAGTCATTAAGCATCCCAGTCCATCACTCCTCTCTATTATTCCTCTCTCTCTCTCTCTCTCTCTCTCTCTCTCTCTCTCTCTCTCTCTCTCTCTCTCAATTTTATAACAATAAAATTCTAATGTCCGTAGGGTATTTTTTCGACTTCTTTTCTCCTTATAAAAAAATTCCTACCAAACAAGAATTCTTCCCCTTAAAAGTAACCATTTAAAAACAATAGAAAAAGGAGATATAAAGGAGGAATTCAATAGCTTTTCCTTCTTCGTTTTTTTTTTTTTTTTTTTTTTTTTTTTTTGTAAACGCCAACTTTTCCAAAATTACATTTTTTTTATTTCATTTGTATTCTTACTTGAATGATATAAAATTTCAAATATGCCCATATCACTTAATTTTGAGATTCTATTTAAAATTTAAAATTTAAATATTTTAAATATATCCAAATTTGGATATTTTCTCTCCATCTCTCATATGATTATTCCAAATAATTTTTAATTTTATTTCAAAATATATTAATTTTTGTTTCTCCTTTAAAAGAAGAAGATAAAGAGAGAGAGAGAGAGAGAGAGAGAGAGAGAGAGAGAGAGAGAGAGAGAGAGAGAGAGAGAGAGAGAGAGAGAGAGAGAGAGAGAAAAAAACTCTACCTAATATGCTTTCACACAATAACAACAATCAAATATTTATCACATTAGCTATATGAATTTTTCTATATCAACACACTCTATCTCATATACATTTAAATATCACGTGGACCTTCAAACCCTTTCTTATCATGAAATCTATGTCTAATGATGTAAACTCAATCAAAATTTAGTTAATATTATTTTTCCCATGACTATATTTTAAATAACGAACCAATCAAACATGGTTGACCCAATATGGGAAAACAAAACAAATTCCCAATTATTTTGTCATCTCTTTTATTAATAAAAAATAAATATTCTTCCTTTTAATGTACAATACCATCAATCAAAATTAAAATTAATTAATATTGAGATGTAGGATGCCATGACAAAATTCAGATAAGACCAAATATGTGTGTGTGTGTGTGTGTGTGTGTGTGTGTGTGGTGTCTTTTTGACCTTTGCAGCTTGTGCCTAAAGTGTATATGTATTTTATCCAACTCATATAAATATTTTGTTTAATTTTATTGTTTAATGTTTAATGGATTTGAAAGGTAAAATTCAAATGAGAAAAAAAATATAATCCTCCAAATGCTTGTTGAGAATAATTGCATAAAACAGGAACCAAGAAAAGGGAGTAATAGATATAGCAAGCTCAGATGTCAAAATGTCATCCTATGAATATTGAGCGCTGTCAGTACATGGAGGATAGTATTCATTAAGAACTCAATAGAGAAATTTCTCATGCATCAGTCATAGACAGCAAGTTTCTGGTAAAGCTCACCAGAAACGGCAGACTTCATAGTGTCCTCCGGATTCAGCACCCCATCTTTCTCCAAGAACAAAGTCAGCAAATTCTTGGAAAACCCACAAAGCAAAGCCACCCCACTTTGATCGGATGGTACAGGAGTCGACTTCGAGTCCCTAAGATTCCAAAACACAATTTGTGGAACCTTACTGTAACCATTTTCCTTAAATTTCCTACATATAATTTGATAATCAGTCTCCCACTTCCTATGCCAGAGTTCTTCATGATCCATATCACTATCATCATCATTACATGAATAAGAATCTGCAGCACAATCAAACTCCATATCACTAAATACAAATATGGTCTTAATCATTTGCTCCTCGGACAACCTTCCAGCCACCGCAACATCCAAAAGTCGATCAAAAACCTTCTGAAAATCTGTACTCCCACCCCAATCCATCTCTCTCACAAACTTTGTCTTCGAAAGCAAAGTATCCCCTTCAATCCTATGAATCTGTGGGTCCTCATGAAATGTTATCACTCTGCCCTTCCAAGGCTCTTCACTGAGCTCTGAAACTAACAACCCTAATGCCACACACACTTCCATAGGAGTCCCACACATGCTTCCGGACACATCACATACTGCAATGCAGTCTCTTAAAGCCCCCTTTTCCTTCATATCATTAACCATTCTCTTCCATTGAAGCTCTGCAACTTGCCCTCCATCACTGTCATTCAAAGACGCGATAATTTCATGGGGCAACAGAGCTCCAGCGGCAATCTTAGCTTCTCCCTTCCCCACGTTCTCCAAATATTGCTTAAACCGCTTTCTATCATGATTCAAGAAATGGGTCTTGTAATTCTTCATCGCCACCGATGCTACACGACAATATGGTAGCAAATTCCACTCATTTGCGCTCATATACACCTCTGGCAATTGCATTGCCTTGTGAAGAGGGACTAAAATTTCCTTCCTTAACCTATCCCTAATTTTCAACAGATACAGCCTCTCCTCCAATCCTTCATACTCTTTCAAATTCCTTGGAAACAGTATCCTCGAAATGGTTTCACATATGAGGGTCGCCTTATCATAAGACGAATCAATTGTTGGACACCATTTTGAAGCCAAACTGATTTTCCCAATCTCTCCTTTGTTCAATTTTTCGACGTCAGACTTCAGCAACACCGCAAAAACCTCTGCAATCTTATCATGCAAAAACCTATAATTCCGATCAGAAGTATACTTCTCGAAAACCTTTTTCGATTTTGCAAGCTCCTTCTCCTTCCTCAAAACTCTAGCCTCCTCTTTTTCCCTTTTCCCTTTCTCCAAATTCTCACTCACTCTCTCCCCCCTTCCCTTCTCTCTCCTATAATCATCACCTCTCTCTCTCTTCCTTTTGTCTCTCACTTCTTTCTTTTCTTTGAAATACGCAGCTCTAGCCCCCTTTCTAGGAAACTTATCTGTTCTCAATTCCTCCTTCGCCTTCGTTCTCACATCAGAACCTTCTAGAATTCGATACAAAATCTCAAGCAAGTCCTTGAAGTAACCGAATTCACCAAGAACGCCAACATTGAGGGCTAGAGTTTTGGGATGGTTATTGAAAAGCCAAAGAGAGGCTTTATAGAAACCCTCCTTGTCGGATTTACCTGTTCCTCTGACTCCTCTGAGATTCGCGACGAGCTTGAGGGTCACCAAGGGATTGTGTCTCCACGAACGCTCCAAATACTCGATCAGCTTCGATTCCGGAGTTGAAGGAACGACCTGGAAGAAGAAATCCAGGTTAGGATTTCCAGTTTCCATGTACGTGACGGCGCCGTTTTCGGTGAATCCCATAGCCGGAGAATCTTTGAGAGAGAGAGAATTCATGTCGCCGTCGATTGCGGTGATTTCTCCGCCGTGGACTGCGGAGAGAGAGAGGGGATCTCCGAGAATGTGAGAAGTGACAGGTATCCCGATCACTGCCATTGCGATAACGATTTGTGTTTTGGAAATGAAATTAGACAAAGTGAAAAGCAGGGGAAGAGAGACATAAATAGTAGTGAAGTTTACGTGCAGGCGAAGGACAGAGTAATTATTTTCTGTGACGCGGAACCATTTTTTGAATCTAAGTTGCAGTAAGAGAGTGACACGAGGAAATGAGAGAGTAGTTATGCTGATGTGTCGAGTGTGGAGTGGCAGTGTGACGTGCAAAGTGCCACGTGTTCGACAGATAAAATGAATGGAAGAAGATCAACATCCCATCTTCAAGATTCACAAACAATACATGTACAAGCCGCACAACTTACCTTCTGCACAAATGAATATCCTACGTGTCGGGGTTGAATCATGTTCAGATACAAAAAATATAATAGGTAAGGGTTTTATGATACATCCGAATTGTTTGATTTAAAACATAGTAGAATGATTCTGTGATAAGTTTCGAATCATCTTTCTTATAATGAAGATATATTTTAGGGCAAAATGGTTTGATGCAGGGTCTCGAAATCAAAAAAATTAGTTTGGACATTTTGTTTCTTTTTCCTATTTTCTATTTGATCTATATGTTTTCTTTGTAACAAAAAAAAAAATTAAATTAAATCTAAGGAGTCCTTCCCGAGAAGAAAAAGGATTTGAGCTAAAAGGAATTATTTGATGAGATGGGTTCATGTGATTTATTTTTTATTTTTATTCTGTAAAAAACCAAGAATTTTATAATTTTGTGTATCTTATGGGAGCAAGAACATATGAGCCTGTCTCACTAAAAAGTTTGTCGTGGGTTGGGCTAAGAGTGGAACTTGACTTTTAGTATCTAGGTTTATGATCCAAGATAAAGATGGATTTGAACCCGATTGGTCTCTAAGCTGGGCCGCCTTGTTGATGCAAATAGGCCTAAGTTCAAAATCCAATGGTCGCTGCATCATTCGGACTTCTAGGTCCCGTTCCGAGTCCAACTTGCAGATGGCATCCTACACAAATATCCTCACAAGAGGAGAGGGCAGCCTCAAAATTGGATCTCATATGATTTTTGAATTGAATTAACTTGATAACTCAAATACTAATTATTGAATATAAAAAATAAAAGTAAACCAACACCTAATTAATTCAGTTATCAGGTATTAATATTCGTTAAGTAAAATCTCATATTCAATTTTATATATAGAGAAAACAAGTGTCACGAGATTTTTGTCTCTAAAAGGCCTAACTCGGTTCGAACATGATTTAATCAAGTTTAACGTTGTTATCGGATACTAGTGTTTTTATTTTAGAAAAAAAAGAAAAGAAAAGAAAAGAAAAGCATTTGCAACCTTGTTGCATTTTTTTTTTAATTTTTTGGTATTCACGGACTATTATCCGATTAATCTGATTCAAGTAATGTAAGATCTATTAAAAGATTGGCTATCTCAAATCTTATTTTTTCATTTTCATAAATCAAACTCAGTTATGATTAAGAGAATGCAGCATCCAATTGCTACACCATTAAAGTTTTGCAGGCTCATTGCATTTTCCTCGACTCATTCCCCGCACATGCCAGTATGGAATTAGAAGGAAGTTGGATGGTTCCCTACAGATAAAAGTGACGAACTTTAACTTTAATGGGACGAGAGAGAGGGAGAGGGGGAGAGAGAGAGAGAGAGAGAGAACTCATCTCTGTGGCAGAAGATGGACAATATTGATCCTATTAGTCGAGATGGACCTCAAAATTATTTTGAAAAAGAAACGAAAACATGTCTTTGGCAGAACATGCTTTTGTTCTAACAAACCCTTGCATGTGACAAGAACTGAAAACATGTTAGGTCTATTTTGATTCATCACTATTTCCAAGTAGGACTTGAAAAGAGACCCTTCGGTAAATATATAAATACAAACATACATAATATATAGGCAATGCATAAGCCATTCAATTCAAGAGCATTAAAATAAAAAAAAATTAAAAAAAAAATTCAAGAAATAATTACCATGTTACCTCCTCTCCCCTTCGCCCCTAATTGCGGATATTGGTTTTAGGGACACAATTTCCTTTAGATAGACAGACATAACTTGGTTTATTTAAAAAAAAAAAAAAAGGCAACACCGACAAAGTTGATATGAATAAAAATTGCACCAAAGTCATCAAAATTATTTAAGTAATGGTACCTTTGAATGAGATTTTAAAAATCGGATGCCAATGCAGTTCTCTGAATCTTATTCGGTAACCGAGTGGGAAATGAAGAAATTGGAAAACTCATGTCTGCTTCAAAGAAAAAAATAATAATAAAGATTAGCATATGCTTCCTTGATCCGACTGAATATATTTGATGCAAATGTCCTGCATTATGCTGCTCAATCACTGTATCAATGGAGGCAATATATTTTGTTAGAAAGCGTGTGGTTGTGAGTGTGTCGAGTATTATCAAGGATGAAGATATAGCCATATATACAAGTACACATACGCATACACATACACATATACATATACAATTTAGAGAAGCAAGGGACCGGTTAACTTCTCTTATTTCACATCTCCCTTTTATGATTATATAAGAGTCACGAAAATCACAAAAATCGTGCATTCATGAAGATTCAAATACGAGACCTTAGAAAAGACACTTATACAAGAATTCTTGTGACTATTTCACATCTCCTTGACATACCATTGATTCAGTACCTAGATCATAAGACTCCGGATTCATCAGATGGCTTTCACCGTGTCCCCTCACAGGTTCACCAGAGTTTTGACTTGAAAGAATCCACAAATCCCAAATTCTAAATAAATTTCCAAGAGTCAATCATGGGGCTTCACACGTCCTAAGTCCATGTCGCATTGGCATAGCTTTCAAGGATGGGCAAGGTCGGGACACTGCAGCCACAAGAGTACATATATAAGACGCAGAGGAATTTTCAAGTAGTTTCCAACTTTTTTAGTAATAATCTAGGAACTCAATTGGACCAAATTTCCTTTCAGATAAGCAAGCATACCTTAATTCATTTTAAAAAACATAGAAAACATGAATAAACCTCCACTAAAGTGACCATGACGCGTTGGACATACGTGAGCCAGCAAACTCAACCATGACTAGGCAATTGACCGACTTGCTACCGTTCTAAAAACAGAACAAGTTTCACAAGTAAAAATGCTGCACACTTCCTAAAACATCGTTAATTGCTAGTTAGAATTACCATACGCAGGGGTTTAGGTTTTCCAATGCCATTCATTTGGAAATTGGAGGTGGACAGTTTCATCAAGTGATCCTGATCTTCGCATTTACACAAGCACATGCATTTGCAAAAGAGAGAGAGAGAGAAGCAATATCCCTAAGGGGACAGTTTAGTGGTCCAATCCCCTTCTCACCTAGTGATTCTGAGTTCAAATTGTTGTGTAACAAAAAGAGAGAGAGAGAGAGAGAGAGAAACAAGCAACAAGAGGACCTACTAATGGAAACACAGGAAGGCCGCCAAAGTGTCACATGTTCACACCTCTCTTTTCAACAAAGGAGGAAGGGAGTGTGAAGCCATCTTTCCAAGTTTTCAGCAACAGGGGTCCCAAAATGGAATAAAAAAGATAGAAAATGGGACACCACCAAATGGAAGAAAGCTTCCAAAGCCTAACAAAGCTAAATTCCAAAAGATTAAGGACACGTGTCTTGCCTAGAAAGGCTCTAAATGGCTATAAAAGCCACTCAATTGTTGATTATGAAACATCAGCTCTTCACTAGTACAGACTACTAGAGAAATGTCTTCGTCTTACCTTCTTGCTCTTTTCCTTGGGGTAGTGGTTCTCGCCACTCCATCTCTTGCTGATTACACCAAGCCTCCTTCCTCATATGAGCACAAACCACCCAAGCCTATTCTTAAACCTCCACCAGTAGTGGCAGAGCCACCGGAGGAGCACAAACCACCAAAACCTGTTTACAAGGCTCCTCTCATGGAGGAGCCACCTCCAGAGCACAGATTACCACCAACCCCAATTGGCAAACCAACGAAAGGAGAGAAACCACCACCAGAACACAAGACACCAACTGATCTCCCTCCCAAGGGAGGGAAACCACCACCAATGCACAATGCTCCTCCACCTTATGGACGCCAGCCTGGACACCGCCTAGCAGAGGATGCTAAAGACCTGCACAAACCCCCAACTGAAGTAGTTAAACCACCTAAAGGAGAGAAACCACAACCAGAGCACAAGCCACCTACGGATGTTCCTCCCAAGGGAAAGAAACCACCTCCATTGCACAATGCTCCCGCACCCTATGGTCACCACCCTGCACATCGTCTAGCAGAGAATGTTGGAGAGAAACCACAACCAGAGCACAAACCACCAACCACAGTTGGTAAACCTCCTAAGGGAGAGAAACCACCTCTAGAACATAAGCCTCCAACTGATCCTCCTAAGGGAACAAAGCCACCACAACTGCATGATGCCCCTCCACCTTCTGGTATTCACCCTGGACACCGTCTAGCAGAGAATGTAGAAGATATGCACAAGCCGTCGATGCCAGTAAACAAACCACCAAAAGGAGAGAAACCACTACCAGAGCACAAACCACCAACCACAATTGGTAAACCTCCAACAGATCTCCCTCCCAAGGGAACAAAGCCATCACTGCATGATGCCCCTCCACCTTCTGGAATTCATCCTGGACACCGTCTGGCAGAGAATGCAGAAGACATGCACAAACCATCAATGCCAGTAAACAAACCACCAAAAGGAGAGAAGCCACAACCAGAGCACAAACCACCAATCACAATTGGTAAACCTCATAAAGGAGAGAAACCACCACCAGAACTCAAGCCACCAACTAATCTTCCTTCGAAGGGAATTAAACCATCAGCAATGCACAAGGCTCCTTCACCCTATGGTCATCACCCTGGACTCCATCTGGCAGAGAGTGTTGAAGACACACACAAGATGCCTCCTAGGAAGATGATGAAGCCACCTACTACTCCATTGAAGAATGCACCCTTTCCACCTCAGAAGCCGCCCAAAAGCCTCTGACTCCTCCTATGCATCCCAACTAAGTGGCAAGTTTATGATGCAGCTTGGACAGGGTTTTTGGTCCCTGATAATAAAAGCTCACATCAATCTGCATATTATTGCCTACAAGTTGCCTTTTTCTTCTTCTTCTTCTTCTTCTTCTTCTTTAAACTTTAAGTTTCTTGTTGATCAGTCACCTTTACTAGATGATAGGATATGTTGCAACAGGCTGTTATCTACAGGCTATTTTAGGCCTGCATGTAGCCTTTCTATCCCTTGCTATTTGATATATTCTTATTTGAAAAAGCTTATCTCATATTTTGTTTTCCTTCAATTCGATAAACCTGATATCATATTTTTAACATGTTGAGAGTCACTTGGAAAGCAGCAAGCAGAAGATAAATTCTGATTCTTACTACGAAACTACAATATCTATGGATAATTCTTGTCATGTCCAAATGGTGATCACACAGCACTCTCATAAGGAGATTAATGGCTAGCTATTAGGATGGAAACAATGCTTATTATGACACAAATTTTGAATGTTCTTGCTTGCTTTTCCATTTTTATCTTCATAAAACCATACAGAAAAAATGCTTATAGAGCATGTATGTTTTGCATACACTCGAGACACTAAAGAACATGGTAAATGCTAAGTATTTTCAAAAGAAAGAGAACAAATATTCCAGCATGGTTCAACACACCAGAGATGGGATATAGCTGCAAGTCTCACCATGGGAGTGCAGGGATAGGCAATCAAAATGCATGACATCGCAGTATGACTGAGTCTTAAAATTGAAATGTGCCTTTTCAAATGGCAAAACAACACAATAGCAACCAACACAGGATTTTGAGTTTAAAAGAAGCAGAAAATAAGGCACGACAAACGTCGAGGTTAAACAGATGCAAGATACAAGGACTGTTGGAAGAATTAGCTCTGTGATGTCTAATGAACAATTTCTGCAACGGCTGAAAAGCAAGAAAGCTTATTCACTAGGTGACTTCCGCTTTGTTTGCAACCATTTGGCAGGGTTGTTACTACCTGCTTGGCACATCCAATGTGTCTAACTGATGCCAGAAAGCCTGCACTGCCCCTCCAGGTGATGAGCCCTTGGTTGATCAGAATCTGACAAGCAACATTTAGAACTCACTAACCATGAAGACCTAATATCTACAGAATTCTACAACTAGAACAAGAAATATCTAGATACAAAATTTGAACCAGTGTAATCTTTCCGTAGTACTTCCACAAACAAACCATAATAATCCAGGCATCACTATACAGCAAACAAATCAATGCAATTTACATTTGGGACAGCCGATTCGAGTACACAAGTTGTAAAAACATGCATTGTAGATAAAGAAGACACCCAGTATAATCCATTAGCATCTTCTCTTATCCATGACAAAAAAGAAAAAGGAAACAGTAACAAGTTATTCTTCTTTTGTTGTGACATAGTACATTTTGCATTTCTGTTTTGCTTTTGCTTCAGTTTTTTCCCAGTAGTCAATATTCCGGCAAAATGTTTTCAGTTAGTTAACAAGAGATCAAGGCCGTCAATAATATATTTTAAGACTTCAGTTTTGTCCTTCAATGTTTTGAGTAGTTCCATTTTTATTTTTACCTCATCTTTTCAATGTTTAGTGTGTTTAATAAATTGTACGCTTTCCAGTTGACTTCTCCTCTGTTGTGAATATAGGATCCCAAGTCTTTAATGGCTTTTCAAGTTATCTTGTAATCCTAGGAAATAAGACATCAACGATAAAAATATCCGTTACTAATAGTAAAGATTCCATCGCTAAGTTTAATTTCATCACTGAAAGTCTTCTTGCTAAATATTAGCGACGGAAGATCATCGGAAGATCATCGATCATTAAATTTTTTCACGGATTAGCAACGAAATATTTCCATCATTAAAATTTTTCAACACTAATCCGTCGCTGATTTCAAACAATATATAAAACTATCAGTGACAGAATATTTCCGCTACTAAAAATTCCGTTGCTAAAAGTTTTACATAATCCACCCGGGCCCGCCCACCAGAGCCGCCCACCAGAGCTCCCGCCAAATCCCTATGCCCGCGCGTATGCCCATGTCTGCCCACCAGCACTCCCTCCCTGCCTTCTTTTTTCTTTCAAAAAGTATCATCATGCCGACTCGAACCTGGCATGTACCGTGGGTTTAAGTTGTGACAACCACTATGTCACAATATCATATCTGATCATTCTTTTTTTATTTGTTATCTCACTCTCGCATTTTTTTAAGAATAATAAAATAATATAAAATGTTAATTTGTTATAAAATAATTAAATAATAAAATACTAACTTAAAATAAAATAATAAAAGATTAAAAAATAAAATAATATTATTCTTTAAAAAAATTAAAGTATAAAAAAATAAAAAGCTAATTTAAAATATTATAACATAATAAATATGATTTATTAATATAAAATAATAAAATAAAATAAAATAAAATATAAAAGAATATAAAATGCTGATTAAAAAAATTAATTTTAGAGACGGATTAGTGACGGAAATTTTCTGTTGCTAAAAATTTCGACAGTAATCCGTTATTGATAGTTTTACATAATTTTTTAAATTAGCGATGAATTAATGACGGAAATTTTCTATTTCTAAAAATTCCGTCACTAATCCATTGTTAATAGTTTTACATAGTTTTTTTTTTTTTTTTTATCCTAAACCAGTATACCAACAGATTAGCAATGGAAAAAAATCTGTTACTAATTTCTGTCATTAATCCCTCGTTAAGTAACACTATTTCTTTCGGTTGCGATCAATTAACGACGAAAATATTTCTATCGCTAATCTCTCAGTAATTATTATCTTTTTTATTTTGTAACATCTAACGTTAATCTATCATAATTCTGATATTATTTACGATAAAATTTTTTCGTCATTAATTTTTTATAACTGATGTTCTATTTTCTTATAGTGTTGAGAATGGCCGAGGAACCTCATGCTTAAAATGGTTCATCGTCTAATTCTCTCGATAAATGTCTAATGGCCTAATATGTCATTCTCCTTGTTATATACGAAGGCATGCTAGAGATTACAACAGGTCTTCTAGATCCGCCCCCCCCCCCCCCCCCCCCCCACACACACACACACGCAAAACACGCGCACGCACACACACATATAAGCTTTCTTTCAAATGCCGTGACTTTAGTGCACGAATCTAGACTCTCTGTCTCTGTCTCATGTAAGGACAAAAAAATTTCATATTCATAATCCATTGTGTTTTAGGTTGTTCATAAGATATGCAATATGCCAAGCACAAAACAACTAAAAATGCAACCTAAATGAGTCATAAAATTATGGAACATGCAGTAAACATAAACCACAGTTCACCACGTAAGGCAGTCGATTTTAAGGTCATCTTTCCGGATGGGATTACTAAAGAATGTGGCACTCAATGCTTCAAACTCAAGTGCAATGGGCAAGGTAACTAGTCATTTCCAGTTTTATGCAGAAAGTTGACTTGAGGGAGTTTTGAGTTTCAGGCAGTTTCATCAATTCAAATTAAGCAAATGCCTCAGGCGGGCAGACGGAGCCATCCAACTCCAAAAGCCAAATAAACCCACCACGTCATGGAAGGGTCGTGTTACAGCACCAGCCTAATGACTTTGTTACCCCTCCTTTTGTTTTTCCTTTAAACCCTTGTTATTTCCGTGATCCAACAAAGGAGCATAGCCTTTAGAAAAAGGAGGATTTTCTCATAAAGCTATTGCTCCCATTCAGCAACTTGAGACGCAAACTGACAAATTAACCCGCTTTCTCATGTCCATGCGATTGAAGGAAGAGCTGGCCCACGTCTGCCATGACGTATCACTTGAAGAAACCTCAGAGAGAATGGAAAAAGAACCGATTAGAGCTTGACTCTTATTCCCCACATAAGTCGAAAAAGCCATCTCAATGTAAAATCCAATGTGGGCAAGGGGCTATTACTAGTTAACTCTCCGCATACATTTTGCATATATGAGACCATAAAGCATATTATCAGCTGTGACTAAATACAAAGAAAATACAAGAGCAATGAGCACTAGTTTTTAAAACTGAGGTACATTCAATTGTCGTAAGTGACAATTAGTATACAAATTGTCACTCACGACATTTGTGGTAGAAGGAGAAACCCTAAATTTTCACCCCCTTTTAAATGTGTTTGACAGAAGTTACTCTCCCACTTCACTAAAATCTGAAGCGTCTAAAGTGAGTAAATGTTACTTTGATTAAAGGTAGGGTAAAGGAAGAGAAAAGGCCAAAAATTAATAAATAACTTGGTCACATGCCCGCACTTATATTGCGAGTGGAATTTCTTATTACAGGATATAAGTTAAATAAAATAGTTAATCTTTAAGACAAATCAAAATAACGAATGTAAATCATTGATTCTAGTTAATCCAGCGATATTCAACAATAATATTTCTATCTGTATTACTTTCTTTCATATCAAACTAGTCTAAACCTTTTTTTTTTTTTTTTTGGTTACATAAGAATTTGAATCTTAAATCTTATGATATATGGATGGGGATTGTGATTACTACTTGGGGACCAAACTAGTCTAAACCTTATAGACATTTGTAGAAACCGTTTTTGGATTTCCCTTGCCATTCTAAAAACTTTTACAACCTCATTTAAGTCATTAAACATTCTTGTCAGACCTTCCACAATAGACCTATCAATCGTTGATTTACTACCATCATTGTTAAAAAAAGGGAAACAGATACTTAGTTTTTTATCAGACTGTGCAAACTTTGAACGTTGTCCTTGAATTGGGAGCAATGAATCCATTCTGTGGTAATTCTAACAACTCATACGAAATATATAAAATCTTATTCCGGAGTGGACAGATTTATCAATCTTTTCACCAATCGATGTAAACCGGAACAATAAATTAATAAATTATAAAGTTTAATATTTTCTTTAAATATCCTGCTTTATTGACCATTCTGCCCATCTAATAAGTTAGCCAAATAAGGTAAAGTGCATCTCACAGGAAGAAGTCGATCGGTGCCTTGTTTGCAACAAAAGTTGAAGGTTGTGACTGATAGCCTTTTGTCTAAATATGCCCTTTCTTCATACCTCATTTTGCCTTATAAAAAGGACAAATAGAAAGGGAGTTCCTAAAATTGAAAGGTTCATAATACCTTTTTTAAAAAAATGAAAGTAATCGAAATATTTGTAGAAATACCAACAAATTCCACCTATATTGTGACTAAAAATCCCATTAAAGAAACCAACAAAAATAATGGTGAAAAGTTGACTACTTACTTATATGAGAAATGTTGTTATGTATTGTTTCGAGCAATTCACTTTGATTGACTTCTACATCTGTAGTACGTTATATAAAGAATATGTTAATTATAATATGAAATACTCTACAACTTAATATAAAAGTAAATGGGGAAAAAAATTATCAGTAATACTTTTTTCATTACTACGTTGAGAAGCACTAATTTTTCCCATTTTTCACCTTACCTAATGCTTATTAACTCAGTTAAAGCACACAACATATCATCAATCGCACCTATATTAAAATTGCTTACACAAATGAAATGGGTTTTGTGGGGGGGAAGAAATTGCTTCCACAAAGGAAATATGTACCTTGCTCAAATTGGACACTTCTTGTACTTAACTTGTTATGACATCATCATTATTTTACTTTCAACATCGATCCATTAATCTATTCATAATAGATTGCCCACAGATGCTAAAGGGATTTCAAACCATCCCATAGTTCTTAACTCACAATCCTTCCCTACTTGAGTCAGACAAAATGTCTACTTAACTAAAACAATACCAATATTACATGAACCATCAAAACAAATTATATTGTGAATCATATTTGATTTTAACAATTCAAGTCCAAGACCGTTTACACCAATTTGGAAACTATCTACTTGTCTAAAATTAGAAGGTATACCTTATTGAGAAGAGTGGAGTAACTGTGCATTCCGTGTATTCTTTTTTTTCTTTCTCAAAAGGACATTTTTTGAAGTCTATTACTTTGAGGTTCAGTTCTAGTAATAATTGGAATTGACCTAAATTCCTTATCCCTACGTTTCCTATGACGAACCACAGGTGATCGCTAGATTGTTGTTGTGAATTATCCACGTTTATAACTTAATGAATCTATATCGAGAAACTAACAAAGACATATTGAGAAACTAACCAACAAAAATATAAATAGTTTGCATCAAAGATAATAAAATTTGCAGTCTTCAATAATATGATTTCTACTTGAGAAGATCACAAATGGAAATTTGTCGACAACAAAACCATACACATATAAAGAAATATATATATGAATAGAATACGAAAATTTTCTGCTCATATATAACAATTCAATAAAATAATACAATTCTAATAAAAACCCAGCAATAAATATTAAAGAGTAATACAAACTTTTTTTCTAATACTATATAAAGAATTAAGAAACAAATATGAAAAAGTCATACGAACCTATTGAATCAAATTAACAAAATATACATTATCTAATAAAAATCTAAATCGATACAAAAGTGACCGAGAATGAAGCATGAAAGTTCAAACGAAATACCTCTTAATCGTTCTTTGATGGATGTAGAATAAACTCTCATGACTTCGGTAATGATCAAATAGTATTCTCAAAAAATATAAATCGATGAAAGTTTAGTATTCTATAATATCTCTCTCTAGCTTTTTTAGTTTTTTTCCCCTCTCTCTCCCCCCTAATATTGAATTTTTTTATATTTAAATAAATAAATACCTCCACCCATCCACCAATTTCGGGTGGAGATGTAACGGTTGATTTAATAAGTGAGTAACATAGTGTGGTCAATAATATTAAATTGGACGGTAATTAAAACATGATCTTTATAAATAAAATAAAATAAATTTTTTTTTTTTACGTGGCACCCTCTATAAGCTCCATAAAACATTAATTTTATATAATGGTATAGATATAAAACGTAGAAATTTTGTATGTTCTCTCTTGTCTTGACAATTTTCTCCCTCCTTTATTTTTCTCTCTCTATTTAAACGTATATGAAGGCAAAAGAAGGAATGGTCTTATTTTATGATGAAGTAGTAGATTAATTCTAGGACATCAATTTCTACTTAAGCTAATGAATCTTCTGCAGGTGGGCATTCAATTAGAAAATAGGCTAACTTGCTAATCAGGTCATATAAAAGTACATGAAATATGGTTATCTTCCTCCAATCTGCACACAAAAGTTGATTGTAAAGGGCTGTAAACCAAAAGGAAATTTTTTTACATTTAGATAAGCACATTGGTAATTGCCACTCGGTCGTCTAGATCTGAACTAGCTCAAGAATAGACATCTAATATTACCAAGCCATCTGCGGGCAAGCCGGTGCCTTAATTACCAATTGCGATTTCTCTCTTTCTTCTATTATTATTTTTTTTTCCTTGTTAGACGGGCTGATCTTACCAGAGCATGACAAAAGACATAGTGGGTCAGGTCTTCTTCATTCGCATCTGAACTCTGGACAACAAAAAATGAGGAATTTTATAATCCTCGTGTGGAGAAGGGTAAGCATTTCAAACCTACGTTTATTTTACGGTGGATCTGCTGCAAATTATTTTAATCAATCTTCAAGATAGTCCTCTGCTTCATGTGCATGCGCCTGAGAAACAAAAGCGAAGCCTATTCAAAAAATTATTATGTTCTCATACAAATGGAAACATAGGACAATTGCCAAGAAAACAGAAGAGGCAAAAAATGATCCCTATTCACACCAAATTTTTCAACTAAGTTGGCAACTAAGCAACATCCCTAGGTCAATTTTTCCATATTTTCATCTGTGGGACCTAAATGATCAACATAATGGAGTGGACCCCTCACGATTGAACCAGAAATTCCAAAATGATTCCAAAGATTGCGGTGTAAGATTAACCATCGATGAAATAGAACTGGCCTACCACTTAAAATTTTCTAAGCTCATGGCTCGTCCAAGAAGGCCCCAACTGATTATAAAAGGAGGCCTAGTTCATCTAGTTTTCCACCATCAGCTCCTCCCTACATAAAATATCAACATGTCCTCCATGTACCTACTAGCTTTGTTCCTTGGAGTGGTGCTTCTCACCACTCCCTCTCTTGCTGATTACAGCAAGCCTCCTTCCTCATATGAGCACAAACCAAACAAACCCATTCACAAGCCCCCACCAATAGCGGAGCCACCATTGCCGATCCACAAGGCTCCTCCAGTGGAGAAGCCGCTACCAGAACCTAAACCACCAACCCCAATTGAGAAACCACCCAAGGGGGAAAAGCCCCTACCAGAACCTAAACCACCAACCCCCATTGAGAAACCACCCAAGGGGGAGAAGCCGCTACCAGAACCTAAACCACCAACCCCAATTGAGAAACCACCCAAGGGGGAAAAGCCCCTACCAGAACCTAAACCACCAACCCCAATTGAGAAACCGCCCAAGGGGGAAAAGCCCCTACCTGAACACAATCCTCCAACTCTACCTCCCAAGGGATTCAAACCCCCATCAACACACAAAGCCCCTCCACCTTATAGCCACCCTCCTGGGCATCGTCTAGCAGAGGATGTAGAAGACATTCACAAGCCCATTCAAAAGCTTCCACCAAAGGCAGAACCACCAGTGCCTATTCACAAGGCTCCCCCAAAGGAGAAGCCACTTCCAGAACATAAACCACCAACCCCAGCTGAGCAACCGCCCAAGGAGGAGAAGCCACAGCCTGAACATAAGCCACCAACTCTACCTCCAAAGGGAATCAAACCCCCACCAGTGCACAATGCTCCACCACCTTATACACACTACCCTGGACACCGTCTAGCAGAGAATGTTGAAGACTTGCACAAACCTCCAAGGAAGATAGTGAAGCCTCCTCCCACTCCATTCAAGAAGCCACCATTCCCCGAGAAGAAGCCTCCCGTTGCCCCACACAGGCCTCTGACTCCCCCTGTGCATGCCCATTGAGTGGCTTTCCTATTATGATGGGAGTGATTTGTCTCTGATAATAAGAGATGCCAACTGGTTTATCCATCTAGGAGTTGGTCTCTCACTGATCAGTTAATGCTACTACTACATAAAGCCTTGTGCCATTAGGGAGCGTCCTTGTACCTATTGAGCTGTCTAGTCCTTTGCTGCCATCGGTAGTTCCACATATATTATTGTGATTTTCTTCGATTACAACTGTGCCACTCTGCATATATATCTTTCATTCTGACAAAATTGAGATGCAGTCTGCGCTGCACTATAAAGGAACAAAAAATTCTGATTCTAATTCAACAAGAAAATAAAATGCTAGAAGTACATCGGCAAAACAGGATGAAAACATGGTCCTTACTCCTATCCCTCCAAAACCAGTAGATACAGATGTCTGCCTTGTTGGAATTTAAACAAGTTCCGGATCATAACTGATCTGTCGAAAGTAATATCAATTCTTGGCCAACCTGATGAAATTTAGCGAATAAATAATCAGTATGATTCCATTTTTAGAATGTTATGATATGACTACATTGTAGCAAGAGACTTATCTTAAGACAATATAAAATATTCATGATGTAATGATAATATTTACAAAAGTATCTCTAAAAGTGATCAAGAAGTGGTCTCGAATTGTCCTAAAGTGTCGGAATACTGTCATAATTCTCCCTGGCGATCCATATATATATATATGGAATTGCCCACTTTGCATGCCTCAGATGTTTGGCAAGTCCATACACGAACAGCAACACCCGTTTTGGGAGGCCATGTTTCACAGATTCACATCCACAAACAACATAACAATGCTTATAATCAGGTCTAGAGAGCCTTTTTTTATCACCACTGATCACATCCTGGAGAGCTAAAGTAGAATACTTAGTTTCTTTAACCCTAAACAAGAGCCCAAGATCTAGCATGTGAAAATAAAAAATGTAACATACACACTTCAAACATGATATTGTCGATCTCACATCCATACAAAATAATAAAAATATATAGTATATTGCACCGTTTGGCTATAACTGGGGCGCTTTAGATAGAAAAAGATCCTTGTGATAAACATGACAAATTTAGCAATGTCTCACACATTCATATTCTTTCTGTGCAAAAAAAAAAAATTGCCTAGGACCGTGAGGTATATAATTGGCACTGTGCTTGTCCAAAATTGATTATTCTATTGCTCAATCCCTCCCTCCTATTTAATAAAGTTGAGATTAGATTCAACTAATATTAGATAAACTGTTTAATATAAAAAATTATTATAAATAAAAATAAAATCGAAAATAATTAAATTGAGAAAAGTTGAGATTTTTTGAGAACTACGTTTTAACTACCATCAATTGTTTCAAAAGTATATAGTCCATAGTCCATGGTCTCGGAGTATCACATATCTTTCACACTTGCCCGTACCCCCAGAAAAAGAAAATATATTTCTTGTCCTTTGTTGTTTGACTCTAGTGCCACCTACGGCATATTTCTCTGTTTTAATAGTTCTACTCTGCATCTAGAACAAATCTTCCAGACCCTTTCAGGTTTTAGTTAACCTTGTCTGAAACGGCTTGCAAGTGGTCCTTGTCCCATGAAATAAGAGTCACCGATGTGAAATCACCAGCTTTTTGGACTGGCTGAAAATTTTGATATTGTTTTCCGCGTTCTTGTCTATCTCATCACAAAGGCTATCCCGTCCCATTTTCTGAGGCAAGTCATACCCTCTCTCTCTCTCTCTCTCTCACAGAAGGAGATAATCATGTTAGGAGGCATCATAACTCCCAATTTTGTAAAACAAAAAACAATTCCTTGTGAAGGAAAATAAGGCTATGGATGAAGAAAACAGAGAAGCACTCATGGCAAGGTGCAGTACTAAATTGGCAGGTTTTCTTAATCCTATTAACATTAACCAACGAAAACTCACCCCTCAAATTCACATATCCCAATATTGAAATAGGTATACACATGCATTTTTTTACCAATACTTTATTGTATTTCAACTAAAATTCAAATGAAAGGAAATTCATAAGCATAAGATATAATGTCTATCTATATCTATCATATTAATTCCAAATATGAGACCTCAAAACATTCATCATTCATTTTGAAATCTTTTGATATTCTGTGATAAAGTCATTATTTACTGTTCTCTTCGATTATTGCATTGAGTTGAACACGATGGCAGTTGAAAATTTCAGTTGAGCTCAACCTGTCTCAATCGACTATTGAGCTCTATTGTGCTTTACTCCATACGTAATACTTTCTGATTAGAGTGAGAAAAAAATTTTACATAAAAAGAGTTGCAACAAAAATCAAAATTTTCTCTAGAAGGGTTTTTTAATTATAATTAAATTGATAATTTTTTTTATTGAAGAGTTATATATTACTCCAGCTAAACTAATCACCTTTATTAATTAAGGCTTAGATTTCCTTACACAGAGGAGAATTCCCTAAATTAGTTTACCATGCTCTCCCAACATGTCCTTTTAATTACCAAAATCCAGTCCTCCACGGATTAGAAGAATAAATAGAGAAACAAAGAAATAAATAACCAATTAAAAGAGGAAAAGACCGGACTGGACCAGTGTTTTGAAACCTGGACCGGAACCGGCCGGTCCGACTGGAACTGGACCAGCGGTCGGTCCAGGTTTCTTTACAGAACCGGTTTTTAAAAAACAGTCAAAAGCCAGGTTGGACCGGAAAAACCGGATTGAACTGGACCGGTCCAACCCCCTTTTTTTAGTACAAAATATGTGTGACAAAATTGCATTTGTTTCAATTCATACGAACGGAGAAATACATGACCTTCACCACTAGGCCATAGATTCTTGGTGTCTTTGTATATTATAATTTAAATTTATTTATGAATTCATGATGATGTCATTCAGGTTTTTTATCTGGTCTGATCGGTTTGACCCAGTGACCCATTGATCCCTCCCATAACATGATCGGTTCATACTCCGGTCCAGATTTTAAAACGCTGGTACACACACACACACTAAACCAAGCAAAACTCTTGACAATTCTCTCTTATTTCCATTATTAGAGCATGGCCTTCTTAACGAGTCCCTTTTACCTTTAATTTTTTTTCAAGGCATAAGTAGAGACAACATTATTATAAATCATGTTCAAGGGAGATATAATCAGCATCTTTAATTTTCGAAATCTACATTTGTGGTGGGGTCTATTCTGAAGAAATAAATATACACAAAAAGAAAAACCATAGGAACTAACAGAAGCTGGAAAGACTGACTGACCTGCAAAGTCATCTTGAGGATTCAAGAAAATTATTAGACCTGGGACCAAGCCAGACATCACCGGAATTTGACTTTAGTAACCCCAGAAAGTCAAGAATATCACCCGCATGTAACCAGTAAAAATCAACGTGGTTGCCCCATTGAGTATCTTATGTAGCCATCTTGCTTTTTTTCTTTATTCCAGCTATATCACCCTAATGCCATGTCATGGATTTCAATTTGCTTGCAATAAAATCTAAAGATTAAGGGATGACGGCAGTAGAAACTGGAGAGAAATGAACAGAAAGACATACATTGGCAGAAGAAATATCGGAGTATTAGATGAAGCACAGTCAAAGAAGAAATGATCAATTTAACAAAAACAAGAAAAGTATATATAATACTTGTCCTTATGGTCTTACCATCCTTTTGGCACAATCCGTTAACACTTGAAACGTTCCAAATTCTCATGTTTCTTTCTTTTTCCTTTCTTGTTTTTTTGGGTAAATAATATTTCAATTTTCTATTTAACAAATCATTGATGGGCCTCTTTTGAAGATTCTACAAAGAGTTATCCTGATCTCATGGATTCATGCTAACATCACTGACACACACAAGTTATCTGTATCATACTTTCAGTTGGCATTTGCCGAAATTCCTGCTGTATGGGAGTCCTCTATGTTTCCACTTATTTCCCCCTTTTGGGAGCTTACATAAGTGCCCATTCAGAATACACTTGGTTGCCATTACCTAAAGAAGCAACCTGCTAAGACTCGGAAAGCACAAACTCAGAAATCAACTCTAATCAACTCAACCTTTGGCCCAACTTAGTATGAATTGGATTTTAAAAGCTTCAACCATAAAAACCTAAAACTCAACCCCTCACCTTCCTCAAAGGTCGAGCAAGGGATGGGAGAAGCACAGTAAGTATAGAATAGAGGAGACAGAAAGATAAATACTTGAACAAACCAACAGTTCTATCACAATAGCACACCTCAATCCCTAGCCAACTACGATAAAGTGATAATAATTCAATAATGAAGGAAGTAGTGAAGAAAATATATATATAAAAAAAAGGCAAGCCAAATGTTATCTATTCCTTGTGCTGCTGTAAGATGCAGTTCAAAAATATACTAGCTCCTGCAGGCCCTAAAGGATCCAATAACAGTCCAATGAATTACTCGAGGTACATCAGCATTATTGATTAATCTTTGCTCATTTGGAGAGGCAACTGACAATATGAAAACAGAAAGACAAAATTTCATACATTGTGAGCCAAAACATACAAGACATACTATAAACATCAGTTTCAGAACCAATTAAAAACCTGAAAATTTGAGGAGTTCCATGATTCAAAAAAGAAAAAAGAAAACCCTAATAAATAGTTCAGTACTACAACTATGCTTACCTTTTCAAAATCTTCTCTTCAAGAATCTGCAGGATGACAAAATTTGAAGATGCAAAGCGGATGTACTCATAGACATAAACAGTTGATATCAGCCATCTATTTGTTAGAAACTCACAAGTATGATTCCACTGATACCTATTTCCAACAGCACGCTGACACAATGACAACAAACATTATGGATCATAACAAACTCTTGTGGAGATTGCCAGCAAAAAGATTTAAGTATTAGCTATAGTATCCCCAAAGTCCAGTAATTAGTAATGGAGAAATTGAATAGCAAAAAATGAATAATAAATTAGCTAGAAATTGATATCTGGGATTATCACGCTTGCAGCCAGATGTAAATGATATGACAAACTTTAAATCTACCACCCTTTTCAATATTTTCCTATATGAACCGTAGTTGAAGAACAGAATTAAGTAGAATAAAGAAAAGGGGAAACTATTAGGCGTAATAGCGAAGAAGAATTAGAAAAGAATCAAAAGATCATTAAAGATTCTGCTATACATAGTTCTAAGTTGTCAACCAATCAACCTTAACAGTATGACCAACTTTTCTTCTTGTCAGAGTCATGAATGTCCCGAATATCAGAAACCAAGTCAATCTTTGTCAAATGATTCTCAGCCTGTACAATAGTTCCAGCTGGGAATGATAAAATCATGTTCATGTCAGCTTTTCACCTCTGCATTCTCCATCCATTCACATATACAATTCTGCATGTCTCCCCCTTTATAAATTGTTATGCATAAGTGATATTCAATATCATTATATACTAATGAAGTCTCAGACCAGAATAGCACTATTGAAAGACAAAAAGGCTTAAATCTGCACAAAGAAAAAGAAGTAAAGATGAAAAAGGCAAGAATAGTTTGATCAAGAATCATTTGATATATGGAAAAAGATATCAAAAGGAACAGCCGGACAATCTGCATATTAAGAGATGAGAAGAGCGAGAAATGGGAGTTACTTGCTATCAAAGCCACTACATAAGATTGTTGTTCTCCAGACACAAGCTCAAGCATCACTCTCCGTGCTTTAATACAATTTCAGCTGTGAGAACCAATTGGCCAGCATAGCCCCCCCTTCTCGTCTTCCAATAGTAGCCATCCATTATCATGTCTCCGGGTTTGCAACAAATACAATGTCAGAAAACATTTTACACACAATAAGAGAACTTCATATGTATTTCTCTTCATTATGCTGTCTCACATTGCCATATCCAAATACACTCTTTATAGCCGTCTTAATCCAAAATTTTTGCCAATAACTCTAAGAAAATGATCGTACAAATTCTGAACTTGAACTCAAGATTTTCTTGTTTTATCTCATAAGAAGATATGGTGGTTTCCTTGTTCTAATCAACTCATCCAATTATGGATCATGGGACATTCATCATCCACCTTTCATGCAACAAGGGGCATAACAAATAACCAACATTGCAAACCATTTATCATACTCCCCCTTAACACTAAATCTCTTCACCACTCGAATCAAATTATGTTGCACAGACATTTCTAAAAAAAAAGTGGAATATTCCTCTTTAACTTTAAATCTTTTTCATCATTGTACATAAATTATGTTACACAAACACAACTAGGAATTGGTTTATGTGTAAACAACATTTCCTTTAGATCAAAAAAAAAAAAAAAAAAAAAAAAAACACTTCTTAAGTTACAAGTATCAAGTTTTCATGCAATCACGAAGAACCGATACATAATTCAAGCAATCTTCTCTATTTGCTTGTTCTTTCCCCCAAACGCATTGGGGGTTTTCTTGCCTTCTCTAAACCTAATCTCCGAAATTAATGTTGCATAGGCATTGCATCACATTCCCCCCCCCCCCAAAAAAAAGCCCAAATATATTCTTCAGTTCTTTCCCAATTCGATTCCACAACGAATCAAATTTCAGGTCCTCAAAATCAAGATCCCAATTCACAATACAAAATAGCGTTCAGGAGGAATACCCTCCCCCTCCCCCTCCCCCCTCAGAATGTCGGTTTTGGTATGTTTGCAGGGCCCAAGGTGGGAGAGAGGGGAGTGATGAATGAGAGAGAGAGAGAGAAGCAACGAAGGAGAAGCGGACTTGCTCATTTAGATTTCAAATCAGTTGAGGTTTTAAAAGGAGATGGGTGGGCTAATAACCTCAGTTTTACCCACATTGTTGGCTTAACTGAATGTGAGGTTAAATACCCTTAAACATAATCAAGATTTGACTCCCATTAAAAATATCGATCCCTTATGTATATGGAGCATTCCCCATTGAGAGATCCGTCCTCCGAAAAGAGCTATTATAACGATCGATCTGGATTAATCAGGGTAAAACCTCATATACCGAGCGATATCCGATACCAAAAAATAAATAAATAAATAACCTCAACTTTGTTATGGGGCCTAAGCCCAATGAGTAAAAGTCTAATCCGGATGAAAACAAACAATCCAATAAGTAAACTTAAGCCTTTTTTTTTTAATAGTTCGACTTTATCTCTTGGTATTGGGTGTTTCGTTTTGACTAATTTATATCGATGATTGAGATTCCTTTTGGGGATAGGGATCTCCTGAAATAGTTGATTCCATATCTAAATTATGAGTTGAATTCATAATATTTGTTAATAAATACGGTGATCTACCGTTGCACCAATTAGGCTTGAGCCATGAATTTACGTTTGACTAGGGTTAGACATGCATCTTGTTTTTATTTAAGTTCAATTCCTCTAGATCTTAACAAAATTCTAGATATTTAATATAATGCTGTCCAAAAAAATTAAATTTAAATTGAATTGAAATTAAATAAAATTTTAATATAAAAATTCATCGATATAATGGTACTAAATTTTTTTTTAAAAAAAATTCTTTTTTACTTTTAAAATTTTATATTTTTAACTAATTTTATTTTAAGTAGAAAATATTGTAAATAAAAAATAAAAAATAAATCAAGATAAATTAAAAGTCGATCTCAGAAAAGCATTAGATGTTGTGGAGGATGTTAGATTTAGGCCAACGGGACCCAGGGGCCTCGTTTTGTCAACTAAAATATACACAAACAGCTTTGCGATCGCACAAATGGCAAGCATATATTAAAATACATAACAATTCAGCAACAAATCGTGACCAAAAGGATTAATAAAAAAATGTAACAATTGAAGATGGAATTGAAATATGAAAGGACAGGAACCTTATTCCCGAAGGATTTTCCTAAACTTTCACGTGGAATGGACCCACAACAACATTAAAAGTGGGCCCCCAAATCAGCTTGGGAAATCAAAAGAGGAAAACCATTCCAAATTGTCATCGACCAAGTGTTAATTAAAGCCAAGAACATAGATTGATTTAATAAGATTGGCGGGGGAATCGGTACTTGGTTTAAATTTTATTTATAAAAAAATAGATATTAAGAAAAATTTATCTTTAAAAAATTTAATTCAATTCAAATCGAATTTAATCAAATTAATATGATTAATAAATAATGATGATTTATTAAAAAAAATAATTATAAAATATCACGGTAGATTCAGTTCCTTCGATCTTCACTTTTGAAGTTAAAAGGAAATAAAATTAAACTCAATTTCGAGTTTGTTATTTGGTAGAGTATTATTTTATTTAATTGTACATTTTTCATTACATGTAATTTTCTTTAATTTACTTAAATCACATTGCCAAAATTTAAAGAATTTACTATTTTAGTAATATTGGTTACGAAGTTGCTATCTAAAAAGAGAAAAAGAAATCCTAAAATCTCCTAATCGGCTCAATGATTATGTTTAAGTTCAAATGTTTAAGTCAATTAAATGAGATTTATTAGTGTATTTTAAACTTCAGATATAATTCCATGTATAATTAAACTAATTTAAATGGTACGTAAACCGGCATTCGAGCTTGCTAAGGCATCCTAAATGAAAGGTGGGGGTTAATGGGTAGGGGGTTACCCGACGTAGATCTACTCCTAATCAGTGTTTTTAAAATTAGACTAGATCAGACCGGCTGAAACCATTTTATAGTCTGGTTTGATTTCTATTATTAAATCGAATGAAATCAAATCTGATTAAAATCATTTAAAATCAATCAAAAGTGATAAAATTTATGAATTATTCAAATCGATTCTAGATATATATAAATTTTATTTTATTTTAAAATATATAATATATAAATTATATATATAATGCCGTGATAATAATATCTAATTCATAAAATGGTCTGATTATTTTGATTAATAAATCAATGAATCAAAAGGATAACAAATTGTTAACCGATTGAGTTTTAAAAACATTGCTCAAAACCCATGTAAGTCAATTAGAAATTGGGACTTCAAGTTTGGTACGCATCGTTCGCATCATTTTGGTTTCGGGGGCTTTTGACTTCAATAGTGACATTTCTCTATCAAAGCAACGCACGCTCGAAAGTTACCTCTGTGATTAGAAACATGTTGAAGAGTCCTGGGTGACCACGTTCAATTAATCATGTGAGGAATTTCTAAATTTGAGTATATTTCAGATAATCCAGACCCCAATTCCTACGTGTTATGTCTACCGAAGCTTCCTGGTTCCTAATATTGAAAGTCGCCATATGAACTTTAAACAAAAAAAAAAAAATCACATAGCAATTTTTTTTTTTTTTTTTTTATAAAAAGAGACCAATAATTGGAATAAATATGTGCCCAACTTTTGTTGAATAAATGACTTACTGTAGCAAATCTATAGCAAATATATGAAATTTAGAATATTTGTATTTTGCAAGTTTAACAAAATTTGGAATTAAAAAATTAAATAATAAAATACTACATAATATACTATTTTGAGTACAAAATTAGTTTTTACAACGTTTCCCACTAAATTTCATGTATTAAGAGAGCGTTTGATAAGAGAGTATGGGAATGGGGAATGGGGAATGAGGAATGAGGAATGGGAATGAAATCCAATAATGGTGTTTGGATTAACACTATGGGAATAAAAATTTTGAAATCAATTCTAAAAATATGAAATCCATAAAATCAAAGTAAATAGATAGATTTCATTCAAAACCCACGTTTGATTCCCAAATAAACATTTGATTTTCGACACTACCCATTACTCTTCAAGGGATTGTGACTGTCAGACTATCCCCGTGAAGACATTCTCTGCTCTCCATCTCTCCCCTCAGCTAATGTTTTAAATGGTAAAACAAGCCCATCATCCCCAATAGTAAAATAACTCTCTCTCAAAATTTTTTCTCTATATCTTTCTCTAATAAAATAACTCTCTCTATGATTTTGCAAACCCTAAAAACTCAAAATTTCATATTTCTGTCTTCTGTTTTCTTAGTGAGTTTTAATTCTCTTATTGATTTTATTAAGGTTTTAAAATGTGTCATTCTTAAATTTTTTATTTGTTAATTTTGTCTTGAAGTTATTATTTTTCTTATTTACTTTTATTGAAAAAATCATTGTAAATAGGTTTTTCGCTATAATACTCATGTGTTGATACAAGTGCAAATAAATAGCGTAGGGTGTTTTATTTAAGTTAGAGTATTTTCTTCTTTTTTTTAACCTTTGAAAAAGATAAAATTGAAAACAAAATTGCATATCATTACTTTTTGATGACAATCTTCCAAACTCAAAATTGCAAACCTTGTTTAAATAATTATTTTCCCAAGTTAAATTAATTTCATATAATATTTAAAATAATTTATTTTAAGTTATTAATTTTTTTATTATATATTGGGGTACAGATAAATTTGGAAAACTATAAATTCTCATTTCGAAAGAATCAGCAAACTAAACACCAGATACGGTAATGATATTTATTCTAGTATACTAAACTAAATAAATAAATTGAAATGATTCTATCCATTTCGATTTTAAAATTTATGATTTCGATTCTAATTCCTAGAACCGAATCAAATGCCCCCTAAATCTATGTTACCCGCATTTTATCAACAACAATTCACTTTTATTTTATCGTGTACAATATATTGCTCTTTTTTTATTAATATAAACTGGAATTTCACTTACTATTTTCTGAATATACACTAATAATTCCATAACATATGTTATATAACTCAAAAACTATGTGCATCAAATAATAATTATAAGAAAAATCTTGTGCGCGTGTTAGAAACCTTTATCAAATTAATTGAAATATATTAATTTGCTTAAAATATGCTAATGTTTTTATAAGTAAGAGAAATATATAATTGACTAGTCATGAGATAATTCTTATTAAGATATCTATTTTGCTGTCATAGAATGTATAGGATAAAAGAGCATGACCGATAAACATTGACTAGACCTTGCTGGTTGGACCAAAAAATAGTAACCTAATAAACATAACCCACATAATTCTGCTCCTTACCGTACAAATGAAATTTTCTTTTCCAAATTTGCACGACACGGTAAGAATTATTTTGGAGAAGAAAAATCAAAACCCAACTAATCTTAATCTTAGGTGAATGGTTTTGAAATTCAATTTTAAGACCGGTTCTCTCTTTTATTTTTTTATTTTCAAAACTTAAATTCAAAATTTTAACTATTATTAAACCACGTAAAATCGAAAGGTCGAAAGGTCAAAAAGTTGAAAGGTCGATATATTACTATAACTACTACACCCTTCGAAAATTTGGAAGACTGCATGAGAGGAATATGAATTACTTGTTGCTCTCACTAAGACTAATTAGCAAATTAGGCCAATAAGTTCCCTTTTCTCTCTTTTTTTTTTTTTTTTCCTAAATACAAGAAAAAACTTCAATGAAGGGACATTGTGGGGATCAAAAATACCAAGTAAAAGACAAAAGGATCAATTCTAACAAAAGCATTTAAATTCATCGTTAAATCACATCCAACATTTCAAGCTCTATCAATCCGACTTTTATACATTGGAGGAGAAGGCATCGGGGGAGGAAAAAAAAAAAGATATATCAGTGGTTCCCCGATATGGGCTCATTACCAATCTTACACCCACATATCAAACGCTACAAAGATAAATGTTAAAATTTCTTGTTACTGAAAAACATATGATAAAATATTTTTTAACTAAATAAACCTGTCAATTCAAAAAGCACTTTCCGAAGAACTCAAAAGTGCTTCCAAGAAATCAACACCCAAATCCTCCAAAACCATAACATTCTCATCTCCTACTTCTTCAACTCTGTCTCTTTTTGGTCTTTTATTACAAACATTACCTTTTTTCCTCATACTATGCCTCTTCTTAAGGGCCATGACAGGTGAACAACCCTCTTCAAAACTGTTCTTCAACTCCTTGAGTGATTCTCTAACCCTCTCCACAGGAAAATTGAGTGTAGCCATGGTACCGCGCATTGCAAAAGCGGCTTGGTCATAAGCCAAAGCAGCAGCTTCAGCACTGTCAAATGTTCCAAGCCAGACCCTTATGCCATGCCTTGTAGAATCTCTTATTTCGGCGGCGAATTTTCCCCATGGCCTCCTTCTCACTCCTCTGTACGATTTTCCTTTCTGGGGTTTCTCTTCTTCTCTTGAATTTGAATTCACTTCCTCTTCTTTGATTTGGGTGGAGGAGGAAATGTTTTCCCATGTTTTTCTGGGTGTTTGTGAGAGTAGACCATAGAGAAGCATTTCTTGGGAGTCATTTTCATTGAATGGAAGGAATTCTCTTCCAATCCAAGAAAAGGATTCCGGTGAACCGGAGGAGGATTCCGATGAGAAATCCGAATTTGTCGAGTGAAGAAGAGAGGAATTCATTGGAATTTTTGTGGGGGTTTAAGAGTTTGGGATTTGGATTTGGATAGCGTTTGTGTTTGCGTTTTCCCCTGTTTTGCTCTGTTTCTAGGAGTTCTCACATGTGACTGGTTCGAAGTTTGGGAGACTGGACACCCTTATATACCCAAAATGGGGGTGATTTTTGGCATAAACCAAAAACATGTGAAAGCCAAGCTTTTAAAGTGAAATTCAAATAGTAAAATAGGGGAAAAAAAAAGTACACACACACACACACATATATATATATATTTGTGACGGCTCAAATTTTAAAAAAGATGTCATTGTTGAACTGCAGAGACTATAAATAATTGAGGAGGTTGACAAGTCTTGTGAAATTGGAGATAAGGTAATCATTATTCTGGCAAAACATTTAGCATGATATATGCATCATTTATCATAAATTATTATCAATTTTTCACATTTTTATTCACATTTCAATATATATTTACAAATTTTAGAAATGTCATTAAAAATTTAAAATTATAATTAATTTTTTTTAAAAAAAATTTTGTTTCCAAAAAATTATAACATCTGCACCTTCTTCTCCTTGATCTATCTATTATGTATTATATTTATTTTCTTAATATAAATTTTTTATTTTTTTTTCTTTACCAAAAACTATTTTGGGCACGTTGAGACCAAATTCAGGCGTCGGTTCAACAACGAGGGATGCTGACATGGCAGCCTGTGGCTGTGATTGTTCAGCTTGTGAGGGAGGGTGGTTGCCAATAGACTGAGTGGTCAATGACGAAGGGTAGCCAAGTCAGACAAGTTCAAGAGTGACGTCAGAAGAAGAGCTCATTTCTCTGGCGGTCTCAGTTGTTTTTGTCAAATTGGCCACCCACGTGTCAATTTTAATTTATAGTGGTCCCACCTTGATGACAACTCAGCTTGATTGTTGTCCATTGAAGTGGCTTGATGTTGTTGTTGTATTTTATTTTTATTTTTATTTTTATTTTTAGTTATTATTATATATCTAATTAATTTTATTTGTCATAATATCAAATATTTTTTATTCAATTGAGGCTTATGATTGTACAATAAAATAATAATTTTTTGTATACAATCACTAAATAATCAGAATTACTATTACAAATCGAATTCCTAACACTATATTTATTTATATGTAATATTAATTATTTATGAATATTAAGTTGTAAAATAGAAATTAATCAGAATTACTATTACAAGTCAAACTCCTGACACTATATTTATTTATATGTAATATTAATTATTTATGAATATTAAGTTGTAAAATAGAAATTAATCAGAATTACTATTACAAGTCAAACTCCTGACACTATATTTATTTATATGTAATATTAATTATTTATGAATATTAAGTTGTAAAATGGAAATTGGATTCTCAATTTCATTAACTACCTTCAACTATTCGGTGTGTTTATATATATATATATATATTTTTAAGTACTATATCTCGGATACCGTCTAGTATTTGGGGATTCTTTCTGACTAATCCGGATCGATCGTTATAGTGACTTTTTTTGGAGGACGGGTCTCCTAACAGGGAACGTTTCATACACATGAGCGCTCGATATTCCGGCGAAAGTCGAATCTCGGTCATACTTAAGAAAAATTCAACCCCATATTTAATTAAACCAATCCATATTAGCTCGGTGTGTTTATATTGAGTGTGAATACTCTGTCTTTCTCTCTCTCAATAAAACCAATTATGCTTTGAAAACTTACTATAGTGGCGTTTGGATGTCCTTTGCACTACTTATTCCAATTTTCTTTTATGAACATGATAACCATTTTTTATATATATAATTCAAATGAAGGTACAATACCGGAACTTTTCGGGCAGTCCTGGCAGTCCTCCGTCATAATATTACTCTTACATAAACACGCTTAACTACGAAATTCTGATGGAATGATTTTGTAGTACACTAAAAATATTAAAGAATTTCACAAAGATTTTATATGAAAATCTGGCAATCAAAGCAAATGAGGGCAACAATCTTACTACCAATCTATAAAATCTTAAATGAGTTTGTCCTATTGTCCCTTGCTTTTAATTGCTTTTGAGACAAATAATACCTAGCATTACACCACTGTCACAGTGAATTGCATTTGGACAGCTACCCTTGGAACTTTTTCAAGTTCACTACTCAGACAACATCCCAATCAATTTGGCTTCAATTTCAGAAAAAACGGTCTTCCCCCTTTTTTTTCTTGAACTTTTATTTATTGCATTTTGCAGAATTTGGGTATTGATCTGAAGAAAGCGAAAGGATTGTATTCTTCAATGGGAGCTTGAAAATGTAGTTGATTGAAGTGGACTAGATACATGCCCCCTGTTTTGTTGGTACAGAACTCATCAAAAGCCAGAGAGAATCCAAGTTTGAAACTCTTCCTAAAAGAGTGGATAGGTACTATTGCAGTTTCGTTTGACAAACCACGAAGCATGATCCTCATGGGTACTTTCATGGAAGTATCCTTTTATCTTTTGGTGATCAGCCTCATCCAAGTGAGTAAATTATTTGAAGTGTCTGTATAGGCATCGGATTGTCTTCTATTATAACTTTATGCGGCTTTTATTTCGGTGTTTGGTTGTATGGAAATAAGCATATGTATTTGAAGATTTCATGTTTGGTTTGAAGTGTAATAATCTTACAATCAAAAAGAATTTTTCCTTTGAGAAAATTTGTCTGATTACAAGAATTTGACCCTCGCTTTAATACCATGACTGACCGTTCAACGATTGTCATATAATGTCAATTTTGCCTATTAATTAAATTCTTCACCTAACAACATGAATTTAAATAAATAAATATATATATATATATATATATGTATGTATGTATGTATGTATATAGTCAAAAAAATACCTTACAGTAATTATCATATTATCCTTTTATTCTAAACTAATTTTACCAATCTCACACCATATATCACAGTTCAAATACCAAGTAACTAGGGAACATTATGAACATTTTGATTATAAGACCAACCCAAAAAAAAGGAAAGTAATGTTGCTTTCACTTAAATTAGTGATAATCTAATAAATATATTTCGGGTATTCTCTTCTGTAATATTATAATGATAAATTTACAATTTATTAAAAATGACATTTTATTTTAGTATTATTATGAATAAAAGAATGAGTGAGATTTACCAAATAATTCCTCTTAAGCTCAATCCTTGAAAATATAGGAATATATGTAGAAAGACAAAATGGACAAGCTCAGCAAAAGAAAGAGAGAGAGAGAGAGAGAGAGAGAGAGAGAGAGAGAGAGGGAGCATGATGAGAGAGACAAGTGGACACATCTCTCACACATGGATCTCACACAGGCGTTAGGCAGGTCATGGTGTTCACGGATACAACGAACATAGTCACTCACACTCACACGTCCCTCGGCATTATCTCAAACCCAAGATTCCATCCAAACTAAGCGCTGTCTCAATGTTGGGATCCCATTTTCAACATTCTTTCTTCCGTTCTTGCTTTTCCTCACATTGAGTTGAGCAAAAATCATCTAAACGATGGCAGCAATTAACAAATAAGGCACTTAAATAATAATAATAATAATAATAATAATAATAAAAAGATCTTCTAAAATTTGAACTGTTTGTCTTGAGAAGTACATTTCGCGTGTTCTAGAGAAATTAGAGTATTGGATTTACTTAATAGATAATGGTTATAATCTAAATTAGATAATCATATCGTAAGTTGGAAAGAAGAGATTTGGAGCACAAAAAGGTGCAAGTTGAATGAGACCCAGCAACAAGTAAGCCTGGAGTATAATGAGTAATCGGTTTAATAAAATAAAAAATTAGATCATTTAATTAAATTTAAATTTAAAATTTAAAAATAAAAAAATTTATATTATAAGAGTTATTTTTTAAATAGAACTCTTATAAATATTTGAATCAAATTAATTAAAATATAATTTTAAATATCGATAATAAAAAAATAAAAAAAAATAAAGGCAAACACGCAAGTAGCTTAGAGCCGGACATGCAGCGACAAGGATGTACCATGCAGGCACTATAATACATATTGCAACTTGTGCCATGAAATAAAAGTGATGCCCAACAACAAGGTCCTTTTAAAGGGTAGTTGCCGGTCAATTCCTTTTGCCCATTCTACAGGTCTTTCTTATGTTCTTGCAACTGCTTGCTACCATTTTTTAAATTTGATAACTATTTCTGAAATAAATTAACATAAAAAGAGAAAACAAATGGGATATACTAAAATATTTTTATAATTAACTACAAGAGTTTTTCTCTCTTTTTTTTTCTTTTTTTGGGAGTATGGTAGAACTTTCAATTTTTTAAATATTTTTTTATTTGAAGAAGCTGGTTGATCTGTTAATTGTTAATTTTTTTTCCACTTAATGATGAGGTCCAAATTAGGAAAACGCTGCCTCCGATTATTAAATGTATATAATTTATGAGAACTCGGTTAGAACAGGACATTTTTGTAGTCAAGAAATCGGGCCTATCCTAGATCATAGCTCACATACTTCTGTGGGCAGGGAGAAAATTAAATGCATAAAATATGAAGAAATTTTCCACTTGTATTTTAATCTAAATATTAAAGTATCAATGGGTAACTATTAAATTCATATATCTATTTTTTTATTATCGATATCCGGATTTATATTCTGAACAAACCGGTTTGTATTTAGAGGTAACCCTTTAGACGTAATTTATTTTATTTTTAAATTTTGAATTTCAAATTTAATTAAAAAATTTCGTATCTTATCCTACTATAATGATTACGTATGAATAAATTTATATATCTATATCTTTGTCCGTGTGAGTGTGTGTTGAAACTAGAAAGGTAGTAAAAAGGGTTCGGAACAGGGCTGAAGCAAGTGGCGCAACACTAGGAAGTCGCGCTGCAGCTCATGGGACTCGGCACCACGGCTCCTCCCCGCAAAATGACCGGAGAATTGTTATTTTCTCTATTATTTGTTATTTTTTTAATTAGTTGGGATTTTATTGATTTTATTTCTATTTTAATTCTTTTGTCCTAAACTAAAACTATTCAAATTCATCCACAGACTTGTAAACAACCTAAAATATCATTCAAACTGTGATTCTCTCGACCTTAATTGGATTTTTTTCCCTAATTTTTGGTGTGGATTCTTTTTTACAATCAAATATTTATTCAAGAAAATGAAGAGCCCTTCAATATATTTAAATTTCATATAAATAAATTTATTGGCTTCATGTAAATTAAATCTATATTATATTTGTAATTTTGTGTACCCAAACTATTTTTTTAAGTGGGTACTTGTTATCGATCTGTATCTGGATTTAACATAATTAATTCAGTAAGATACTAGGCAGTTTATTAAAAAATTGACTCTTTTAATGATTTTTATATTTTTAAATTTTAAATTTGATATTTTAATTAAAATATATAAAGTCCGACCACTGCGCCAACGTGTGATTGATATTTTGGTACCCAAACTATGATACCCAGTTATGTGACACGTGCATTTTTGTACGAGATTAATTGATTAACACATATTATCTTCACTTTATTAGCTTCATAGGAGTAATGGGATATTCTGCTTTCCATTCTCTTCTCTTTTCATCCAATTTACAAATAATATCTTTAATTTAATAATATTATTATTTTCTTCTCTGCTTTAAGAAGAAAAGAAATTTCCCCTTTTTTTTTAATTATCATTTTTTGAGTTCTTCAAGTATAAGAAAATTATCTAACCACGACAACATACGTTTGCATATTTTTCTGTCTCTATTTTATTTTATTTTTCCTAAATTTTCTTTCCACGGATAACATTGGAGGAATTTTTCTCAATATTTCTAATATTTGTTATTTTTATATTTCTAGGTAAAAGAAGTATGATAAATTTATTAGGTTTATTTTCTTAAAGAGAATTAGATTAGAAGTTGGTTTAAATTTTAAATAATTTTAGGGCATAAAAAGGATTTTGTAAATTATATATATATATTAGAAAACATAATAAGAAGAACCCTTTGAAATTTGTTAAAGCTCTAGTGAGTTGTGGATAGAAGAGTCCAAAAAAAGGAAAAAAATAAATAAAAAATAAAAAATTGAGAGTGCGGTGTCATGACACCGCACAAGATTACCACTTGCTTATCTGTTAAGTGTGCCGCACGAAACAGCCTGTGGAATTCAACTTGAAAACTATATAGTTCTAGGAAACATCATGCTAACAACCTAAAGAATAAAAAATGAAAATCATAAGATAACAATGGAGTTTGATGTTTTACTTCTATTCTAATTAAATTAAATTTATGTATAATAAAAAATTTTTATTAATTAACTGGCAGAGTTGTTCATGATAGTAAGAGGACAAATTATCGATGAAATTACATACTTTTTATATTAAATGAGAGTTTTAATAATAATACTCAAGTAGAAGAGTTGCCTCAGGTTTTTTATTTGTTTATAAATTATTATTTTTTATATAAAAACAAATAGTTAGGACTATATTTGCTAAATCTTTAAAGTATTTTACTTTTCTAAGCTCATAATAAATTAATTAAGTTGCCCATGTGTCCTATTTTTGAAGTGGGAAACTTGGGAAGTTTCCAAGTTGCTGCAATGAAATCAATTTCACAGCAAACAAACAACAGAAGGAGAGAAGAAAGGTACAGATATGAAATATAAAGTAAATAAGATTCGTTGCCTTTTCCCCTCACATGGACTGATCTGATGCAGAGATTCACGAACCTGTAAACTTCACCAGACTAGCTTTTATCATAGCTTATTAAAAAAATAAAAACAAAAAGAAAAGAAAAAATTCTGAGATGTTCAGTCGAGAGCTTGTCATTTTATGAGTTAAATTTGCAAACTTTTAGCGCTTTGGAATTGACACCAGGGACCAGGCCATAAGGGTCCAACTCTAACCAAATGATGAAGTCAGGATACAAAATCTGTTTTTAACACTTGATTGATTGATTGATTAGTATATAAAATTATATTTTAATTAATTTAATTTAAATTACCATCAAACTCTTTACAGAAAGAGATCTCTCAACATAATTCTTTTTATTTTTAATATTTAAATTTAAATTTTAATTAAAAAATTTATCATTCTTCTCACTAGGTTAACTATGGCATTAGCTTCTTTCAAATCATGCATCCTGATATCCGAATAATAAAAAGGGAAGAATATAGCAGCAGCCTGAAATTTTAAATATTATAATTTTAAAAGTTATAAATTTAAATATTATTTAATTTTTTTAAAATAATAACCATGCCTCTAAAATTATCATTTCATATATATGCTGTATTTCATTCTCTCTCTCTCTCTCTCTCTCTCTCTCTTATAATTAAAAATATTTTCATGAGAAAGACATGAATGTAAAGACATTGGATTTTATGGAGCTTCGTCTTCATCCAAATAACCTATCATGTAGCTTAGGCATGACTTGGCATTAAAAATTATAGTTGCCGTTGGATGTTAAATGTATGATAACCTCTTTCCAACCGGGCGAGATACACTTAACCTGTCCTACTTATCAGGTAATCAAGGTTTCATAATCAATGATTATCACTTACATGACTGTTTGAGGTACACCCGACCCTTTCATTAGCACCCCATTATTTTAAATATTTCTGAATTAATGGTTATCTAATCCATGATAATATAGCACCAGTTCTTTGCTTGGCAAACTCAAATACTTTTCTTTCCGTTATGCACCATATGGTTCAAACTCAAATTCTTGTGATATACTGTTATAATAAAATTCTGTGTATAAGTGTTCTATGGCTAACAATTGTTTATAAGAAGTGGGTTTGTCAGTCTTGCTTATGTCAGAATTTTCTCTTATTCAATTCAACTTGGGCCGATTGCGTCCAAAAGAAGAAGAAGAAAAATGGAATTTATAATTAAAAGGAAAAAAAAAAAAAAGCCAATCACTAATAGGCACTATCATTTGTATAACTGCCGAGCTATATCAACTTATGCAAAAGAGGAATGATTCATCGATTTCGTGGATTTAGCGACGAGTACTAAAATCTTTTAACTAATATCGCAATTTTGAGTTTTGGAATAAAAAAATAAATATAGAGAGAGTCGGTGTCTAATTAGATTTTATAATACTCGAATCAGATTATTTGGTTAATCTAAATATCAGTTGGTTAAGAAAAAAAAAAAAAAGGAGGAATGATTTCAAAGTCCACAATAATATGTCCTACATTTTTATATTATAGAGATTAAACTAATTTTTTTTATACTATGCCTATCGATTTCCGAAATCATATTCCGACTAATTCTATCTGTCACTTACAATGACCCATTTAGGAGGCTATCCTCTCAATGTAATATATTCTATACTCAAATTATGAATCGAACTCGAGATCTTAATTAAAGAATCTAACGTCACATCTCACTATACCAACCGATCGTTGATGAGATTAAATTAATTTAGGTGAGCATATAACAATCCTAACCAAATTCCTTTGTATTTAGTGGTTGAGTACTTTACCCCCTTAACCAAAGAATTCGAATCCTAGGAATGACGAAAAAAGATTTAGGAGAGTCAGTATTCGAATCAGATTACTTAGATAAAATTCGGATATCGATGATGAAAAAAAAAAAGAAATATATATATATAAATATAACAATCCTAATACTGACTTTGGGCTAAAATGGTCTTCACGTGGTCCTATTGTCGAAGAGTTGAGCTTAGGCCTAGTTAGACAAAATCCATATTGCCGGACAATGAGAATTGGGCTTATCACTAGCGTGTTTCGGCTGAAGACTCTCATGGGTTATAAAGTAGGCATGACTTGGCAGAAGAATAATAATATAATAATTACCCTCCTCAACTCAACTGTTATCATCGATCCCTCTCCTCAAATATCTTGACTTCGAACCTGTGAAAAAAACAATAAATAAATAATAATAATAATAATAATAATAATAATAATAATAATAATAATTAGCCCCACCAGATGAGACGTGTACCAGAACCCATATAGAGATGGGCCCACATGGAAGGCTTTTTGAATATTGATTCTTCCTTGACTTGATATGAAGAACCACGTGGTAAGATTTGAGGTCCATTGTTACAGATAATTGTATCAAACTTGTATTACAATTGGAAATTTTAGGTTAGTGTGAAGGCGACATGAATCATGAGGATTCCCGCTTTCCTAGGCTTTGCCTTGTCCTTTTTGGTTGGGGGTTTAATACAAGTTTGATTTTGATTTCAATGATTAATGTTGCTTACTTTAGTTCAACATCTGAAAGACTAGACTGAGGTCTACTCTTAATTTTCTAGAACACTTCAACCTAATTCAGCGGATAGTGGGGAACAAGTGGAGAAGCCATTTTTCATATTCTTTGGCCCTTCAACGATTGGGAAAGGGTTTTTCATTTTTGGCCTTACCAGCTGATGAAGGTTTCGAGAAACAGAAAAAAGCCATTCTTCTAGTCTGATAACTTTGTTTTCCCCTTGGCATTAGCCCACACCCGACCCTTTTGTACAGATATTATGGCGTAAACTCTCATTGTCTAACATATGGCAATCTGAATGATGAAAAACTTATAAATTTGACGTAGCATTTCTTTGGTAACAGGGGCAACAATATTACCTTACGAGGGAAAAAAATTTAAAAAAATGTATACAATATAAAACGGTTGAGGTTGAAGTAGAATCCGACAAAAAATGGGTTTAAACTCTAAGATAACTCTAATATCTTAACCCAAAAAAAAAATACTACATTAAAGAGAAAATGTTAAAATTTAAAATTTTCATATTCACATACCATACTTTAAACATTGAATTAGTCGATATGAAATTTAATACGGACGATATATGATCTAATGACTCGTTACCACAAAGTTAAGGAACTATCAAACCCACTAGGCCATAATTTTAGGGTCCATATGTCCCTTTAGCTAACCACTCTCATTTATGTCTCTCGACCTTCTCGGCTAAACTCTTTTGAAAAAGCTGCTCATTCACTTCTCAATCTTTTCCTCTTAACTATTACTAAAAAGCTTTTCGGTGGACAATGTTTGACAAATTTAGGTCACATCACTCGATATTCAAATCTTCTCTAATTTTGAGAATAATATTTTCTTATAAGAAAAGAAAATTTCTTAATCACTCTCAACAAGATAGAAAATTTATGAAACAATTTGAACTTTTTTTAATCAATAGGTTTTTAAATTTCCAAAAAACCTTTAATTATAGTTTTTATAATCTCGAAAGATCTTTAACGGTCTTTTCACAAGAAAATTAGTGTTTCTACACATCTACACTCATATGAGACTTGTCATGTATATATGCTATATATACTAAATTCAGACAATCAGCTAGGTATGTTCAATAACTTTACATTTATCACACAGAGATAGCTATTCTATAGCTCTACTAAGTCTATTCTGTTACCGCTTTTTCTAATTTCGACAGAGAATTCTCCAGCGTTATTTACAGATTTTATCATCTACGAAGATCTAGAAGATTCATCAACACCGGTTCTCCGATCAGGTCAGTATGATAGTTATCTGTGCAACAAAATCTAACTCCAACAAATACATATATTATAAGTCATAGCAAATGATTGACTAAAAATTATTTCAATTTTCTGCTTGTTTGCTTGGTGAATAAATTGAGTTTATTAACTTATGTTCGACCATACTCAAATTTTCCATATAAACGAGGTAAATTGCTAGATGTAAAAGTTTTGAATAATCTTGTACTTCATTACGCTTGACTGTAATCTAAAGAATGATTTGACTCTGGAGACCAGTACACTGTAGGTTCGCCTGGTGGATTTAGAATTAACCCGCCAGGGGAGATCTGACCCAATACCGGAACCTAGGAACCAACCGGAAGAACTATGGGCGGGCAAAAAGCATTTCTCGAAACTTGAACCTGTTGACTCTCGATTAGAAAACCGCGTGGCTCGGTGTTTCCGAGGTCTAAAGAACGTCAACGGTGCTATCAAACTTGGATCAGAACTCGACTTTAATGCGAATGCCCACCTGAGGCTCTCATATCTTCCTCCGGTGGAGATAGTTGTGTTAAAAATTTTTATTTTAATGTATTTTTCAAGATTAAAATTTAATGTTCCAATTTCTGCGACGCAAAAAGAGAAAGATAATACCAGCTCCTTGTAGAGTGTAATGAACATTATCTTTGTCCCCATGTTTGTGATCAAACTGAAATAGTGTAGCAGATGAATGATCAAATAGAAATAGTATAGTAGATGAACTAGTCAGATGAATGAATATTCCCCGGTTCCCGGGACTCGGGAAATGCATCACGCGAGCTTCTTTCTTATATGCTTTGCTGGCACGGGCTAATGGAAAAATCAAACAATGGAATGAGATGATCGATGATACCATTTTCTTCCTTCCTGATTGATCAACATTAATCTTTCGTATGTGAGTCAGTTTTCCATACCCAAATTTCTCACATGATCGAGATTCTCCTGTCTCCACTTCTCTTGTCACATATTAAAAAAAGGTTGGTGGGTTGGGGTAAGATATACCTTCTTTTAATCTATCTATGCTTGTTTACTGATCTTGTGCTATCTATTCTATTCTTGACACGTCAGGGTAAGAATAATATATATATTTTTATGATTTTTGTAGCCGTTATTTAAACACACAAAAAAAAATTCTCTCAAACTTATTTGGTAGGGGTTTGATTTATGGGACATTCAAATCTCACCTTTGAATTTTGACCCAATGGGCTGCCGACGTGTAACATAGAGTAAAATTAAAATTTTATCTTCAAAGCACAAAATTTAACATGAAAAGGGTATTAAAAAAATAAGGAGATTTGAGAATAAATAATATTTTTAAAATCTTTAGTAGCATTTTTATAATTTTTGTGATATTTTTCTTTTTTAGATTTTTAGAATTTTTGCCTTTTGAAATACCGTTAAGAATAAACATTACTAAAATTAATTTTAGTATAGGGCAAAGCCCTCACTGCCCCATTATGGCTTCCCAATCGATTAATGTTTTATGGACCAAACTAGTAAAATATTAAATGGATCAAATCTTATATAATTGTTTATATAAAAAAATAGATTTTTTTTTTAAATTTGAATAATTATGAATCATTTTAAATATTTTTCAAATTAAATAAAAAATTTAACATATGTTAAGGTGTGGACTATTACATAAGCTATTTGATAACTAATTTATTGGTCTCGACTAATTCTATATAAACAATTGTGCTATTAAGAGGTGAACTCTCTTGTCACTTTTTTTTATTTTCATTCCTAAGAATCAAATTCAAGAATTTAATCAACAGATTAGAGTGTTCTTGCCATCAGAACAACAAAACTTCTGTACTTGCGAAAGGCCTTTTTTTTATGGTCTTTGAAATTTACCAACGGATGAAGGGGTTTGAGACACGTTAGAACCATTAAGATAACGATGATTGATTAAAGGGGTCATAAATGTCAAAAATTTGGAGAACATTCATAAGAAAACTCATGACATTTCGATTTAGACCCATGAATAATTTAGAAGTGTTCTTCCCACTAGGACAAATGTAGTCACGATATGAGACCTCTGCATTCGATTTTGAACTAGATGAAGTGCGGGAAATTAACTGGTTTAGAATGAAGAGTTCCCTGGCTTTCAAACAGGCGTCGTAGAGCTCGAGCCAAGACCCCCCCCCCCCCATACAACTCTCTTTACTGTTCGTTCTACTTAATGATCTATTCAACACTGATGTCTCCAATCAACTTTCCCTCCCAAATTATCCTAATTTTTGATCTAATGTTTCTTCTTACGATCGATTTAACTTCATCTCTTCAACTTTCCCTCCCAAATCATTAAAATTTTAAATTTTTTATAATATTAAAAATTTGCACATTGTCCTTTACCCTTTATCTTACGTTACGGAAATATTTCTATTGCTAAACTCTAAAAATAAAAAATAAAAAAATTATAAAATTATTACCGATGAAATTTTTAGCGACGGAAATATTTCGTCGCTAATCTATCGGTGAATTGGTGAAGGAAAAAAATATAAAAAAATATATGTACAGCCATTAGTAAGGGATTAGCGACGAATTACTGGCAGAAAATTAGCGACGGATTAGCGAAGGAAAATTATCGATGATTTTTTTTTATTTTTTTTATTTTTTTGCTTGGGTTCGAAACTCACGGGAGGCAATTTGGCTGTGTGGGAGGGTTGGAGCAAGCTTCTTTTTTTTTTTTATAGAATTAAAAAATCAGTGACGGATTTTTTTCCGTCGCTGATTTTTTTTTTTCCTATTTCAGTGACAGATTTTTTTCCTTCGCTAATATCAGTGATGGATTTTTTTCGTCACTAATCCATCGCTAATATTAGTAACGGAAAAAAATCAATTGTTAATAATTAGCGGGGTCACTATCAATGATGAATTTAATAACGAAAATGAGGCTTTGAGTGATAGATTTTTTTATCACTAGAAACTCATTTTCTGGTAGCGTTACGTGAACAAATAAATTCATTCAACATGCATAATAATACGTAATTCATGCATAAAAGATAAACATGTTTGTATGGTTTTGCCTGTCAGAAAACCTCTTACCTTTTTGAGAGTTCTGGAAGAAAGATTTCATGGAAAACAGTGATTTCCATGAAATCATTCTATAGGGCCCGCAGACCCTAAATTCACCCAAGTTTGCTAACCCACATGAGTGATGACAAAATCAAAATGACAAAGGAAAAACTATGCCACCAAACTTTAAATTATATACCAAAGTTTGAGTTGCATTCCTCTTAATTTCCAAGGAAATTTTCATTAGAAACTGTTTTTCATCCGATGTTAATCGAATTTGCGTCAATTTTCCATTCCGTCATTAATTAAACAATCTAGGTTAAAGGTTAATTTTTGAAAACTTACAATTTATTTGATTCTAAATTTAGCAAAAGAGAAACAGAACCAATAACGAAACCCCAAAAGGAAGCAAATGATTCATGTTTTATTTTTTTTTATAAATAACCGATGGATTTGATTAAATCCGATTCTTAGGCCTCTTAAGGAAAAAGCAATTCATGTTCTACATTTTATTTTTTATATAGATTACTGATTTGTCATAACCACGTTGAATTTAATTAAATCCGATTTTTATATACTTTTAAGAGAAAAAATTATTCTGATATTTATTTTCTTCTTGTATAATATTTGAATTCGAAATTTTACTTAAAAAATATTAGTGTTTAGTCATTGAACCAACTAAGTATCGGTACATCTCATATTTTATAACAATAAGATCAACATCCATATTAATTAAATGGTAAAAGTATGGAAACATTAGTGCAAATATACATATTTTTATCCATCAATAAATCAAACATTACCAGAAAACACGGTATTAATGACGAAAAATTACTGACGGATTTTTTTCCGTCGGTAATAGAGATGAAATTGCAACGGATTACCGACGAAAATTTTACTGATGAATTAACAACGGATTTTGTATAATTTTTTAATTTTTTTTAATTTTTTAATTTTAAGTTTTTTTTTTTAAATTTTTTTGTAAACTTATCAGCAACAGATTTCTGACGAAAATTTTACCGACGAATTTTTAAAATTTTTTAAAATTTTTAAATTTTTTATAAATTCATTTGCGACGGATTACCGACAGAACTTTTACCGACGGATTATAGACAAAAAAATTAGCAACGGATTTTTTTTAAAATTTTAAAATTTTTTTATTTTGTAGAAGGAAAATATTATTTTATTTTTTAAAATTTTTTATTATTTTATTTTAAGCTAAAATAAAATTATTTCATTATTTTATAAAAATTTATATTTTTATATTATTTTATTATTATTAAAAATTTTTAATCTTATATTATTTTATTATTATCAAAAAATTATAATTTTTTTATTTTTTATTTTATTTTATTTTGTCGAAAAATAATATTATTTTATTTTTTAAGTTTTAATTAATTTTATTTTAAGCTTAAACCTTTTTATTTTATTATTTTATAATAAATTATCAATTTATATTATTTTATTATTAATAAAAAATATGAAGTAAAGATAATAAATTTAAAAAAAGAGTATAGATATAAAGGTAAGTTTGGTCGGGTGATTTTGTTCCTTATTGTGTTTCACGTGTCTCAGGTTCGATCCAAGACCCAAGACGGAGACATATTGAAGGCATTTTACACGGATTAACGACAGATTTTTTTATATTTTTTATTTGTTTATTTTTTATAATTTTTTTATTTTTATAATTTTATAATTTTATTTAATAATTTTTTTATTTTTATTTTATTTTTTCAAATTTTTTATTATTTTCTTTTAAGCTAAAATAAAATTATTTTATTATTTTATAATAAATTTTAATTTTATATTAATTTTATATTGTTAAAAAATTATAATTTTATATTATTTTATTATTATTAAAAATATGATATAAAGATAATAAGTAAAAAAAAAATTATGATTAGATAAAAAAGATGGTCTAATGGTTGGCTTGCTCACATTGCTTTCACCTGTGTTAGGGTTCGATGTAAGGAAGACAATTTTAAAGGGATTTTCAAGGCATTTTCAATATATTAAAGCAAGGGGCAAGCGGGTTGGGTGGGTGAGTAGTTTTGAGGTGTTTTTGATTTTTAAAAAATTTTTATTTTAATTTTTTAAATCAGCACGAGGATATCTTTAGTGACGGATATATTTTGCTTGGTAAAAATTAGGGGAGTTATTTTTTGTGATGGATTTTTTCCTTCGCTAATATCCTTTAATGACGGATTTTTGACTTTTAGCGACGAAAATTTCTATGATATCGTATTTTCTGGTCGTGAAAGAAGAATTTGCCTTGGAAGACCACTTCTAAATCTTACAAACGTTAACATGAAATTTCAACAAACAAAACCTAAGGAAACTACGGTCTTGGGAAAATAATAATAATAATAATTAAAGATGGTCGATAAGAAGTAAAAATTCTTACAAGAAGGTCTAATTAATGTTACAATATTAAGCTAATATTAATATTCTGTTCCGATTTAAGACTGGCTTCTCTAATTTCTTCCCAGTTGAGGAATGCCCTAACGTGAACATGGTCCAGTTAAGCAACTAATCGATTCGCATCTACGACTTTATGTAAACGATGAGGTCCTCTGAGACAACGTAAACCAAGCCATCAGCCCATGGTTCCTTGGGTTCGTTTGGTCAATGATAATGAGTGAACAAGCTTCTGGTCTACATCACTAATAACTTTTGACCATCGGAACTGATTTGAACGGACAATTTTACTTTTTATTTTAAATCAAAATTTAAAAATATTTAAGCATACACAATTTGGTAATTATAAGATCGATATTTAAAAAATAAAAAAGATTCGAATTTTAATAATAATTTTAATTTATTTAATGATTGTATAACAAAGAGTTAATCCTATTATATAAATTCTAAATTCATAAATATTTTAATAATAATATCTGAATTTTAATATTCGTAGGTAAATCGTTTATTAATAGTTAAACCATTAAAGATAATCCTTTTTCCCCTCCTTCGAATATGAGGGACCCAATTTGACCTTCTATGGTTTTTTATCGTTTTCACATTGACATCCAAAAGGTGGTCTTCATCATTTGTCACAATGAAAGAAAAACACAAGTACCCTTTGCTTTCGCATTGGGTTTCTTATCATTAAAAAATTAATAAAAGACCAACGATAAGGCTTTGATTAGAAGAATCCTGAACTTCATGGTGCAAGCTATTAGAACTTCATTGACAATGAAAATGGCGAGTAAGGATTTATATATTTTTTAATATATCAATTGATATACAAAATTTTACTTAATATGATTTGAGTATTATCGAAATTAATTCTAATATAATTTTTTTTTATTTTTGAATTTGATATTTAATTAAAAATTTTAATTATTTTATTTATTAAATTAACTATTCATCGATTGTGAGCACGCACTTTATTGCTCCAAGAGGCAGCAAATATGGGTATCCTTTTAAACCCCTTTACGTTTTCCCTGGAGGGCTATATGATAGGTGATTTGAGGCAATCGTGCTTTTGGCTGTAGACTGCCCCATGCCCTTGATTCACTATACTCGTATGATGGGTGATTTGAAGGAATCAGCTATCAAAGATGCAGCAAATATGGGTATCTTTTTAACAATTATTTTCGATAATTGTAGAATTTGCTTGGTTGCTGCATCGGAGATCACAGCTTATTTAATTTAACTTTTCTTTCCTTAATGCTCAAGATTACTTTTAGTCGTGTATCATTTATATGATTTATTTTGTCAAATCAAAATTTTCTACTGGAAGGTTAGTTGAAAAATATCATATAGGTTAAAATTAAAAATAATATATATATTTGTCACAGCTAGCGCATTAGTCACTCTCCTTTCTGCTCTTTTCCTTTGGCTGACTACATGTACCCTTTAATCAAGATTTCATATTAAGTTTTGTAGAGAAAGAAAATAAACGTTTGGAGAGTTTTATCTATTAAAAATTTAATTTAATTTAAATTGTATTTAGTCAGATTTAACGTGATTAACAAATACTAACAATTTATAAAAAAAACGATAAATTAAGAAGAAGCCTAAAAATGCTACTAATCAAATTGGGAAAGTTATCAAGCATGAAAGAGAAGGTTAATTGTCTCATTATCTAATACAATTAGACCAACAAATATAATACCCGTTTTGTGATTAACACAATAAATATCATTTTATTATCTATTTCATTTATTAAACATATTAATTAAAATTAGATTAGAAGTTTTACTATTAGTATTATGCCTTAAATAAATAAATAAGAAAAGCTTTTTATTTTTTAATATATAAGATCAAAATATACACTTTCATCCAAAGCAATTAACAAGTTAAACTTGAATTCTTTTACCTTAAATTCTGCTATTATCAAACACACTTTATTATATTAAATTCTGAATTAGTTAATTTTTGGTGCTTAATGCTTATCAAAAACCTTAGTCTACTATTTATAAAATGACATATGTTTGTCATTTTCATTCTAGAATAAAAACTTATTATTAAATGAGATTTTATGAAAAATAATTGTTGATGGAAAGAACATTTTTTTTTTGTTTTCGTTATCGGCGTTTGAGTTTGGTCCAACTAATTCGATTTGAATATTGTATGACTCATTTTAGAGGGTTAGCTCTTCTAAATATTTTTTTGTCATTCTAAGATCTCGAATTCGAAACCTCTGGTTAATGAGATAGAATACTTTTGATCACTTAATGTAAAAGAGTTTGTTTGTTTTTTTTTTTTTAATTTGACAAGACATGACAAAAAGTGCCCTTTGTATTAGGTAATTATAATTATAATTGAAAAAGGGTTTCCATCACAAATTTGAATCCCACAATATAGAAGCATTTCTTTGGTGAAGAGCAAGTTGCACAAGTTGTACAAGGTGAGCATAAGCATTTCTCGAAGAAAAAGCAGCATTTTCTTAGTTCCATAACATGGGCACCCAAGAGGGACACCAATGTTTGACTCAACAGTATGTCTTGATCATATAATTCCAATGTTTTCTTGTTCTTTTTCTTATAATAAATACGTAATTCCATTTAAAAAAGAATAAACCAATTCAATTGTCCCACAATATCCAAATCCTGTCTCTAAAGAGAAAGTCTACTGATTTAACCCCCTTCTTTCACATTGTGATTTGGAATTCAAATCTCGTATAATAAAAAAAAAAATTTCAAATCCATAAAAATCAAATTACAAAAAAAAAAAATAAAACAACCCATGCTTGCCTAGAAAGGTTCAATTGACATTTTTCTTTTTCACATTTAATTGAAGAAACAAAATCCAACTCTTGCTTGGTATAAGGAAACTTCTAAGCAATAGCGAGCAATCAGCTAGAAGCTATGCATCGAAGCAATCTTTCTGCACATAGTCGTCAGTTGTGACTTAATTGGCACAATTTTTTTTAATATTGAATTGCCACCGAACGAAACCATATCTATAAATACCTAGAATAGACCAACATACCTCAGAATTCACAACATTAAACGTAAACCTTAATCCTCAAACAAAACTTGGGAGATTTTTAATACGTATGATTTATGGAAGAGTCATCTAGCTCAAGAGGAAAGGAAAAGGAAGAGAAGGAAAAGGGAAAGGAAGAAGTGAGATATCGAGGAGTTCGCCGTCGACCATGGGGGAAATATGCTGCAGAGATTAGAGATCCGACCAGGCAAGGGGCTCGATTATGGTTAGGAACATTTGAGACTGCAGAGGATGCAGCACGGGCATATGACCGCGCGGCATTTAATTTACGGGGGCATTTGGCTGTACTTAATTTTCCAAATGAGTATTATGATCAACTCGCTGGGTCACAACATCATTACCACCCTTCATTTTCTTCTTCTTCTTATTCTTCTGGGGTGTCTCCTTCTTCTACTACTAGTACTAGTAGTACTACTCTGGCTTCTGAAGCAGGACAAGAGAAGGAAGTTTTTGAATTTGAGTATTTGGATGATAAAGTGCTGGAGGACCTTCTGGAGGAGAAGAAGAAAGATTGAGAGAATTGAAGAAACTTTTTCGTTGCAGTCATTTTCAGCAGCCCCATTTGAATATGGTTTCTTTTTTCAAGGTCTAATATTTGGTAACTGTACCCTGTTCTAGCATTTGAATTAATGTTGATTCCGAGCTACTAGTTTTCAATCTTGTCTTTTAAATGGGATTCAATTCTAAGTACCAAAGTCTTCCAGTTTGGTTATCTAGAGAAAGAAACTAGGGATTGATTGCTTATTTTGAAGGGCAGTCTTTAGGTTTGAAGCAGAATAAGGAAGGAAGGGGAGAGAGAGAGAGAGAGAGGGCTTTTTTTTTTGAGTTTATGAAGCAGTCATATTTCACTGTTCTACATGATAATATAGTTTTATTTGATGGGTCCCAGGGACTGAAGTTTAATACTAGAAATTGCCTAAGATTTGGAAAAGTGAAGTTCATTTATGTTTTCTACATATATTAAAAGCATCTTAAATATCACATTTTTTTAAAATAATATCTTTCCTTTTATATGTTCATCTGGAAAACAGAAGCCCAGTAAGGAAAGAAACAAATTCAACAAAAGAAATCAACCGTTAAAATTTGCTTTTCTCAACTTGAGACGTTTTACCATGATTGATTAGATATTTTGTAGCTTGAAGAATGATTAAAGCAATTCTTCTTTCCCATTAAAGCAATTCTTCTTTCCCATGGAAGGTTATGTCTTTTGAGAAGGAATAAAGGGTTGAGATCACGTGTGGATTAGATAGGATAATCAAAAAAGGAAACATATTTGATTCTTCAAAGCTATGGTTAGAGCTTTGACTTATCTCATTCTCACTTTCAAGATTGCTTTGCAATGCATTTGAGATCTCTACTTCTTATCAAATCAAATTGAATTTCAGACATTTTGAATCACCAAAAGACAGAAAAGGGCGAAAGAGATTGATGCCCAATTGGAATGTCAAATGCCAAAGTAATCATAGAGCACAGCATTTTCATGAAGGGCAATTAGAAACCATAATCAAGTTTTGGTAAATTTGATTACCTTCATTTAGGATCGGAGAGTGAATGTCTAGATGACCACAAAGAATTAATTCAATTGCTTAATGAGAGAATCGTTTAGATTAAGCATAATGCCCCATCTGTTTAGCTTAATCAATACCTCAGTTTGAATTCAAGATCTTATGCCAAGTTTAAGTTTGTTTTGTTATTATTTTTTTCCAAAGCAGACATAAGACTCAAGGTAAGTTGGTCAACATGGTTTGGTGGTTGAAGGCCAAAGCCAAACTTCATTTGGCTTCATCATAATTCTAGCTACGTTCACATATTGTATTAAACTAAAGAGCCATGGAAGACTCTAGATTCTTCCGAACACCTTTTGACCAAATCTGGACACCCCTCGTGACAAATACAAACCACAAATCAAGTCAAACCCACTCTTCAACAAAAAATATGATGCCACAGTTCAAATTGTCCGATTCCCATTCCGTACAGTTCCAGATAAAAGGGACATGGACTGGACTAGGGCCGGGTCGGGTCGGGCCGAGCTTGGAGAACAATAGGCTCGGTTCGTTATATAGTTGGCTCGTTTAAAATATTGTGGTACTTTGATAATGACTTTGATGATTATAATTTATTACTTTTGATACATATTTTTAATCTTTTATGACATTATTATAGTTAATCTTCACAATAGTATATAATTCTTAATTTGATATGTTAGTATTTGATTTTTTTTTTATTTTAAATAATTAATTTGTTTTAATTTGATATTTATTATATTATAAAATGAGTTAAAAATATAAAAATAAAATTAACAAATCAAGCTTGAGCCTAGTTCGAAACGGGCTCGAGATCGTTTTAATTTTTTTGGGCAAGTTTAAGCCTTAATTCTTCAGCTTTCTTAGGTGGGCTTAGGTTCAGGTTCACAGTTCGAGGTTTGTGAAGCTTGGTTCAGAAAGCTTGATTACCAATCCTAGACCAGACATTACTTTTGATTCTATTAATATTATATTGAACCTTCCACAATTATTCAAAATTCCAAATATGATGTTTAGGATCCAAAAAGAAAAGCACACCCCAAGAAATCAGAGAACCTTGTTTTCCAGCGTCAATGGAGGTATCCAACAAGACAAAACATTCGAGTTCCTGGACCAGAGGCCCCAGCGGGGAAAATTTTTGAGAAAAAAATTTAATAAGTATATATTTTTTTATAATATTTTAGTAAAATATTATATAAATTCTAAAAATAAAAACATATCAATACAAATTTAATTTTAGTGGTATTTAAAAAAATGTTAATTAAAAATTTGATAAAAATTACATAAAAATGCTAAAAAAATATCTTTAAAATAGCATTAAAATTTTTTAAAATATTATTTATTTTTTAAAAATTATGAAGTTTTGTACTCTACTCCACATTTTGTATTTTGCCTCTGCCAGAGGCAAGAGAGCGGTTATATAAGAAATTCAGGTCAATGAGTTTGGCCTACCCTAATTGCCCCTGTAGGAAAACAATCACAATGATATAAGCCACTGAAAGAAGTAGGATATATCTCAATTGGGCTCTAATTTTTTTTTTTTTAATATAAGAAATGAGAAAATTTTGATGGAGCCAAAGTTGGCCTTACAGCCAAAAACCAGTCCAATCCGGCCGAAAAAGTGAGCTGTGCGGGCATCTCAGTCTAGAATCTTGCTAGCCACATCCCCTGACAAAAAAATTAAAATAATAATTTGTATTCTAACACAAGCTGCATAGAAAAAATTATATCAATAATGAAAATATAAAAATTTAATATATAAAAAAATATAAAAAATTTTACACAAATATTAATTATTTTATGAAAATAATATCATAACTATATTTTAAAATAAAAATCTAAAATGATCAATATGTAATTATTAATCATAAAATAAATAAAATAAAATTTATAATTATAATTAAATGTATATATATAAATATAGAAAATATAAGAAATTTTATATAAATATTAATTAATTTAACACTTTAAAATATTTTAGAAATAAAAAAAATATTAATATTGATAAGTTTTCTTGTATCACAGCATATAAGCAGCGGGCTATTTGAGACGAGCTAACGGTGAGAATGTGGCAAATGGTATATTGGTTTTTTTTTTTTTTTTTTGGTATAATGGTTAGGTTATCAACGCAGTATTTAGGGTTTTGCCCTGATTAATTTGGGTCGACCGCTTACAAAATCCAATTGAGGGAACAGATCACTCAGCGCTGATTTTTTCATTTTTATAGGGGATCGAACTTCCTATCATACTTAAGGGACATCAGTCTCCAAACTAACAGAGTCATCAGATATTGATAAATGGTATATTGGTTTGGGTATTATGAGAGTGGGGTGATGCTTTTTTAAGGCATAAATCAAATTTTAAAGATGTGGATTAAGATCAGATGGTGGCCTAAACCTGAGTGTACAGAAATATTAGTGCGCTTGCGTGCGTGACATGTAAAAAATCATTGGTAGTGGATGGTGGTTACGCCTGCAGTTGGATGGCCGGTGGCAAGTGGCATGGGTAATTTCTTATCTTTTATAAAATAAAATCTATGGCATGACCATAACAATTGTGTAACAAGTGACTTTATCCTATGCACAAGCAATTATGGCTTTTTTTTGTATATTTGATGAGTTTTTTTAAAAGACTATATTCAAATTTTAGTATTGGTTTTAATTTATTTAATAATTATATTTACTAATCAGAATTCAACTCATACAACTCATTCTCTTCTTTATAAAACATTTCGAGTTTGAGTTTTTTTATATAAAATAAAATAATAATTATATTTACTCTATTATGTAATAGCTAAGTTGTGGGTCTCATATTGAAAAAAATTTTTTTTTTTTAAAAAGTGAGTTTATTCTATCTGAAGCTAAACATGCGCTTGAGTGGGGAGTAGACTGATCTTCGAGACCATACCATAAGACAAGATTCGAATTCAACAGCTACAAAGCGGGTAGAGGATTAAGTTGGAGTACTCCTAGCATTGGTTCTCCAACGCCAAAATCAAATGGGATAGGGATTAGAGAGAGATGGAATGAAATAGTTTAGAGTGAGAAAGTGTTTCTTGGGCCCGAGGCAATGTCCCAGTGTTCTACACGTACCTCTTCTCCACAACCAAAAGAAATGCTGACCCAGTTCTCATGGACTCTGCTTCCCCCGACCCCCCCAGGTTTAGCCCGAGCCCAACTGACTTCCACTGCCCTCTTCTGTCTGCCCAACGTAATCAGAGTAATGCTTGCTTCTTAGAAAATGAAAAATCACAAATAATGCTAAATTTACATAATAAACAAATTGTAAAAGTTTGAGAATCAACGTTATCATATTTTTTTTATTAAAATTTTGTATTATATAGCACACTTTAATCAATAAAAACTTGTCACATTAATTTCATACAAATTCTAATTAATATTTTCAATTTAAAATATATCACTATCCAAATTAGGGTTTGAGCTCATTCTCTAGGAAAAACGATTTTCTTGAGACAGAAAGAGTCCCCTTCCTACAAGAGAGAGAGAGAGAGATGCCTACATCCGTAGTTCTCCTTCCGAACTTATCCTCCAAACACTCAAACTGATCAGTGTTTCCCACAAAAAAGGGGTCATGGAAATTATAAAAAAAAAAAAAAAAAAAATCTTGAATGTTTACATTTCAATTATCCAAAGATGTTACTAATAAACACAAAAAGATTTACAATAAAATCAAAGCCCGGTTTTTCCCTCCAGAGCAGAGCATAGTGACACCAACAGTGCCTTCAATCATCACCTATGAGAAATCCACTTAAACTACTACATTCCTTTTATTTTTTGGGAATAGTTAGAATCATTGGCTCTTTGAAACAAGCCAATACCCATTTAGAGAGAGAGAAAGAGGGAGAGAGAGAGAGAGAGAGAGAGAGAGAGAGAGAGAGAGAGAGAGAGAGAGAGAGAGAGAGAGAGAGAGAGAGAGGACACCCGCTAGACAACCTTCAATATTTCTTGTTCTTTCTATTTTCACAGTCTAGTAATTCCTCTAGCAACTTGTCATCCAAATACTCAAACTCGAAAACCTGTTTCCCATGTTGGTCACTCCTAGACGAAGAGCTCGACGACGCCCCAGAACCTTGAGGATATTCATTTGGAAAATTGAGAATTGCCAAAGAACCTCTCATGGCGTAAGCAGCTCTATCATAAGCTCTCGCGGCTTCCTCTGCCGTGTTAAATGTCCCAAGCCAAACGCGGGCTCCTTGCCTCGCTGAATCGCGGATTTCAGCAGCAAATTTTCCCCAAGGCCGCTTCCTTACACCACGGTACTTCACTTCTTGTCCTTCTTCCTTCATTTTGTCTTCCATTGATTTTTTTTTTTTTCCCTTTTTATTGTTTGAATTTCTTAGTTTTGCATGAGACGTATGTGGGAGTGATGGGTTTCTTTTATAAGTGGTGAAAAAAGTGGTATTGGAGGAATCAAATGATGCCAAGTGGAAATAAAAATTTTCCTTTTTTGTGAGTGTTGAGTGAAATGACATGGTGACATGTGGAGTAGAACCTCCTGTTTAGACCAAGGACTTCTGTTCAATGTACCTAGCATGGTCAAACCGATGGCTATTGAGAAGAGTGATGATCTTGGGGGGGTCTTGCCTACTTCTCTTTTCTCGATTTGTCTAGGTTGTTTGATGCAATAGAACTTTTGACCTCATGTGGATCAAGACGATTGATTCGTTTGTAGACCAATTTATGTTTGACCTCGTGGCCAGAATTTTTTTTTTGAAATTTCTAAGAATTTCTTTTTTTTTTAAAAAAAATTACTCATTATATAAGAATTAATTTGAAAAATTATTGTGGTAGCCTAATATTTATGTTACATGATGTAACTAGTCTTTTATTTTTTTGGACAAAAAAATAGATGTGGATGATTAACATTACTATCTTCTCGAGATGTGACTACAAATGCAATCAAATATCCTGTTTGATCCATAACACCACTGTACGAATGGAACTGATGAGCAGCAGAGGTATATCTTCCCGTCTTTTAATACAAATGGAACCATTGGTTTTTTTTTTTAACTTAATATTAATATTTAAAAATTAAATTAATCCAATCTCAATAATTATGAAATTTAATTTAAAGTTTATCTTTTGTAACATCGTTTTTCTATTTTTAAAATTTAAATTTAAAATATTGATTAAAAAATTTTAATATATTATTACTAAATTCACGTGATGTCAATGGAAACATGGGATGGAAATCATTTTTACTTGTAGAATGGTCAAAACAATTGAACCTTCTTCAAAAATTAAATTCTCTGGGCTTGAATTGCATCAAGTTCAAAAGGGCCATCAAAAACTGAATTGCTTTCCACAAGTTAGTCCTAAATCAAACAAAGACCTCGGTAACTATAACTGATTTAGGATTTGTGAGAAAATAATTACACAAAAATACAAAAATACAACATAATTCTATTTTCATGTGAAATCTACGTTCAAGAGTAGTGGAAGGGTAGTAATTCACTATGCAAATATAAGAGAGATTACAAGTTTGTCCCGTCTGAATTTTCAATTACACCTACTTTCTCTTTAATCACACTACGGATTAAGTGAAATGCATTATAGAAAAAATATTTATGACAAATAGCATCTGGGTATAGTTCACATATTCGAGCTATATGCTTAGGGTGACGGTGATATCATATGGCTTACCTCATGTAAGTGGACAGGGAATAAGTTTTTTGCTACATTATGGACGGAGTTAAATTTGAAAGAAATGTTTTGGGTCACTAAGAAACCCCCCCCCCCCCACCCAAAAAAAAAAAAAATCGACTCTTTTGTCTGAGGAGCAATATTTGTGGTCCTAAACCTTGTCATTTGCCATAATAAATTTGGGTCATTTCAAATTCCATGTAGGGTCCCCCCCCAAAAAAGGTTATCTTTTCGATTCGATTTGGATGTCCTAAGTGTAACCCATAGGTGAATTTATATATTACATGTTAAATGGTGAAATACATGGCATAGAGACTATAAGAATCTTATTAAAAGCCTTATAGATATTTAAAGAAAGCATCTATCTAGAGAAGTATCTGAATAATTAGGTCCTTGACCTAGTACACTTTAGTTTAATTGGCGCATTAAGGATGATGATTAGAGACGTCCCACATCGATCTACCATTATAATTATGATTTCAAAATGGTATTTTTGGATATTGGGAATCGAATGTAAGATTTTGTTCATGGAAGTTTTCTACAAAATTGTGGTTATCATAAGATAAAAAATTTAGCACGTGAGGATCAAAGAGATTACTCCCACAATTTTTTTCATAGTTAAAAGATTACGATTCTTTAAAGATGTACCGATTGAATTGGCTTGGTTCACTTTTTGAGCATTTCCACTTGTATGGCATGAACTCGGTCTATGGGCTTGTTTTGAATTTCCCATTTCTTAATGCAAGCCATCTTCGAGTGTTTGATTTTGGGCTTTTAAGATTTGGAGCCTGGAACGGTCTGTGTGACTGCGTATACATCCAGTCATGTCACATGGATCTCTTCCTTTGGGTCGCTGACATTGCCCTCCCTGGGATTGAGCATGGGTTACAGTATCATATAATTACGTCAGAACTGGCTAAATCTGATTTAAAGTAAATTAAATTAAAAAATAAATAAAACTCTTCTGATACATGTTTTTACTATATATAAACATGAACTCAGATATTTTACTTTCAGAGGTATCGGTACTTAGCCACCAGACCAACCAGCCATTAGTTAGTCCAAGTGAATTTACACTAAAGTCGATTTGAGACATGAGCATGAAGAGCATGGAAAGCATGTAGATTTGACTCGAGCCTAAAAGGGATAACAATACAAAGAAAACCTCCATCGAAAAATCATGTGCAATCGTAAAAATCAACACATAAATTACAAAAAAATATACGTAAGAAACAAAGTTCATATGGTTTAGCCAACATGTCCACAATTATGGATGGAAAGAAAACATAATTGCACTATACCAAATGAAACGCACAACATATATGACAAGAGATACAAAATATGTGAAGATGACAACAAGAATATTTCCCAACACCCAAAAGGGGATTCATTAGGAACCCACATAAACCACACAACCCAAAAGTGAGCCTCCAAAGTTTAAGAATGAATCCCTCCTGAAGGGAATCTCCAAAACCAACTTAACCCAAAAGAAGACTTTGGGTTTTTTGGTATACAAGACTTGTTACATAATTTGGCTTAAAATCTTGTTTTACAATCAAATGAGGAAACAAAATAAATTGAAATATTTTCCTTCCATATTGTTTATCTCATTTGATACATCAAAATTATATTTTCTCTCTATCCATACACGTAGATATGTTAACAAACCACGTAAATCTTATCTCTTTGTTGTGTAATTTTGTATTGATCTCGTTGATTGTATATATATATCTTGACACTCTTATTCATTCCAGAAGTTGAGCTTTAATTTTATGGGCCAATGCCACATAAAAATAGGGCTGCGTTTGCTCAAAATTTTCAGGTCAAGCCAAAAATTAATTGTTACAAATATAATTTTAAGGGCCATCTTAAATTTGTTAAATTTTGTCGGACCCAAATATAATTTTGAATTAGATGGCCAAGTTGAAAGTCTGCTCAATTCATGCTCAAATGTTAAAGTTCATGTTTTTAGTATTGTACTTAAAATTTTTATCACTTGTTGTAATTAATACCTATAATTTATTTTTTTATGTATACTTAATGATATGTGTAATAAGAAAGAAAGAAATAGAGAAATATCTATGTAGCATTCTAAGTTCCACAGAAACTGAAACGTGAACAAATATGTAAATATAAAAATATATAAAGATTTTTATATAATATTAATTGTTTTATAAAAATAATCGAATAGTCATATTTTATAATAAAAATATAAAATGATCAAATATATAATTATTAATTATAAAGTAAATAATATAAAATTATAATTATAAATAAATAATTCATTCATTCATTAAATATAAAAAATTTATAAATATAAATTTTAAAAAATTTTATATAAATATTAATTAATTTAGTATATCGAAATATTTTAAAAATAGAAAATATTTTAGAAACGGGAAAATCTTAATATTGAAAAATTTGCATGGTGATAGGTTGCACCCACCAGGGTACGGTAAAGTGGAGGAAATTTTTTTTTTTTATTAGATTTTTACACTAAATCTTTGATTTTACATTTCTAAGATCTCCACCAATGCTAAACTCCATGGCAGCTCAACCACCCTTCAAAACATCCCATTTTTAAGCCTATCACTTTCTTGTACTAGCGCTCTCTCTCTCTCTCTCTCTCTCTCTCTCTCTCTCTCTCTCTCTCTCTCTCTCTCTCTCTCTATCCCCACCTTGTGACGCCTGACTTGAAAATTTTTTTTGATCCAATCAAGTCTTAATGAAGCTAATATTTTGATTAAATATGATTTGGTTCTTCAAAGTCCATTTACATTGGTGCTACTTTCAAATTTGCTCTTTCCATGGGTAAAATTTTCTTTTTCATTTTCTTTTTTTGGTGGCATGGTTGTTGCGATTTCAAGTTTTTTAGAATTTTTCTTGTCATTTTATATAAAATATTGTACGATTCATGGAAAAATTTGAAATTTCGTAAATTTTTGGAGTTTTACTTTTAGAATAATTCAATTGTAGAAATAAAACAATAATCTATTTTTTTTTATTTTAAGAAACATATTTTTTCATAATTAAGTTATTTGTAATTAAAAATTTATTCTTCCCTAATAATGTAAGTATAATTTTAACAAGGGTCATATTTCCTCTAACAGATGCTACCTTTACAATATTTTTACCCCTTCGATCTCTTCCTTGAAAATCACAGGTATCCCAAAGTTTACTTAGCCCAATTTGTCTGGTTTGTACAAAGGCCAACTTATGTAATTTAAAATGACGAATAAATTGCATAATTACAAAAAAAAAGAAAGAAAAACAAAGACAAAATCATAAAGAAAATTCTGAGTATGAAGAACTCAACTCATTTAATTCTATATTTTAAACTAGATTTTGTCATTTATTTGTCTATTAAAGCCATGTTTGCTGTTAAAAAATAAGAATACTATGTTGTCTCCCATGTGACATTTTGGTTGCACGCTGATTTTTTGACCAGAGAAGAGATTCGGGTATGGAGAAATATCGTAAATTATTGGGCAATTATATATATGGACCCCTACACTACCAAACCAACCAATTTGATTGTTCACTAGCCTAACCCCCTTCTTTCAACTGCCTTTATTTTACTTGAAAGATAACGTGGCAGACTTGGATAAGGACAATAATAAATAAATGAGAGAGAAATGTCACTTGATTTAATTGATAAAAATATTAAATTTATTAATTAAATTTAAAAATAAAAAAAAAATTATATTAATAATTTTTTTAAAAAAATTTAGATGTGATAATATTCAAATTAAAGTAGTATTTTAAATTTTGATCAATGGGGAAGAGGGGGAGGGGGAGGGAGGAGAGTATGCGTGCGTTATCTTGACTCTTGAGGGGACTTGGAAAAGCGTGGCATGCATTGATGACAAGTTAATGCTCCACCAGCTAACCGTACGTTAGATGATTAATAAGTGGCCAGAGTCGTCGAGTCCTTTTAAGTGCGGTTGAGTCGTTTAGTAGCTTTACTTAGGAAGTGGGTGGAGGGAAGAGAGAGAGAGAGAGAGAGAGATGGGAGACAAAAGTGGTGTGGATGCAATTAGCTCTCCAATGGAGATAGGATCGAGAGAAAATAGAAATGAAGACGAGAATGGGAAGATGAGTAGCATGCGTAATGCTGAGACTGTGTTTCGTCTGATGCCTGCGGCCTTAAGTCTGGTTGCACTCGTTACCATGTTCAAGAACTCTCAATCTAATGACTTTGGCTCTATCACCTACTCTGACCTTGGGGCTTTCAGGTCTCTCTCTCTCTCTCTCTCTCTCGCTCGCCCGCTCTCTCTCTTTCTCAATTATGCTACGCAAATCCTAAATCCTCTTATTTTCTAAGTTATTCTCTGAGGAGAAACTTTTTACAATCAATCTTTGGGTTTTTGTTTATTGAAATATTATTTTTGTATTTATATGACTATTTTGATTGAATTTGTAGCTGTTCCATGGGATGAAGAAATTAGCTATATTTTGTTAAAATGTTATGCATAAAAATTACCTGGTAAAAGGATATTTGTCTTTTAGTACTTTCTGATTAATTGTCGTGTGCATCCAAATTTTATAATGTATATCTTTAATTTTTTTTTTTGCCAAAATTACAAAGTTTTCTCCCAGCTCTTTACCTTCTTTGATAAAATTAATTTTTTATTAACATTTATTCCAAAAGGAGTTGTTCTCTCTCTCTCTCTCTCTCTCTCTCCTCCAAAAATGGATTCCAAGTATCAAAGGTAAAATGGGAATAACTCTTGGGTGGATGAGAAAAATGACTTGGCCCACTAATGGAAATAGATGAATATAATTCAAAAGTTTGGAATTCTATTCGCCTAGAATTGAAATTTAAAAGAAAAATATTTAAAAGTTGTTAGGGTTGGATTTGTCTTCGCAAATAATAGCTCTTTTTTTGGTACCTTCGCTAAGCCACCGTCCCGTATTAAGAGATTTGTCCTAACTATTCTGAACCGATCGCTATAGAGCCCACTTTGCGGGGACAGATCTCCCGACATTCATTTTTTTCTGCTTCCACCTTGAGCAGAACCTTGAAAGTGGTGGAATGGTGGAATGGTGCAGCCCTCTTGGCCAGCTACACCAACCAATGCTGGTCGCAAATAATAGCTCTACCAACTCAAACGAGATGGTTTGGCCATCTAGTGGTCTTGATTGGTGGGACTTGCAAAAAGACCGTCGAAGCAAGGAACTCTAGCGGGGGAGTGGGGGAGCGGGAGAGAGGGGGAGATTCTGATGCTCAAGTTATAGAGTAATTTTTGAAGGGGAGAAATAGACTAAAAAAAACTCTTGTTATGTAGGAAACATGAGAATATATAAGTGTAAGTATAAGAGTTTGCGTACCTTATTGATTGAATAAACCGAAAATATATATAATTACTTAATATGAGAGACGTATGCATACGAGACGTTAAAACCCTAATTTCCTTATTGAAAATTCCCGAGAATATTGGGATTATGATGAAAGGATTTCAAAAGATCGCAAACGCTATCGATTAGAAAAGTTTTGACGGTGGTAGAGATTTTCTTCCACGATTTGAAGTTTCATTTCCGTTTATAGAAGATTCTATCGGTATTTTTATGAGAAATGAATATTTGTCTCATAGTGCCGTATAACGATCACTGAACACCAAGAAGGTGTTGCGATTGAGAAATTGTCTATTGATCAAAACTTGGTTCAAGAGCATTGAGTGGGTATAGACCGTGTCTACCTGTACGAGAGATTTTAGTCAATGTATCCCTTGTGCTGGGGGTCTGGAGGGTCTACATCTGTTAATAATGACAGGTCTTCAAATCAAACAGTTGATCCATCCCAGGGTGTTGCCGACTAAATGAGCAATAGAGATATTGAGAGTCGTTCTAGCCAATTTTGAATCCAATGTGGTTTCGACGGTCATGTACCATCAAAAGTAAATATAATTTAAACAGATTTTTGTGATTTTGATGTTAATTAATTCACTAATAATTATTTTTGACCATATATGGGAGCTAAAAGTCTTAAGACAGTTAAAAGTGCTTTGTCCTTAACCAAAACTGATTTGGTAGACGAAAGACAACATAGACGCTTCACATATCAAATCTTGAGCATCAGTTTTGGCTAAATTAAATGAGTGGAATTCTTCTCATTCAAGTAAGTTTTGGATTTTAATCACGGAGGTATAGATATAAAGAAGAATTATAGTATTTTGAAGGTGCACTGACCTTGTTGCTTTCAGGTCTCTCTCTCTCTTTCTCTCAATAAATTATGCTACGTAAATCCTATATCTTCTTATTTTCTTGAATTCTAGGGTATGCTTTTGAATGAATTTTTCATGATTTATACGTGCAGGTACTTGGTGCATGCAAATGGTATATGTGCAGGCTATTCCCTTCTTTCTGCAATCTATGCTGCTCTGCCTCGCCATTCCCCCCGGCCTCGTGCTTGGACCCTCTTTATCTTTGACCAGGTCTGCTCTTTGCATTAACTCTTACAAAAGTGTTATTATATATATACGTGTGTGTGTGTGTGTGTGTTTGTGAAAGTAGATTTTATTGAAAGATAAAAGCCAACAGGGAGATGACTTTTGCCTTAAAAGAGAAACAAACAAAGCAGATTACAGATTCACAGACCTTTCTTGGCTAAACCACCGGCTAGACTATTTTGCATCTATTCTCACATCATTAAACTCAACTGATTTTAAACATTACAAAGATTAGATATATAGTTGAAATCCAACGTAACACATACAAATATTATGTTGTAAGCTTTGGCTTTGAAAATACTAAACCACACAAATTGCGAGTATAATTGTTCAAAACACAAATACTTTATTTTTGTCATTTTTTAAAATATATTAGCTTTATTATTTGTACTTTTAACATTTGTTTTTAATGTTGTTGAGTTCAGAGTTAGCAGCACAAGCATCATAGATCGACCGTACAACTATCATCAATCTGTATGGCGTAGTAATTTAAAGGACAGCACTTGATCGGGCTTATCTTAGGACACTATCAACTAAAGTTCTTTTTATCTGTATTGTTAGGTACTGACCTATGTGATATTGGCGGCCGGAGCTGCATCAGCGGAGGTGGTGTACCTAGCCTACAAGGGCGATGAGGCCGTGACATGGAGCGAAGCCTGCTCATCCTTTGGCGGATTCTGTCATAAGGCAACAGTATCGGTAGCCATCACTTTTGTGTCCATGATTTGCTATGGGTTGTTGTCTCTTATATCCTCATACAGGCTCTTCAGCAACTATGATGCACCCATTGGGTATGTTCACAAGGGGATTGAAATTGCAGTCTTCCAAGCTTAGTCAAGTTCATGTCTATGCTTAGCCAATCTTCTGATGTCTGTCCAATGAATTGTAATAAATTTCCTGGCATCATGTAGTGTTAGGGAGCTACTTTTGCCAAATTTTATGGTGACCAAAGTAGTTTGTGTGCCCTTGGTTTTTCCATGTTTTTCTTCAAAAAAAAAGAAAAGTGTGTGTGACCATAAGTTTCTATGTATGGTTTTGATTCGCCAAATTTAATATTAAACTTCACATTTTGGTTGGTTTATTTAACCTTCTCCTTCAAACTGGTAAATGTAATCAAGGTTAACTTTCCTTTCGTTTTTCCTTTGTTAGAGTTGAGTTTATTTTTAGCAAATTAAAAATATATACATATAAAGGGGGAAACGTCAATTTATTTTATTTTTTTGTTATTATTACTATTATGAGAGGTTTCAGACTTCTCTCTCTCACTTTTTTTTTCTTTTATAAAGCATGAATTAATTCACGAGAAAAATTGATCAACTACATACGTAAAAGGAAATTCAGGATATATAGGAGCTGGAGCTTCTTCTATCCAAATATTCTCTGGTTTAGTGCTTGAACAGTGTTTAGCCATGGAATAAGCCATTATGTTGCGGATTCTTTCCTAAAGAGCTATACCTAAACTATTTCCAGCTAAACCAAGCAAATTGTGTATCACTCGTTTGTTGTATGATTCTACCACAAGAATAAGAAAACTAAGTTCACAGGTTAAACAGAGTCCCCAAAGTAAAGCCATTGCCTCTAAGACGTTAGAGCTCCAGTTACGTATCACACTTTTTCTATACCCATGCCAGAATTTTCCCCTCATTTTAAAAGACAACACCGAATGGGGATGGAGTCCACCGTTGCAAAACCTGGATCTTGATCTTCTCCTTATCTGTCGAGTTTAACAAGACCTTGAACTCATTAAACATACATCATGCCCCACTAGCCACTGCTTTGGTTACACAAGTATTCAAATTCTGGATTTTAGGGAGAGGGATTGTGACCATCAGGCTGTCCCGACGAGTCTTCCTTAATAAAGTAGGGTTGGCGTAAACGACACAAGCTCCCAAACTGACCCGGCCACCCTACAAGCCCTACAAAGCAAAGGTGAATCACTGGCTCAAGATTTCACAAAAAATAAGCAAGTAGCCTTCATATCAGCAATTCGCCTCTGAAAATTAAATCTTCACATATCTTTTTTTTTTGGTGAAAATCTTCACATATCTTGTAGGAAGGATATTCAAGGTTCCTCGCCACAGAAATTAACCTTACCCATGGGAATCAAATCCCAACTCCATATCTGTTAAACTTCATCTATTAAATGTGTCACGCGTGAGTACACATTATCTAAAAATAGTTGGGTGTGGGATCTATCTGCCTTATCATAATTTTATCTGTATCCCATTATCAATAGCTCACAAACCCGCCAATATGCTTGCATTGTGCTTGGTCCCTGGAGCCGCCTCTTAGTTTGGCCTGTCCTGAAATGAAGTCGTCGACTTTCCTAATTAAAAATGAAAGGTATAAAATAATTAAAAGTATGAATCATGTGATACTACTGAAGTTTCCAAAAAATAGTCAATTAAAAATGGATGCTATTATAATATATTATCTAAATAATTTTGTTCATTATGTAAATACCAATTATAGAACTCTTAAAAAAGAAAACGAAAATCGGTTGAAAAAGAAAGAAACAATTTCGTTACAAGAAAATGAGTATATCTTTTTAAAATGATGCTTAGTTTTATTTTAAAATAATCTCATAAATATTTCTCTCTCGTTGCGAGTAAGAAAATTTAGATTAACGAGCAGTCGGTTTAGTGGGATGAAGTGTTATTTCCTTAATCAAATCTCGGATTCGAAACCTAGGAATGGAAAAAGCTATATTGGGAGAGCTGTCCACTAAATAGAGCCCTCGTAAATACTCGAACAACATTAGTCAATGAGACCGGATATTGAAACCAAAAAAAAGAAAGCAAGGAAATTTAGTGGGTTGGGCGGACTTATGGGTCACGAGTATACTCGATGTCCAAAGCAATATAGTTAAGTCCAATATTCCCCCGTCCCCTGAGGTGATTGGGCTTGAGTCTTTTAGTGGCCCATTAAAAAGGAAAAAGTGCCCAAAGGTTCACCTGTGTCCCTACATATAGTAAACCCGGCCCAAACCCTATTCAGACCGCTACCAGCGACCCATTAAATCATAAAATTTTATTTATTTATTTATTTTTTATGAATAATGGTTTGACTTCTTAGGCAAATGGGGTTAAGAAGTCATTAGAATTCGCCCAAACCTATAGGGAAGTTGTATATAATTGAACGGACGAAAATGCCTTTCCCTGCATAAATTTGTTTGAGGATGGAAGGACATTTAGATGCCAATGATAAAAAGATAAAAGGATTAACTAAATTCTATGATCTCAAACTAGGATAGTGCATTTTATCATAAGGGTATCCATCCTAATATTTTTTTTTTTACTATACCTACTGATATTTAAATTCATATTTTGACTAATTCGATTCAAAATTTACAGTGACCCATTTAAGGGGTTACCATCTCAACGTAGTCTTCTTTATGTCCAAACCACGAGTCGAGTTCGCAATCTTGATTAAAGAATTTAACGTCATACTAATTAGACAAATTAACTATTGTATCCACCCTGATATGTATTCTAGATGAGCGATAGTTGTTACTTCCATGTTTTGTTCTTTTATCCCCCCATTGATTACTAACTCTACATTTTCAATAATTTATATATCTAGTGTTGAAAATTGCTATAAGATTAGTCTTCAAAGAGGTTGTTCTCGCCCTTTTATGTTTAATTTTATACAAAAAAGAATCCCAAAATCTATGTTCAACGCATTTTTAGTCTTTTACTTAACTTTACTCGATTAATTCGGATATAGTATTGTAAGGTCCGTTTTAAGGATGAACATATGTTTTTTTATTTTAAAACTCGAATTTGAGATTTTAATTTAAAAATTATAATATTATGTCACTAGATTCACGTACGATAGTTATATCCAATGCATTCTAAAACTTAAAATGGAGTAATGCATTTATGTATTAATTTATTAGGTGCTTTTAAATCATCATTTGATGAAACCCATCGTCAAGTAAGATTGACTTATCAGATACATTCACCAGCTGCTTATAAAAGATACCTACAAATTTCATGACGCATTTCTGCCTAATTCTAGTGCATAGCTTTGATCTTCCAAGATCAATCATTTGGTTGGTACAACATACGAGGAACCTACCTTGCATTAGCGTGAGAAAAACGAATAAGGATTTAAGATTAATCAAGACGTTGCTATTGATAGTGCTTTACAACTAATATTAGCTTTCCGCTTAGTATTGGTATGACCATGCAATATCACCATACCAAGTGCTCTTGTGATAACAATTTTCCCTTTTTTATTTTTTTATTCTTCTTTAGTAAAGCGGAGAATGTGGCAAGTAAAGCAGTAATTTCTGTTCATCACTTTTTTGTAAATTTTTTTCAACCATAGTCGTTGATATTTGGAGAATTTGCAATATTAATGTTAGTATTAACATAATCTCTCTCAAGATCTTAAAGTTTAAATTTCAATCGGATAATATTGTTTACACTCGAGAATCTAAATATTAAACCAAAGGATAATCAGTCTAATGTGATGGGATTTTAAGTCTCTTATCTAATTTTTAGGTTCAAAACTTAGTAATAAAAAAGACTGTATTGGAGAGTCGCTTTCTAAATAAGACTGAATTAATTAAAAAATGGTTTGAATATCCGTGATAGGTATCAAATATTAGTATATTACAATACTAAATCATTGAAGAATAATATTAATTATTAAATATAAAGATAGAAAAATAAAAAAATTCTATTACGAGTTTACAACAAGGAGTAACTTTAGGATTTGATTTTTCGAAATTAGAAAAATATTTGAAAATGGTGGCAGACAAGTTTCACAAAGATGGGGGTGTGAACTTTTTGACCGAACAGGAAAAACAACTCTTCCCAAAAGTTCAAAAGAGACTTGATTTTCTCTGCTAACATTAAAAGGCGAGTCTGTCTTCATTCTAAAAACGTCAACACGCAGGTGTGGACCTTTGAACAAAGCTCCTCTTGTATGTTGTGCTTTTCCTTCTGAGATTCTACGCACGGTTTTGACTTTTGGTTTATGCCTGCATTTCTTTTCTTCACGATCATCAAATTGTTTTGGGACCCATTTGATTATATCTAGTGACTGACATCTCTCTCTCTCTCTCTCTCTTTCTTTCTTCTGTGTATGTATGTTGGTTGGGATTGGGAACCAACTGATCTAATGTCATGCTGCCCATATCCGACTTCTAATTCAAATTAAAGTGCGTGGGAGATGAGACATTGTGAAATGATTTCCTCTTGTTTGAACTCTTGTTGTCTTTGTAATTATCAAATCTACAATTTTTTTTCTCCAACTTAAGACAGTCATAAACTCTTATTATTTGTATGGCTTTTGAAGAATGTAATATTCTCTCATCTATTTAATTCACTAATTTAGAATTCTTATTAATGAAAATTACATATTAATCCCGTAGTAAACTCTTTAATACATATATGATTCAGGAATTTAAGCAAGTCTATGTTCCCATAAATAGTTTACTTAATAAATCTCTCTCTTCCCCCCCCCCCCCCAAAAAAACATAATATAATGAAATAATGTTCTCTTGGGGAGATATGTTGGGGATCATTTTTTTCCTTAATCAATTGGTATTCTTATTATTAATTAATTTAATTCAAATATTATGAAATATAATTTAGGAATTACTCTCTTAATATCTATTTTTTAATTCTTAAGACTTGAATTTAAAATTTTGATTAAAAGAATTTAGTGTCATATCACTTAATATTTTTAAAATCAAATCGGATAAACCAATTTGATCGATTCGACTAAGAATCATTCTATAGTTCGATTTGATTTTCATTGTTAAATCGGATCAAGTAAAATTCGATTAATATCATTTAAAATCGATCATAAACAATAAAAATCGGAGAACCATTTAAATCGATTTAAAAAAAAAAGATATTTGTAACTCTATGTACTCTATCTATTTTTTTAAAAGAATATATATATTTTTTATTTTATTTTAATATATATAATATATAAATTATATATATATATATATATATATATATAAAATATCATGATAATATTATTTTATCCGTAAAATGATTTGATTCGTCTTATTGATAAATCAATAGTTCCACCGAGTTATTTCGGTTTTAAAAAGATTACCGTCGCCAGATCTATCGCACGTCCGCTGCATATCATGTCTTAGATCCCATATTTAGTGCGGTGGGTTTTCTTTCATTTTTTGAATATTTAAAGCATCACAAATGTATTGTCACGTTTAAAAATAATAATAAAATAAAATTCAGAGAAATATTTGTCCAAACTTCTCGTCTAATAAAAATAATATTATATTTTAACTTTCAACCGTAATTCTGTCCAATATATTAAACTCAATAAAATGGAAACACAGGAGTAATGAGTTCTGAGTTCTTACCAATTCCAACTACCCAATCACAGTTATTTTTTTCTGACACTATTGACTGCAGAAAAGTTTGGGGAAACTTTTGTTCCTTCACTCCTCGGGTAAGGAGTGACCAACTTCACTTTCAGAAGAAACTCATAGAATAGGATGACTCGGGTCCTTCGTTTGACTGCAGGATAAGTTTGACACTAAAACATGTACCTTCCTTGCATCAATGGTGAATGCGACAGCTTCCCCGACTTTTGTAACAGCAGTTGTGACAATTGAATCCGACGAGCATTCAAATCGAATTATATAAAAATATTAATCAAATTATTAATTATCTAATTTCCTTAAAGATTGGTTCGTAAAGTATTTTGGTTGCAGAGTATTTAAGTACTTCGATTAGGTTAGGAGAAGTTTGTATTTTGCAATTAGTAAGCATGAATTGGGTTTAGGTGGCATCTTCAAACTTCAAATTTTTGTAAAGTTGTCTTAATTTATTAATTTTATTTATAATAATTTTAGCTAAAGTAAACAAATTTTCACAAAAATTGTACTTTGTAAGTAAAAATTAAAAATTTTGTGAAATTATTATATTATTAAAGTTTTCCCTACACATTATATTCATTTTTATTACCCACACTTGTTGACATAGGTAGAAAGAGCACCTTCGTCCCTAAACTAGATTAGAAATTCGACTCCCCCTGAATAGAAAAAAAACAATATTGGGAGACTTTCCCCTCAAATGAGGCCCGACAGTCAGATCGGACCGAATTAGTCAGGATGAAATCTCAGATATTGGGCGGTGGTTTAACCATAGGGACCGATAAAAAAAATTATATTCACTTTTATTTGATGCAATTGCAAGTTAAATTGGAGATCGTAGATAATTAGTTTAATTTAGTTAATCAATTTGATTTACTGTATTTTATCAAAGAAAAATTGGATGTTCATACCCCCAATATTTATTACAAATCTATTCACATTATTTGAAAAAAAAAATACAAGAAAAGAGAAAAAAATACTGCTCTTTTGCATTATTTATTCTAGTCACCCTTATTGCAGGAAGGATTGATGGCTAAATAATGAAAAATATATGGTGAGTACTAAAATCAACTAAAATATTTTGGTGAAAATTTATGATAAAAATTACAGCTAAATAATTAATGACTAAAAGACTATTTGGTTAAAGTGAATAGAAATCAAGAATTGAATTCAAATTTATATGATTTGTTTAGATTAATAAAATAAGAATGAGACTTAGAAATGAAATTTCCCTAAATTATGGGGTTTCTGAAATTCACTATCAAGATCTTTAATTTCAAATTTAATTCTAATTTTAAAGCGTAAACAAAATGCACCTAAGAATTTTAGTTTGAGTAGAAGATAATCTAAGTGTTCCAATAATCAAATGCCACTAAAAAGTGATCTACAATATTCGTGTCAAATTTTCTTTCTTCATTTACATGTCTTCCCATTAAAATTTTGATATCTAAAAAAATAATTTAGTAATCATAATTCTTTTTTCTTAATTTAAAATTTTAGATTTAATTTCTATATAATAAATAAAAAAAAAAACATGATGTCCCTTTTCTCTTATCGAGTAAAAGGACGAGGAGGAAAAAATAAATAGTGTTTATGTACAAATTTTGAGACACCAACTGCTTGAATCATTGAAGGAACAGGGTTATATGTACTAATTGCTTCCAGATCTAACAGTATGATGGTAAAAATTAGGGCTGGACTTAAGTATAATCGCAGAGACTAGCCTTCCCAATTTTCATTGAGTTTCGTCCATGAAATTAGAGAAAACCTAGTCTAGTTTGAATAGTTAGTTTTACCTTCCTTTGAGTTTGAGTCCACCATGTTTAATCTGAATAAACTTATAATAATAATGGTAATGTTATTTTTTAATTTTAGAATGTTAGAAATTTTTGTTATTATGTTTCTAGTATGGATCGTAAATTAATTGAATATGGGTATAATTAAAATAATTTTAAATTTTTTTATGTATTTGTTTTAAAAAAAAATTAATTTATTGTCCGCATTAGCCTAGAAACTTGTTTGTAAGAACAAATAAAGTCTAAAAATATATTTATGCTTTCAACTTTAGAAAAATTCAGATTAAATTTGATTAATAATGAAGTTTTTAATATAAAATTATTAATATATAATAACTTAAATTATTTATATTCAAAAAAATTTGATTTCTTTTTGTAAAACATTATATTTGATACTAAAATATATTTTACTTTATTATAAAATTATTATAATTAAAATAAAAATAAATTGATGCTGCCTTTCAACTTTTTCAACTTTTAAAAAGCCACATTAGTGATGGGCCCACGTAAATCTACGGTTTGAAATTTGAGGGTACAAAGTAAAAAACGGTTGGGATTGACTAACAATCATGCGGAGGTGCACGGCCCACTATAGTCTGTCCTCTATTTAATTCGAACCTGTACGTTAGTTTTTTCCTCCAATTAAAAAATTCCTTGGCCCTCTCTTGCATTTCAACCAGCAAAGCCTACCCCAAACATTCACTAACTATTCTCTCTCTCTCTCTCTCTCTCTCTCTCTCTCTCTCTCTCTCTAAGGTTGCATGTAGTTCAAGTCATTGCATTTAAATTACATGTGATGTGATCTTCGACAGGGACTCTCATTTATGATTTTTACTCGCAACTTTTTAGCCGTTCTGTTCTTTCATCCTCTGTTTTCCTCCTCCTGTCTCTTCAATCGTTTCCATTTCATTAAATCGACATTTCATTTTCCTCTAAAATTTTTCCGAATTAGATTTTATTAGAAAGTTGTGAGAAAAAAATTTCACCAAAATAGCTAAATCCAGTGCAATAAACCTAGAAAGAATGCCGAGGCAAAGTCGAGAAATCCCATCATAAAAAGAATAGAACACATCATCTCTCTCTCTCTCTCTCTCTCTCTCTCTCGCGCGTCAAAGCCTTCGAATGGATCAAACGAGAACAGAGTATTCTGTTTTCGTACATGCTTCACAAGCTCTTCCCCCAGTTCCAGATTCAATCTTCCAAAATTCATCTCATTCATCATCAGACACTAGTTTTCCCATTTTAGTTATCGCAATTATAGGCATAATTGCCACAGCAATTTTGCTTGTTAGCTATTATGTTTTTGTGATCAAATGTTGTCTCAATTGGCATCGAATCGATCTTCTTCGACGATTTTCATTATCCAGAAATCGGAGAAATGAAGACCCATTAATGATTTACTCTCCTGTGGTTGAAACAAGAGGATTGGATGAATCTGTGATAAGATCAATCCCAACATTTCAGTTCAAGAAAGGGGCAAAAACAGAGCAGGGAGAGAAAATCTACTTTGAATGCGCAGTTTGTTTGAGTGAATTTCAAGAGGAAGAGAAGCTAAAAATTTTGCCAAATTGTAGTCATCTTTTCCACATTGATTGCATTGAGGTTTGGCTTCAAAACAATGCGAATTGCCCATTATGCAGATCAAGTATTTCTCTCATCAACAGATTCAAACTTGATCAAATTGTTGCTTCTACCTCTTCTCCACAAGATCCAAACACAACCTCAGCTGATGATTTTCTAGTGATTGAAATCAAAGAAGACAACAATGACTTTTCATCATCATCATCTTCTTCTTCAAATCAAGAGATATTGAATCCAGGGGAACTTTCATTTTCCTCAATTAGTCCAAAATTGCAAAACAGAGAAAACAGGGGAATGTACAGTAAAAAGGGTAGGAAATTTCTTCATAATTCAAGTATGGGAGATGAGTGCATTGATATTAGAGGCAAAGATGAGCGGTTCTCAATTCAGCCCATTAGAAGATCTTTTTCAATGGATTCATCTGGGGATAGACAGCTTTATTTGTCAATTCAAGAGATTGTGCAACAACATAGAAGACAATTGAATGAGGTTAGTCCTCCTAGTGACGGATGCAGTAGCAGAGTTAGAAGATCAATCTTTTCATTTGGGCATGGTAGAGGTTCAAGAAGTGCTGTTCAACCTATTGATTTGGAGCCTTAGAACAACTTGTAATTTCCTTTTGTTTTTTTCTTCTGTTTAGTTGCCCTATCGTTAATCAATGATGTGATGCACTCTAATTATTTATTCCTATATTTGATTATTATGTTGCGTCACATCTGTGAATAACATTTTTGTTTTTCTTCTTTTCTTTAAATGTTCGTGACGAGAATGTTAAAAAGTCATTATGAGTATATAGGATTGGAAATTGACATAGGTAGAATGAATTCAAATTTGACGGAGAGTGGTTGTGCTTACAGTTTGGATGTCGGGGACCTCGGGTTGGTTGGGAAGGTGACAAGAGTTCAGTGTGATCCAGTTAAACTTTAGCAATGATTATTAGAATCGTTGCTTAATTAAATCAGTATTTCTATTTTTATAAATAAATATCTTACAACAAATTGATATTTAAATTTTGTTCAATTAATTCGATTCAAATATTACTGAATTCATTAAGTGTTAACTTTCTCAAATTCTATTTTTTTTTATTTCATGACTCGAATCCTATGTTTATGATCAAGGGAGTGTAATACCCTATTTTTACATCCACAGAGTTTGATAGTATTTTCTTTTCCTCCTTTCTTCTTGATTTCCCTCCTGCTACATGATCGGATTATACAATTGGGTCTCTTCTTTTGCTAGAGAGGGGATGGATGGTACCCTCAACAGGAATCAAACCCTTTTCCCCCTCTCCCCCCCCCCCACCCCCAAAGAAAAGAGAAAGAAGATTAAAGAGGCCCCCCGCCCCCCGCCCCCCCCCCCCAAAAAAAAATAAGACAATATTCATATAAGAACACACCAAACTGTTGTTTAATCACCTAGTAGGATGATAAATATAATTATGATGTTTATGAGGGTATGCTTAAAATAATATAATGTTTAAATTCAGATTAAAATGCCAAAAAAATTTCCGGCCTGGAGGAAACACGCCTGCCAAAGTTTGGAGGGTTTCCAAGAAGGATTGATAGAAAGATGTTTTGAATTCTGGTCGGTGGCTTCTCATAACCTCCCTCACACAATCTCACATAATCCATATGTTTTTTATTTTTTTTTATATGATGTTCGTGTTATATTTTAAATAATTCAATTTATTTATCGATCCTATTTTAAGAAATAACTTTTTTAATATAATTTTTTTATTTTAAATTTTAAATTTAATATTTAATTAAAAATTTTAATAATTTTATCCATTAAATTGATTATTCATTGTTTACTTACGCATAGACCGAGTAAGCAAAGCAGCCTCTCTCTCACTCTCTCTCTCTCTCTCTCTCTCTCTCTCTCAGAGGTTATATTATGAATTTTGACCGATAATGTGAAGCAGGAGAAAACACGGTAGTTTTCTAATTGGAAATTAAAAGGGGAGTCTTAAATCAAAATCCTTCGGTGGATCTCAAATATTTTTTCGATGTTTGAAGCAGTGTCGGTGAGAGTCAACCTTGTTTACTCATTTTCATGTTCGATTGGTCTCCCAAGTCCAAGATTCTTTGCTCTTCTCCCTTTGGTTCGCCTAAAATGGTCTCTTGGTGGGATCCATGATTCAGAGTCACGTCTTATAAATATTTGGGGGATTTCTTTGATTCTTATAATTATTGACATTTATAAATTTATAGAATTAATTTTTTTATTTAAAATTTATCATATTCCTTATACTCACTGAAACACAATATTATAACCAATAGTTTTTTTTATATAAATATTTGAATTTGAAATTATCATATAGGGATTAAAGAAGAAAATTGTGACCACGAGACTATCCTCTTAGGACTATAATCGACAGGTCTAGTGGTAGGGTAATAAATACCTTTAATCAAACTCTTAAATTCGAGTGTTAATAATAAAAAAATAAATTTAAAAAAAATCAGTTTCTAGATTGGACTCCATAATAATGAATTAGATTAATCGAATAAGTTAAATACCGATCCGTTAATAAAAAAAACAAAATATTATATATTTTGTATTATGGTTGGGATAGGAAACACACTCATAAAAACTCTTAAGCACAGATTGTCTTAAACACAGATTGTATGATTTTGCTAAACTTTTTCCAATTTCTTCATTGCAATTTTCCAAGAAGGTTTTATAATAATAATAACGATTTTCCAAAATTTTGTGGTACTTTATTAAAACACTAATCAATATTTCAGTCCACTGTATTCTCAAATAATGTGAGTCTATTGATCCTATTCCCCCCATACTCAAATGCGGACAAATCCGAACAAGCTTCTGTCAACCATACGAAATCACAGACTATAAGCTTCATGCAAGTGGTGGAAATGGTGAAACAATCACTTAGCAACCATCTCGTCTGTTTTCTATACACTTGAAGTCTCTCAGTAGAAACCCTTTTGCAACTTGCTTCACATCCAAAACCCAACAAAAAATTCCTATCTCCTCTACCGGCATTGGAATGGAAAAATCTGGATATTGCTACCTGTTTAGGGAGAAATTATTTAATGAAGCAATTTCAATAATTGCTTCCTATAAAGTCAACTATTATTTGCATGTTGTGTCACTATAAAAAAATAGCGTTTTAGTCACAAATTTAGCAACGAAATTTTTTTAAAAATTTGCTCCTAAAAACATTAGCGACGAAAATTTTTCACCGCTAAAAACATTAACGACGAAAAATTTTTTGTCACTAATAACGCGTCGCAAAAATTTAGCGACGAAAATTAGAAATCTGTCGCTAAATTTAGCGACGAAAATCTGAAATCCGTCGCTAAATTTAGCGATAAATAATTTTTCGTCGTTAAAATTCGTCACAAAATTTAGCTACGAAAAATTATCCGTCTCTAAATTAGCGACATAAAAAATCTATTATTAAATTTAGTGATGAAAATCTAAAATTCGTCGTTAAATTTAGCGACAGATAATTTTGGTCGCCAAAATCCATCATTAATTTAGGAAAAAAAATATCCGTCGAAAAATTATCTGTCCCTAATTTAGCGATGAATAAAAAAATCCGTCGCAAAATTCAACGACGGATTTGGAATCCGTCGCTGATTCCAAATTCTTCATGTCCAGGGAGCGCACGTGTTGCCCAGCATGTCCCTTGCCCACCCGAGCCAGCAAGTCCCTTGCCCTCCCTTGCCCACCCGAGCCAGCACGTGCCTGGATGGCCCCGCCCGCCCGAGCCAACACCAGCCTGCAATCTGCCCGCCCGCCCGAGCCAGCACCCCCGCGCAGGCGCTCTAGTATCAACTCTTAATTGCTGGAAAATGCCGCTTTGTCTTCTGCCTCCACCGTGGTTCGAACTCCGAACTCCTACACACACACGCAACCTGTAAACCACCAAACCAAAGGATATTATGTGATATAAATTTTTTTTATTATTTATTATTTTTTCTTCATATTTTTCTAATAATAATTAAATAATATATAATAACAATTTAAAATAATAAATATAATATCTTTTTTATTTATACCACTAACCTAAAACAATATTAATTAAAAATAATAAATATGATACTTTTTAATAAAAGAAAAAATAATAAATTACTAACTTAAAATAAAATAATAAATTAATTAAAAAATATATTAATATTATATTTTGATTTCTTCTTTTTTCTTTTATTTTATTATTTTATTATTATTTTATTATTATTTTTTATTTTTTTAATCCATAGTTTAAAAATGGATTATAACATCTAAAAACTATAAAATTATAATTATCAATAAATTATAATATATTAATAATTTAAAAAATCAATATATTTAATCACAAATGAAGAGGAATAAAGAAAAAAATATATTATCACATAACACTAAGCGGTGGTGCAGTAGTGATATGTCTTCTGTTCAAATCTGAGGTCCAAGATTCAAATCCCTTCAACTGCATTTTATCAATTTTTTTAGTATTAAAACAATAAAAGGCGCCCAGACAGACACGCCCCAGTAGGCGCAGGCGACTGCGCCTGCCTGCCTGGGCGCCACGGTAGGCACGCCTTAGTAGGCGCGAGCGCCCGCGCCTGCTTACCTAGGCGCCCGTGCCCCTGCCTAGGCGCCCAAGCAGGCAGGCAGGCAGACGTGGGTGCCCAGGCACGCCCCAGTAGGCGCGGGTGCCCAGGCAGGCATGCGTAGGGCACGGGCGCCTAGGCAGGCAGGCGCCCGTGCGTGCATGCGCTGGCACCCGCGCGTGCATGCGCCGGCGCCCGCACAGACTCGTGGTTCTGACGGATTAATATTTAATTAAAAAATTTATATTATTTAATAAAATAATACAAATAAAATAAAAGTTATCTATACAATAATAAAAAATATTAAATCAAACAAAAAAAGAAAAAAAATAATAAATTAATTAAAAAAATATATATAATTTAAATAAAATAAAATATATGGTTTTTTTAAGAATTAAATAATATTATTTTTCTAAAAAAATGAAATATAATAAAATAAAATAAAATGTAAATTAAAATATTATAAAATAATAATATGATTTGTTAATATAAATTAATAAAATAAAATAAAATTCTAATTAAAAAAAGATAAAATTCAGCGACGGATTTGGAATCTGTCGTTGATTCAGCGATTAATTTCCAAATCCGTCGCTAAAATTATTAAAATAAAATAAAAATAAAATAAAATTCTAATTAAAAAAATATTAAATTCAGTGACGGATTTTAATCCGTCGCTAAATTGCCAACCGATAAATTTTATCGTTGCTAAATTTATTTTTTAATTTAAATATTATATTTTATTTAATTATATATAAAAAACTTAGCAACGGATTGTGATTTTCGTCAAGCGACGGAAAATAAATCCGTCAAGCGACGGAAAATAAATCCGTCAAGCGACGAAAAACAAATCCATCGCTAAATTAATTTTTAATTTAAATATAACATATTAATAAAATAAAAAGAAAAATGAAAAATAAAATTCTATTTAAAAAAGATTAAATTTTACGACGAATTTTAAATCCGCGGCAATATTTAACCGCGAAATATTATTTGTCGCTATTTAGCGACGAAATTTGCAATGAAAAAATTTTTTGTCTCTAATTAGCGACGAATTTAGCCACGAAAATTTTTTCGTCACTAATTAGCGACGAATTTTGCTACGAATGATGTGTCCGTCGCTAATTTAGCCACGACTTCCTTTTCATTGCAAATTTTGTGACAAATTAGCGACGAAAAAGTTTTTGTCACTAAATTCGTCACAAAATAGCGACGAATTTTTGCCTTTGCGAAAATTCGTGACTAAAATCGTATTTTTTTGTAGTGCGTGCTTCTTATTTTTCTTAGAAAAAAGAACAATTATTAATAAGACTAAATCCAGTTCAAGACTAATTGGGTCATTAAAGAGGCAAAGCTCTCACAGCCCCTGAAACTATTAAGTGCTAAAATTCTCATAATATTTATTTTCTCTATACATAATATTTGAATTCAAAATTTTGTATAATAAGTACCAATGTTTAGTCACTGAAAGCAACACTATCAGAAAACACGCTATCAGCGATGGAAATTTTTATTGTTGAAAATAAAAAATATGTCGCTAAAAGTATTAGCGACAAATTTTTTCCATTGCTAAATCCGTCTCGAAAGCTACCCCGCTAATTTTTATCGACAGAATTCTATCCGTCGTTGATATCAATGACGGATTAGCGACGAATTTTTTTCGTCGCTAATTCTATCTGTTACTATAGAAGAAAATATGAAAAAAAAATGAATGACGGATTAGCGACGGATTTTTTTCGTCTCTAATTCTATCCGTCACTAATCCGTTGTTGAAAGAAGAAAATATGAAAAAAAATCCAGTGACGGATTAGCGACGGAATTTTTCTGTCTCTAATAATTCCGTCGTTGATAATTCACTATTAACGAAAGGGTTTTTTTCATTGTTAATTCTAGAATTCTCACGCGCGTGCATGCACCCAAATGCGCTCCTCGCCCGTACCTCATGAGCCCAAGCACCTACACGCGTAGACCCGCCGGTGCCTCACTCGCCCACGCACTGTCATGTGCGCAACCCGGTCCTACGTTGCCCGCCCGCACGTGCAAACCCGCCCACCAGCCCTCCCCGCCCGCTCAGCAACTTGTCCACCCGCCCACTTCTTTTAATGTGTGAAAAATGCCTCTCCATGCCTCCAATGTGGTTCGAACCACGGCGCGCCTAAAATACTAGAAACAACACAACCAACAGAGCACAATTAGTCATCTAATCATATTTTTTTTATTTATTATCTTTATCTCATAATTTTTAATAATAATAAAATAATATGAAATGATAATTTATTATAAAATAATTAAATAATAAAATAATAAAATAATAAAATAATAAAATAATTTAAAAAATAAAATAATATTATTCTTATACAAAATAAAATAAAAATAAAAATAATTATTAAAAAAATAAAAAAATTAGTTGCTAATTTGTCGGTAATTCATCGTAAAAATTTCCATCACTAATCCGTCGATAATTTATCGTCAAAATTTTCGTCTTTAATCCGTCAGTAAATTTTCTGTTATTAATCTGTCGATGATGGCTGTAAGTATATATATATATATATTTTTTTTTTCCTTCATCGATACACTGACGAATTAGCAACGAAAATTTTTCATCGCTAAAAATTCCGTCAGTAATTCGTCGTTAATAGGTTTACATTTTTTTTTTAACCGTTGACCATTATAGTGACAGAAATATCTCTGTCACTAATCAGTCGTAAATCTCTTAGTATTCTGTTCGACAGTAATCCGTCGTTATTAGTAATAGATTTTTTTTTGTCGGTTTGTTGATGGTGTGTTTTCTGGTGGTGCAACTCCGCATTGATGGTTAAGGTCAGGTATATTAGGAACGTAGGTATGGGTAAATAGGTCAATGTATATTTATGCCCATTGCCGAGTATTATCCGCTTTGATTTCATGAGTATCGGTTAAATACCAGTTGAATCCGGAAAATTTGGCATCCTTGCTTCTAAATCTCTTCTCTCCTATCCTAAAGAGCGTGTTGAGGGATTTGTTGACCACATACTAGAGGTTATCTTTCTTCTTGGGATGGTGAGCAATTCACATTCAACATTGAACAATTAACTTTTTGAACTTTTGCATTATAATTTTCTATGAGAACTAAAAAGCTAATCAATATTTCATGCATTCTCAAATACTCGGGAGTCAATTGAGCCTATTCAAACCGTCAGGGAGAGAGATCTCAAACACAAACGAATCCCAAGAAACATCTGTAAACATTGTGAAATCACAGGCTCTAAGCTCCATGCATGTTGAGTAAATGGCAAAACAGTCACCAACCATCTGGGTTGCTTTTAACACTTGCAGCTTCTTTCACTAGAAACATATTTGCAACTTCACATACAAAACCCAAAAGTAAAATTGCCCTTGCGGTCATTGCGATGTCGAATTCAATCCTCCTGTGATTTTGTAAGATTTTTTTTTATATAAATAATAAATATAATAAAACGATGAATTTTATTTCCACATAGCCACTTGTTCAGAAAGAAATTCTTTAATAGAACGATTTCATCAATTATTCACTATAAAATCAATTATAATTTACATGTTTATTCTTTTTAGCAATCAGAAATCTTATTATGCGTAAGGAGTACTGAATCTAAATACCAAAAGATGAAATCCCAACTAACATATAGAAGCTGCAGCCCATTTGAGAGCGAGTGTGCTACTTAATTATAGTAGGGTTCTTGCTTCTATTAAAACTTGGATGCAATACAGTGTCCTACGTTGTAAAATGGCACCATATATCTGGAGGCCTAGAGACAAGCCATGCAAAACTATATTGAAATCACATCCACCACATCAGGGAAGTTACATAAAAAGCGACACCATGCAAGAACCACATCCGCAGTGCCTATTTAATAGGACTAGAATTCCCTATGCCAGGGCTATGGCCCGGGGTTGTTGGTTGAAAGACATTGACATATAATTGAGAGACCTCAGTGTCATGACTTGGCGCTGTTATAGGAGTCTCGGCCTTTGGTAGTGCGTTCTCCACACTTTCGTGACTTGGTGCTGCCATGAGAGTACCTGCCCTTGGTAGTATTTCATTCCCCCCTTCTGTTGGGAACTCCCTTCCTATGTTATACTGAATTCCTTGGAACAAAACCAACATGAAGAAGAGACATGCGAGGAGAAACTTCTTTAAGGCCATGGAGAAAGAGAGAGAGGCAAGCTGGTTTGGACCTTTTGACAACTCAAGTATTTATGGTGCTGGAGGTTCAAAAGAGGCATTAATTATGGTGGATGGAGTGAGATTTCAATACTACGGAAACTGTTGTCTTCTTTCTCATTAAAGACGCTAATACGCATGCTCTTCACTCTCAGAATGGTAGCTGCATGCGTTTCCTCGGGCTTTGGTGACAATTGTTGCGTCACAATTTTGCCTTTTGCATTGTAACGACTGATAGTTGGACCTTCTGGTGATTGCTGTCCAATTTATCCACTGATGAATTTAGAACTTAGTCTTGGCCAAGTTTTCTTGTTAAGCCTATATGGTCTACTTAGCAATTTTTTGTGCTAACAGATTTCCTTATAGACAAACCTACCAGAGCACATCATTGACATTGACCTTTCACTCTAACACAGTTTAAGGGTTGTGATAGCAGGATTTGGAATTGGCAACGATGTGGGGAGAGCGGAGGCGCTGCCCAGAAGCATCGAATGAGATTGGGGGTTGGAGAGAGAGAGAAACGGTTAGATAAAAAGTGATGTGGTTTTACCGTTGATTCTTTTTCTTGTTTTTAATAGAATAGGAAATTATCGTAACATCTATTATAATAGGTGGAGATTGAATCAGAGAGGGGGGAGAGAGGGGGATTTGGGGGTGAGAGAGAGGGCGGGATGTGGTAAGATGATGTTCCACGTGATGTAAACACTGAATTGGCTTCAAATGCTTCTACGTATTTGAGTTGGGAGGTTCGCTATATATTACAGAGATCTTAGCCCAAAGAAGTAGCAAGAGAAGTAATTTTTTTCATTTCCTTTTGCACTTTAAAACTTTTGTTGGGAGCACTTTTGGATTTATGGCCTCCACAGCAACAACAAAAATGAGGTCAGCACTGTCTCCTGAGAAATTGTTTTGACAGAATCAATAGTTAATTAACTAGAAGAGAAATAGGACATGAATTATGTTAGAATCTAAACTACTACAACTACGACAAAAAAAGGCTACCTTAGCAACACCTGCCAAGGGTCGCAAACTCCGCAACAAAGCTCCTGTGTGCGGCACCAATTCAGCAGCGCCCGCTGCTCATCGCAAAGCCTCTTTAGATTTAACGACAAAACTCTTCGCGCCCTCTTTTTTGGTCGCAAAGCTCTCTTGCTTCTAAATCTCGTCTCTCCTACCCTAAAGAGCGTGTTGTGGGATTTGTTGACCACATACTAGAGGTTATCTTTCTTCTTGGGATGATGAGCAATTCACATTCAACATTGAACAATTAACTTTTTGAACTTTTGCATTATAATTTTGTATGAGAACTAAAAAACTAATCAATATTTCATGCATTCTCAAATACTCGGGAGTCAATTGAGCCTATTCAAACCGTCAGGGAGAGAGATCTCAAACACAAACGAATCCCAAGAAACATCTGTAAACATTGTGAAATCACAGGCTCTAAGCTCCATGCATGTTGAATAAATGGCAAAACAGTCACCAACCATCTGGGTTGCTTTTAACTCTTGCAGCTTCTTTCACTAGAAACATATTTGCAACTTCACATACAAAACCCAAAAGTAAAATTGCCCTTGCGGTCATTGCGATGTCGAATTCAATCCTCCTGTGATTTTGTAAGATTTTTTTTTTATATAAATAATAAATATAATAAAATGGTGAATTTTATTTTCACATAGCCACTTGTTCAGAAAGAAATTATTTAATACAATGATTTCATCAATTTTTCACTATAAAATCAATTATTATTTACATGTTTATTCTTTTTAGCAATCAGAAATCTTATTATGCGTAAGGAGTACTGAATCTAAATACCAAAAGTTGAAATCCCAACTAACATATAGAAGCTGCAGCCCACTGGAGAGCGAGAGTGTGTGCTACTTAATTATAGTAGGGTTCTTGCTTTTATTAAAACTTGGATGCAATACAGTATTCTACGTTGTAAAATGGCGCCATATATTTGGAGGCCTAGAGACAAGCCACGCAAAACGGTATTTGAAATCACATCCACCACATCAGGGAAAGTTACATAAAAAGCGACACCATGCAAGAACCACATCCGCGATGCCTAGTTAGTAGGACTAGAATTCCCTATGCCAGGGCTATGGCCCGGGGTTGTTGGTCGAAAGGCATTGACATATAATTGAGAGACCTCAGTGTCATGACTTGGTGCTGTTGTAGGAGTCTCGACCTTTGGTAGTGCGTTCTTCACACTTTCATGACTTGGTGCTGCCATGAGAGTACCTGCCTTTGGTAGTACCTCATTCCCCACTTCTGGTGGGAACTCTCTTCCTATGTTAGCCTGAGTTCCTTGGAGCAAAACCAACATGAAGAAGAGACATGCGAGGAGAAACTTCTCTAAGGCCATGGAGAAAGAGAGAGAGGCAAGCTGGTTTGGACCCTTTTGATAACTCAAGTATTTATAGTGCTGGAGGTTCAAAAGAGGCATTAATTATGGTGGATGGAGTGAGATTTCAATACTACAGAAACCGTTGTCTTCTTTCTCATTAAAGACGTAATACACATGCTCTTCACTCTCAGAATGGTAGCTGCATGCGTTTCCTCCGGCTCTGGTGACAATTGTTATGTCACAATTTTGCCTTTTGCATTGTAACGACTGGTATTTGGACCTTCTGGTGATTGCTGTCCAATTTGTCCACTGATGAATTTAGAACTTAATCTTGGCCAAGTTTTCTTGGTAAGCCTATATGGTCCACTTAGCAATTTTTTGTGCTAACAGATTTCCTTATAGACAAACCTATCAGAGCACATCATTGACATTGACCTATCACTCTTACGCAGTTTAAGGGTTGTGATTGCAGGATTTGGAATTGGCAACGATGTGGGGAGAGCGGAGGCACTGCCCAGAAGCATCGAATGAGATTGGGGGGTTGGAGAGAGAGAGAAACGGTTAGATAAAGAAGTGATGTGGTTTTACTGTTGATTCTTTTTCTTTTTTTTTTTTAATAGAACAGAAAATTATCGTATCATCTATTATAATAGGTGGAGATTGAATCAGAGAGGGGGAGAGAGGGGGATTTGGGGGTGAGAGAGAGGGCAGGATGTGGTAAGATGATGTGCCACGTGATGTAAACACTGATTTGGCTTCAAATGCTTCTATGAATTTGAGTTGGGAGGTTCGCTATATATTGCAGAGATCTTAGCCCAAAGAAGTAGCAAGAGAAGTCATTTTTTTCATTTCCTTTTGCATTTAAAAACTTTTGTTGGGAGCACTTTTGGATTTATGGCCTCCACAGCAACAACAAAAATGAGGTCAGCACTGTCTCCTGAGAAATTGTTTTGACAGAATCAATAGTTAATTAACTAGAGGAGAAATAGGACATGAATTATGTTAGAATCTAAACTACTACTACTACTACAACATAAAAAAGGCTACCTTAGCAACACCTGCCAAGGATCGCAAACTCCGCAACAAAGCTCCTATGTGCGTCCCCAATTCAGCAGCGCCCGTATTGCTTATCACAAAGCCTCTTTAGATTTAACGGCAAAACTCTTCGCACCCTCTTTTTTGGTCACAAAATGTGCAGGGATGGAACATACAAATGGACGTCATATGTTTTTTGTAGTGAACCTTAATACATGTATGGTCACAGTTACGAGCTAAATGTCCGTAAAACACTGGAGATCTCAAATCCTTAAGTTTGGATCTTTCGATTATATGCCAAGGACGGGATTGATGGAGAAAGGTTCCATAGCCATAGCTTTAAATAAAGATGTCTACGTACAAGTTTCATATTAAACTACCATTTCAACATAATATAGCCCTTGAAAGGTTTGACAGACTCCGCCTAGGCATAGGACTAAAGAATATATGAGGCTTTGTTTGCCTCAACCCAAAAGTGCAAAGCAATTAAAGGAAGTTATTCTAAGTAGATATTAGCTTTCCTTCAAAACTATTCAATTTCCAAGAGGGAGTGACAATGACCAAAATTTCCAAGGAGGAATTCCATCCAAGTTATGAGTTTAGACATGGATGAGAGCTCTGGCAAGGTATGGGTTGGGCATAACTATTCCTTTTTATTGTTGTGGAAAATAGAGGGCCTTTCCATTATAAGATTATATTCTTATAATATGTTCTTAGTTTAATGTAAAATTAGTATGACTCCCATGTTGCTCGATCACTGATCTAATTTCTGTTAAAAGCCAATTAAAGATAATTAATTATCAACAAATATGTGCCTCAAAATATGAAATTAAAAATATTTAGACCAGATTAGCTCATCCAACTGAAATTTATGAGTAATTTAAGTTTTCCTAGATTTATAACTAAAAATAATTTTCCCAAGAAAAAAAAAACATTTTCTAGAATTTGTTTTTAGAAAATTATTAAACAATGCTATGAATTTCTCCAGGCTTTACTCAAATTTAAATCAAAGAAAGTCAAGGATAAAGAACATTTGATTGCAGAATCATTTCTACATGACCATTTTGCTCCAACAAGATGGAGACATCATCTCCTCTCTCTCTCTCTCTATCTGGTCTCCCCTCTCCCTCTCTTTCTCTCTCATAGCAGAATAGAAAAGTTATGTTAAGTTGCGAATAATACCTCAATTGTAAAACTAAATTATATGGAAATGTTTTGATTGAAAAAGCTTCCACTAAAAAACAATACTCAACTCAACAATTGAGTCAAACATCTTTATCAACATTGTTTAGAAAGAATCAAATGGGTAATAAATAGGCAAACTCTACTACCAAATAGCATTTTTGACAGAGGAAGAGAGTAGTATGCTAACCTATGATTTATCATACTAAACAAGTAATAAGTATTTATGTTACCAACTATTAATCACGAATGAACACTACCTTATGTCGATTTTCGTCCAAATTTCTCCTATAACTAATAATAAATACATCTATTAATTTTCTCCAAAATCTCAAAAATAATTAATCAAACTAAATAAAAATAGGCCGATCAGTGAAACATAACTATAAATCAATTTAATTTTAAACGGGTAGACAATGAAATAAATGAAAATAATGGCATAACGAATGGCATATCCTGTGTGTTGGAATATACCCAAGAGGGGCATTATGGTAATTTGGGGATAATGGGAGTTACTCCCATTATCCCATTAACCACACCCTATTAACCACTAATAATGACCCATCTAATGCCTTGGTACATGGCTACGGGAGTTGGGATTCCTCACTCTTCAATTGTGAAATGAAGGTCATAGGCTTGAGTGTGTGTTCTTCCATTGGAGTGAACAGTAACAATGGAGGAAAGAGACTAACACTGCACAATACTCTAGAGAGAGAAAAGAGTGAGGGATGGAGATTTTCGCGTAGGAAAATCTCCCATCGTCAAACGAATCACCGGACATGAGGATTGCGGCGTCGTGGATTTGAGGTGGTGGTTCGACTAACCTCGTGATCACCATCCGACCGTGCGATCCGTTCGAGGGACATCGCGACACGGTGGATTTTGGAGACCGCCCAATAGAGGTATTTATCCCGAAAATTCCGATACTATTTAATTCACGCTTCCGCATGCGCGATTAAATCCAACATTGGTATCAGAGCAGTGGTTGGATTTAATTTAATAATTTTCGGAATTATTTTTGGGATTTTAAAATATTGGGGTCCGGATCACGGATGAGTTTCGTGAATCCGAGAACACCGTAGGAATACCCATGGCCCAAGGATTACAAATATATTTTTTATTTAATTTTCGGAGCATGTTTGGGCCATGAAAAGTCCGGTCGAAATTTACGACCGTACGGACATAAAACCCTTAGATCTGTGGCTTTAGAGGGCGGATCGATGCATGAAAATAATATAAATGAGTTCCTTGCATCTAGATCTATGGTTTTATATATTTTATTATGTGATTTGGGTGCCGGAAACTGAGATTTCTGAATGGCCGCGGAGGGCCGCGACTGGGGTGGTTGAATCCCACCATTTTTGGGCTTGAATCCTCCTAAAATCGAGTGTAGGATGTTTGGAGGATGCCCACAAATTTTTCCCAGTCGAAAAATGCAAGAAAAAACAGCCGGATTGGTGTTTTCCAGAAAACGGGTCGAAAAACCCGTTGCAGGACCCGTCGGGCGAAGAAGACCCGACCCAGACCCGCGGGTGCGTGACACACACGCGCCAGAAGACGTGTCTGACTGGCGCGTGTGGTACACGCGCCACACAGGCGCGTGACACAGGCTGGGTCAGCGGTCGGGTCGGACCCTGACCCGGACCGACCCGCAACCGACCCGACCGGGTCAGGTCGAACCGTTGACCGGGTCAACGGGTCAACCCTGACCCGTTGACCGACCCGATCTTACCCCGGCTCAAGGCGGCTCGGCGCGTGAGGGCGCGTGAGCCGCGCGACGCGACTGGGCGCGCGTGAGCCGAGCCGGCCCTGGCGCGTGGCGGCGCGTCTGAGCCGCGCCGCGCGTCTGGCGCGTGAGCCAGACTGCTGCCAGCGCGTGGAGGCGCGTGGCAGCGCGTGGAGGCTCACCGACGGCGCGTGGAGGCCTGCGGCGGCGCGTGGAAGGCGCTGCCGGCGAGCGGCGGCGCGTGTGGGCCCCGGGTGGCGCGTGAGAACGCTTAAAATTGAATTTTTTCAATTTTTGGGGGTCCTAAATCCATAAATGTGACTTTTTGTGGGTTTTTGTGTGCCGAATCACAATCCAAATGGTAAGATGCGATTCCAAGTTGTGGTGTATGGTGTCCATTGACTCATACGCTCGCTTTGGGGTCGTACTCAAGTCATTTTGGTCTTGATGATTCGTAGGGCGTACAAAAATGTGATAATAAGCATCTTCAAGTCACATATGTCTCTCTTAATGCGTTGAGAACTGTCGTATTAAATTTTTGTAAATTTTTGCAAGAAGAGTAAACTGAATGATATGATCTGCGCGATTTTATCAGTAGATTCAGTTTATTCTCGAGAGGCAAAATCTAACGGGAATTTGAGGCAAGAGATGATGGGCCCCAGGGTGGGCACCGCGCCTCAGGGTATACGAGATAAAGAGATCTATCGTGTATGGTATAGAAAATAATTGCCAAGTTAGGGCAATACTTATCAGTGGCATGCACGATTACTTGATCTCGTTTTTCGAGTCATATTCTATGGACATGTCGGTTCGGCTCGTCCCATAAGAGCATAGTGTTGCTCTCTTCGGCTCCTATGTGAGGACGCAGAAGAAAAGGGTTAATCATACAATGAAGAAAATGTCGAGTATGATCACCGAGTCAATATAAACGGACGAGTAAATTTCGGATGGAATTTAGGTACTGGATGTGATCCGGTTTTTTACCTGATTCATGGGAAACCGTGAAATCCTATCTCACATTTGACGAAAGTATTATTACTTTCGTTGACGTGAATACATATTGTGAGCTCGATGAGGAGCACCTAGAGGCGAGTAGGCCACACTCGAGTCATGCTTATTCAGAGGAGTCAAGTAAGGACTTCCCCGGCGCTAAGCCTAGCGAACGTGACTCGAGATCTAGGTAATAAAAATCATCCGAGAAAACCGACAATGAGGTACAATAACGCAAGAAGAAGGAATTTGATTAGACCAAAGTAAATTGCTACGTTTGAGGTAGATTTGGTCATTTCGCTCGTGAGTGTGACGAGCAGAAATTAATATTCTTCTTCTTTACGTGGTTTGAGATTTGTCTCATTCACTATAATGCTCACTAATTTCTCTCCTTTGAAATCAGGAGCAACCGACCACGTAACTCGAGATAGGAGTGCGGTAAAGGACAGAGCATTTGTCGTTGTCAGAGGGAACGACACTTGCTATGACGTCCTCAATGTTGTAGGCATTCGACGGATCTACAATTTAGTACCTTGTCTAAAATTGACTACGATATGTGTGAAATCATTCCCTTGTTTTTAATACGATAATTTTCTAAATAATTCTGGTTTTAATCCATGATGAAATGTATGCATTGGGTATTACTCTTTCTAATGGTTTTTTAGTAGTTCTACTATTGACTTTACATCTGATTGCGTAGATGATGATGTAAATGAATGACATAGTAGACTTAGACACATGGGGTAAGAGATGATGAATCGGTTAGTAGCGAGAGGTTTCTTGGACCCGCTAACCAGATTCGAGTTACCCGTATGTGAGTTTTGCCTAGTCGGCAAAATGACGAGAAAACCATTTGGCGATGCAATGAGAGCTGGGACTCCATTGCAGTTAACTATTGTGTTTTCCTTCTTTTTATTGTGGTCTCATGAGCATGAGAGCCGGAAATGGAGTTGTGTAAAAAATGATGCTTATAGACGCTTACGTGTGTTTCGGTTCATCTATCTGATCTCGCATCAGTCTGAGGCATTAAACTGCTTCAGGAGGTTCATAAGCGAGATTGAGAGTCAATTAGACTCTTGGAACCGAACGAGAACGCAAGTATTCGTCTAAACTACACATGGGACTCTGTTTCGATAAGAGTATTACGAGACTACTGACTAGTAGTCAGTTCCCCATTTGAGCTTTGGACAGGGAGGCAGCCTGACCTTAGCCACTTGATGTTATGGGGTTGTGCCACGAATTCTCGCATTCGCACGGTGAGTTAGGCCCGCGAGAAAATATGTGTTCCTAGGTGAACACGAACGGCACTATAATCGAGACTGAGTCTCGTAATACTATATTTCTTGAGAATGATTTCCCTAAGAGAGGTGAAATCAATTAGGACCTTACCCTTTATGCGATGGATGAGCCTAGTGGCTCGGGGAGCCCAGCGGCTGGATACAAGAATCCACTACGGATCTTGATCTCAGTGGGAGCGATCCATCAAGAGGTAAAGATTTTTCTCTCCTCCTAAGAGTGTCGAGAATGCGTATTTAAACGTTGTTTTCTCGATTGAGGGTGAGACCCTCATTGCGACTCTAGAGGATGATGAGAAATCTAAAACGGTCCGAGAGGCTCTCGAGAGGATGCAAAATACCGTTTATTGAAGGCCATAAATGAAAAGAAGGAATTGATGAGAATCAACGGGGTCTGGGACCTAGTTGATTTGCCTAAGGGCGGAAGAACTATTGGGAACAAGTAGGTTCTCAAAGTCAAGATAAAGGTTAACGGATTGATGAAGAAGTAAAGGACCCGTCTAGTAACCAAAGGTTACACTTAGACTGAGGGGTGGACTATCGAGGAGTCATAGTCCAATTTATCTCGATCCGTTTATCTTTCAGCGATTGTCACGAACATGGATTAGGAGTCACATCACAAGGATGTAAATACCGCTTTCGTATTGGAAGTATAGATGAGGCGATCTACATGGAGCATCCCTCTGGGTTCGTTCTAGTAGATCAGTTGTATAAGGTCTATTGATTTTCGAAATCAACATATGACCTTAAGCCATCATCTAGACAGCGGCGCTTGAGATTTCACGAGAAGGTGATATCTTATGGTTTTGTAATGATCGAGTAGGATCATTGCATATATCTGATACGTCCCGATGACTCCTTTATGAGGATGTTCTCATATGTAGGTGACATACTGTTGGCTGGGAACAACAGAGAGTATCCAATGACCATTGTAACATGGTTATGAGGTTTTAGTTCATTCTCAGATTTTGGATCCAAAGGGATCGCTTGAGAATGGTGTTGACTCTTTAACAAGAGTTTTACATCAGGTAGATTCTTAAGCATTTCGAGAATAACGAACACAACCTAAAAGATACTCTAATCGCTAAAGACAAAAAGACCTGAATCTTGACACATGCCCTAGAATTTATAAAGAAATAAGGGAGATGAGCAGAATCCCTTATTCCAGTGCAAAATACATTTCTAGTGTGTGCGATGAGGTATACACGTGTGATATACAATTTGATGTATGCGATGAGGCATACATGACCAGATGTTTATTTAGCAGTCGATCTGGTGAGTAGGTATTAATAGAATCCTAGAAGGGATCACTGTAGAGCAGTGAAAAAAAAGGATTCTGAAATATCTCATTTGAACTGCGAAACTCTCCATGTGTTACGGATGAGGTGATTTGCGTTTTGTGGTTGAGATTCAGATACTGACTGGGAGTAGTGATCTGAATAAACGCAAAAGGTTTTATCTTCTTAGAGCAGTAAGAAGAGAACCTGTATATCTCTATCTATTTTCGATAGAGAGTGAGCTTGTAGTATGCTCAATTGCAGTTCATGAGAATGGTTGGCTTTAGAAATTTTCTGATAGACTTAGAGGTTGTGACAGAAAGTGGGAGGTCAGTGATGATTACTGTGATAATCAGACCGACACTGTTAACAAATGAGACCCTAAGTGTAATAGCAAAGCCAAACACATTGATACCGAAGACACTTTGTGAGAGAAATTACCGAGAAGGGTATTGTGACATTTAAGTACACCTTGACTTACAGCATGAGAGCTGATCTCTTCAGAAAACCCATTGTGAGAGATTCCTTTGTGAGATAAGGAATTATTGGGTTTAGTGTACTTTAACATTTCTCCTTATATACTGTTTTAGATGCTTATTTTAATATATGACATGTATGCATTATTGAGTCACATATTTATTTCATGCATCATTTGTTGTCATATATTATGATCTTGTGATAAAAGATGTGTCAGGCAGGCGTGGTTGACTCTCTCACACGAGTGACCACCTCCGACTCTGAATGAGCGGAGATGAGACGGATTCTAGTTGTAAGAGGCTTTGAGAGTAGCCCTACTAGAACATAAGTCGCCCTGATATGTGTTCAGGATGAGGTCATATGCGATATGACCGACATGGAAATACCCACATCCATGTTGCCTGTAAGCAGCCAGGTATGAGATCTCAGATATCACCTGCGATTTGTGATATTGTCTCTGAGATGCTCTCTCTGAGATCTCTGGGTAAAGTCTTATGTGTAGACTGAGTCCCGTACCTGTACAGTGTTAGAGAAATCTGACATATGCCCTTTGAGAGATGGGGGAATAACACTGTGGCACGTGTTTCATACCACGTGTGATGAGACGACCATGGGATAGTGGGAGCTATTATTTGAGACGATAGTTTGATCTTGATCCCCGTTCCCACTGTGTGAGACCTGAGATCCATTGGGTGGGATCTCTTATGTCCTTATTACTTTCGGCTGTCTCTAGAAGTATTGGTTCAGTGTTGCTACTTTAGTCTGTTTACCTATGGCCCGGAAGATAAATTGAGGTCTAAGGGGCAGGTCTAGGAAAGCAGCTGAATTGAGACCGATAGATTCGAGTTTGGGAAAAGGAAGGCCAATAGACATTACATCATTGTCATGTATTCATAGGTCGACCTATTGTGTTAATCCATGTTGGGATTCAAACATAATAATGAATACATAGTCGAGCAAATTGATTGGGGATCACTTTCGATGAGGAAAGTGGCTCGATTGATGTAAATGCATTGAGTCTGGGGTATAGCGAGTTATTTTTATACTAACAGTGACTACTCGATCATCTTAACAGGTGTATCGAGAAGTCTTTGCTTGCAGGTGTACTCGCCGGTCGCACGACGCCCAATCCAGTATGAAAGTCCAGTAGGGTGATGCGATAGATTGCATGAGTTGCGATCTTGTGATTGACGGAAGTGAAATGCCCTCATGTGCAAGTGGGAGATGTTGGAATATGCCCAAGAGGGGCATTATGGTAATTTGGGGATAATGGGAGTTACTCCCATTATCCCATTAACCACACCCTATTAACCACTAATAATGACCCATCTAATGCCTTGGTACATGGCTACGGGAGTTGGGATTCTTCACTCTTCAATTGTGAAATGAAGGTCATAGGCTTGAGTGTGTGTTCTTCCATTGGAGTGAACAGTAACAATGGAGGAAAGAGACTAACACTGCACAATACTCTAGAGAGAGAAAAGAGTGAGGGATGGAGATTTTCGCGTAGGAAAATCTCCCATCGTCAAACGAATCACCGGACATGAGGATTGCGGCGTCGTGGATTTGAGGTGGTGGTTCGACTAACCTCGTGATCACCATCCGACCGTGCGATCCGTTCGAGGGACATCGCGACACGGTGGATTTTGGAGACCGCCCAATAGAGGTATTTATCCCGAAAATTCCGATACTATTTAATTCACGCTTCTGCATGCGCGATTAAATCCAACACTGTGTTATCATAAAAATACCATATCCTATATTTGTACATCTGTCCCAAAATTGCCTTACTACCCATTACAAATGTTATCATAAGCTCCACTTTTAAAATTTTTACGTGAAAAGTTTTGAATTTGACTCTATCCAACGTACTCGTTCTATGCCCATAATATGTGAAATATTCTTCATATTTATTCAAAAATAGTAATTAAGATTTTTCTTGTATTATAAAAAGTTGTAAATAAAATTAATATATCGTCGTAATTGATTTCGTAATTGCTTCACTCATTAAAAGCTTATTTATTTATTAAAAATAATTTTATGTAAATTAATTGAATTTTGCATAACAATGTACATGACTCATTTCTAATTAAATATTTATTTAATTAATATATATATTTTTTTTTATTAAAAATTAATTAACAAATATTAATGTGTATCATGGCTTATTGGATAGGGAAAAATAATAATAATAAATTGATGATTAGATATCCGTCCCTCCAACCTTCCAAGTCCGATCAGCTCCGCATCAGCCCACGGGACTCTGGTTCAAGCTCACTCCAAGGAGTTCAATCCAAGCAAGCATCACCTATAATCAAAATCAACAATGAAGATAATGGTAGCAGTAAAGCGAGTCGTCGATTACGCCGTCAAGATCAGAGTCAAACCCGACAAGGTAATCCAATCAAACGCTTCGCATCACTCATCGTAATCACGAATTTAAGCAAAAACCCTAATTTCTTCGTCACAGACTGGTGTAGAAACCAAAAATGTGAAGATGTCGATGAATCCCTTCTGTGAAATTGCCCTGGAAGAAGCTTTACGAATCAAGGAATCAGGTTTGGCATCGGAAGTGGTCGCGGTTAGCATGGGTCCCTCGCAGTGTGTCGATACTCTGCGGACTGGTCTCGCCATGGGAGCTGATAGGGCTATTCACGTGGAGTCTTCCGCGACTCTGTTTCCGCTTTCGGTTGCGAAGATTTTGAAGGCTCTGGTTGATTCTGAGAAGCCTCAGCTTCTCATTCTTGGTAAGCAGGTATGTGATTTTAGAAAATATTATGGTTTTGTAACGCTTTGATTCACTCTTATGTGGAATGTGAACTAGGGCTAAAAATTAATCAAGTTGAGCTTACTCCAAATTTGTTCAAGCTCTATGCACGATTGGGTACTTTTACTGGTTGAATCAGCTTGAAATTATGTTTAAGCTTGGATTGCTTAATGAATGAGCCTAAAAGTTGACTTCAGCTTGATTTGTATTTCTTGTTGAATGAACCAAGGGAAGCAGCGCGAATTATGTGTGAATGACTCAGTTCATTTGCAGCATGAATACTAATATGACTAAGTTTTGAGAATTGATAAATGCTAATTTTGCTTGTACGATGTTTGTTTAGGACCCTGTTTTTCAATCTCGTTGTCAAGTGTTAATTACTTTGTATGAATAAAGTTGCTTTAAAAGATCATGCATCTTCAAAAATGGATTCAATTCGATACATCTAACATCTAATATTTATTAAATGTGCTGTTGTCACCCGTTCTAGTCTAGTACATTGGTGAAGCCATAAACTTGAATTTGAATGATTAGATTTTCTTGATGTCCAATTGACCCGTTTTCATCTTTTGCATTCTTGTGGTGGATTTTCATCTTGAGTTTGGCTTTTATGTATATTAATTTTCGTACAGGGCATGGTTCTTTTTTTTTCCCTGTTGATTGGATGTTTATTTTTGACTGCAGGCGAGTTCCTTTGCTTCACATTGCCTTTGTTACTCCAAAAGTTATTTCAGTAAATACTCCAAAAGTTATTTTCTGGGATGATATTACATTTCTGTCAGTTCTCATAATGAATGCAAATTCTCATCAAATCTTGCATAACTTAACCAAATAACAATCTCAACAATTCTCAGCCTAATGACATCATCTTCAAATTTTTCCTACTGAATCTTTTGTGAAGAGGCGATTCAAAATATGATTATAAAGATATTTGAAAAGAAGTTGGTAGGGTGGTAGCCTGCCGTCTCAGCCTCTCATGTATTCCTTTTCATTGCATATCATAGTTTAAGGGCTAGAAGACTGGAACTTATTTATATTGCAATTCTTCTGGACTGACCTAAATTATGTCTGCAAGTATATATTATTGGAGGGTAAAGTGGTTTTGCAGCCCACGTCAAGGGCATTATTGCTTTTTATAGAGCCTGTAGTTATTGTTGAGTATGAAGCATAATTTTCAAAAGGCAGTGCTCACCTTTCAGGTTTTCAGGAAGAATGGAAATTTTTGGTATTTTATGCCTGTTTTTCAAATATCATTTTTATTTGTCTTCTCTGAACTTATGTTGAAGGTTACCTAGTTCCTTGAGTCCGTGTGTTTGGCCTGTGTTTGTGCAGGCCATCGATGATGATTGCAACCAAACTGGGCAGATGGTGGCAGGTTTGCTCAACTGGCCACAAGGGACCTTTGCATCAAAGGTGAGGTTTGGACTTGCCTGTTCAATACCAAAGAGTAGGTTTCTTTTTGTTGATTGACTATATAGAACAACTATATTAGCAGCTACTAGAATTTTGGTACATGTGACATATAGTTTTCCACGTGTACTTCTTGCTTGTTTTCTGTGCAAGAGAAACTATCCTTGCAAGTTCCATTAGATGTCTCATTCATGGTGCAAAAAACATGCTTGAGTATGCCTTGGATTATCCAATATTAAAGTATTCCTCCATAGCATGGAAACATGATCAGATTCAGATCATGAAACATGTCTTTGCAACCAGGATTACCAGTAACCTCCTGAATGTTGCTCTTCTTTTGAACTGTTGCAATGATGTAGATCTAATGATTGGATGCTGCTTCCCTTTTTTGAGGCATGGTATTGTTCAAAATTTTGATGTGTTGATCACATTGCGAACTTTGAGCCTGTGTTGTTCTTATTGTTGTTTTTGTTTTTTTTTTGGGGGGGGGGTGTCTGCTTATACACATCCACGTGTGAAGTGACTTAGACTCAAAAATTAGTTTTAAACAATGTGTTCTTTTGGTTTTTCTAAGAATTAAATTCATCTTGATTTTTCTTCTTTTCTTTGGGTTAGATAAGTACTTCTTCCAATCAGCGTGGATTCAAATACGCTGGTCTCTTTAATTGCAGTTTCAAAATGATATTGAACATTCAGAGAGGTGACCTATCTGGTTTAGGATTTAAGGCTTAATTGGGTTGTGAACATTTATTCAAGGATTTTTTTTTTCTTTTTTTTCTCTCTCTCTCTTTTCTCCCCTTAGTTGAGTATGTGCAATGAAAGGCTGGCCCTATGTGGTCTTGCCTCTTTCTTGCATTGATATGATTGGCCTGAAACCAGCTTTATTGTGAGTGTAACGTACAAACAAAAAAAACTAAATGACTGATAATAATCTTTTGCATCTCTCTCTCTCTCTCTCTGCTATTGCTTACTATCATATTGCATTATTTTGGGTAATTGCCAAAGTATATGCTTCTTATGATTTCCTGGTGCTTTCAGTAGGTTCTGCTGGACAAAGAGAGAAGGACTGCTACGGTGGATAGGGAGGTTGATGGTGGTCTTGAGACACTTTGCCTGGAGTTGCCTGCAGTAATCACGTAAGTTTTGTCTTTGTGTCACATCTTCTTCGTCATCTACTTATCAAGTGAAATACAAGTCTTTCTTCACACTTCTGTTGTTAATCGAGGTGGTTTTCATTCCTATTTGGTAAATGTTGCTCCTCCCTCCTGCCCAAGAAAAGCAGTTCTTGAACTGAAAACAAAATAGAGCAAATCCCCCAACCACCCCCCCCCCAAAAAAAAAGGAACAATTGGATTTTGTTCATCATGGAATTCCTAGCTTTTTGTACAGCAGGAATTCACACCCAATGGACAACCAACTACTGGACAATTTTCCTGGTGCATTCTAAGGTCCATTTTTTTAAGTTGCTTAAATAGCAGCTGTCCTAATGATTGACCCGAGACGTGCAGCTTTTACAACATACCCCTTAAGGTTTTTCGTGCATTTGGAACAATAATTATTTAGGTTGATATATACTCTTGGAAGCATAAAAATCAGTACTGATCTTTTCAATTCCTTCTTTTATAGGCTTTATAAAAACCTAGCCTTCCTGATGTGGATGTTTATTTTCATCACCGGCTAGTCCACGAATTACTTCATTGAGTGTGGCTTATCAAATTGATGTTACATGCCATGTGAAATGCAGGACTGATTTAAGACTTAACCAGCCGAGGTATGCAACACTACCCAACATAATGAAGGCAAAATCGAAGGTTATAAAGAAAGTCACTCCAGAAGAGCTTAATGTGGACTTGAAGTCGGATTTGGAGATTCTTCAGGTCACCGAGCCTCCCAAAAGAAAAGCTGGGGTCATTGTTTCTTCTGTGGATGAGCTTATTGATAAGTTGCGAAACGAAGCTTGTGTCATCTGAGAACTGATTATCATCATTCACTTTTCTTCAAATGAACGCACACCAACATTTTCTGGAGATGATATTTTGGTTTCAAAAATGCCTGTGTATGTCTGATCTGGGCAATCATCCAATTTATCCTTTTAGATAGATTGTGTTCAAACGCTAGCTGAACTGGGTACTAGTTATGACTCTAATGATGGCTTATTGCAATAAATATATACCTGAGTCCTTTTTCTTTTGGTTATTATCTTTCTTTTGGTTATTTACCTGATCGAAGTCAAAAACACTAGTTTGGATCATTCCAGATACATATATTATCCAAGACTCCGCAGCTCAAACAAATTGTTTGAGACTCGTAGATTTAGGTGAACCTTGTATTTCTGACCAATCTCTATCTCATCCTAACAACATGGCCACGGTAGAGGATGGAATTGGAAATGATCTATCGGCACGATCTGTCGGCACTACAATGCACCAAAACAAGAAATTTAAATACCCTCCTGTACCGTCTTACTATTTTTTTAAGGAAAAAAAACAAGGGTATTTAAAAAAAATTAAATACCTTTCTATATTTTTTTTATATAAATTATCGATATTTAAAAATCACGTTGAATGTAACTAAATTCACTTCGAGATGAGTGTATCTTTAAAAGGCAATCTTCTCCCGGTATCTCTTTTTATTATAAACAAAATTTGAATCCAAAACTTTGTTTAAATGATGAGTTACTTGATTAACTAGATGTTGATATACTTCACTTAAGATATTTGGTTTTGTTTTCCTTTTTTTTTTTTTGACACAATTACATTTTTTATTCGTTTATCATTTTTTTTTGTCTAATTCACAAACCTGTCTATATTTATATTCGTATTTTGTTTCTCCAAATTAAGCATTTAGATTGAGACTATGAAGAATTATACTGAAATTCAGAAAGTTTAGATTGAATATATTAAAAACTGAATATATGAAATATAGGTTTAGTGAAAGTTATCGGAATGATAAAAAAACGATTAGGTTAGGTGGACAATATGTATCAAAAAGTGAACGATTTAAATATTTAGGTTATATCATTCAACACGATAGCAATATAAATGGAAATGTGAATCATATGATTCAAGTGGATTATGTGAAATGAAGAAAAACATCCGAAATTTTTGGCAATCGCATAATGTATTGCATTTGAAAGGAAAATTTTATAGAACCGCGATTAGTCTCACAATATTGTATGGTACCGAACGTTGGACTATTAGCCAAAAATAAGAACAAAAGATGGATGTAATAGAAATGGAAATATTTAGGTGGATGTGTGGAAAAACTAGAAAAGATAGAATCATAAACAAAAAAATTTATAACAAGTTAGAAGTTAGTTCAATTATGGATAAAATACGAGAATGTTATTTGAGGTGGTCGGGCATGTGTAAAGAAGACAAAAAAATGTACTGGTTAGGAGAATCGAGAACTTAAATATAGAAAATTTAGTAAAATATAGAGATAGATTATTGAAAATGTGGATATAAGTTTGGTAAGTCTAGGGGCGTATCTATAAAATTTGAAAAAATCCAAGGACTAATCTGCAAAAATTCTATTTTTGTGTTATATTAAAAATAATAATAACCAAGTATAATTTGCCAAATTTTGGTTTGCAAAATGTACCTCTCTAAGGAGGTAGTGTTTGAGCCCCAAGGACACGAACCCAAATTTTAAGGTAGTGCTTGATAATGAGGTAAAAAGAGAATTGAAGGTTACCCAAAAGTAAAAGTAATGCGTCTGGAGAGAGAAATTTTGCATAGAATTAATTTTTGGGAGAGAAAAATTGGATTTAGATTTTTTTAAAGACAAAATTTAAAATCAAAGTGTTTAGAAAGATAAAATTTTAATTTTTCACAAAGAGAAAATTCATATGTTTGGTTGTAGAGAGAGAAAAAATAAACTTGACATTTTTAGATAAATAAGATTTAAAACAAGTATATTTAGATAGAGAAAATACGAATCCAATTTATTCTTTAGAGAAAAAAATTGATGTGATTAATTTTAGAGAGAGAGAATTAAGAATAATAGACTTAGAGAGAGAAAATGTGGATCATATTAAGTTTTTACTGATATAAAATTGATGTGTTTAATTTTAGAAAGAAAAAATTAAAATTTGTTTTTATATAAGTTTAAAATCTACCTGACTAAAAGGGGAAAATGTAAAATATATATATATATATATTTATTTATTTATTTATTTATTTATTTATTTTTACAGAGAGTTAAAATTAATATTTTTAGTTATAAAAATAGTAAATATGAATTTAGTTTTTATGAAAAGAAAATTAAAAATTAACGTGTTTATAGAGATAAAATTGAACATAATTAATTTTTTTAGAGTGACAAATTAAATGTGCTTAGTTTAGAGATCATAAAAGAAATTAATTTTTTTAAACAATGAGGAGAAAACTTAAAACTAATTTATTGAGAGAGAAAATATAAATTAATTATTTTTAGTAAGAGAATTTAATGTATTTAGTTTTAAATAAAGAAAATTTAAAATTAATGTATTTGCAGAGACAAAATTTAAAATAATCTCAACTTTGAAAAGGAGAAAATTAATATGTTTAATACCAGAGAGAAAAATTAATTTTAGTTTTTTTCATTGAAAGAAAATCTAAAACAAATGTTTTTAAAAAGAGAAAAGGTAAATTAAATTGATTTTTTAGAAAGATAAAATCTATGTGTTTAGTCTTGGAGAAAAAAAATTGTATTTAATTTTTTTAAGGAGAGAAAATTTAAAAGCTAATATGTTAACAGAGATAAATTTATAAATAATTTAAATTTTTTCGAGAGAGAAAATTAATTCGATTATTTTAAGAAGAGAGAAAAAATTCAATTTTGTTTTTAGAGAGAAAAAATTAAAAATAATTTGTTTAGAAAGAAAATTTAAAGTAAATTGATATTTTGAGAAAATCAATATATTTAACCTTTTAGAAGCAGATAATTTTTATAAGTTTAATTTGGAAACACAGAAATAAATAATTAAATTATAGGGAATAAATATTACTTAAATTTGGCCACTTTATCTTGCAATTATTATTATTATTTTTTTTTTTAAATTCGAAACAGAAGTTATTTTCCCGTGAGTTTGGATGCCATATTATTTGCATGTCAATGTTATTGATCGGTGAGTGATGAGTGCAAGAACCGTCGCATCGTTCAAGCCTACCGCTGAATCCCACGTAAAATCTCAAAAAAATTATAAAATAGTATTTAAATCCAATAAACTCTTTCATCTAACGTATCGATCTTTTGGATTGAGTGCAATACTTAGCTCCGTGGCAAATTAATATCAAAGACTCCGATCTAATATAAAAAAGGATTAATGACAAAAGGACTACTCGGTGTCAGAGTGAGAGTCGTCTAAAATAGAAAGTGGCTACCTGGTGTCGGAGTAAAAGCCATCCGAAAAGGAAAAAGACTACCCACCAGAGTGAAAGACGTCTAGTATGAGTCCTGTTCGTTGACGTCTAACTTCTCAAGGCAAAGGTAATGTTACGAATCCCATATCGAATTCTCAAAAAATCATAAAATAATATTTAAATCCAATAAACTCTCTCACTTAATATATTAATCTTTTAGACTGAATTCTCTTATTGGGCGACTCCGATACTTGAGACTTTAACAACTACCCGTGGCATAAAATTACAAGCCTTGGTTTCGGCCCGGCTTACGGGCTGTGACCTAAATAAAATCCATCTTTTTCTGTTTCTTGCTAAAATTTCTGTAGTTTCAAAATTTAATCCCAACAATCTTTTTGTGCGCCCTTTCTCTCTCTCTCTGTGTGAAACGAGAGGCACAGAACGGACCAGAAGGCGAAACTGAAATCTAGGGTTTCATTCTGGAAGGTATGAATAATTCGTTTGAAGATTGCAATTGGGACTTTCTTGATTATGATCTCCTCATAGGACCGACCCCAACACCTGCTGATTTCGATTGGCTCGACGACAGGTAATTTCGCTAAACCCTAATTTCTTTCTTTCTTTCTTTCATTTCTTTTTTTTTTTTTAATAATTGGATTTTGATTCGTTTTGTCGTTTCTGAGTTGGGATTTTTGTCTATGTGGGAAGGCATGGGGAAGATATCGTGGTTGCGCATTCGAGTGTTGCGGCTGTAGACGTGAAGGAATGCGCCCCAAGTGAATGCAAAAGGAAGAGGTACCGTTTAGAAATAGCATTTTTTAATGATTTGTTTTATGACGTTTGATTTGATGTTTGTTGCAACAACTAGGTGTGAATTGTTCCGGGGCTATTTTGTTTGGGAACGAAAAGCTAAAAAATTTAATTCAATTGCTTAAAACACCAAAAAAAGGAGGAAAAAACGGGACCTGCAAACTCTTGTATCCCTCCCTTACAGATCCCTTTTTTGATGATTCACGAATTTCTTCTTTTTATGGTTTTAGAATTGAGCTCTGTAAGTTGTTTTGGAGTTCATTTGATTTAAACACAAGCAAGGCAAATGCGAGTTTGTTTCTGCGTATACTTTTGAAATTTGGATATAATTTTTCGGTGTGGGTAAATCTATGTTACATGGGACATTTCCCCACCATACCTGTGTCTATGGGACACAGCATGGTTATAGGAATGGGTGTCCGACAGTTTGTTTTGCTGAAAATTTTGACTTGTAGAGGAGTTCATGCATTGTAGGAATAGATTATGGTTCCTGCATTCCTCTTCGGCTAAATGAACCACAAGATAAAATCAAGGTTCTTGCAATGTAGTGATAAATGGGCCTTTTTATTTCTTTAATTTTAATGCTTGTTAGTGATTGGGTAAATGGTTTCTTATCATGTTCATGTGTTTGGTTTCATTCTGTACGTTTTCAATCCTGATGATGTGGACTTCCCTTGAAACTATTTAGGGGCCACGATGGTTCCTGCAGCAGCCAAGGGACCAAAGCTTGTCGGGAGAAATTGCGGAGGGAAAAATTGAATGACATGTAAGGTTCCTTTGAGCTAGATTATTTTTTGAAGTTAGTTAGGGATCAATTTATTATCATGCACCAGGTTTCTGGAATTGAGCTCTGTTTTGGAAGTCAAGAGACCTGCCAAGTTTGACAAGGTCTCCATACTTAGTGATGCCATCCGAGTAGTTAACCAACTTAGAATGGAAGCTCAAGAGCTTAAGGATTCAAAGAAAAACCTGCTACAGGAGATTAAATGTTTAAAGGTGAGTTTTATTAAACAATAATTTTAAACCAGGGTGTGCGTTAATTTTCTAAATGGAGTATGTATCTTAACAAATCATGCTAAGATGTTTTTCTGGAGGAGATGATTGTTTGTGTGAGTTTGTTATATTTAGCTTATGTTTACTTTTTGATCTTTGAAGGGAAGTTTCTTTCTTTTAAGTGGATGAAATGTAGTCTTTTTTGCCATTTATACTGGGGTTCTCTTGCTAACTCTGTGCTCTAAAACAGGCAGAGAAGAATGAACTTCATGGGGAGAAGCTAGCGCTGAAGGCAAATAAGGATAAGATGGAGCAGCAGCTGAAAGTCATGTCTGGCCCTCCCGGGTTTTTGCCAGCTCACCCAGCAGCATATCATGCAGGACCCAACAAGATGCCTGTTTTCCCTGGTTATAGTTTAGTACCAATGTGGCAATACTTGCCCCCATCGAGTGTTGAGACATCGCAGGATCATGAGCTCAGGCCCCCTGCTGCTTAGTGCTTTCTGAGAGAATATTTGTTATGGTTAGTACACAATCATTTAGTGCTTCCCTTTCCTCTTCTACCTGTAAAAGATAGTGATGAACTAAAATTCCGTATATCATGGAACTAATAAGCAAAAACTAAGCACGTGGTTGTGTTACATTCTTTGTTATCTGATATGAACCAGCAAGAACCAATGGATTAATTGATTGAAACTCATATGGCTGCTGTGATGAATTTTTGTTTTGCTCGTTTATCTGCTTATCAAGAGAATATAGATGCTATCTGCATTGAGCCATTCTGACCTTTTTTCTTTTTTTCTTTTTATCCTTGAGTTGTGGCTGTCAAGCAGTTGTGGCCAGAATACTTGGCTTAATTTAAATGCTTTTGAAGGGGGACATCAAGATCCGACCAAGGGAAATGATAATTTAGAGATGGGTGGTATAAATAATCATTTTGGTCATTGTACAGTACAGGATTTGGGAATTCTCCAAGGCACGTTGTGAGGAGGATTTTTTTTTTTTAAATTGTTACTTTTAGTGGGGGGTGTGCTCGGGGGTAAAATAAATAGTATAAAAATGAGTTTGACGTGCCATCCTTGAGGGTTCAAGGAGCTTAAATTAGGAAATTATTATGTTAGAAGAAGTCGTGGTGTTTTCATTTTGAACTAGCATCAATTTGGTTACAAGGCAATTACAGGTGGGGTGGTGTAGGACAATTAGAGTAGATTCTCTACAATTGGAAGAATGGTGGATAAAGCTGAGAAAGTGTTGTAGTAGAAGAAGGCATGGGAAAAACTTAAGTGTTTATTACTTGAGAAGGAGAAAAATGGTGCTAGTATAAATATTTGTTATAATTAAATGATATGTCTGGACAGACAAAAACAAAGGTACTCCAAAGATGTGTCATGTGGACTCAGATAGCAAGCGGGAGGTATCAGCAGAGAGTTTAGGGGTATATATCATCTCCTCAAAAAATGATCCATAAACTTGCCAACTGTAGGAAACATTTCTACTGGAAGTGCATGGGAGTTAGCCTTGCAATAAAAGTTCAATGGTCTCATCGGATTAATTTGAAAGATAGCCATAGTTGTTAGAATGAATTGTCTCTCTGACTCTATCTATGGCCTTCTCTCTTGGGCATGCTCCCCTCTAGTTATATGTTTCTCAATTTGTATGCATCTTCCTCTGCGCAGGCCATGTAATCTTCTCTGTAGGATGCCAGTTTTATTTTATGACAGCAAAGGGACTATTTATTTTTTCCTTCTACAAATTAGTGGCCATCATTTTCTTATTTTTCATGGGGTGCTTAGTGTTATATCTTAATTGCATCAAACATGGTCCTCCTATGACTGCTTTCTTTTACACACAAACACACACACACACACACACACACACTCATGCTTGCTCTGTTATCTTCCAGTAGCATCTCATTCTGTTGAGATCTTGGAGGCTATGACTGAGATCAAGCAACTCATTTTATATTTGTTAGACTAATAGCATAGAACCAAACTTGATTGGGATTGCTCTACTCTGATGCAAGTGGTACATACAATTCAAGCATCTTGAGTGTTATTTGAGATCAAGCTATCCATTGAATATTTAGGTTTGCTTTTATGCTCTTCCACAAGGATGCAAAGATAGCATATCTATGCAGCAGATATCTTTGGCTTTAATCCACACATGGTGCTGAAGCTTTTCTGTCATACGTTATCGAACATCATAATTTGTAGGGAAACGTCTTTAATACTTCTTCTACAGCTGAAGTGACTATTGGCTGGTTGGCTTCTTTCTGGTCTTCATAGGCCAAGTGAGATTGCCCAACCGCCTTCTGAGCTTCTTGATCACCTTCTTTGCCCACAGAAGCATGTACAGACCAATGATGACAATAAATTCCCCTAGTATGCTGTAGAAACCAAGGATAAACTTTTGCTATCATAAAGGGCAAAGTGCATTACACCTATGTGACTGACTCTCTCTCTCCCCCCTCTCTGCCTCTCCCCCTTTCTGATTTAGTAACGTGCATCTCTGCTGTGATCTCTTTCCTAGTTTTTGTTCATGTTACTTCCCTCATAAGTAGATGGACCATTGTAGTTATAATTTTACTTATAACGATTCTATTTTTCTCTTTTTCCATGGTTTAGCTTAGAAGGTGGGTGGTCCTGTACGGACTGGTGGTATACTGCTGCTAAATAATACATTATTGAATATGTATAGAGTGAACAATGCATGTCAGCATACAGGGTCAAATATTAGGAAGCTTCATTTACCTGCCCATGTGAAGCTTCTCACCAAGAACAAAGTATGCTAGAGCTGCCACTAGAAGTATGGAAAAAGGATTAAAGATAGTGACAAAGACTGGCCCTTTTGCTTCTGTGACCTAGAGTTGAACGAAGATTATTAGACTGGAGCAAGTTACTCCCTGTCAAGTACAAAATCTAATTAGAACCTTTTAGAAGCCAGATTTTGATAAATTACTCTGACAAGTACAAAATTTCTGTGTTAGATTAGTAAGCCAGATTTTATTAGTATATGTTCTTCCTGAATAAATTCCCAGCCATGCGTGAACATTCACTGACATACTGTTAGAATCAAAGTATTCTCATGCATGTCTGTACCTCTGATCAGTGCAGAGACATGATTAATTTCAGAGATGTTTATATTTAAATTGTTTTGCTGTTTAGATTGCTCGATATCCTGGATGGTATGTTTTACATTAGGTGACACTTGAAAAGCAAATGTTCTTTGATGTCATAATTTGGTGTTAGGTTAGATAAGTTTCTGGGAAACTAAATTTACCTACCTGTCTGTTCCATCACTTCATTCATTTGTGGATAATGGTATCTACTTGCTGAAGTTACATATTTGCTCTCATGTCCATACAATAGAAAATTCTACATTACAGTTTCTCATGGAATCTGCTTTCATCCATATTAGGGACATGTTGCTGCCATGGACGATGTGCAAGTTAGAGGTGCTGGCTTGCGGAAGAATCTGATTTCTCAGCATCCCCACCGAATTAGTAACTTCTGATTGTAGCTTATTCATTCATGATCTGTTGAGGCAACTCACTAGGACTTGACACAATAAAGAAATGGTTTATTCATGATTTAAAAGGAAATGTCTTGGATATTTTTTTTTCTTTCATTTTTTTAAGTTGTAAAGTATCATTTACATTGGTGGCACCATTTTGTATGTCTATGCTATCCTCATAGCAATGCTTTTTGAGTGCTAAAAAATAAAGCAAGAGAATTGTGTTTTGAGTTTGGGCGCTCTGGTTTACCATTTCTTGCATCACATCCGGAGGAAATACAAGTGTTGCATCATTTTCCATGAGGGAATCATAACAAGATTATTTTATTTTATTTTATTTTATTTTTTTGTAATGGCAGAGCATGTTGTGATGATGATGCAGTATTCTTATTCTGCATTGTCCATGATCTTTGTGAGAACCTACTAGCTTGAGAATTTCTTACTATGATAATCAATCTCTCAAGAAATGCTGGGAATTAGACCACCGTCTGATAAGTTTTTGTTTGTTTCATCAAACGCGGCATGGCTAGTGCCATATTGAGATTTTGTTTGAGGAGAAACTGAAGAAATCAGGTGATCATGCCAAAGGCGGACAATGCCTTTAATATGTTTCGAACCTTTCAGTTGGCAGTGGCACCATGAGAAGTACTATTGAGAGCATTTGATGTTGGTTGAGAACATTTTAGTTGTGCTTTTCATATATTTCAACCTTTCAAGTAATTCTTACGGGAGATGGCCATAAATTTAGATCAAAGTTTACCTGCAAACTGTATCCATCATAACCTGTACTTTCAGCAGGGGATTTATCAGAGTTGGTCATTCTGACAATAACAGCAGACAGCATCACCCCACCTGGGTGCTATTTAAATCAAGGAAAGCATATTCTTCATCCCGTGATCAGAGAAAGGAAACAAAAAACTTTGATGTTTATCAGGATATAACTCCAACAAGAATAGAACATTACAATACAGGAAGACAAAATATACAACTACCACTTGACAAGGTTGATGGCCTCTCTTCTTTTCTTAAGGCAATAGGTAGTTTTCATCTCAAGTGTACTGAAACTGACTTGTTTCTTCATTTTATATTTCTCCTCAAAAGACCTAAATAACAGAAATTTTAATTTTCTTTCAGTGATGTTTGTGAGATATCAAAAGTTATGTTGAGATGCCAATTGCAAACTGAAGACAGCCTGCGGTGTTCACTGCATACAATCTATCAGATCAGGTGTGCAAAATGGACAATACCTGAGCTGCATTGCGTAATGTTCAGTATCCTCTTCTGTGGTCACTGTAACTTGGTTTCCCTCGGAGAGCCACCACTTGTTAGCAACACTGTTCCAATCCTTCTTGATCGTTTTATGTTGCTCGTCCTTACAAGTAATTTCATTAACGTTTTCAGAATCAATGCAATAGCTGAACTCAAAATTCTTTTTCATATTTCAAATGTGAGTAATTTTCTCAAATGTTCTTCCTGGAATAAATACCAGTCAATCCATACTGATTTATACAGCAGGCTTATCTTTGACTAACCCCACATGAAAGCCTGATTAGGGTTATGTTTAATTTCTCTGTAACTCTACATTTCAGTATTCTAATGAGTTTTGAGTAGCAAATTCCGAGTGCCAGAACTTTGAATTGAAGCCTCATCTCTGTCAATAACAAATTTTTGTGCTTTTCTTTCAAAAGAACTTTTCAATGAAATAACAAAGAAATGACAAGTACTTTTCAAGTGACTGTTTTCATATTCATGCGTAAGTAGAATGAATTTTCTCATACTTTGTTTATGGGAAACTAGACAGTAACATAAGATAGAGCTAAGGAACACAATATAGTAATTGCAGAATTGCAGTTAATAACAAGCATTTAGCAGATGGATGTAGAAGCGGCTAGCATGTGCACCTCCATGGTGGTGGCCGGAATTTCTTTTACTTGGTAGACTGAATCTTTAACTTCTCAATATCAGACTTCTCACCAAGCCCCTTCTTATAAAAATTCCTAACGAACTCACTCACTCGGAATTCTTTGTATCGAGGAGGATTTTCTTTCGATAACAACTCTTCAATTGGTCCACAGACTTTCTCAGGTATCGCTTGAGATCCCTAAAAAAAATCATGCTATGGAGATTCGTGGTCCCACACGATTAGCAACCACGCGATGTTTGACACTTCTGAACTTACCATTTGATAGAATCTGAGCCACATTGACATGACCCGTAAGTATAGAAGAAGCAATATAAACAAGAATAAACCGGAGAAAGAACAGTAACCATCTAACAAATACCCGCAGAAGCTCTCCTATGTTTATGACTAGGCCTCCTTTTATAGGTCGAACATTGACGCATTGATTATCGTGAGCAACTTGAAGATCGCCAAGTTGGTCTTGAAGAAGAGCTGTTAGGAAGACTGGATCAAAGTGGCTGCTTGTTCCCAATGCAGTTCAGGCTCCGCGCATGCTGGATAGTAGTGGTTGGAAAAGACGCACGCTTGAGCACATTCCAAGCGGTGTAGGTAGTCTGCTTTTAGTCCAAGAGCTTCTGATAGTAACTCGAAAAGAGTGTCTCCAAACTCTCTGACATGTTTTATGTACTTCAATGATGTGTCTCTACAAAATAAAGAAGCTGAAAGGTTGAGAATGTTTACATAGTCCTAGAATCACTCTTTAAACTTCTACACCGATGCTACACTGTTCTAACTGATCGACCAGTATCTAATGATCCACTTGGTACATGAGGAAGGTTTACAAAGAGCAATCTCAAGATATTCTGAAAGTAGTTTCTCTCAATCAATCAAGTCTTGTTCATCTTTTCATTGATACAATACAAGTGTGAGGGTTTTTTTTTTTTTTTTTTTTTAGTTCAATATTTTTTTTTTTGGTGAAAAAGTTCAATATGATAATGTGCATGTTCAATTATTGCTATCCGAATCTAACAAAGAGATTCAGTTGTTAAAGAGTGAGAAAAAGAAGCCTCATATCAACATACTTTTTCAGTTGTTAAAGAGTGAGAAAAAGAAGCCTCATATCAACATTTAGAAAAGGTAAAAAATGGATAAACATCATATATGAGAAATAGTGAAAAAAAAAAATCAGAGTTTCAAATACAGGTTTACGCTATTTAGTCAAGGGCATACCTGCAGACTGCTGGCAATTCTTCAGGCTTAAGTTGTCCTCTAGCCATCAAAGATATGGTCAATGTATCCCTCCAGTTTGCTGTTTTAGATTGATACAAATCAAAATTGCTACTATATCTTACTTTCTTCGTTAGATCGCGTGTGTAGAAATGTTTCTTTAACTCTGGATCTTGTTCATGAAACATTCTTATCCCATTGATCGCATCATCCAGCACTGCTTGTGGTATACCATGATTCACCACCTGAAAGAAGCCCCATATCTTGCATGCAGCACAGATTTCTCTGACTATCTCCTTATGCCGATCTTCATATTGAATGCCATCAAGATCTATGACAGGCACTTCGATATTGATTTGGCAGTCATCTAACTCCTCAGCAAGTTCATGAATACTTCGGATAAATATTTCAGGAATTTTCGGCATCTACAAGTCCTTTGACACCAGCCTTAGTATCATCAAAGCTTCTCAGCTCTTTCTCTCGGTTGATATCCATTGGGAATCGCCGTCAGACTCCCTAACTGAGCTGGTTTCTCAAGAAGATAAAAGAAAACAGACTCCTGGATAAGGATTAAAACATGACATCAACAACACAATATCCTTCTTCCAACTATTACATGCCTAAACTAGTCCAGTCAACAACGCAGTATACTTCTTGCGACAATTACATGCCTAAACAAGTCAAAGTACAATGGTTGAAGCATCCTCTTTGAACTATGCAATAATGCGACACTCCCTAAACAAATTCCGTAGCTGACTAGTATACTTGTTGCAGCTATTACATGCCTAAACTAGTCAAAGTACAATGGTTGAAGCAGCCTCTTTGAATTATGCCATAATACGACTCTACCTTTTCCCACTGATCCAATATGTAAGCCATAGAAGCATGAACTGGTCTTTTTTCCTACTAAAAGATGATCTGGGATTGCTTTCATACTTTGTCAGAAAAATATATATATTTCAGTTTTCCCAAGGAAAAAGAGAGGCGAGCGGGACAACGAAGGGCATATCCGAGAGATCTTATATACATAATATAAGAAGATTCTTTACGATATCTCAAAAATCCCCTCTTATTGTTATATATAATATAAATATTATATATATACGCACACATATAACATATGGCTGCGGGAGGAAAAAAAAAAGGGAAAAAGAGCAAGACATATAGTGGTCAGCTGCTAGATCAGTCGTATGGTTAGCCTGCGGACATTGTCCCAACAACATTGATCAATCAAACTCTTTATTATCCAATTTATGAATTTGAGAAGCCGTAAAGTTCAAAGTGAAGGAAAATTTTCAAAGTTTAGTACAAGCAACATGGATCGTGGTAGCTACAAGTTATTAGATAGATTTTTTTATATAAAAATTTGAATATGAGATAACCAGATTGATTAAAGGGGTTTATATCACTGGACTGATTTCTCAAGGAGGTTATTAGATAGTTTGATCAACACTCTCACATGGATTTTCCCTTTATGAAACTGCTAATTTTATTGCTTTAAGTGCTCAATCGAAGACTTATCATTGAGCGGAAAAATTGGCCCATAAATTAAACAATACTAAATTCTATGTAAAGCGGACTTCTAATATCAACTCTTTGATCGGACTGTAGAGCATCTCAGATGAGGAAAGACTTCCATTGAAAAAGCATGCAGCAGAAATTCTAGGTCCCTTGCGACTACTCTATGATCATGAAAAATTGCTCATGTTGGTGGTGGGGTAGTTTTTAGATGGGAGAATTTAAAAAAAAAAAAAAATACACCCTGAAGAAGGTCGCCTATGTTAATAACCAAGGCTCATTCAATGGGTTGAACATTGATCAGTTGGTTCTTATGAAAGTACTTGGAGGCCACCGATACGGTCTTCCAGAAGGATGCATGCCGGATAGTAATGGCAGACGAAAACGCGACCTTTATCACAAAAGTACGATTTCGCATCTCATTTTCAAAAGTGAGATTCAGGATCTCGCTTTTTAAAATACCCCCAACTCTCACACCGTCTCTCACGCTCAGATCTCTCTCTCTCGCTCTCAAAAACGAGATTCGGGATCGTACTTTTGAAATTTTTCTTATTTTTAAAAAATTATTTATAAATTGAAAAAAATTGACCTCAGATGTCACCATCCTCAAAATGGCGACTTTTTAAATTTAGAATTAAAAAAATCCTCCATCCATTACCCTCCCAAAATCAAGTAGCCTTCTATTTAAGATTTTAAGGTTGTTCCCGGCAGGGGAAGAACTATAGCTGCACCGTAGCTCGAAAAATCCCTGGACTATTAAATGGACAAGCACCAGTGCCTCAATAATCAAGTGAAAGTCAGATTTGATTCTACGGACTTAAATGTGAGTCCCTCGGGGACAGTGCAGAACCTCTCCATTTTTTTTTTCTTTTTTCAGATCTCGTTTAATTACATTTTTTTTTTAATACAAAAAAGAGACTTAAGATGTGCGCTGAACAATATTTTTGGATGATTTGTTAAATTTATTAAAATACTGAGTAAAAAGTATAAAAACATTACTCATGACTGTCAAATAATAGACTCCAACTTTTAAAAAATACAAAAATCTTTATATATAAATTTAATCTTTTAATTATGAAAAAACATAAATTTAACCTATTCGTCTATTTTAATATTAAAATATTAAGTAAATTATTTTTTATTTAAAAATTGAGAGTAAGAAAAAACAAAAAAAACCTGCACTCTCCCCTCCTTTCTTCAAGCTCCAACTTCACTCCGAGCAGCCATGGCCACCGCGGTTGCCGCCGGACTGCCGTCCTTGGCCTACTGCGGCGGACCATTCCCCACCGCCAGGGAGGCCCTGAAGCTTGACGTAGCTCGTGACCTCTCTTCGAGAATCTCACCATCTCGAATACTCCGATATTGTCATCTCTCTCCCTCTCTCTCTAAATTCAAACGTTCTCTCACAAAACACACACGCACTCACTCTCTCAGTCCCCAATCCTCCAAACAATCGCTTATTTCCTCATCTTCCGTCACCGGGACTCTAAAATCAGAGCCAGAAACTTCAAGTTGCTTCATCTCATTCTTCCATGGCACTCCTGCAGTTATCCTCGCTGCTTTTTCTCTCTCCTTTCCTCCTATTATCTCCTCCGAATATCAACATAATGGCTACCTCATATACATTTATATAGTGTGGGTCGCTTAATGGTGGTAACACGAACAAGTTGCAGGGAAAGAAACTAGATCACCATGGATGGGCTAAACATTGACCTAAGACTTATCTGTGGGAAGTTCACCCAAATTTAAAACTAGATCACCATGGATGGGATAAACATTGACCTATTGTTTTTCATGAAGAATTTGATGGCCATCAATTACCAGAGACCCTAATATAGATTTGCTGGTTGGAGGAAAACATCTAAGATCAAAAGTTGTCAGCAGCAATATCAGTCATACTCTTTGTCTGCAGACAATATCCCAACAATCATCAATCAAACCCTTTATAGTCCATTCATAAATTAGACACGTTGGACAATGTTAGATGAAAGGGAATAATAGTTCATTACATATTACAGGGAACATATACTTCCTAGTGGTTACCCTTCATTAGATTTCTTGATCAACTCTTATTCACTCTTGACTGCTGGCTTCATACCTTGAAATGCTCAACTGAAGACTTGTCACCCAGAGCACGAGAAAAAAATTGGCCCATAAATTCACCTATACTGAATTCTCTATAAAGAGGAGGATTTTCTTCTGATATCAGCTCTTTGATTGGACCATAGGGCTTTTCGGGTCGATATAGACTTCCACTGAAAAAACATGCTGTGGAAATTCTAGGCCCCACGCGATTTGCAACCACTCTGTGGCCAGTGCTTCTAAACTTGTCATTGGAAACTATCTGCAAGTCCAGCAGATAAATTTAGATACTGTAAACAATAGAGATGATGATAACAAGTACAAATTTAATGACCACATGGTAGTGATTGTCAGCTTGTTCATCCAGATGAGGCTTCGCTATTGGAGACTCAAGAAATTCATGGAGACAACAGGTGGAAACGAACCTGAAGAAGGTCACCGGTGTTTATAACTAAAGCCCCTGCAATAGGTTGAACATTGACCCATTGGTTCTCATGAAGTACTTGGAGGCCGCCAATCTGGTCTTGTAGAAGGATAGTAAGGAATGAAGGATCAGAGTGGTTGCTAACTCCCATAGTTAGTTCTGGTTGTGCGCATGCTGGATAGTACTGGCAAACGAAAATGCGACCTTTATCACATTCCATGCCTCTGAGGTGACCAGGTTCAAGCCCAAGACCCTCAGACAATAAGTCTAGTAGAGTTCCTCCCAAATTCTTAACATGCTCGATATACTCAAACATTGCATCCCTGCACACAAAAATTAATGAAGCAATGACACAACCTATTGTCCATTATTCTTGATAATCTGGCTCTCCTATTTTGAATGAATTTTGTTGAATCATATACACAGTATACTTGAATGGTGTAGCCAATATCTAGGTACTATGTCCAAAAGATATGGCTTAAATGTACTTTTGTAACTTCATAATAATCGAAGGCATAAATGAAAAAACTAAGCTCTTCTCTTCTTCTCCGTCATCTCTTTCCTCTCTCTTATTTTCTGAATAGCTTAAAAAATAAAGATAATACGAATCTTGATTCAGCTAACAAGGAAAGAGAGACATGACTATGGATGCCCGGAATGCTGCTAAATGTCCCATTTCAATCAGAAGTTGTGGTCCCATTTTTCACAAACAACCGATTGTGAGAACTACAAAATACTCAGCGCAACAATACGCATTGGAAACCAATACAATGGTATTGGGCCATTGAAGAAAGTGAAGATCAAAGGCATTAAGAGCCGAAAAAAGGCAGAAGATTTTTAAGTCTTTACCTGCATATAGGGGGTAAATCTTTGTGCTCCACATGATCTCTTGCCAGCATAGAAATGGTCAGAGTGTCCCTCCAGTTAGCAGCCGTTGACCGATAAAGGTCAATATTGCTATCGAACCTGATTTGTTTTGTATGATCACGCGAATAAAACTCTTTCTTGGTTTCTAAATCCTGTTCATGAAATGAGCGTATGCCATCAATCATTCCATCCAACACACTTAAGGGGATCCCATGATTCAGCACCTGGAAAAAACCCCATGTTTCAGATGCAGTCCTAATTTCATTCACAATCTCCTCATGCCTATCGGTTCTATGCATATCCTCAAGATCTATGACTGGAACTTGAAGGCAGCTCTGCTGAAAATTGCGCTCCTCAGCAAGCTCATCAGGCGGTCGAATGAACATTTTGGGAACGCGCTCTATCCCAGCATCGACAAGCCCCTTGACACCAGCTTTAGTGTTATCAAAAGCCTTAAGCTCTTCCGAACGCTCAGCGTCCATTAGCCTTCCGGTCAAACTCTCCCCTATCTGAGAAGTAGATTAACAGCTTTCACTTGAAAAATCCTTAAACTGGTAAATGTAGAATCCAAGTACCGCAATATATACCGGATAGTTTAGTTGATCATCACATGAAAGTCAGATGCATAAAAAAGACTTATATAAAAGAAGATGACAGCAAGGAAAAGTTGAAAATTGGCACAGAAGACTCCAAACTGCGAGGATTAGAATACTTGCTGATATAAAAATCAAATATAACGTCACCGCCGCTGCTTACAGAAATGGTGTCCATGGGGACAACTATATATTTAAAAAAAAAAAACTATCAACGGAACCGTGAAAACTTAACGGAAAACTAACGGAAACATATAAAATGTCCGTTATACCCCTCATTAAAAAAACCTACGCCCAGAAAAAAAAAAAAAAAAAAAAAAAAAAAAACAAACTCTCTCAACTCTCACTTTCTCTGTTTCTCTCTCTCATGCCTCACAGGAGCTGTCCGTTTCACGGCCGCTGATAGGTCCTCCGATGGCTTAATCCGATATCGGTGAGGATGGATCAGACGACGATGGTGATGGATCCGGTGCCGATCGGCGTTCTTCTTCATTCAGGTGGCGATTCGGTGATGATACATCCTTTGTTCACCGGAAGAATTGAGTTTCCCATGGAGGATTTTAAGCCATCAGTTTCGTTGATCAAGAGGTTTCTTTTAAAATCTTCTTCATTTTCAATGCCATTGCACTTTTTCCATCCTTTGCAGTGGTCGTAGTCCAGATTACAGCCGTTGGAGATGAGACAAAAGCGGAGAAACGAATGGTGGGGGGTGATTAACAAGTTGATGTGGTTAGTTTCTGTTTGCACTTCAGTGGCTTTTATGGCCTCCTCCTATATAGTGGTCGGAAAGTATCGTAAGTGGGCAGCAATTTTGATGACTGCTATGGGGGTCTTATAATGGCTGGTGTCCTTGGCATCATGACGTACTATGTCATAAAGTGAAAGAGAATTCGATCAACAGGAAATACGGAAAAGAGTACAAGAAGGAGTGAATCAAACTCCTGGCACCACTCCGAGTTCTCCAATTCTGAGATTGACAGGTCTGTAGCCGTATGATTGGGGGCCATCGAGATCTTCTGATAATGAACAATGGAGAGGAGAGGAGAGGGGAGAGACAGAGAGAGAGGAGAGAGAAAATGGGTTTACTGCTGTGAGCGAGGAGAGGAGAGGAGAGGAGAGGAGAGGAGGGAAATTTGGTAAGTCAATTCAACATTTTTCGCTTGTGGCTTTCAAATTTCGTTAAATTCTGACTATTTTCGTTATTTTTCAATTTTTTGAAAACCACAGGGGCATAATTGTATATTTATTTATCACAGGATAATATCTGGATTTAGATAAAAAAGATAATTTACCCAAAATAATAATATTAGAAAAGATGCTTGAGCTTCTGGTTTTTTATAATAGATGGCTATGTGCTCTGTTTTTTATCCCAGACGGCTATATGCTTTTATTCACGCAATATATTGAAAATTTGTGAGATCCGCTGTTAAAATATTACGCCTCCTAATGAAAAATATAAAATTTAATAAAAATAAAGTAAATATAATATAACACGCAATATACGAAATAACAACTATATAAATCTCTATCCACCCTGTAAAATAATACGGAAGAAAAAGAATGGAAAATTTTTAAATTTTGCTTTCGTATACATTTTTTTTAAAAAAATTGAGAATAGTCTCCCCTAAAATATAACTGTCAAGCTACTCTATAAACGATAATCAATTAGCATCAAAGGCCCGCGTGGCCCGCCTATGAGCAGATAAGACTTCTCCAGATCACAACATATATTATAAGCTCTGTCCAAAAATTTATATATACAAATCATAGAGTATTGAGAAAACATACATGCATCACATTGTACTCAGAGTACCCCCAAAAAAAAATTTCTAAATAAACGTGGGGATCTCGAATCCCTAGGCACACTGCCTTCTACCCTCTGCTCCTCGTTCTAGTCCCGGAACTCCTGAAAAGAGGTAGAGAAGCAAGTGTGAACCACGCCATCATCGAGTTGAGCCAGTATTCCTTATAAAGCATGCACACATTTCATAAGGTATATGAAAGAGGTAACTGATGGTACATAGGTCCTGTTTGATTGAATCTCATACTTACTTCGACCTTGTTGCGTTCCTGTTTTCTCTTTTGTTCACAACTGTCCTTACCGGTCACTTGTATTCCTTTCATTAATTTTGTATTAGAGAAAGGTATTCAAGTAAGTGAAGGAAGATCTAGTCCTTTTTCTATTCTCGAAGCGAGAAAAAGCTGTAAGAACCCCCCCCCTCCGGGCCCACCTTCCTCTAACTAGACGAGGACTTAACTTGAGTGGTGATTATCCCGGCATCGAAGACAAAAAGATCTAGTATAGGGGTGCCATCAAGCTCCCTCGTGAAGTGACGAGTGATTAATTCTTTAATGATTAATTCTAGTACGGGGCCACTAACTTATTTAAATGAAACTCTGGGTTAAATTCTTTTAATAAAATAGTGTATTTATTTGTTTTGAATTAAATTTATCACGTTTGAATTTCAAATAAATATAACATTTATTCATAAAATTAGAAAAAAGAGTAATACATAAAAGATAATACTCAATTTTTAAAAAGTTATACTCATATACTCTATTTTCATAAGAAATTAACTGAATTTTGACTTCAAGTTAGATTATTGAGTTAAGTGAAAGAATATTAAGAATTTTTTCAATAAATTCAAATTCTATGCATTCAATGTATTTAAAATTAAATTAATAATAAAAACATAATCGAAAGATTAAATGTGATAAAAAATAAAAAAAAATTGAATTGGATTACATTTGACTAGATTTTGATGGTTTATTTAAATTTTCACACAATTAATCTTATTCGTTTTATTTTAAATATCTAATTGTCTTCTCGTAACATTTAAATATAATTTAAAGTAACAATTTTAGAACTTTAATGGGTTTTTAATAGTTGAGAGTCTATATAAAACTCTTCCTAATATATTGAATATCTAAATACAAATTCGTAACTGTATATCATTTATTAATTGAAATTAAGAGTTTAAAAAGTTTGACAGTGAAGAAAAAAGGATGGCAGGAGGGAACCCTAATTTTCTTTTTTCGCTTCTTTTATCTTAACTTAATTTTATTGCATCAGAATTGCCACACATTCTAGCAATCCATACCTAGGAATTTAATTCTTTTTCACTTATGAACTTTAAGATGGTGCATTTTTGGCCCTCAACCTTTGAAGAAAGAACATTTAACCCTTAAGAAATTTCACTATAAATAGAGATGTATGATGCAACCTGATCAACCCTAATAAGTTCACTAACTGTTCAAATACAAGTATGAGAGTGAAGTCTTATGAGAACCAGTTTTGTTTACTAATTATATTAATTTACCTGATGTTATTCGAGTGATAAAAAATTTTGAGTGATTTAAATCTAATGAAAAAATAAATAAATATAATGGATGGTACTAAATTAACAATCTAAAATGAATATTAAAGAAAAACTGCTAAAGACACTCAAAATTTAGGATGAAAATTTGTTATAAGACAAATGATCACATTGTATTCTGGAATCTATTCATGAATTGCCCAGAAATCAGCTTTCAGTAGAAGAGCTGGTCTTCATTTTACATTTTCGTTGGAGAAATTCCAGGAACATATTGTGTGCAAATATATATTTTATTATTCATTTTAAATCTACTATTGTCAAAATAAGAAAATCGATGGGAAAAGAGAAAGAAAAAGCTATCCCTCGATGAATAACACATTGGTCATATTCATGAATTGTATTTTTTTGTTGTATAAATATTTATTAAATTTATAATTAACTAAATGTTTAAATTAAATTATTATTTAAACAATTGAAAAATATGACATTTATTAGAGATAGGAAAACAAAGAATCTAATCAATTGAATTTTTAAAAATGCCAACGAATGAGATAAAAAAAAAGAATAATAAGTAAAATAAAAAAGTAATAGAAATAAGGGACGATCATCTATGGGCCCAAAAAAAAAAGAGATCAAAAAAAGATAGATTTAAGAGGGGAAAAAATAGGTTAAAAAATAAAAAGAGTAAGAATTTGAATGAAAAAAAAAACTATAGTTTAAAAATAAATGGATGGCTATATGTGGGGCAAAAAAAAAATAAAAGGAAAAAAATATATATTTAAAAATGATGAAGGATCCAAGTGAAAAAAAAGATTGAGTCAAAAAAAAAAAGTAAAGATTTAAATGGGCAAATGAGGCACAAAAAAGGATAAAAAAAACCTACGGAAAAAAAAAAAGATGAAAGAGTTAAGGAGAAAAATGAGTAAAAAAATAAAAAAATAAAAGATTTGAATAAAAAAAATAAAAAATTATGATATAAAAATAAAATAATGACCATTTATGGGACCAAAAAAGGAAAGAATAACCTATGTCCCAAAAAGACGAAGGACTTAAACAAGAAAAAACCTAGACATAAAAGACCCGAATGAAAAAAAGATTCAAAAAATATAAGACAACCATCTAGAGACACTGAAAAAGTGGTGAAGAGTGTGGTGAACGGTTGTGGCCTTAAGCAGGAGATAAAAACCAAGCAAAAAAAGAAAAAATTTGAATGAAAAATAAAAAAAAACTATCCAGGGACGTCGAAAAAGTGATGAACAGTACGGTGAGTTATAATAGACTTAAGCAAAAAAATGCAAAGATCATGAAAAAAAGAAAGAGGTCCGAAAAATGCGAGACGGCCATCTAGGACTTGAGATGTGCCCAGGTCGATTTGGACCCAAAAATTGACCCAGTCGACTCGAAAAAAGCAGGCCCGAGCTATAGTAACCTGACCCGAACTAGGTAGTGTAGCGGTCAGGCCGGTTCAACCGATTTTGGATCGGGAACCGGCCCGGACATGGAACTGAAGCCGGAATCGGAACCGGCCCAGAACCGGCTCGGTCGGTTCCAACGACTCCTTGTCCCTCCTTTTTGTTGAATTTTTTTTCTAATTTTATCTCTTCTTGTCCTTCCTTGTCGAGCCAAACCAGGCCTGGTTTGGTGTGAACCGACCCTCCAGGTCCGGTTCAACGGGCGGGCCGGTTCAACTAAAAAAATTTTGGAACCAGCCCGGACTGGCCTAGGAACCGCAGACAGCCTAGCCCGCGGTTTCCAGGAACCGTCCTTTGAACCGACACGGTCCGGTTACAACTCTATCTAGGACGTTCAAAAAATAATGAACAGTGCAAGTGAACAGTAAACACCTTGGGAGCTTTATATATATAGGGATATTAAAAAAAGACATAAGTGGTAATTATAAATTCCACTGATTGCCGGTACTCATCAGTTGCAAGGAAGAGGTTCAATCTTATTAAAATTTTGTTTTTTCAAATTTTAATATTTTTTACAACTTATTTTTATTGTTATATTATTTAACATTTAGTAATTCTTACATTGTTCCTCTAACGATGTTGTGCTTTTAACGCCTATAGACACGAAAGTACTAATATGCTAAAATTTAAAATTTAAAGAAGGGTTGTAAAAAACTAACATGAATGATTATCCCAAAAAAAAAAAAGGAAAAATAGGAGGAGTCAATTTTGTTAAATCTCAAAATTAAGAAAAAGAAATTGTTCAAAGTATTAAGTTCTGGGATAATTTAACAATAATTCAAAGTTTAAAAAGAAAAAGTCTGCATTTTTGCAATAATTGTTTACCCAAAACTGGATTCGACAGATCTAGTGTTGACTCTTACTGTGAAACTTAATTGTCATCATCTTTCTTAGAACATCCTTCAAGAATGCAAACGGTTAATGTGACTCGTAAGGGTCTATTCTGTTGAGTTAGTTTTAAGGAAAGAAAATGTTTGTGTAGATATATTAAGTTGTTTAGATTATTCGATTTCATAAGAATTTCGTGAATAGTTATCTCCCCGTGGGAAGGTGCATTCAGTTTTATTATATGACATTCAAGGTTTAGCTTCTTTTAGAAGACGGTGATCTCACCTCAGATATAATTAAAAGAAAAAAAAACAACCACAATGTATTTAATCATGCCACACCCACCGCAAAAGCTTAATAATTTTAGTAGGAGATGACCCCCCACGGGATGGGAGTCGATGAAAAGTATTACTACGCCCATTCCCGATCAAGTGTCAACATTTTCTAATAAAAAATTATTTATATTTTTTTAATTGTTACATTAATTCAATAATAAATGGCTTTTGACCCGATGATATATATATATTAAACTCGGAAATTTAACAGGGCACGACTCTAATACACAGAAAACTTCTCAATTAATTAATATTTTCAAATATTTTAAAATTACTAAACACATTCAATTAATTAATATTTATATAAAGATAATTATATTATTTATTTATTTGTTTATAACTTTTATTTTTTATTTTATGATTAATGATTACATATTTAATAATTTTAAATTCTTATTATAAAAATTATTATTCTTTTATTTTTATAAAATAATTAATATTTTCATAAAAAAATCTTATATTTTTTATATTTTCGTAATTTTTCACGTTTCTATTTTTAATTTTTATATTTTTATAAAATATCATTTTCTCGTATCATTTTATTTTCATTCAGTTTTTCCATTTTCCCTTTGTGCAACCTAGAGGCTTAACCACAAATAGCATGGAATTTTTTTCTAATATTAAAAACTCATTACACCCTATTATTTTTTTATATTGCATGGTCAATCATGTTAGAAAATATATATATATCAAAATCAAATCAATTATTTATTTGATTGATACATATTTGAATTTTTTGTTTTATATTTCTTTATTTATAATAAATATTTCAATATTTGTGAGAATAAATTTTTTTTATATAAATCCAATTTATTGTAATAATTTATTAAAGTAATAGAGTATTAGGGTTAATATTAATATTTTTATATTGTTTCCAATATTTGGCAATGGAACCTCCCCTGAAACCAGAAATCTGCCGCTCCTTCGGAACCAACTTTATGCAAATGCCTAATCCTGACCCGAATGATATAGAAGTCTTGTATGTATTAAAAGTTCAGGATTAATTTTAACCCTTCACCAAGCAAGAAGAGGAAAAAAACATTAATGCAAATTGATTTTCCAAACCTAAATCAACTGCTATTTCACATATCATTTGATCAGTTGAAGATTTTTACTCCATAAATCAGTGCTTCTCAGCAGATTATATCACCAGAAAACAAACATGATATTACATAAGATGCCTGGTGCAAGTATATGCCCAGTAAACATGAGAACCTTATTATTGATACTATTGATCATGCCATTCACATCCTTTACAATGCAGGAAACCATAGGCATGCCAATGGCTGCAGTCAAGCACCATCATCGGTGAATCTACGAGCCTTGTCCAGACCCGGGTCCTGACAGCCTAAACTTTTGTATTGCAGGAATTCCATCAAGCCCTTTTGAGTAAAAATATGTGACAAATTCCTTTTCAGTGGTTTCTCTGTATATTGGAGGGTTTTGATCTGATACTAGCTCCTTGATTGGCCCATATTTCCTTTGGTTCTTATCTTCATGGAGATATGACCTGAAGAAACATGGGACTGATATTCTGGGTTCAACATTTTGTGCTATAACTCTATGATTGACACTTTTAAACCTGTCATTCGTAATGATCTGCACAAGACAAAAAGAGAAAATGCAATGTAAACTCAATTCACAATTTTGCAATGAATATTTATTACAGATATGATGACTCAGTTGACAGTCAATTATTTGCAATGTCACGAAACAATTACTTGTTAAAATTTCAGATACATAAAACTTGCCTGCAGAAGATCTCCTAGATTTATTACCAGAGCACCAGGGATTGGAGGGACATCGACCCATCGATTTTCATGACGAACTTGGAGGCCACCAATTTGGTCTTGTAGGAGCAAAGATAAGAAGGTAGCATCACTGTGTTCAGTTAAGCCCCAAGTTGACTCTGGTTCTGGGCATGCAGGGTAGTAATTACCCAGAATAAGAAGGCCTTTGGCACAATCTATTTCTTTCAGGTAATTGGGGTGGAGACCAAGAGCCTCGGATAGCAATTCGAATAGCCTGATTCCCAGTCTCATTATATGCTCTGATGATTCAATTAACATTTGTCTGCAAGTTTATCAAGTACTTGTTAGTGAATAGCACTTTGATATGTAAGCATAAGTATGCGAACAATATATTCAAAAGGAATTGTGGCCATACAAGGCACTCAAGATTGGTAAAAAATTTTTTACAAGATTCTTTATGTGATGATTTAACTATTCCTAAGGTACTAAAAATTTTAAGAAAATTAAGACTAAAATAGGGATTTGCTCCAGTGATAGTGATAAAAAGCACAAACAAATTTGTAGATTAGTGAGACTTATTACTCTCACTTTGAATAATTGATTCTAACCAAATCTCATAAAATCTTAAGAAAGAATTCATGAATTTTGCTATTGTTAAGATCGTTGAAATTGGGATTCTTTTCACATACCTGCAAACTGCGGGCAATTCTTGAGGATCGGGTGGATTAGGAGCCATCCGACAAATAAAGGTGTCCCTCCAATTTGCAGCAGGGGCTCTATACAAATCAAAGTTGGCATTATACAAAAACTTTCTCTTCGGATCACGCGAATAGAATTCCCTTTTTGCTTCCGCATCTTGCTCAAAAAATCTTCTCACCCCATCAATCATCTCATCCAGAACAGCTTGTGGAATGCCATGGTTGATCGCCTGAAAGAAACCCCACTTCTCGCACGCATCACGAATTTGACCGATGATCTTAGCATGTGAAATTGCATCCTTGTGAATGCTCCCAAGGTCTACGATAGGTATACCATCATTGAAGCAATCTGAATTTGCTGAACTCTCAATCTTATCCTGATGGATGAATATGCGAGGAATCTTGGTTACACCAGCATCTACCAGTCCCTTCACTCCAACTTTTGCTTCATCAAAAGCTTTAACTTCAGCCGCTCTATCATAATTTGGTTCAGCTTGCACTTGATCAACTTCCATGTTGATCTTTCTCCGCTAGGGAAGTCTATGCAAGATAAGATCAAATGAATAGTTTAATTTCTTGGTAAAATTTGTCTGTTCTTGTAGAAAATTTAGACAAGGATAAGTCTATCGAGATAGTTGCATGTCAAGTCCCTGAACTTTACCCCAATTTCATAAATTAGTCCCTAAACTTCAAAATGCAATAATATGATCCTCAAACTTCAAAATCGAAACGAATTTGGTCCTTCCTTTAATGACAGAGACAGGCTGACCGTTAATTACTGACGTGACAGATAACCTAAATGTACATATGATGGCATGGCAATGCCACGTCATAACCAAAAACATATCATGTTGTCACGTCAGCAAGTTGCTGACATGGCGTGCCACGTAAGCATGTTGCTGAAGTGGCGTGCCGCGTAAGCATGTTGCTGAAGTGGCGTGCCTACGTCTAGTTCCTAAACTTTACCCTAATTTCACAAATTAGTTCCTAAACTTTAAAATGTTACAATAAAATTCTCAAATTTCTAAAAACGTAACGGATTTGATCCCTCCATTACTGACGGACTCCACTCCCTTCTTCTCCATTTTTCTAACCCACAAGTTCCTCTATCTCTCTCTCTCTCTCTCTTTCTCTCATCTTCACTTAATGGATGGAGGAGCACAATACAATCCTCGAATCGTCAAAGAGGTTTTTAGGGATTTCAAAGGTCATCGCGCTAGCATAATCAAAGCTATCACCATTGATGTTGAAGAATTTTACCGGCAGTGGTATCTTGAGAAGCAGATTCTATGCTTGTATGGATTCCCTAGTGAGCAATGGGGAGCCAATTTACTTGCTGAAGAAGTACCTCCACAACTTCTGGAGCCCGCTTTAGGAATCAACTTTGCTAGAGATGGAATGCAAGAAATCATCAATCTCTGTTTTCTGTAAATAAATCGATAACTCCAATAACCTATAAATCATTCCTAAACTCACTCCTCTCTTATGAACTAAGTTTCCACTTTCTTCTTCGCAGAACCTCCCAAAATCCTCAGTCTCCTTTACATTATGTGACACAAATGACAGAGCAATCCTACTGATCGATTCGTAAAGCTAATTTGAATCAAGAGGAATAGTGTTTCTAATAAAAATTGACCTAAATTCATACTCAAATCGATTCATATCCAACTGGAGAGCACTCTTTACACAATCGACGACCTCTGGTGACAAATTAAGGTTTTCGGTGAGCTGAATGATTTCATCAATTGTCATAATCTGTTGTGCCATTGTTATCAGCCGCTCGCCACCGTCGATCGTTGTGGCCATGGTTTCTAGGGTTTGAATTGTGAGTGAGAGAGAGAGAGAAATGTGTTTTGGTTTTGGGTCGGAGGATATCCATTTTTGAGTGTAAAGAGAGAAGAGAGAGAATATTTAAAATTTAATCTATTTAAATTTTAATTTATTTAATATTTAAACCAAGGGGAGCAAAAGAAGTTTAATTAATACTTAATCTATCAATTAGGGATTGCCACATGGCACTGCCATATCAACATCCGTACGTCTAGATCATTTGCCACATCAACAAATAATGATCAGCTTGTTTCGGGATAAATCCGTTACGCTTTTAAAAATTTGAGAATTTTATTATAACATTTTGATGTTCAGGAACTAATTTGTAAAATTAGAGTAAAGTTCAGTGACTAAATTTGTAATTATCCCCAAAAATCCCTGCTTAATTGGCATGCCACGTCAACAATATGTTTACGTGGCACGCCACGTTAGCAACTCGCTGACGGAGCAACATGATATGTTTTTTGTGATGACATGGCACTGCTATATCATCATCCGTACATCCAAGTTATTTGTCACGTCAGTGATTAATAGCCAGCTGTCTCCGTCAGTAACGAAGATCATATTATAACATGTTGAAGTTTAAAAATTAATTTATGAAATTAAAGGAAAGTTTAAAAATAATTATCTCAAAATCTATACGACCACCGAATACCGAAGAATCGGACAAATATACACTGTGGCTATGCGTGACTCAGCAGAAGCTTCCAAAGAGACGCGAGTCTGTGTGCGCGGTAGGTTACTGAGTGGGTTATTATGTCATCCCTCTTCATTTAAGCAACGATCGTTGTTCCTTTTTCTCTGTGCTGATGCGATCAATAAATTTTTGGTCGTCTGACTTTGCGCTCACCCATCTTTATCCAAGTCAAAAATAATTACGGGTAGTCGTATGAGATTACTTATTTAATTATATTTCTCTTTCCATTTTAAATTTTAAATTTCTAGAATTTAATTTTGGATTATTTGGAAATGGAAATTAAAGCCATGCCAATCCAGCAGTGCCAGCGTGCTTTATATCAAATGTACAAATATCCATCCCGCTGAGAAAGCCACTAATGAACAAATCAAACAAGCATGACTCACTTTGGCGTGAATCTAGAACAAATTAAAGGTATATGGGCAAGATTACGTTTTTACTTTGATAATGTTGTCTCATAAGTCATGAAGATTATATTTTTCTGAAATGTCGGAGAGTAGTGCCAAGCATTCAACAGAGAAGAAGCACAATCATAGATTCTGCAAACCATCCGTTAAGGCTGAGATTGGCAATTTAAAATTTTCCAATGCACGGACACCGTCAAGGCCTTTGGCGAAAGAGTGTGCCACAAACTCTTTTTCAGTAACTTCCTTGTAAATTGGGGGAGGGGGTTGGTCTGCAATCAGCTCCTTAATTGGCCTGTAAACTTTGAGGTTAAAATCATCTTGATTGACTGATCCAAAGAAACAGGGCACTGAAATTCTTGTCCCCGCTTTCTGAGCTCGGGCTCTATGTCTCACAATTTGAAATTTGTCATTAGTGACGAGGTGCACAACCCCAAAAAAGAAAAAAGAAAAAAAAATGGGATTAGGGTATTTCTGATTTCATCTAAAGTTTTAAGAAAATATACTATTTTTCTTGGTAGCCACAGTGTTTTAGTCGTTTGTTGTTTCCCTCTTTTGTCAAATGGCACGACCTTTTATGTGGACAATATAATTAATAGAAACATACACCGTATCATGGGTTAATCCTAATCAATTACATAACTATTTTTTTAATTAGATCTTCAGGGCTATTCAAGTACGTAGACCTTATTAAACTTCCTAGAAGATATGCCCTTTTTGTAGTGTTTGGATGGAGTTGAGAAGAGGAGGGAACGAAACTCTCTCTTTGTGATCAAGTATTTTTTCTTTATTTTTCATTTTTAGTGAAACGGGGGAAGAATGCACTGATCTTTTCGGGGGCTCTTGTCCTCTCTCGTCTGGGGGCTTCTGGAGGGGAGTTTTAGATTTTAATAAAAAATTAAGAATATAATACATATCTTTTCTTCCTCTACATTAACATTTTTTTAGCCTATTTTAAGCTTTGATACACGAAAATTTCTCACCAGTAACATTTCTCCATTTTCAAAATATTTCTTATTTTTAAAATATCTCAACACGTCAAATTAATTAATATTTATATAAAATTACTAATATTTTTTTTATATTCACATATTTTTCTATACTTATTAATTATATGTTTATTTAATTATATTTTTTATTTTTATATTATTTTTCTTATGATTAATAATTATAGATTTAATCATTTTAAATTTTTATTATAAAATATTATTCTTTTTATAAAATAATTAATATTTATATAGAAATCCTAAACTTTTTTTATATATATATTTACACATTTCTCACATTTTCTTTCCCTTTATTCTTACAAATTGTCTGGCATTTTTTTGGTATCATGATTTAGCCACCACCTAATATTCAGAATTTCACTCCGATTAATCTAGATCGACCGCTGCAAGGCCCACTTGATGGGACGAGTCTCCCAATATTGTCTGTCATTTCCTTGTATAATTTCATATCCATTTATGTTTCCATTTTCGTTTCCGTCCAACCTTGATTTTAGTTTGCAGATCTAAATGAACTTCCTCATAAGGCATGATCGTTGAGGTAGTACTAGGACGATTGGTGGCATGAGATGACACACCTGCTATCTTCTCGCAACTCCTCGGTTTTGGGGGATTAGGAAACATAGGATATCCAAAGGTATCTCTCCAACTAGTGACGAGACAACCCCCCAACAAAAGTTTGTTGAGCCAAGCCCATCATTTTTCTTTACTAAGAATTTCATTACTTTCGGTACAGGCCTCAACAATGCACTCGCGTTGTTCTAATTAGACTTGCCAGACCTAAATCAGCTGCCATTTCCATAGCTCTTTATATCACTGGTATGCATCAGCACTCAGCAATAATCTCACTAGGATTCATATCTCCAACATTCAATATATAAAACCTTTGTTAAACATGGATGCTACAACGTGCTTTTGTTACTCTTAATACAACATCATCCGTCTCCTCCAAATTACTACCTTGCATTTTCATATAGTCATATACGAATGAGCTAAAATTGATCACCAAACTGGCAACCTTATTTAATTACATCGGCATAATATATAGATAGCACACAAGTCTATCAAATGCAGAATTATGCCTTCTGCAAGCCATTTGCAGAAGCTGAATTTGACAGCTTGAACTTATCGAGTGCGCGAACGCCATCCAGGCCTTTGGTGTAGAAGTGTGTCATGAATTCTTTCTCAGTGGTTTCCCTATAAATGGGAGGGTTCTCTTCTGATAAAAGCTCCTTAATTGGTCCATACACTTTAGGGTTAGGATCAAATTGAGAGCATGGTCTAAAGAAAACAGGGACCGAAATTCTAGGGCCTGCCTTTTGTGCGATAACTCTGTGCTTGACGCTTTGAAATTTGTCATTGGTGATGAGCTGCAGAAAGAAGACAGGAAACAAAATGATCAACTTGCAGTCCACTTTTTGTTGCATTTTATGTTCACCAGTTGTTGCCCCTCGTGGAAATTAAAATAAGCTTAGATGTAAATAGTATCCAAGAAAAAATAAATAATAATAATAAAATGTGGAGAGAGCTACTAGTGTTTGTTATTTTTTTAGATATTACCATGTGACTTTCCACCTCTTGTGAAATATCTAATTTAAGTCATAATTACTACTCTTAGAGCAAGTCTGCCACCACACCCTTATGGAAGTGCTCTGTAGGCCACAAACCATATCCAAGAAACTTATGCACATTGACACAAGATCAATAGCAGGAGGCTAAACAAGATTTCAGATGGGTCAATTGCAATCTAATGCAGTACTTCAAGGATGATCATTTTCACTCTCTTTTCCAGATAAGTTTGATGTCTAGGAGGTTTCACATGCAAGGCCTTCCAATTTATGTAAAGATGTTCTAGGGTTTTAGCACCAAATGAGCAGACATGACAGAAAAACAGCTAAAAAGGGAAGATTTGCGTGATTGTGTAATACTTGCCTGTAAAAGATCCCCAACATTAGCTACTAGAGCACCACGAACGGGAGGAACATCAATCCACAGATCTTGATTGAGCACTTGGAGGCCGCCAATATCATCTTGTAGGAGGAGAGTCAAGATGCCAGCATCAGTATGGTTGGTGATGCCCCACGTTTTTTCTGGTTCAGGACATGCAGGGTAGTAACTACCGAGAAAAAGAAGACCTTTTGCACAATCCAATTCCTTTAGGTTGTTGAAGGCAAGACCAAGAGACTCTGACATTAGTTCTAAAATGGTAAGCGCAACCGCCACCAAGTGCTTCGAGGATTCAATCATCACATCTCTGCAAATTGATTAAGTGCAAAGGGATTAGTGCATCACACCAACGCGTGTAATTTGGCAATAAACAAACAAGAAGACAACTTTGGACCAGTACAGTTGAAAGTCACAAGTAGCTTCTTCCAACATCAAACTTACTTGGTGGAAATACAAGAGTATGAAATTTAGACCTTATGTCGTTGTGATTCAACAATTGCAAGTAAGAAACAAGCAGAGACTGATCATTTGTCATTACAAAAACTTATCATTTTAAGGTTAACAGTTTTATCAATAGGAAAAATCAAAAATATTTTTTACAACAATTAAAACATCATGGGTGAGCTTCATCAAGTGTAATACAATATATTTGTCCACAAATGATTGATTACTAAAAATAGAGCAATGACACTCAACACCACCCAACAAATAGTCCTCTCTCGTCTTAACTATCACCTTGAATGAATCATTAATATATGGAAAAAAAAAATCCTTCTTCCTATCATTCCATTGTCAGGGTTTCTTACCTAATAGAATTTTATTGATCGTCCACGTATAGAAAAAGTTTATATTATTGCACAAACAAATGTAAAACAATAATAACAACAGTAATAATATAAACCTTAATTTTAGATTTTGGAATTGACCGTTTGAAAGACAAATATAAAAAAGAGAAAAAAAAGAAAAAATAAACATACAACAATAACAATAAAAAACTGAATTTTAATCTCAATATTTGGGATCGACTATTTAATAAACGAATCTGAAAAAGATAGGGAAAAGAAAATAGAAAAATAAATAAATAAATAAATAAATAGATAAATATCTCAAATATATTGGTTTAATTTATGTGTATTCTTCTGCACCATCCATTCCTATTCAAGATCATCTTCTCTTTTAAATTCTTAACTATCATGTCTTTACGGATAATTTATATTCAAGTTTTCAGCGGTCTATCTCTAAGTTTTACTAAATGTTCTATATTTAAGTTCTCGATTCTCCTAACCGATACATTTTTTAGTCTTCTTTACACATATCTGAACCATCTTAGACGACATTTTGACATTTTATCCACAATTAAACTAACCCTCAATTTGTTACGAATCTCTTCATTTCTAATTCTATCTCTTCTAGTTTTTCCACACATCCACCTAAATATCCTCATTTTTTGCTACAACTATCTTTTATTCTTATTGTTGTTTAATACCCCAATACTCAGTACCATACAATAGTGTAGTTCTAATCGCGTTTTTATAAAATTTTCCCTTTAAATGCAATGGTATCGTGTGATCACAAAGACTGTGGATACCCTTTTTCCATTTCATCCAACCTACTTAAATCCTATAATTCACATCTCTATCTATATTGTCATCATTTTGAATGATGGAATCTAAATATCTAAATCGTTTACTTTTGGATATATTTTGTCTATCGAACTTAATCGTTTCTTCATTATTTCGATAACTATCGCTAAACCTATATATCATATATTCGGTTTTCAATTTACTCAATCTAACCTTTTTGAATTCAGATATAAATCTCCATAACTCTAGTTTAGTATTAACACCCTCCCTAGTTTTATCAACTAACATTATATCATTTACGAAAAGTATACGTTATGATATTTTATCTTGAATATTTTTTGTGATTTCGTCTATCACTATTGCAAAAAGGAGAGAACTTAATGACAAATCTTGATGGAGCCCAATGTTAATGGGGAAGCTATCGCTCAAACCCCCACAAATTCTTACGTCGTTTACAGCTCTCTCATACATTTTTCTAATAAAATTAATGTATTTTAAGGAAATCTCTTTGTTAATCGGCGTCCACCACAATAAGTTTATAGAAAGTCTATCATATGTTTTTTCTAAATCAATAAATTCTATATGTATATCTCTCTTCTATACTCTATATGTCTCTATCAAATGTTTTAACATAAACATAAATATAAACATAAAATTAAAAATTTGAAAGTAAAAATAAAAAAAATAATACCAAAAAATAAAAATAAAAATAAAAATAATGAAAAAAAACAAAGAGATAAAAATGTATTATTCATAGAAACATAAAATAATATAAAAGATAATTTAACTGTTTCGAATTCTCCTACACTACTCATTCTTATCTAAAGTTATATTCTCAACTAAAATTTTGACACTCCTATATTTCTAAATAACTTGTATCCAGATTTTCAACAGTTTATCCTAATATTTCACTAAATTTTCTACATTTAAGATTTCGCTCCTACTAACTATACGTTTTTAGATTTTTGTTGCACATGTTCAAACCACTTTAAGCGATACTCTCACATTTTATCCACAATTGAATTCACTTTCAACTTAAACACGTATGCTCTAATTTGATTTATAATGACCCAAAATTATAAATCATATTTTTCATTTGAAATAGGCAAAAAAAAAAAAAAATAGTGCTTCCCCATGCAGCTATCCCCACCCTTCTTTTTTGGGAGGGTCCATTAATGAATACAAAAGAATGAGTATTTTAATAACAAAACATGAGCAAACCATATATGGATTTTTCTGTTATCATAATGGTAATTTTAGATGCCCAGGATATATTGTTATTGATACTCATACAATAATAGAATAAATTAATATATAAATATACACATATAAACAATTAAGTAAATAAATTGCTAAGGCATTAAACAAATATACCACAAAACATGCACTCAAATATGATTTTTAATCCTATAAAACATTTTTAATAAAATAAAAAAAAAAAAAAAAAATGTACCTGCAAACCACAGGCAAGTCCTCAGGCTTAGGAGGATTAGGAGCCAAACGAGCCATAAAAGTGTCTCTCCAACTGGCAGCCTTCACACTGAACAAATCAAAATTGGAATTATACAAAAACTCCCTCGTCATATCTCTTGTATAATACTGTTTCTTAACCTCAGTGTCCTGTTCATAAAATCTCCGAACCCCATCAATCATTTCATCCAAAACAGTCTGTGGGATCCCGTGATCGACCACCTGGAAGAAACCCCATTTTCTCGCAGGCATCTCTGACCTCATCTACGACCTTTGATCGACGAATTGAGTCCTCATTGATGTTCCTGAGGTCAATTACCGGAACCCCAGAATGGGTTTGGTTGGCGGGTTTTAGGTCGGCTTCGTCGGTTTCATGGACGAAGATTTTTGGGAGTTTTTCGATTCCGGAATCTACGAGACCTTTTACTCCCATTTTCGATTCGTCAAATCTTTTCAGTTCGGTTACTCGGTCGTAGTTCGGATCTGATTCGGCTGTCGCGCCCATTTTTTGTTGTTTCGAGAGATTAACGGAAGATAGGTAGAACAGAGAAGAACACAGTGTGCTCCTTTCTTAAGTGTTGGAAATAGAGGGTCTTGAGGGAGAGAGAGGGAGAGAGAGAGAGAGGGAGGGAGAGAAGTCAAAAGAGGTAGATTGAGGACTTGCGGGCCACCACTAGTCTTTGCTTTGATTGTCGTTTGGTGGAGACTTTGGAAAGAGTTTTGACTTTACAGTTTCACGGAGAGAAAAGAAAAAAATAATAATAATAATAATTACTTTCTAGAAAGTTTTTCTGTATTTTGATGCTGTCATTGGAAAAATCAACTTCCAGAAAAAAAAAAAAAAATTGGAAACCATTTTTCATTTTCAAGTTACGTAAGGCTGACAAGTGACAAGCGATATAAAACTTTTCGATATTAGTATTTATCTATTTAAAGATAGTTTTTATTTATTAAATATCTCAATGTGTTATTACTAAATTGATTAACATTTTTATTAATTTAATCATAGTTTTTGTTTTTATATTATTTTTAAATTAATAATTATATATTTGATCATTTTAATTTTTATTATAAAATACGACTATTTTATTATTTTTATAAATAATTAATATTTATACAGAAATTCTTATATTTTTATATTTTCATATTTATTCATATTTCTATTTCATTTATTTTTACAAAGTATCATATATTTGTTTCTATTTTTTTTTTTTGGTGCAACCTAAAATAGTAGATCAAAAAATTGGAATATGTGGGATTTATTCAAGCAACAAAAAATTAAAAAAAAAATCCGGTAGAAAAATTTTATTGAGACGATATTTTGGTTCTCTGTTCCAAAAAACATTCATTTTCCTTATTTAGGTTAGGATTCTGTGATAAAATTATTGAGGAGTTTAAGGGTTTGATTAGAGAGAAGTTTTGCTGCTTAGGAGAGGTGATACTGCGGATCTATTGGGATGGACAGTAACTAAGGATGGCATCTTCTCTGTCTCCAATGCCTATCGATTACTTCAAGGCAATGATCATGTGCAGCTGCATCAGAATGATAACCGAAAATGGATTTGGAGAACAAATTGTCCAGATAGAGTTAAATTTTTTATTTGGTTGGCGGCGATAGAAAAAATCATGACAAATATGGAAAGGAAGAAGATGAGATTTTCGGATCATGACAACTGTGAGGTCTGCAAAGAGAATACAGAATCTGTCCTTTATGTGCTGAGAGATTATAAGAAAGCTAAGGAGATATGGTGCCTAATTGGTCCAGACATCAATGAAACTAAAGACTTCTAGTGTGGTAACACTGCCAATTGGATCGAAAAAGGAGTTCAAGGAACTCTCAGGTCAAAGTCTCTCCAAGAGTACGGGATCTTTGCTGCTGCTATCTAGTGCATTTGGAAAAGAAGGTGTAGAGCAGTCATGGAGGGAGAAACCATTCCCACTGGGGTAATGGCGAGACTGATCAAATGTTTCAGCAGGAGGTGGGAAGAGGCTCATCCCAAGGTCAAGACTTCTCAAGTCAATGAATTTGGTGTAATGCTTTCTAATTCTATGCCCCATTTTTCCTCTTGCTGACCCCTTTACTTACCAATTCTAGATATCTGGTTTTCGCACAACCTACACCAGATCCCCCAACCCCCGGGGTTCCTCTCTCTCTCTCTCTCTCTCCCTCCCCCCCCCCCCCCCCCCATGAATACTAAACTGCAGCACAATTATAAAATCTTAAATAACTATCTTAATTGTACATATTAGATTCTAGTCTAAAGAAATCCAAAAATATATAGAAAGCATATAGCTATTTACTCTTAGGGTACTTAATTAATTAGTTCACAAGATGGATTAAATTAATAGGAGTGCAGTCGCAACTTCACTCCCATTCTAGGAGGCCAAAGTCAAAAGAGCCCCTTCCTAACGTTGACAAAACTCAATAACATAAAATTTTCTTCTTTCAGCTAGTTCACTATAAAAATTTTTATTTATTTATTTATTTTTGGTACATACAATTTAATCCACCTATAATCTACAGAACTCCATCATCATCCAATCTGCCAGGTAATCCCACCAATATCTTAATTGTCCTGAAAATCCTTTGGTTAATGTTTTAGCTATATCTTGATTTTCAATTTATCCTATTGTTTATGCAGATTGAGCCATACACATTTGTTGTAATAAGTTTAAAATTTCATATTATGATTTGCCATCAATGTTCCATTCATAAATGACATCATCTGAAAATCTTGCAATTGGGAAATCTCTTTGTTCCTCATATTGTATTTCCATGGGTGTTGGTATAGGATAATAGTTTTTTGTAATATGTTTGAAAAATCTTGATTTAATTCCATTTATTTGGAGAATATCTTCTGATTGAGATTCAGATTTTGGTTCTTGGTTACCTTGTTCTAAAGTTTGAATTCTTCTAGGGGATTGACTAGTAGATGGTTGACTAGTGGATGGTTGGCTAGTTGATTTTAATTATAAGAATATTGGTACTATTTTTACCGTTTGTTCTTCTGGAGGATTAACCCTAAAATGCGGTGTAGAAATGTTTTCTAGAAATCTTTGTCCTTGTAGAGTAATGTTATTTAATTTTACTATAACATGTTCTAATTATGTTCCTAAATAGTTTATAAATTGATTACTGTAATTATTTTGTTCATAAAGTTTTTGTATATCTTTTAATCGTACTGTTGTATTATTGTCTGTATCTCTTTACACTCTTGTAATTATAAATCTTGAATTCGATTCATGGAAATAAAAAAATAAGATTTGTGATAACTAACCCCTTAATGATCTCATAGTATTTGAATCAAATTAATCAGGTAAAATTTAAATATCAATCAATGAAAACAAAAAAAAAGGTTACATGGGCTTTAATTTGCCTCAACTCTATTTTATTCTATAAGAAATATATTTTATTAGAGTGAAATTTTTTTTAATAAATTTAGGGTTATAAATAAAAGTTAAACCTTATATATATATATATATATATAAAGATTATAACTACTGTTACATTAATAATTGTCTTATATTAAAAATCCTATTATGTGAACTTAATTTTTTCCATGTAAAGTCTGAACTGCGGGGTTTTGAACATCACATTACAAGGTTCTGGTAGTTTCTACTTGAAGAATAACTTTGACTGCTTGAATGTTTCTACCCATTATGTTGTGGCGGTGGTTTTCTCTAGCCTTGTGAACCTAATTCTTCCTTCTTAATTGAAAATTTTCTTTTATTAATGGGCCCTAGATCTTTTTTTTTTTCCCTTTTACCTTGTTTACATATTTATTTTTATATAGTTTTATAAAGTAATGGTCTAAATCTTCCATCAAGTAAAATCAACCTAAACCCGACTAACAACACTGAGTTTTAATTAAGATTTATCTCCAAAAAAAAAAAAAAAAAAAAATGGAGAATAGTGGGGATTGGCTCGGGGGCCTTTTATTGGGTCTGAGCAAATCATAGGCCTGTTATAAACGACCTTGCGTGGTTTTTTTTTTTTTCGCTATCAGTATCTAAGATTTATCCGACTAATCAGATTTGAGTATTATGAAATTTATTTTTGAGATTTGACTCTCCTAAATCTTTTTTTACTATTTTTAAAACTCGAACTCAATATTTCTGATTAAAAAAATAGAGTGTCCGATCACTCAATCCAAAAAATTTTAATATCTCGTATAGTTTCTGGGTTATAAGAATGTACGGTTCAAAACCCATGCTACCACAAGCACAAGCCCCTCGAGAGAACAGAGAGACTAAGGGACAATTGGTTTAATAAAATATAATATTATATTTATTAACTAAATATCGAATTCGAAATTTAGAAATGAAAAGATTACGCTGAAAGAGTTATCCCCTAAATAAAATCCCTACACATACTTGAACTAGCCTAATTAGAATCTGATCCTAAACACCGACGATAAAAAGAGAAATCTATCTCAGATTCATTTGGAGCATTGGAGTTAAAGAAAACATATGGATAAAAAAAGCTAGTTGAGAAAAGATTAGGTATAAAAAATAATATGAGCATTATGAAGGCCGAAAATTTTATCGGTTGCTGCAAACCTATTACATATGTAGAGGGTCACCAAACAAAAAATTGATATATGGACTGAGAAATGTCTTGCAAAGCCAAAAATTATTAAATTCTTTTGGCGTCTCCAATTAGGTGCGTGGGGTTTTCGCATTATTTTCTGTATATAATACTCTTTTGACCTCTGTCTATTGCACATCCAAAACACTTTCAGGAATACCATGGTTCTCCCACTTCAAAGAAACCCACCTTTCTGGAATACTCGGAGCATCATGTACTGAAGTCTTAATTAGATTGGGGAAATAGAGAAGAGGAAGATTTACCAAATGCATTGACAAGAAATAAATTAATGTTAACGAGGGGCCCAAATGACTTGGAGAGGTACTGTGAAATGGGAGCTTCTCAATCAAAACTTTTATAGTGAATTTTAGGAAAGTTTACTGGATACTGATTTGCTTGTGAAGACCAGTATATAAGCTTCTCGTTATTCAACTTTCTGGATATGTATCTACTGGGTTGATGATTATGAGGAGCATGTTGGGATGCAAGCTATAATAGTATTAGCTTGTCTTTAAGTTAATGACTTCATCGTTGTTTCCTATATAACTGTATGATTGTGCATCTCCATCATTCAAAGTGTGGCTGCTCGAATTTAGTGAAAAATTTTCTGATCTATTAAATTTAAAATAAATTAAAATTTTGTAGGGCCTCTACCAACCTCTATTTGGTTCTATGTTTTTGGGACAAACACTATATTTTCTTTTATAGAATCTGGGCATCAACTATATGTTAATAGTCCAGTCCCTTATTACTGTCTGGTTCACTATAATAAATGGACCTGTGAAAGTAAAAAACAGTAGACAAATTAAAAGCATGATCAGTATAAATTATACCATTCAGAATATAATATTGATAGGCATACCAAGAGATGCAAACCAATTATCCATCCAACAAAACGATCAACCAAGAACAAGAGGCTCCCACCCGTCCTCATAGTCTCTGATATCGAGAATAAAATTAATGCCTGCAAATAAGCTAATCGCCATGGACACAAAAGTAAAAACAAAAATTACATACATAATTTATCTAATGTGGTTATAAGAAGAATTTGTCAGTGTTCAATTGTTACCTCCACAAGTGGCACCGCAAGTAAATGAAAAGAATAAGATCAAGTAACACTCGAAAAGATTTAAAGCAATGAGGAAGTAGGATATAGACAGATATGAAGCTCTCTCAGGAAGAGATATTACTCGATCATGGCAGTGATATAAATGGCATGCCCAAGCATGAACTTCCCTATGAAGAGTGCCACCTCTAGTCTACACTTAACCATCATCATATAATGTGTCAAAGGAATTGTATGTAGATAATCATTCCTTTCAACATTTTACTGTAGAAAATTTTAAGAGCTCTATTTATACCAAGATGATCAGATGAACAATTTGAAAGAAAAAAAAAAAAAAAAACACCAAGATAGAAAAATAGCATTGAATCTAGAGATTAGCATAAATTTAGACTCAAATTTGGGTTGGTGGAGATTTTCACTTGCAAAGCATATTGCCAAGCCAGAGAACAATACATCCACCATGAAATAAAATATAGAATGCAGTGGCCCTATTCCTTTTTCTCCGAGAAGCATAAGCGCATACATCTGTAGGTGGAAGAGACCTTTTTTTTGTTCAATAGGATGCTTATAGGCATACAGCCACACAATCGGGATAACCCTCCCAAAACAACCACTAAGACTCGAACCAGTACCCTTGAAGGGAAGCTTTCCGATGCATTAACTGCCATGCTATCTCTGCTTGTGCAAAAGAGACCTTGCCCCCATCACAGTAAATCCTGTCACTATTAATCACACTAACTATAAGGGATGTCAGTGTTAATTATAGTAATTATGTCAGTGTTGACTGTTGAACATGTGAGGTGCGATGGTCTCCCTCACGTGGTATAAATAGGGAAAAGAGGGAAGGAACGGGGTACTCTTGTTCCCCTAGTCATCCTGCTCTTTCTCTAGATTTTCTATTGTAACTTGACTGTCAGAGCTCTAATGCCGGAATGTCTAGCCTAGTCTCCCGAATTTGCAGGTTCAACTAGGTTTGTGGAGCTCAGCCTAGGGTTAACCTGTTCAGCGTTTCTGACGAGCTTCAACAGCCATTGTATCATTCATGCCTTCCCTAACTGCATCAGGTTCATCATTTTCCTGAAATCTGCACCGTGCAACATGACTATTTTAATTTTTCTTCACAACTTGATGAATTCTGCTGACCTACAATTCCGTCCAGCAACAAAGAGAGTGATGGGCTGGAGACATACAACCAACGACCTTTCCTTGTTATGAGGCCTTGGCTTAGAAGTTGAAACCATAGACCACATGTATGTGCCTAGGAAAACTACAAATGGGAGGGGAGAGAGAGAGAGATCTACTCCATGTGATAGGGTTTCATTTCAGGGGACGGACATCACCTCTTCCCAAGGTTTCCATATTTAATTTAAAATCCAAAAGGGGCAACATTTTCCTATTAGATAACACCACTACTCACAAATCCCTTTCATCATCACCACCACTACTTGACATGAAACAATTTTTGAAAATAAATTTTGAGTTAAAATCATACATTAAAACAATTCTGGTTTACAATTAACATTTGGATAGATTTTTATAGTTATTATTGGACAACACTGATTTTACAATAAAATAATTTTGTATTTACGTGAGATAGCTATAGAAATAAATTAGTTTTCTTTTCTTTTTTAAATATATATATATATATTGATACCGTATTGTAGTAATGAACTTGTCAATAAGAGCACGCCTAGAAAAATAAATAATCCTCCTTCCCACTATATAAAGGAAAAATTATCCAATAAATCGACTTCAATTATAAATCCTCCACCTTTGGTCAATAGAAATCCGAGATATGCATTATTAAAACACTACAATAAAGTTGGGAAGTCAAAATAATTCTCATATTAGCTTGGCAAAATAAAAATGTCATAAAATAAAAAAAAATAAAAGATACTTTTATATCTTAAATATAAATAAATATATATGGAAAGAAAAAAGAAATTGAAAAAGATGTATGAATTTTTTTTTTTTTTCGTTATAAAGGAGGGTATCACCTTGAGGGAGGAGTCATGGGTTTAGACTCAAAACTTTTTAGTCCAGAGAAATCTCAAGCACCATTTCGATTCATAAATAACATTTTTTTTTTTTTTTTTTTACAAACTGCATTTTACTCCTAATGCATTTTACTCCAAAATTTTAGGATTAACCGTTTGAAATCAATATATTTTGATTTTTGTATTAACAAAATTTTTACGTTAGCCACTAATCTATCATAATCTTTCTCTTTTACCTGTATTTGGGTTTTGTTATATTAAAAAGATACTTATATTTTAATATCAAACACAAAGGGAGTTATCATTTGTTCTTTGTTGTATAAACATTTGAATCTAAAATCATCAGATTGGAAGAAAATGATTTGTACCATTAAATTATTTCTTTGGGGACAGGGGGAGTTATCTTTGCAGTCAAACACTCTTGCTGAAAAATGAAATTTAATGCGAGTTAAAATCGAAAATATTTCTTGGAAGATTGATCCACAATTATTGCATTCATTCATCTCAACACCTTTTCACTCTGTGATAAACGTGCTTATTTGTCTAATTCACCCAACAACATTTTCTAATTTTCAAGCCCTAGAGCTTGTAATGGAGGAGAGGAGAGATTCCATCAAGTCCTTTTGAGAAGCAGTAGGCCACATAATCCTCAACCGTTGTTTCTCTATACCTCGGAGGATTATCTTCAGAGAGCAATTCGTTGATGGGACCGTAAAGTATTGATGAAGGCTGAAGAGAAGTGCTAAAAAAGCATGCCACGGATACTCTAGGACCAAACTTGTTTGCCAATACTCTGTGTTCCGCACTCTTGAACTTATCATTTGATACCAGCTGCAAAATCACGAATGTATTCAAGTTTGGATTTTATAGTTATTTCAGTTGGTAAAGTCCAATCAGTGCTCAAATGTGACTTCCAATTATGTGTAGAATGAGTACTAAACGAATGGATTATCATTGTATTTTTATAGTAAATGTTTAAAAAGAGACAAAAATCCAAAGCCCTTTGGTCAATTTAAAAATTTGGGCTAGAAGTGATGCTGGATGCACAGTTCTAAGGAGCAAGAACTTGCCTGTAGAAGATCTCCTATGTTGACAACTAAGGATCCGGGGGTGGAAGGAACATCAACCCACTTATCATGATGAAGAACTTGCAGACCTCCAATTTGGTCTTGAAGTAGCACTGTCAGGAAGTCGTTGTCTGCGTGCTTGCTAGTGCCCAATGTCAACTCTGGCTGAGGGCAGGCCGGATAGTAATGGCAAATGGCAAGGAGGCCCTTTGCACATTCCATGTCTCTCAAGTGGTTTGGGGCAAGGCCAAGAGCCTCAGACAGTAATTCCAACAAAGAAATGCCTAGTCCCATGACTTGATTCGAGAACTCCATTAGTATCTCTCTACAAAAGCAATTAAAATCACCGTAAACTCATAAGATGGTAGCAAAATCTTTTTTCAACATAGATACTAAAATCGCTGGCCCATAACAAATGTGTAATCTAAATTATCTAATTTACATATTTGAAAATTGTTAATTCCAAAATCCATAAAATTCAAAATTAAATAAATAGTAAAAGAAATTTATTTTAAAACCAATTATGATATTCCATACATTTTTTTTGTTTTCTTTTATTTTTTTCTGTTATAAATTCTAATTCCGACTAAAATTTATGTTATATATATCTTAAGCCAAAATCACAAATAAAAACATGCAAACTACCATCAGAGATACGAGTTTAAGCATCTAAGTTTATCCGTAGTTTACATGTTTCTGTACCCGTACTTTGTATCATAACGAACTCCAATATGGCTACGAAGTATGCAAGACTCAATAACATGGCAATGACAGAGCTCGGCACCACATACCTGCAGACTGCAGGGAGGTCTTCAGGGCTGGGAGGGTTAGGGGCCATGAAGCAATAAAAGGTGTCCCTCCAGTTCGCCGCTGGTGTACCATAGAGATCAAAGTTGCTATTGTAGACCAACTTTCTGGTAGGATCGCGCGTATAGAACTGTTTCTTCACCTTATCATCTTGTTCATAGAATCTGCGCACCCCATTAATCATCTCCTCCAGAACAGCTACCTCAATCCCATGATTGACCACCTGAAAGAAACCCAAATTCTCAGATGCATCCCTGACTTTTCCCACAATCTCTCTGCGTCTAATAAGGTCATCGTTGAAGCCTTCGAGATCAATGATGGGAAAAGTGAACTGGGTCTTGCCAGAATCCTGTTTTTCATCATTGTTTTCTTGGGGTCGGATGAATATCCTAGGAATGCTGGTGATTCCTGCATCGACCAGTCCTTTGACTCCAGCTTTGGTTTCATCAAAAGCTTTCAATTCGCTTGCTCGATTGTAGTTGGGGCTGTCTGCAGATGGAGCTCCATTCATGCTTGTGGCCATTTTATCCGTCCTTTTCTAAGGTTTCAATACTATGTAGGGCAATTAATATTGGCTTGTATTATAGGAACAGAGGATGACGATTTATAATCAAAGAATTATCTTTCGTGTGTGGCCCAAAATGAATCAGATCTAGCGCTGCCAATTTGCCGACAAAGCGTTGACTTCTGAAATTGGAAATCAATTTTCATATAGTGGTTCCCCTTTTTCTTTTTTGGTTAATGCTAGTAAAAAGAGAAATGACACAATTAACCCTCTAAATAACTAAACAAATCTATTATTATATTTCTACTAAAATACTAGTTTTTCAATGTTTATACACAATAAATTTAATTTATAAATTTGTAAGTTGCGACTTCAGTTTTACAAAAGTTAATAATTTTTATTAACCTTAATTTGGTGAAGAACTATGAATGGCAAACGATTTTAGACCCAAAAAAGGGACACATAAGAAGGGGGAGCCAAGAGTAGACCATTTTATTTTTGTCAAAAAGGCCGCCATCCCGTCAACTTGCAGACCCAAGCAAGGCATAGAGGTCGTAGTTGGACTGTGAAGCTTGCCGACTACAAAACGCCTTCTATTCCTTTGATAAGATTAAGCCCAAAAGTAGGTCCAATTGAGAGCACCATTTTTTTTTTATATATACTATATCAAACGGTATGTAAAATCATATTCTAACTAATCTGATTCGAGATTTGTAGTAACTCATTTAAGAGAACTATTCTCTTAACATAGTTTTTTTCATACCTAAACCGCGAGTCAAACTCGAGAATTTAGTTAAGGGATCTAACATCATTTCCTACTAGTCCAACTGTCCATCGTTGAGCATCATTTTTTACAAAATCTATGTACCAAGTCGAGAGTCATTCTACATTCCACATTGTACATTTGGGAATCGAGGATTAGACTTTATCATCAAAGAACAACCTTTTGTGTGTGGCCAAATGAATGTGATCTAGCACTCATAATTTGCCAACCAAGGATTGACTTGGAGATCAGTTTTTAATTACTAGTTCCCTCTTTTTGCTAGGCTAATGAAAGGGTGGAATTGGCAAACTTTCACCTAGAAATCCCTCTTTTTGCTTGTGTGTCCTGCGACCTTACAAGTGTTAATGGGTTTTAATAAATTAATATTGTGAACAACCATGAAGCGCAAATGATTTTAGACTAAAAGAAAGAGACATGTTTGAATGTTGAACCAAGAGTAGACCATTTAATCTTTGACGCAGCGGAAGCCATGGTTAGACCATTAAGCTTTCCTACTACTAAAAGCCTTTTGTGGCTTTGAAAAGATTATTGCCAGTTGTCACCATCATATTTAATAAAATCTATGTAACTCCACTTGATTGACAATCTTCTTAGTCAAGAAATTGGATCCACAATGGAGGTATGTTCTACCTGCAATCCTTGTATTCAGCGGCGGTGAACATTCAATTAAACAGTAATCAAAATGATCACAATTGAAATAAAAAATTTAATCATGCAATTCTCATAATCATAACCTGATCTAATAGACCAAAAATTGACAATATGATTTGATCAAATTCGATACGATTATCCAAATTGATCAAATTATTAAAATCTCTATATAAGACTATTAAATAATTGTCTTCTACTTCCTTCTTGTTATAAATTATAATTTTAAAATTTAAAATTCACTAATAGTTTTGTTTCATCAAATGTCAATTCAAAAATTTCAACATATAAAACTTTTAAACTAAATTTATTACTCTTAATAATTCATAAAATAAAAAATAACTATATTACATCATTCTTCAATAAAATAATATTTAAAATATTTTTTTAACTTTTAGTTATAATATTAATATTTACAAAATTAATAATTATTAAAATTAATAATCATCTAAATAAATCAAATCAAATTTTAATTTTACTTAAACCAAAATTAAAAATGAAATAAGCCGTTCAAAATATAAAATACGATTAAAAAAATATTTTTTGGATTTTAATCATGGTCACCCCAAATGCGGTAGTGATCAGTTTTGTCATGTTAGCGCGCTGAACACTCACATTGGCAATCAACCGCTGACATGACAGGACAGTGATGCAATGTCAGTTGACCAAGGACCCATACAACAAAGCTTTCACGAGTCAAATGGGCTAACCTATCACCACATAGAATCACTGCATCAGCACTGGATCAGCTAAAGAGATGCCCGGAATGAAGCAAACCACCAGCCCAGAAATGTTCAAGATTCAGATTCCCCACCAAGAGCCAATTTAACAATAAAATCCTAGAACTTGAATTGACTAAAATGAAAAAACAGAAAGCATCGTATCAAAGCAGAGAAATGGTGGATGTTGAAAAGGTAAGAACATACTTCTAAAGATTAAAAAGTAAATATTCATTTTATCAGGTCCATCGACCAATTTGCTAAGATCTAATACAAAACTGAGCATGCAAGAACAGTAACACATCAACCAAATGGAAAATGGTACTAGCACCGAAAACCTAAGCCCGGAATACGTCCACAGGCAGCTTTGATTGTGTGTGCCAAAAACCTAAGCCCGGAATATATCCACAGGCAGCTTTGATTGTGTGTGGGGAATGCTAATATGAGAACCCAGTCTTCCTTAAACTGTTTTTGTCTTGGGAGCCTTCTTTTTCACTTGCCTCCTGGGCATCGAGTTCTTCATGCCTATGAAGAACAACAAGGCTCCAACAAGTGCCAAGTTCTGCAATCCCAAAAAATCCAAAAAAATATATATATATATATATATATTAGTTATAACTTGTAGATTAGGTTATGAAGGTTTTTTACAACATCCCCAACCAAATTTGGTGGAAAAAGATACCGGCCCTTATTGATAACAAACCTGTGTAAACTTGACAAACAGCTGAGCAAATTGTTTCTTGTCAGCGTCATAGTTGTAGAAGTCATACATGATGGGGGTAACAAAGAGCTGATGCAGAAGCTGGCAAAGAATGCAAATGCAATTAAAACAAAATCACTGAGTAGAGAAAAAGGGAGTTGCAGAAAAATCTATATACCAATAGCAAAGCACCAAGAGAGCTTCCCAAGATGAAAACGAGGCCTCCAACTCCCTTCAGAGCTATTGCTGTGGCGACTAAGTACTTGATCTGCAAATAATAACAAAGTCACAAAATAGAATAAAGAAACTAATGTGTATCTGATTCAGCAAGGTATCAGGAACATCTTTTACCTCAAATTGAGGAATTTTAACCCCAACACGAGTTGAAATATGTCTTGAGAAAACATCAACTTTTGGTCTAAGAGCCTTCGCTGCAGGACCACCATCAACACCAAATTCATTAAACCTGCATGCAAAAATTCACCGTGTCAACAATAGACAATAATCATCACAGTAGTGAAGGATTGTGAAAGTCTATATTAATTCACACAGCAATAGACAGCAAACTTGTACCCTTAAAATCTAGAACATCCAATATGGGAGAGTAAGACAATTTAGGAACTCCAAAAGAATCCAATGACCATCCCTTTTAGCCAGAATGTAAGGCATAGACAAGCACATCAAGGACTTTCCAAGTATCTTTCCACCAATAGAATGAAATACAATCACAGGCTCACTTGCATAGTATTAACAAAAATCATAACAAAGAGAAATTATATGCATTAGTTGCTTAGATAGTTAAACCTGAAAAACCATTTTCTTGCGTTTAATTTCATCAAATGAGGATGACTGTTTGGTTGCATGTCTCACATATGTTCTGATTTGAACCCCTCATCCACAATTTCAACATCACTATTCCACGTGCAGAATTCAGGTTTGAAAGAAATGTTTAATGCATAATTTAATAAATTTATATTGTCGATTGAAGTTAAAAAATTAAAACAAATGCAAGATTTTTCCATTTTCACAATATCGATTGAATAGAGTTTGAAGAGCTATCCAAGATTAAGTTAAATACAGCTAAATTAATAGACAAAAGAAAATGAGAATCCCAAACTGAAGAACCTCCCTTGCTTCTTCTGAGACAGGTGGGTTTAACTCCTATTTATTAGGGACAAAGATGGGAAATTTTCGATTATCAACCCATGTACAAGGCAAGGACAGCTAGCCCCTCCTACAAGAATATGGCAGGAAGTCGTATTCTCTGCATCAAATTTTTGATGCAAGAAATCCAAAGAGAATGTTAGATTACACGCCAGCTGGTCACACAATTTATGAAGCATGTAAATCCAAATCCACTGTCTCATGTCAACAATATGCTAAAGCAGCAATCGAGCAAGGCCTTTAAGAACGTAAGAGACAATTGTTTTCAAAATACTTGGCCTCTCAAACCCTAATAGCCCAGCATTATCACAGGACCCTTCCCCTTGAAACCAGAACAAGCTGAGGCAGGTTACGATTAACGGTTTTTTTTTTTTTTAGACTTGTACATTTTAGAGCGGTCCAACCATCCCCTTGCTCTCTTTCCTAGTGCATACATTTCAAAACAATCGGCAAAATCATTTCCAGCGCCAAAATCACATCAATACTCCATACACACTTTAAACAACAAAAAGAAAATAGATAATAAGAGCACAGACTTTGGCTTTTGAGAAATTTCAAATCATATCTAGTACAGCTCATTAATAACAATAGCTGCTTACACCAAAAGTGAATGACTAGGACCGAACTAGGAAATTGCAAGGGGTAATATGAATGAGCCACGAAGATGAAGAAGTGGAATATGGACTGTAATTACAGATCCAACATGTGATTTGTATGATCAAATCAATTGTCATGGACTATAAAGCTCTGCTGCTGTCCCACGTTGGGTGGGGTGGGGGTAAAAAGAAAAAATAAATTGATAAATAATAAAAATAAAAGAAAATAATATAAAACATGGAAAAATTTATGCTCTCTCTCTCTCTCTCATGGAAAATTTAAGTCAAAATTTCTCCAAATTCAACCAAGGGGAAAGAAATAAAATTTTTATGGGAGTAAATTGTATGCCCTAAATTGTTACCACAGAAGTCCTTACAGCGCAAAAATTAGTAAAGCAATTTTAAAATTGCGATTTATGCTAGAAACTCTCCAAGCAAATCTAGATATAAACCTTAATTTTCGAAGCCCCTTGAAACAAAACTGTGTCTGCAAAACACTAAAGTGCTGACATGAAACCTCATAAGCAGGTTTATCAAGAAAACAGAACACAAATCACCACATAATGGCATAAGCAACAGATTCAAAACTCAAATCATTTCCACAATGACCTGGACTCTGAAACATCACATCCATACAAATCCAAACTAACAGTACAGTCAGAGAGAGAGAGAGTCCCTAAATAGATTAGATCCAAACACAAACAACACATAGTCCAAAACCCTAGCACTTAAAAGCAAATGACAAGCTATTCTCACAGATCTGAAACAATAAATGCAAAGAAAGAGAATGGAGTTGCTCACTCTTGCCAAGCAGAGAGAATGAAGATGGAAGCGAAAAGCACCCTTCCAACGAATGACACGAACGCCATCGATTGAACGAACACACGGGGGTCGCGAGAGAGAGAGAGAGAGGCGTTTTGTTTTGGCTGTAGGGTGCCCCCTTAAAAATCTGTGCGAATGTAGGCCGCGATGTTTTGAAAACCACGGGACCCTGTTCAAAGACACTAGATCGGCCGGTGATCATACTCGCGATTGTACAAATTAAAGGTACTCGCGATTTAGGAGGACCACTTTACGTACCTTCTACCAATAGAGTTTTGACACGTCATAAATAAAGACGTGTTGAGCACCTAAAGCGAGTTTACGACGGATTGGTGGTACACAAGTGATGGGTTTTACTTGCGTACCTTTTAGGTCAATATTTGGAAATGCCCCTGAACTTTCTTTGAATTTCAACAGTGCCCTTCATTGTGATTTCCACTCCGCTTCATTCTCTCTCTCAGCCTTCGAATTTTGAAATTAGGACTTCTTTTGTGGAAATTATGTGCGATGAGCAAAAATAAATAGATAAATAAAGGCCTGCCAACTTTGTTTGAATTTTTTTCAGAAAAGGACTGGATGCATTATAATTATGTACATCTTTATTTTATTTTATTTATAAAATTTTAAAAAAATAAAAATAAAAGTTTTTCCATTAAAAAATATTTTTGGCCTTTTCCGCTTAATATTATATTTATAAATATATAGAGGTAAATAACAAGTCAGGAATCCAGTGCGCGTCGCCATCTGTCTTTCCTTGGTACAATTCAACTAAAGCAGACCAGCAACCGGCGTTACCTTTATTCTCTTATGTTTTTGTTTGGTACAATAAAATATAATCAAACGATTTTAAATTTAAAATAAAAAATAAAAATAGAGAAGCTCTGCCACTTACTTGGCTTATCACCGAATACTCTCTCTCTTTTTATGCAGGTCAAGATGAGTCATCAGACACCCTCGTACGTTCCACGCACCTGCACCCCGAAACTTGATTCCTCCGATCGGAAAACTGTTGTCTATGTACGTAAATTACAAAACCACTCGAGTGGGGGGATGGTGTCGAACAAGCTCTCATCGAGTATTATGTGTTTAATTTCGGGATGAAATGTCGGGATCCTTTACTCACACCCATTGCGAAATGAAATTTAACGGAGAAACTTTTTTAGCCTCTGTTATCTATTATATATATCGATATCTATATTCAAAAATATTATATAACACGAAAATATTTGATTTTATAAAAATATATTATATATTAAAATCAAATTAGTCATTGATTAGATTTTGAGTATATTTGATTTTATTTGTTTCTATGTTTGTAATAATTATTTTTGTATTTATAATAATAAATTTTTTATATAAATTAAATATATTGTAATAATTCGTAATGAAATGTTAGGGATCATACATGTTTTTATTATTGTTTTTATCTTTAATATGGTGTTAAAATTATTTTCATCTGTCTTTTTATATTCTTATCATTTTCAAATATATTTTTTAATATAATATCAGAATCATATTTCTATTGATGTTCTAATATGATATCAGAGTTGTATTAATTTTTTTTTTATCATAATATTAGAGCTCTTAAACTCTATATATTCCAATTTCTTCTAATATAGTATGAGAGCTCCCTTTACAAAAGTAGCACCACGGCAGAGCCAGAGCCAGAGCCAGAGCCAGTGTTAGCACTAGAGCTATATTCAAACTATCCTTTAATACTGTATCTTTCAAATTCAAATAATTTATTATATTACAATGGATTTGAAAGGATATTAAAAATTATCATATATTAAGAAAATATTTGATATTGTTAAAATATATTATATATCAAAATCAATTGATTTAATTTTGAATATATTTGATTTTATTTATTTTTATATTTGTAACAATTGTTTCTATATTTATAAGACTGTTTTTTTTTATTAAAAATCCAATATATTGTAATTCAATAAAACAATGGGGAATTAGGGTTCATATATATTCTTTTTTTTTTTTTTGGTTGAGAATATATATTCTTATTATTGTTTCCATCTCGATGATATTCATCTGTCTTAGAATATTCTCATATTCCAATTATGTTCAAATATATTTTTTTAACATGGTGTCAAACCCATATTAAAATTTCTTTTATTATAGTATAAGAGCTTTTAAACTCTATATATTCAAATTATTTCAAATAATCTAGAAAACAAACTTAGAAAATCTTGTTTATAGTTTGAGATTTTATTAAAATATTTTCGTTCATTTAGATTTAATGTGGGCATATCGAATTATGAAATGTATCAAGTTTGAACATAATTTTAAACTATTTTCCAAATTAAACCAACCTTAGGCTAGATGATAAATAGAAGAATTAATCTTTGAACATCTCGTTCTCTTAACTTTACTGAGGTTGTTTGGCAGTCCTAGGTTGATATTTAGAGTCCTTCAAAATTTTTGTAATTGTCCCTTTTGTCAATGGTTTTTTTTTTTTTTAACTAAACTCAAATTCATTTTGTTTTATTTTATTTTATTTTTAATATTTTTAATTAAAATAATTTTTTTAAAAAATATACAAATTTATAAATAAAAATAATTAAGATCGCTATGTGCTTTTAAAATCTTAATAGACAATCTAGAGGAAGTAATTCTAGGAACAGCCAAATTGCTAAATCCTCCACTGATGCACCACTTCCTACACTCTCAATCTCTCTCAATGATTTTCAAGCTATCGTCCAACAAATTGTTTTTGATGATCCGCCTTACACGGCCCTTTTAGTCATTTCATGATTCTTAGACGGGACAGATCAAAGGGTTTGTCGGATGTTTGAGCTCCTTAATCACCACAAATCTAGCCATCTTGGCTTCATCGTTGCTTCCACCATATACCACATTCTACTAAGCTTTTCCATGGCTCTTTACCCCTCTTCTTCTCTACTTTGTTATTTGTTGTCTATCACCTGACTTTTTGTCTTCTTCCATCTGACTCACTTTTTTGTTGCCTACCTATCTACCTAGCTTTCTGTTGTCCATCTGCCTCTCTCCCATACCTCCAATCTATGGATTTGTCGACCACTTTCAGCTTTTTATTTTTTGTTTTCTACCATTTTGTCCATTTCCCTGAGCACCCTGTTTCTTGCTTTGCTCTCTACTCCTTGCTTGACTTCACTGATATCTTTCGGATTTTGTCCAACTTGCTAATCACTTATTTCCTGGACTTCTTAACTAAAATACTACATGTTTTTTATGATTTAGTTTCGTAATTTTAGTTTGAAAGGAGATGTTAATTTAATTTTGATAATGCAATATTTATGCGATATTCAATATTATTATAATACAACATTCACTATATACATTGAGAGAATATTGAAAATATATTTTTTGTATATGTTACAGCATATTTAGTATTGCTAATATTAGAAAATTGGTCTGACTATATATTATATACCGAATAATATATTATATTTTTGAATTTCCTCTAATTTTTTAATGTTGAAAGGGCAGATAAAACCACTAAGGAATACAAGCACGAGGCCAAGCAACACCTATCAAGACTTCTTCCATAAACTTAAGTGTACCGAAGGAGGATGAGAACAAACATATAGTTCCTATTGTCATCATAGCCATTGCTAACATTCGTATACCACATGGGATAAAGGATCATTTTTTGTGAATTGTAGACAAAATTTTTTGCATAATCATAAGCAAATCTTACTCTAAAATTACATTGGAGTAATCATCCTTCCAAGCTAACATCAATCCAAAACAAAATGGCATAAAATTCTACTTTTAGAATATTCATCGAGCCAACTCTTCTACCAAAATCGAAACACCACGCTCTGAGTTCATCCCAACAAAGTCCTCCTATAGATAACACACGAGGATTGGTGGCCAAATATAGATAAAAGTATTTGCTAGCCACACAAAAACTACTTCAAAAACAAGCTTTTTCCTTGGCCTCCATAGAAACCAATAGACACCAAAGCAAGTGGGCCAACGCACCCCATTTTCAACAAAAACATTCTTCTTGCTTAGATTATAATGTAACCATTCTATCAAATTTTTTGGGGTTAAGTGATAGGGTATTCTATCCTTTTAACCAATTCGAGTTTAAGTTATAAAAATTAAAATAAAAAAATTTGAGAGATACAATCCATAAAATAAATTTCAAATATTCAAATCGAATTAGTGACAAAATATGAATATCGTCGATAAAAATAAAAAAAAAATAATACAACCACTCTTTTCGAGATAGTGAACAAAAGTGCTCCAAACAAGAGTCAGGAGAGTCGGCAAACGATCTGGTCCAAATAGCTTTCAAGGTGGCACAATCTCAAAGAAAATGTAAAGTGCTTTCTATCTCTCATAGTCACCCCTGGCCAACCTACTCAAAACAGCAAAGCCACACTCTGCACAAGCTTCTCTTGTCACGGTTCTGCACCACAAACCATAAAATATTTAACTCCGCGAGAAGCATCCATTTTCCATATTTTTATCCAAATAAACTGAAGTACTCATCTATCAAAAGGAGTGAATAATTCTAGCCCAAAGACTTGAATCACCCCTTTTTAGTTTCCACCCCATTTTAGCAAGCAACGCTATGTTCATATCCCTTGTTCACCGAATGTTTAAGCCACCTCCCTCCTTAGGTTAGCAAGCCGAATCCCATTTACACAAAACCCCATAAGAAATCCCTATTGATGGGAGTTGAACCGACAGCATTGTATACGTTGCAATAGTACTACTAACAACTTGCACCAAAGTTGCTCTCCGAGTCAAAGATAAGTGGTTAGCTTTTTTTCACCAAAAAAAAAAAAAAAATGGTTAGCTTTTAAAGATGACAATCCAGAGTTAATCCTATCCAAGAGATAGGCATAGGAGTGCTTTGAGACCCTTTATTTTTATACAATAATAAAATAGATAAAAAAGTGTGATTATATCGATAATTTTTATTCAAAAATTTATCTAATTTCATATGAATCTAATTTTAGTTTTCTTAAACCGGCGATCATTCATCCTTGTTTCATTACATTTACAATGTACTTTTTTTTATTGAATCAATTGATATTTAGAATCATATTTCGATCAATTCAATTAAAATTATTATCCGATCATTTTTTCATACCGTGCCAACTATCGGCCGGTATATAATGCACTTATTAACCAAAAACTTTGCCCTAAAATTAAATTCAAGTAATTGCCACCCTCAACGGCCATTCATTGAATATCAATGGTCGATAAAATATATGTTTTATATGGTGCAGCAATTTTTATTTTTTATTTTATTATTTACTCATATAATAATGAGTTTATTGTAGTGCTCCCTTAATTGGACTAACAACGTTGAGATCAGATTAATCAAATCATAATTTTAGATACAAGTTGATTATATATATATATATATATATATATATATATATATAATCATCATCTGTTTTACAATGAGCAAAACTCATACAAAAAAGAGGCAGCAGAAATGTATATCATCTACTATACTATTTGAGTTGGAAAAAGATTAAAAAATTGCAAATGAACCTAAACCCTTCTCCCCAAAATGTTTATCGTCATCACAAAATAATTGGCGAAAATAATTAATTCATCCTTATTCCCTTCTTGGTTCATTTTGTTTCTTTCTTTTTTTTTTTTTTCCTTCTTTATTTTTTGACCAGCTGAGTTAAAAATCATTTTCTACCATCCAAATTAACTTATTTTCTGTTTTGGATAATAAGCAATAATTTTAAAATCCAATTTACTTGATAAAGTTCTAATTAAGTTCCATTTTGCCAAGATTACCTAAATAGACAGACAGTATCCAAGTATAGTGACGCGAAGGGCTGTGGGCAAACAGTAATTTACCGCAAAATCAGTGTCTAATCTTGTTAGAGTAAAAGCGAAGTGATTAAAACTTTAACCAAGGATTGTTTTTTTCACTGCGTCAGCCAAAAGCTCCAAGACCAACAAGCAAAACTCAAAAAGACAGACACAGACATTGTTGGGTCTGATTCGAGGCTAGTCTAGTCTTGTAGAGATAGAGAGAGAGAGGGAGAGAGAGTGAATCGTCCGAAATTTGCTGCGCAGACATCAACGACAGAAACAGAAGTGGTTATGGGTTTTATTTCATTTCTGGGTCGACTTCTCTTTGCTTCTCTCTTCATCCTGTCTGCTTGGCAGATGTAAGCCTCTCTCTCTCTCTCTCTACTAAATTTTGACCAGGGTAACGATTTTTGTTTGCTGGATCTGGGTTTTGAATACTAGATTTGATGTGTTTGTTTGATGCTGTTTCTTGGGGGTTCAATTGGGTTAGCATTTAATAGGATTAATTTGTCTGGGTGCTTTATTTTCAAGGATTTTTCCATTGATGGATCAAACTTTGGAATTGTTCGATTTTAGTGATATTTATCCATGGTTAAAGTCTAAAGAGAATTCAACTATAAACTCTGCATATATTTGATTACTTGGCATTCAACAAAAACAAGAGGTGCTAAAAAGGGTAACCATTTATTTACAAAATATATATGTACATATAGATAGGGTTTGGACAAATTTGAACTAAAATATTAAAACTGTCTTCAGCATTTGGCTATGGGTTAGCCCCAATTATAATGATTACTTAAGATTCAGCTATGATTCTGGCATTTTTACCAAAATTGAAGATTTAAGTATTGATCTAGTTTTCAATATTAAGTCTGGTCACTGAATCACCATACTTCTAGATTTGATAAATCCAAGAAATATGCAAGGTTAGAGCCAAGGATTTTCTTAGTCTGGTATCTTGCATGACACTGGACGGAGAATACTTAGCTGAAGTGTCTATACAAGAATAATTTGCCTAGCTATGACCCATGTTATGGTTAAGAATATTTATGTTGATGTGGTTGACATCATTATATAATTATAGCTATTCTAAATCCATGTTCAGTCGTGAAATCCATAACCTTTCACCCTATTGGCAATGTGTGCAAGTGGTTTAAATCGATCGCTTGATTAGTTCTAACAAAGAATGCACTGCTTGATCAGAACTTCTCTCTCTCTCTCTCCCCCACCTTCAAGAACATGGTCCATCTGTGTGGCCTTGATATCATAGCTTTGTTTTACACTTGTGCTTGCATGCTCTATTTTCTAGACTTTGTTAATAGCAGAATGAATTTTTTTTCATCCTTGTTGAAATTCTTTCTCCCCGTGCTTGTTCTAGAGTTGATGGGCTTCTCTCTTACTTGTGCTTGCATTGTTGGTGTTTGGTTTAACCAGAAGAGCTTCATTCCATTTACAACTGTACTCAAAGGAGCCCTATAGGTTCAAAAATTATCTCCTAGTCCTGCATACAAATACTAGTTGATAGTTAAATCTGAGCATATTTTCTATTGGACAATGTTTTATAGCACTGAATTCTTTAACCATTTTGTTGCCCCCACTAAATGCCAAAACGATGTTCTTTCCTCATTCTTCTGAACAAAGAGATTATTCTTCTTATGCATACTAAGTGTGACAAAATGGTGAAGATTGAGAAGTGATATATAATATTGTCTTTTCTATTCTTACTTTTAAGGGAACAATTACCATAGGGCCTGCAGGTTGTAGGACTCCTATGGAAATCAACTTTATTATTAGAAGTACCATCTATCAATATTGAGTTTCCTTTTTCCTTTTCTACCCCTTTAACTTGATCTCAGTATTGTAACTTATAGTCGTACCATGGCTCTACATATTTGTTTTAGAATCTCCTTTACTTGGTGGAAGATGCGATTTGATTCTACCTCTTATGTTAGATTGAGCAGCTCCTATCTCACGCTTATGCATCCTTCATTTCTTAGGTTCAAACCAGATTTAAACTTGAGGCCTTATTCTCTGATTCCCTAAGATTGAATTGGTCCCTTACTGATGCTACATTTATATGTAGGTTCAACGATTTTGGTATTGATGGTGGGCCAGCAGCAAAGGAGTTCAAATTTAAGTTTGACATCATGGATAAGTACCTAACTTCTAAGTTGGGTATAAGTCTGCCACAAATTGACGTAAGAAGCTACAAAATTCTCCATTTATTTCTTCTACTCTGTCTTTTGTGCCTTGTGGATAAATTCAATGTGTTTCCTTATCTTTCTCATTTTCTTTTTAACTTGGAGACATTCTATGCAGGCTAGACATCTGGTTGCGGCTAGCATTGCTCTTAATGGTATTGGAGGTTTTCTATTTGTGTTTGGCAACTTGTTTGGTGCTTTTCTCCTTGTTAGTATCAACAACAATTCTTTCTCTTTTTCAGCCTATGTAATTAAGTTAGCCAAGTAACTAGTCGTTACTGTTTTATTGTGCTTTAATATCCTTTTCTACCTCTTGACAGTTGCTATCTGCATCCCCACCTCTGTTTGCCCCGTTCAAGACTGATGTTGGAAGCCCAGATTTCTACACCTCACTTGATGAGAACTTGCCGGTGGTTTCCAATCTCTAGTACTTTTTCTTGTTCCAAAATAATAATAACAACAATAACAACAACAACAACAACAACAACAACAACAACAACAACAACAACAGCAACTTCTGTTTGTATACGTACAGGATTCTATTTCCTCCCTCCCCCCCAACCCAAGCTGTGAAGTTAATTATGGTTGGATATTTGATATGTTTGCAGAAAATTGCACTTTTTGGCGCCTTACTTTTCTTTGTGGGAATGAAGAATTCACTCACAAGGAGACAGCTTAAGAAGAAAAACCCAAAACTAAAGGCATCATAGGGAAAATGAAAGAAAGCAATACAACCAGATTTACTGTTCTACAGACACTGGTGTTGGGGTATTGAGTTCCTGCCTGTTCAGTATTAGTTACATGTGAACATTTTTTCTTTGTTCAAGTCATTTTCTAGTATCGCATTTGTCTTTTCCTTTTACTTTCTTATATTTTGAGTTGGGAAGCTCCACTTCGGGGAATTGGGGTTGGATGGACGGTCTTTGGCTGCAAAAAGTATATTTCTCTTGAGAGTAATCTGTTGGATTCCTAATGTGCCTTCAGCCTAGGATCTTTACTATCAATGCTTCGAGCTTCTTGTGGTTGGATATTATGTAAATGTTAGTCCTGATAATAGAGTGCTCTTCTTTAGATTTTACACTTCCAATTTGACTAATCAACTTGTGGAGTTAAGCATACAGGGAAGACGATGAAATCAATGGATTTCGCCCGGTATTTTGGCATCTATGCAAATTTTCATGCTTTTTAGCTCTTAGATCTTGGATGTCTCTTCATTTAGTTGAAGATGGTTATGATTTTCTTCCTAAGATTTGGTTGTGTTGTTGGGATGGTTAACATTATTCATGGGCCAGAGCCAGTGATCAATGATATAGGGTAGAGCGTCTCTTGCCTGTTAGAGGGTGTGGCAGTTTGTTCATTGTTATTTTGCTTTTCGAATTATTGAGGAACAAAAAGACTGATGACTCTGAACTATGCTCCTTGTGTGTCCAATTGTCAAAAATGTTGATCTATGTTCTAATCCTCTTAAAGTTGTAAGAACAATACGAACACCCCTTTCACAGATTTGAGCTTTCGGGTGAGTTGTTTTGTTTCACAAAAATTTAGAATCACTTTAATACTTAATGGTCGAGATTGCGAGGCACGTCATATTAATGGACTCACCTGTGTTGTGGCATGTCTAGCCATAAAAACAATATGAACACCTCAACTTATGGGTTAAAACATAACAATAATACTAAGTTCGAAGATTTAGAATAGAGATTGTTTCAGGAAAATTTAGGACTTTTTTTTTTCATTTTTTCATTTTTGAGTTTCTATTTTTTATTTTTTGTTTCTAAAAAAAAATATGGGAACAACAATTTCAACTCCCATCATTTTTGGTATGGCAAGTCATGTTGATTTCTACGATGATTTCAACTCATTCATCATAGTTTTCCCTCTTTAGTGGAATGGCAAATTATATTGATTTCTCTCTCTTGTGTGTTACAAGCCTTTCATCTTGCAAAATTTTTTCGTGTCTTTGAGAGAGAGAGAGAGAGAGAGAGAGAGAGAGAGAGAGAGAGAGAGATATTTGGACTGGTGGGAGCATGTTCAAGCTTTATGTCGGACATTCTCAACTCATATATGCTACGGTAACGATATGGAGTTGAAGGCTTAAAACCGACAATAGCGGAGTGATTTTAGCATGGCCAGTTTCTGTTTATGGCTATGCTCATTATGGCAAAAAAGTGGCAAACCTTTTTGTGTGTTCTAATAACCATTTTCCTCCAAATTTTGGCCGGGCTGCCTAATCAGAGCCCTAGCATTGTTTTTCAATATTAACACAACAATCACAACCCACCATTAAACCATTATATTATATTATTAAAAAAAATCTTGTGTATTTTATTTTATTTTTAAATAATAATTAAATATTTATTGAAGAGGGAAAGATTTGTTCACGTTATTTTTTATATTCACGACAGCTTTAAAGATAAAAAATAATGTATAATTTTTGAAAATTATGGTTTTGTCCCCTCGAATCATATTGGTATCGTTGGTCTCTGACAATCAAGAAGGGGTTGAATCGATTGTTTTTTTATCAACTTCAATTTCTTAATCAAATTCTAATTAATCCTATGATCAATCAAAATGTATGTAATAGAAAATAAAAGAAAATGATAGAGAAGTAAACCCAATTTTATAATGGTTTGATCTTATACCTACATCTATTCTTCCGGCTCAACAAGATTGGGTCCGGTGATAGCTAGTTTCTACTATGCGAAGAGAGCTATCCACTCATGTTGACAATCTTCACCTTTAACCCTTGAAGATGACTTAATCCAACAGTAAACCAATTCAAACTCTCTCGCAACTAATCTATTAACTTAAGATGGTGTTTTTCACACTCTCCCCAACTTTCTAAAATTTTACAGACTTGAAATAATAAGTTACAGAAATCAGCTTCTGGATAAAATTTCTATTTGAAAAAACCAAATAACTAACAAATTTTACACATATTTTTCTTCATCTTATTTTTAAACTTTTTCTACAATAAAGATTTAAATTTATAATCCTTCACACATTCTTTAATATATAATTTTTGAATTTGAAAATATTGATTGTAAAATAAGATATATCAATCTGAATATTTGCAGATGATCAATTCATCATTTTTAAAGAACTATTTATCTTTCTGGAAGTTCACCAAAAACTTTAAAATTTGATTATTTTTTTTAATTTTTTTATAACAAATGTAATACACAATATATACTTGGTTTGTTGAGCTTGGTTTTCGATTAAGAAAATATTTTCTGTCTCTAGAAAAATTTCTATAATACAAGATAACTTACCTTTATAGACATTTTATCTTCTTTCTCCCCTGCAATAGATTCTGTGCTTTTGCAAAAGGTTTTAAGCGGTCTCTATGACAACCTCTATTATATCTCTAAATTATCTCACTTTTGATTTTATAAAGAAAATCGTCAAATTTTATGATACTTTGATGCTAATATTTATATCATTTATTGATAATTTTTATGATAATTTTTAAATAAAATTTAATTTACACATTTAATAAAAATATCATTACAATATGAAATATTTTATTATTATCAAAATCAAAACCTTAAACAACAATTTTTCTACCAGGTATTACTCCTCGTTGCTTAGTATTTAAATGAAGCAAATTGGGAATTGATGTTGACACCGTAATTTTCCTTTCGATTTTGCCCAACAAGCCCAACAAGCCTACATATGGATCGGGTTCGGTCTTTAAACCCAGAATTGCCGATTGCTTGATATGGGCTCCCCCCTTCTGCATTCTGTAGTTATGCTGCCCCCCACCCCAGGGGGTGGGGGGGGGGGGGCGGCTCCCCGGGGACCCCTCTCTCTCTCCTTCTGATTCTTTTCCAACGGACAAATTTATGAAACGAAACCTTCCATTGCCAAACAAACCCTAGACATGGTATGAGCATCTCTCTCTCTCTCCCTCTATACTTGAACTAAGAAGAACTCACTTTCACTTCCTTTTAGGACTACTTGAAAACGGTGGTTCCTTCTCAACTGATCGCAGAACGCGGCTCTAACCTCGTCTTCATTAATCCAGGTTTCACATAAACCCTAATTCTTCCACTTGAGAAATCTCAATGCAATTGGATAATGCTAGGGTTTTTTTTCATTTTTCATGAATGCGTATGGGTTCTGCAAGTATTCGAATCGGCCTTTCTTCTCAACACACTCCATTTAACGTTCCTCATTGCATTGCTCGCCATGTCACCCCTTTGCCCCCTCCCAAGAAAAATGTGCAAGATCAGGTTTTATAATTTCTATTAGTGTTTTATATCTAGGATTCTCTATGAACTCTTTTACTTTTTGTGGATATGGTATTCATCAGGGTTATATTGGTTGTTTCACTCTTCCATAGTCGTGCAATCGCATTAAAAGGACTGTGCAACCATCATTATGATCTGTGAACTTGATTCATATAATTTTTTTCCCCTTATGTTGTTGTTGACATATTTGAGAGGTTGGGGGTTTTAGATGCTCAATTCTCAAGTTATGACAGCTTAACATATTGAGCACGCGAAGGCTTATGTTATGGTAATTTCTTGCAAATTGTTTGGTTTTAACTTCATGTTTTTTAGTTGGATTGAAGTTGATATAATTTTTATTATCGTGATCAGATTGCATCATTGTTGAAAATTTCGTTTTTGGATGAAGAAGTTGCAAATAATTCATTTCCATGAAAGGTAAGGAAAGTTGAACACTTTAGGTTTCTTTGCCACCAAAAATTCTTCAATGCGTACTGATGTGATCATTTTTCTGAGCAAATAATGTATTTTAATTTGGATGATAACCATTTATTTATCGTTTATTGACGTGTCTACACAATTAATATCATAATCAAAGCATTTTAAATACTTCTAGGACTTTCACTGACCACTGAACATGGCCACTTTGATGAAGTTTGCCCTCTTAGTGAGCACCATTATGTGGTCACTAATTGCTCAATGCAGTGACTCCGGAGTTGGATGCTTAGGAATATGATTGAGTTTATACATCTTAATATTTTCAAAGTTCTTATCCTTGATCTATTTAAACAATTCTCCCAACTTCTAGACTAGCATTTTATGTTTGGGCAATTGTTATTTGAATTCATTTAGCAATACTTCCTATTTACATCTCAATTGCCGGTTCAGTAATGTCCACACACTCAGACCTAGCCTTCATGGTCCACAATGCCTTCTGACTTGTCCTGCTGCACCATCAACACCACCGATTATCTAGGGTTCAGATGAGTCTGCTGGGGGCAGAGAGGTGTAACAGAATGTATTTGAGATCGAGCTTGGATACTGCTGGGAATTGTGGTTATGGAAAAATTACAGAGGTCACCAAAGAGGCTTTAGGCCCATTGCTGAAGCCACTGGCGATAAGGCTGTCATTTTTGACATGGACATTCCATGGTACAGAGAAAGAATGGTACACAAAGAAGTGTTTGGGAGTAGGGATGACATGGTAAATGACATGAGATAATATTTCAAAGAAAACATCTCCTTGTCTGCAATAAACCCAAAATCATATGCAAAGAAGATCTCTCCTCTGGCACAATCTTTAAAATCCTTTCAAAATCAGAAACTTCACATGGAGTTTTGAGCACACCCTGTTGTTGAAATCCCAATTCCTCTTCAGCTTCTCTCAATAGAATCCCAAATATTCAGTTGGGATTATGTATGTGTTGAGCTCTTTTCGAATGCAGATGGCAAGAGATCTCTTTAGAATGACATCGTTTGGAACAAAGGAAGGATAGAGAGATTCCTCTTATGTAACTCCCACGTCCATCTTTCAGAAACAAGACAATTTCTCTGTGTGATGGAGAAAAGATGCCATATTAATCATCACATAGCACAATATGGCTGTCTAGGTGCATGGAATATTATATTTGCCTTAAGGGTATCTCCTTTTTCAAAATAGCAAAAGGAAAAGAACTTGTTCAGAGAAGCTCAGAAGTTCAAAAGCATATACAACTAGAGTAGCACTAGTTTAGAGAAGTTCAAGATTCTAAAAATCCAGCTCCCTAAAAATTAATTGCACGAAATAAACTGAAAAACATATTGGTGTTACCGAATTGAAATGCACAAGAAGGAAATGAAACATCTAAGCAATAATAATAAATGCGGAGGCTCTATCCACAATGAGAGGGTGAGAGAGAGAGGTTGAAGGATAAATTTATTTCCAATTCTTGTTAGTTTAATTTGCTGGTAATTCTGTTCTTCTCATACAAGAAAAATCTGCTCCTTTTGCTTTTGATCCTCACTCCGAAAAATAAATGAGTATCTTGTACAAAATTATATATACATTTTTAAAATTCTTCCCACGGGAAGGGGAACTTGATGTTGTTGCAGTGGTTTACTCCTATGAGGATGGCATGACAGCTGGATCTCATAAAACAAAGCTTACTGCTCTTAATGTATGGTGCCTTTAGCTTGCTTATTATACTTGTTGTGTTCTGATACCTCACTAAAGGAATACTGACAGATTGTTTCCACAATACTCCTTCCATTCCACTTATTCAAAGCAAGGTTGTCAAAACACAATTTTGTGGGCAGTATGTAGACAACCCTAAATTCGAAAATATGGGGTACATGGAAAGACATTCTTGATAGAACTATGTGGGGTTTTGTACTAGAATAGCTTTTCTAGTATCTGCTTGTGTTGTTGATAGCAGTATTGACAAGTTTGTGAAATATACATCTATAATTAGACTAATTAAGAACATGATTTTTTTTAATGGCAGTGGGCATCACAACTTGCTGCATTTTTCTCATGTAATTAATCGGTGATTTCAGTAACATGTAACTCTTTAAATGGAATTGCAGGATATCTGGCCATGTAGTCAAGCATGAAGTAAAGAAAAATATTCAACAAAAGATAAAATTTGATGTTACTTGATTTAATGCAATGGCATGTTCCCATCATGAGGATAGAATTTAAGTTGGTGGCCTCAGGATATTGTATCTTATGCTGGTACAGGGTCATATGGAGTTTGTTGAAGGTAGAAGACAGTTTCAATTTATCTGCTCTCTCTTTAACTAGTTTAGCACGTGCTCATGCTCATCAATATATTGTTGGTTGTGAACTGTCATAAACTATCCGTCTAAATTGTATGTATTTGTTTATGTTGCTTCATAGACTGATTTTGATGACATGTATAGACTTGGTGAAAATTTTATCAAAGTGAGGAGTTTATGAAAAATGACTCTTATCTTGAAATAGGTTCCTCCTATGGGTTTGTTTTATCCTATGCTTTTGGTTCCAGAAGTATATCCTCCTGCACCTCGTTCTTGGTAAGTAAGGATCTTTTGCATTGTTGACCACTTGAGTTAGACTTTTTATCATAATTTAATCTTATTTGATGCTTTCTATTCTGCAGGTTTCATAACTATGAAGATATGCTGGAGATACACGGTATGCAGAATATCCTAGAAGAACCGACTTATCAGATGGTTTGTTTACTGGGATTAGAGGTGGATTTCCAATATGGGATAGCTATCCTGTTTTTCCATTGAAACCCAAGAAGGTAGATAACCTGGGACTTGCAGAAGCTATTACCACCAGCATCCTGTCAACTGGTGTGTATGCAGGAAAACATCGTGCTATAACAGCAAACTTGAATTAGATACTAACTGATGCATTATTGACAGGGCGTATAGATCTTCAAAGAAAAGTATTTTGTAGCATACAACTGGTAAGGTTGTATGCCCGTGATACCCATGCAAATTATCTTTTGGAAATAAATTATTGTCTGAAAGTATAGTAGGTGACATTGTGTAAATTACACTTGTCACTGTTTTAGATTGGTGGAGTGGCTCTGACAAGTGGCCTTATACCTGCAGTGGAAGAGAGGTTCGTTCTGCTCTTTCACCTGCCATCTTGGTAGTCTTTTTCATCGGCTCCATTTATATGATGTTTCCTGTAACTAGTAACAGGCTGGATTGGCAATTAAAAAAAATCCGTGCCAACAAATGAAATTATTTTGGTGGTTGCATTTAGTTGAATTTTATCATAGCTTCATTGATATAAAACCACAGGATCCCTGCATCAAATGCAAAACTTCAATTGGTAGAAGTTCTTTTTCACTGACATCTTGATGAAACAAAACAGAAATTTTAATCCATTTGATGAGTTTTACAGTAAAGATTATAGTCGCTTGGCAGAAGAGCTATCAGTTTCCAGTTGCAATATTAATGCCTACTTCATCAGTGGTCTATAGTCTTTTTCCCTTTGTTTTCCCATGACCTCGAAAATGTTGTTTTGCTCTTGAGTGTGCAGATTAAAAAAGATATAGATTGCACTAATTTGGAGTTTTTGGAGCTTTGGAGTAGTTAATTCCTTACCATGCGATGGAGAAGTTACAAAACCATGAGAAGACAGTTCCTTAGATACTTGGCACAAAACAAATTAAAAACTGTCTTTTTTTTCTTGTTTTTGTCATGTTAGTCACGATGACTGCTTTCTTCATTCAGGGTCTTACATGCAATTCCATCAAATAAAGCTATTGATACTGTTGAGGTTGGTTTTTCCCCTTTCATCTTCTTGTCAAATATTTTGCTTTCTAATTCTTATTTCTTTTCATTTCACTCAAATAGGTTTCTGAAAATTTAACCTGTTTAAGCTTTGATATTTCTCCTTATTTGGCATAATGAAAAGACAGAGAGTTTATTTGTGGCTCATTTGCAAGAAAAGTAGTTTGACACACATTTGGCATCATCAGTTAGGGATTTCATTGCTGCTGTATAATAGGAGCAACCATAATGCCATTTACAGTGCTTCTGCAGCAATTGGAAACGTTGATAGTTCTCTATTCTTCATTTTATTATATAGATTATGAAAAATTTAAAGCATTAAGCTGGCACTATTCTCCTTATTCTGCATAATGAGAAGGGAGATAGTCTTTTTGTGGTTCATTTGCAAGAAGATCACTGGTTGAAGCTTAGACACTTGCAGAAGCTTAAACACTTGTGGTGCCAAGTGTAAATAATGTTTGACAGCTTATACTCGCAATCCATATAAGAATAGATATATGGTTCATTTGCAAGAAGACTAGTCGTTGGAGCTCAGAGACTTGTAGGGCCAAGTGTAAATATTGTTTTGTAGCTAATACTTGCAAATCCATTTTAAAATAGGTCTAGTCTCACTCTGAAATTTACATTCCGCTTTACTAATTAGGTCTACATTCCAGTTGGAAGACACAAACTTTGCATATTGTACTTAGTCTGACATTGTAAATTTATCCATCATTGTATGCCTGTTCCTTGTAAAATTGTCAATCATTGTATGCCTGTTCCATGACTCCACATGAATTATCGTCTGTGATCTCTTATGAACCAAGTGCTTCTTGTGTATCCTTGAACTAATCATAGCTATGATTTAATAGGTTCTCCAGTTGAGAACATATCCTACCTTTATTCCATGGAAAGGTGGAATGGTAAGTCAAGCACAATATTTCATCATGATTTTTAGGGATGCCCAAGCAATAATTTTATGATCCTCTCGTCATCAAAATTCTCTCTCATGCATACCTCTTTTTGGAGTTGTCGTCGTATGGTTGTGCACCTACTAAATACGCAGTCTTAATCATCACTCATCTGTATGGCTTGGTATACCAAGAATACACTTCATACAAAAAGAAAGGAGCACTAAGTAAGAAAAAATGTGTATGCCACAGCAGTCAGCAGCTACCTAAAGAGTTGTGCCAGACCCTTTTTTAACTGTACAAATTTTCATGCACCCATTTCTATGCCTTGATGGAAATTACTTTATCTGCTTATTTATTATACATGGGCAAGGATGTTTCACTACTTGTTTCTGCACTTTCTTTTAAGAAAAACCAACATGCCTTTTATGCATCAATGGTCATGCGGAGGCCCCATAGACTCAATGGTGTCCAGAAAGTGATTTGTTATCTTGACATTGCTAAGGTTGAGCCTATATCAATGTCAATACTTGGCACTAATCTTGCCACTTTAAGAACCAGAAAGATGTTGAGCAAAGATTGCCGCCAAGTTTTCTGACGAATTTCGTGGGAAATAATTTATCTCACCATGTGTCTATATTGGAGATCTGCAGTTGTTCTTGGGAAACATTGTACGGATGCATAACGTAAATGGCCATCTCTCTGGTTATTTATACAGATTCTTGCCATTCTTGATTTTGGTCGGGATGCTTGGATACATCGGGAGGAATGGATCCGGATTGGCATTCACATTGGAAGTGGTAGAAACTACAGGGACTCTCACTATCTTCAAGCGCAAGCCATGTGATATGAATTCTTGGAAGCACTTCTATGTACTATATTTCCCTTTATAGGTGAATTGAGTATCGTAAAGCCCGGCAAGCATTTCAGAGTTTTGACAGAATGTATGTTGCAGCAAGTGAAACGATCAAAAAGAGGGCATGGACTTGCTTCTCCATGCAAAGCATACATTCTTTCTTTAACTTTTGGTAGTGTTTAATTTGATTTTATGCTCAATTGCTTGAACAGATCCTAATACTAAAAATATTAGCTGATTGATTAGAAAATAGAAAGTGAAATGTCTTTCTGATTTGTTGGATTAATGTTGTGAAATCATCATTTTTCACTCCCAACGGTGAGCTCGACTCGACGCGTCCTGTATCTCCTACTCCTGTTGCTCGACTGTTTTGCAAGTGTTTCTCTCTATCCAAATTTCAAATTTAGGGGCGGTAATTAATGTTAATGTTTTTTAACTCTTTTGGCTACTTGGCACTCGGACAGCGCTATCAAGTTTTCCCAGGGCAATTACCATGCCTCTCACTAGACATTGTACGGCAAAGTAAATGCTCCCATGGTGACCACTGCTCGGCGAACAAAATATTGCTGCTCCCATTGCTCATTAACCCTTGACCAGCCTCACTATACTCGGAATGATTGATTGTACTTAAAAACTTTAGACCTTTGTTTTTAATATTGTTAATGATTAAGTCCTTGATTAGGATGGACCTCAGAATGGTTTATTGTACTTTAACCTTGCTTTAAGCTTGATGATCATAATTTTATAGGATAGGGTAAGTAAGAAATGATGAATACTGAGGTTGGGTTGCGGATTCATGGCAAAGCTGAGCTATCTGTTTGCTGTGCCGCATCGTCATGATCCATGAGATATCAAATCCCTAACTTTAGCTTTAATTGATCAAATGAAGGGATGAATCCATCTGCCTCCAACTTACAAATATCAAAACCTGTTATTGAGGAAACAAAAGAAACTTTTGCCTTATTCCCAAATTCGGATTCCCTGGTTTGTTTGGCAATCGGCATTACATTTTTGCATCAAAGCTTAGATGCAACCACCATTTTACAAGCCAAACCAAGCACCCCACACAACTCCGGATACAAACTCTTCCTAATCTCCCCAAACACTTCCCCGTTCCACTTCCTCTTGCTGAAGTCCTCCCCCATCCGCACCCCACTCTCCCCCACCTTCTCCTCGCTAGCATACGCCGCCTCCACTATCCCCATCTTCACCGCCTCCTCTCCTTTCACTTTCCTTCCCCCCAACAATATCTCCCGCCGCACCGAAGCCGACCCGATCTTCGCCCGGAACAGCGCCGTGAAGTAATCCGGCAACGTCATCCCTATGTCCACCTCGCTCATGTACAGCACTCCTCGGTCGCTTCTCATGATGATGTAGTCGTGGCTCAGCGCCAACGCCAAGCCTGCCGCCGCGGCGTGGCCGTTGACGGCGGCGATGGTCGGCGCTGGGAAGGAGATGAGGTCGGCTACGAGAGGCTTGAAGTAGTCGACTTGGTACTGCATCCGGTCGATGAAGCCGGATTTGGAGCCGGAGGCTTGGGCCCAAGCCAGATCGAAGCCGTTGGAGAAGAATTTGCCCGTGGCTGTTGTGATGAGAGCCGAGCCGGGAGTGATTTTGGACTGGGCTTCGGCTAAAGCCGAGCGGATTGAGTCGACTAGGCTTGGGCTCAGACGGTGTTGCTCGTCGTCGCCGGTTATGGTGAGGATGAGTAAGTCGCCGCGCTTCTCTAACGTGCACATGGTGGGCATGTTACGCACTCCTGATCCAAATCCAAAGGACTTGCCGATGGGAGCGGAGAACTCTCGGATGAAAAGAGAGATATATATAGTCTATATTGTTGATGTATAAGTGGCAATATTTGATTGGATAATATTAAAATCAGATTAAAATAATAGCATCATGAATACCAATTTGCAACTGGGGGAAATGAGCCCAGAATAGGAGAATTTTAGGGTTACATGGATATTAATACCACCGACATGTTTTGGTCTAAACGGGAACACTTTTTGATCCATTTAAAGATCTCTCTTCGGAGATGGCAGGAGATACGAGTTTTTCAATGCAATTTGTTCCGTAGAAGAATTTTAGGATCACATAGATATTAATATCATCAATATTTTTTTAACTATACAATAAATTTTTTTCGATCGGTTGATATCTAAAATTTTATCTGATTAATTCAATTTGACTCATTTAAAGATCTTTTTTCGGAGATGAGAGTTTCTCAATATAATTTGTTTCGTTCTCAAATTTTAAATTTAAATCTTTAATCAAGGGACGAACAATCTTATTTATTTGAGAGCGTTAGCTTTACACCACCAATATATCCCTTCTTGTTTTTCTCAAACCGGGGCAGAAGGCCTTCAAATCTCATTTTCTAAAGGAAAATTGTTGAAAATTCATCTAAATTATATATAAGTGGGGTTATTTATTCAATTTATAATTTGGAAAATTTTTGGATATTATTATTACTATTATCAAAATTGGAACGTCAACTTTCTTATTTAAAATTTGAACGGTCACCAACGCACCATAATTATTGTTATTGGCTTCTCATTTTCTAATTTGGCTTTTGGGTCAGACTCGGGGGATTTGACTGGTCTTGCAATTCCAGTCAAACCAACCACATTGTCTTGCATTATGCTATTCATGTTGACCGAGTAAGTTTCCAAAATACAAGGTTTTATCGGTTTTTGTTTTTCTTCTCTTTTCTGTCTTGGTTTACCTGGGGCTTATTGACTACTTGGCTCAAAATCTAATCCAGAGAGGGGGAAATATGCATATGTTATATATATAAACAAATAACAAATCAAGGACAAAGATTTTGACTTAAATAATAATTTTAAGTGACACTGTAATTTTTTTATTAAATAGATCTAAAATTTAAATCTTATTTTTAGTCTCGATATGAATAAAAAAAACTATAGTTCTCGGAATAATTTCCATCCATGAAATTGCAAAATGTGTTGGGTCGATCTAATAGACACTGGAATGTATTATCATATACTTTACTTGAAGAGGGTTGGAAATTCATGTGAATTATCATATATTCTACTTGGCCTTTGCCTTGTCTTCACACTGCCGATGGTGTTTGACTGGTATACCCATTCAGGTTGGTTTCTTCTTTTGCTAATCATGTCTTGGTAGCCGTCAACTTTATATTAGCAGTATCTAAGATCAGCAAACAATATTTTTTCACTTGAAGGAACACTTTGTCGTCTTTTTTGCAGAATAATTTGGAAGACCTTTACAGTCTCCTACGTTTCTTGCATGTCGAGCCATTGCGCGATTGGGCATGGTATTACATTGAATAGTTTTCATTCCCTGTTTTTCATGTTTCATGAAGTTTAATCTTGTAGAGCTGAGGTGAATAATAGTTGTCTTAATTGCAGAGTAAAATCATAGACTTATATTCTAAGCATTGATGGCAATTTTTTTTTTCAGTGGCACAGATTAATTCAAAGGCCTTATGAGTAGTTGAGCTGAGAGGACTAGGGCTACCAAGGGCTATTCTGCGGCCACTAATGTTGAGAACAATGGAAATGAAGAATGAAGGAAGGCCCATGCTTGTCCTCCCACCGACATCAAAAGTATTGAGTATGAGCAATCTGAAGCTGAACGTGACTTTTATGATGCCCTATTTAAGTCTAAGTTAACTATTTTAGTTACCTAACATAAGTTGTTTATATCTGCAAAGATCATTTTGCAACTTCATCTGAATTTTGTAAGCTACTTTCTTTGACAGGTCCAATTTGTTGCACGAGGCAAAGTTCTTCACAGCTATGCTCCTATCCTGGAGTTGTTGTTTAGACCGAGGCAATGCTGCCACCAACCATTTCTTTTTATGAGGTGGATTCTTGAAAATTTTCACGCTTATCCTTTTTCCATTGGCTAAGGGTGTTCAGAATCTTGGTTAAAACTTCAGCCGCAGAGACAAACAAAATTATTCAGACTTGAACAAGCTTGCTAAAAGGTTTCGAGAAATTGATTCAACTTCCCCGAACTCATCACTTCCTAGCCGTGCATATGTTGAAGAGGTTGTCGATGGTATTCAATGAGGTGAAAAAGCTGAGTGCCCGATATGCTTGGAATCTGCGGATGATCCAGTCTTAACTCCATGTGCGCACCAAATGTGTGGGAGTGTTTCAAGTTGGAGGACCACAACCACCGGATTATGCCCAATTTGCAGGAAGCCGTTGAACAAAAATGAGCTCATTACGTGCCCATCTGAGAACCGCTTCAATATTAACGTTAAGAACAACCGGAAAGTCTTCCGGAGTTTCCAAGCTCTTGGCTTGCTTGGAAGGGATTCGCTGTTCTGGTTCTGGTGAAAAGAGCATAGTTTTCAGCTGGTAGACATCCTTTTTGGATCTTCTAGAGATACCATTGACTAGGAGAGGATTTAATTTCATAAGGTTTGATGGCAAGTTGGGGCAGAAGCAGATGGAGAGATTTTAATGGAGTTTGTTGAGAGCAGTGACAAAACAATAAGCAATGTTCTAAAAACTGAGCTCTTGCTGTTTTGTTTACTCCAAATTTCAACTGATCACACTTAGTGTTGGCTTGTCTTTTTGGTACTATTGATGTCATTGAAAGCTGGTGGTATAGGTTGAAACTAACAGCAGCCTCTAATGTATTTTTAATGGTGCATACTCTTCTTTACCCTTTTTGTCCCGGATTTCATAATTTCCTTCATTCGAGTAAGTAATCTTAATCTGATTTTGCAGGATCCTGTTGGCAGCAAAGGTGGTTGAGGCAGTGACCGAAAGAAACCAACAAGGCATAATGACTAATGCAGCAGGAAGGGTTCCCAGGAAAGGCCGGAGGATTCACAATGGATCCTCTTAAAACCCAGTCTCCTTAGACGGAACCTTCCTACATATGCATTGAATCATACTACTACTCGCAGGAGTCTATGGACATGATAGGAAACACCAAAGAGGTGATAAATTCAACTACACTTTCACCTTCAAGAATAGAAGAGAGTTGGAGGAAAATACTAACTGATTTTTATTTTGCTTGATCTCAAATGCTTTGAGTACATAGGTATTTATAGGAGTTTCCCTACATGCCAGAGTACATGTGCATTTATAGAAGTTTCCCTACATACCAAGAAACACTCTAGTATTAATAGGTTCACAATATAACAAGTGACATTCTAGGAAATTTGAGGATTTCACTGCATACTGAGTCATTCATGCATGGATTCGGAAATATAAAAAACACATGTTCATAATCTAGATTATTGTACACCATTTGACCCTTCAAAAAACTAATTTGAAAATGACCCTTCAATATCTCTTCAACATTTCCAACACCATGATTTTTTGAGTTCAATGTTCAAGTTTAATTCTTGACAATTCTCAACGGATCCATGCTGGAATCCGACAGTGGAGGAGCCAGCAATCATGCCAATTCATCGCATTGGACAGAAGCAAACGATCTGTGTCAGAAGGTTTATTGTCAAGGCATAATGATTTTCATATTAGCAAATATGATTGCACTTCCATATACTACCGATACGTTTGAGGCCAACTTTTGCAACACAATTTCACATGAGCTTCTTTGCACTAACATTCTACTTATTAACTGACATTTTGGTGGTAAAATGTAGGATACGGTGGAAAAGCATCGGCAACAAGTTCAAGCGCAAAAGCAACAGATGATGGCGGGAGCTCTCACTGATGAGGAAGTCCGCTCTGATAGGATTGGGGAACTTCAAATGCTTTTCAGACAATTCTTTCATTTTTATTCTAAGGTACATCCCTAGAAGCTTAACCTTGAAGAAACCGAACATGGGGGTACCATTTTGTACAGGGTATTGTCCCCCAATTTTGTATATCCAATTAGCCTATATATTATTTTTTTTGATCCCTGGACTTGGTCTACCGCTGAGTATCCGAAACTTTGCTCCGACTAATCTCGGCCGAGCTACTGTTGAGTCCCAATCGGGAGGAAACTCTCCCAATATCGTTTTTACCACTATTAAAACTCGAATCTCGATTCTTGGTATGAGGTACTGGTATCCTTTTCACCAGACCAATGAAACATTGGTATTAGCCTCTATATTATGAATATGCTTCTCATCATCTATCTAAGGTTTGATATCTCAAGCTTTTTTCTGGGGTTGGACAATCCACATTTTGGGCCTGGTTCTGCTTCTTTAGGGCCATCCTTTTGTCTACCACAGGCGATGGGCTAATGTCATAAAATTATAGTAATTATAAATATAATGTATAATTGTCACAAAATAATTAAATTAATTTCTTTTTACACATTGAAATTTATAAGATTTTATTCTAGGTGATAAAAAATTGTTCTATTTTTGATTTGAGTGCTAATAAACTAAAAACTTTTATCTTTGTGTGATTAGAGGGGAAACGGAAATAAGTTAAGGAAAATCCTATAGACTATAACTAAGCCATCTAAAAAAATTAGTGGAATAGGCACAGAGACAGAGAGATAGAGAGAGAGAGAGAGGATTTTTTTTTTCTGATAAAAGGAATTTTTAATTTAGTATGTGACAAAAATGATGAAGTTGGAGAATTACAACTTTTGAAAATTAAATGGTGGGGTGTGGTGATATGTTGCTATTGAGGAATAGAAGTATGTACCAAAAAAAAAAAATTGAGGAATAGAAGGCTTAAATATTCGAATATTCTCGAATATGAAAATTCTTATCTTTGACCGCCGCAGTTTGACAAACCAAAACATCTGACTTTATTTTTAAAATTAAAAAAAAAATGGAGAGATGATTTTGATTTTGAGCCGGACGCGTGGCATCCGGTTGTTTATTAAACGTAGAGAATTTGAAATTGCAAAAATGAAGGAATTAAAAAAGACCACGAAAGGGCAAATCCAACCATTAGATCATGATTTGAATCCATGGCCTAGATTATGCCACTTACCAAGTAATTTACTTGAATTTAAAAAATAATGGGAACATTTGGCCAATTTCATCCGACGAGTGTTATTATTTTATCACTAACCGGCGTTTGATAAAAATGAATGAAAATTAAAAATTAAATTAAAATTCATATGATTTGTTTAAATTAATAAAATTTAAAAAATGAAACACAAAGAAGAATTCTATTATAAATTATAAAATATAAATTAATAATAGAGAGAAGTGCTTTTGGAAATATTGGTACACTATTAATTTTAAAAGCGTGACTTGAAGAGTTCCGCTGCTCCTTCTTGCAGGATATTATGGTCAAATTCAAAAGGATTTGGTTTTGACTTCTGAGGGAGTCCTTAACAAATTAAAATAAAACACACCGTTTTTATTTCTATTTCTATTTCTAAAAGGGTCGATTTGCAATTTGGACTTGGAATTGAAAGTCATCCTTTGCTTCAATTTTAATTTCCTTAATTTGGGAATGGCTGACTTTAAAGCCTGCAATTACAATATTAAATTACATGATTGTTCTAATTTATTTACAAAAAAGAGAGAGGAGGAGAGATATAAAATTTAAATGAGAAATCTAAAGATGTGAGAGAAGGAAGAGATCTTCAACCACTGTTGGCATGTGTGGTCATTCAAAGGAATATTTTCGTCCAAGCAAAAATGGGAATAGTACATAATTTATTTTAAAAAAATAAAAAACTAAAATTTCAAATTTTAGGGCATTAAAAATAGAAAGAAAGAGTTCTTATTATTATTATTATTTTTGGTTGCAGAGAGTTAATTTTCAAGTAGCATCAGGAAATGAAATTTTGCTAAAACAATAGCAATCAGAGCAATACCAAGTTGAAAGAACCAACTCCGAGTCCAAGCCAGCGAAAAGAAATAGACCCAAAAATCAAGACAGCTCATATTCTACTCGGCCTTTCTCGGACTCTCTCTCTCTCTCTCTCTCTTCAACCTCCACACGTGCATTCCACATGCTCCCTCGTCTATATAGACCCACCCACAAACTCTCAGCACCCCCAATCCGTTCACACGCCCAAAACACCCTCTCTCTCTCTCTCTCTCTCTCTCTCTCTCTCTCTCTCTCTCTATCTCTCTCATCAAAACCAAGCCAAACTCATCTCTTTATCTCTCTCAATCAGATGGCTGAAACGAAAGGAAGAAATTCAAACAAAAAGCAACCGAGCCGGCTCCAAAGAAGAGCACCGGCTTCAATACAAATCACGCCGGTATCAGACTGGAAAGTGGCCATACCTCTTCTGTCTCCGTTGGCAACATCTCCATCATCCCCGCCCAGAAATTTGACGGCTGAGATTAAATTAAAAGAAACGAGTCAAAGTCAACAGAGCTTAACGGCCGATCAGAAGCCGGTGTTCAAGAAGTGGCAGCATCCGGCGGCTCCATTCTGCTACGAATCCGCCGCTTTAATGCCTCCCTTTGTTCCCGTATAGACACAGACCTAAATTATATTAAAAAAAAAAAAAAAGAAAAAACAAAGAATTAACTGTATTTGGGCTTGTAGACTAGTTTGTCAGTGAAATGAATCTGACGGTGTACATTTGATCTTGAAGAGTTGTAATTTTTGCGATCAAGATTTACCGAACACCACAGCACACTGATTTTTGCATTTCTCATCCGATTTTACCTTTTTGCCATTTTCGACGGTTTTTTTTATTATTATTATTTTTCCCTAATCGTACATTTTGGGTGAGTTGTGACGTCTGATTTTGAATACTCCTCCTCCATTTCAAAGCTGAAACGTGAAAAGGGGGGAAATATTGATTTTGGTCTAACAGAAAATATCTGACCCAATATTTTGTTGCATATTTATCTTATTGAATAAATTAAATAATTATGATATATTATATTAATTTTGGAGTATCTTAGCTTTGGCACCCTAAAATTGCATTTTAATAATTGGCTCATGGGATTACCATCGAGTAATATATCCCATTGATCTACTCTGACAGTAAGTATATTTAATAATTTTTTAAAATAAAATGAACTTAAATTTATTTAATAATTATAAAATAAAAATTATTCTTTTTATATGGTTATGAAAAAATAAAAAAAAAAATTAAAATAATTTTGTTCCTTTAATCCTTTATTTCTAAAATAAAAAATTAATATGGATATGAAAATTACTTAATCATGTATTACTCCAGAAGAAAATATCAGATGAAATATTTTGAAGTGATTAGTGGAGAAAATTATTGTACGCAGATTAGGTTAGATGGATATCAAAAATAAAAAAAGTTGCTTATTTATTATTATTTCTTTTTTGAAATCTTGAATTCCAACTTTGCTAAAAGGTGGAAAGGGAGACACGAATATGTTTTCATTTTAGAGATTTCATTGACTTTATTTTTTATTAATTAATTTAAATTTTGGATTCTTTAGTTTAGAGAACTAATTTGATCAACATTAGATTGATATAAGGCAGAAAAAATCGATATCTTTAATGTTTGGTAATTTTAAAGGATAGTTGAGTGATCATAATTTTTTTTTCTTTAATTTTATAATTTAGAATTCAAACACGCACCCGTGAGACCAGAAAAATAAAAGAAAAAAAAATTTAGTGCTTGGTACGAAGGGGGGGGGGGAATTGGATGGGTTTCTCACGAGGGGGTGCCCTTTCCCAGGCATCAATATTGGTCTCTCAAGATAATCCCCTCTCTCTCTCTCTCTCTCTCTATCTCTCTCTCTGTCTCCACAAAATCCAACTCAAAATGATATAAATTGTAGAAGAACAGAGAAAGAAACGAAAATGCTAACGTTAGAATTTAGGAAGAGCATGTTTCCAACACTGTGTGAGTGCGTGGTGACAGTGTTTTCCAGCATGCCCAAGACGCTCCACCACATCTCTATCGTTTCCTGTGTATATCACCCATCACATTTCCCCATTCAAATCCACCTCCCCAAGATTTCATCCAAAAGCCTTATTCCATAGAAAACTGTTGTGCTGTAATGGCAATCACATTTATGACAGATAAATTATAGGGTTTGCAATAAGTTAATACAAAAGACAAAATACAAAATACAAAAGGCAGATCCGATCAAAATTTGAATGGTCAGATTTCAAAGAAGATAAAAAGTAAAAGAAAAATGAAAATGAAATATAAAAATCATTCCAGGACATAAATTTCAAAGATGCTTCATGGTACAAAAGACACTGCATAAATTGAAATTCCTTTGAATACCCCTTTTGTTTATTTTTGTTCATTTTTTTTTTTCATTTTCCATGAAATGGTCTTCTTTCCACCTTCAGATATTCCACATTTGTACAAGAAGAGTCAAACAATGAAAATCCTAATGTTCAAAGCTCAAATTTCACAAGAGACTTTATGCCACAGCCAAATTATAGAGAGAGAGAGAGAGAGAGAGAGAGAGATTCCTAAGGCGAAGATTGGTTGGTGATGTGGGACCAAGTCAAAACAAGTGACGTGTACAGCTTTGAAGATGTGCTAACCGTTCATTTCGTTGCCAGATAGTTCTTGAAAATATTATAAAAAAGTAGATATATAAAACAGTGAACAACAGAGAAAGAAGAGTGTGATGGTGACGTGTTTGGGTGTATTTGGATGGGCTCTGCCTTTACGTTGCTTATGTTATTTTCATTAATAATAGCACCAGCCATTTGGAAACTTGCCAAGAAATGGTACTTGGTTGAACTACTAAGCAATAAGAGCTCTCCATATTTGTTTCTTTCCTCTTGCTAAACAACCCAAAAGAAAAAAGGGAAAGAAAAATCTTAAGAATCGATAACTATAGAGAATATAAAAATCGATTCATGTTATAAAATATTCAAATTAAATAATAAAAATTTATGAATAATTCAAATTCACTGTTAATATAAGATATGATAGAGTTAGAGAAGGAACACCACCACCAAGAAGACATGTAACATCATCATATGCCAATTAACTTTGAAATGGGGAACAAGAAATATGAAATGGGGCCACTAATTTTTGTTGAGCTTCATGTTCATTTATTTCAAGGATAAGGACCAAACCAATCAAGTGGGTGGTATTATTTGCGACAAAAGATGACATTATTTCTAAAAATTTCATACAAATATATATTATGATTGCTTTTTGTTAAGCTTCATGTTCTTTTTTTTGTTCTGGATTATATCATCAATCAGCATCAAGATAATTGTTTATTATACTTGTTGTCATGATTAAGGTAACAACAAAATAAAGAATAGTAATACAACGTATTGGACGATATTAAAGGTTGTTACAACAGTTGTCTGTGGCTTCATTGTAATCCTCAGACATAAGCACTTAGATTACGTAAACCTAAATAATTCAGACCTAAATAATTCAGTCTGGCCTTGGTTGTATGTCCGAACTCCAGAACAAAAGTTGGCCCTAATCTAAGCTGGCATATCCCCGATTTCCAGAATCATGTGACGAGGTCCCCTACCTGGACCAGATTAGATAAAGCCAAGAGCCCATCTCCATCCATGGGTGACACGAAAAAATAAGGCCTGAGTGGTTGTTTAGGGGCTGAAGATTTGGCCCTTTTGTTGGGACAAAGGGGGGGTGCCCTTCTTCATCACCCAGAGTGACCTTGTTTTTGTTCCATTATTGATGTAACTCCCACGTCCATCTTTCAGAAACAAGACAATTTCTCTGTGTGATGGAGAAAAGATGCCATATTAATCATCACATAGCACAATATGGCTGTCTAGGTGCATGGAATATTATATTTGCCTTCAAAATAGCAAAAGGAAAAGAACTTGTTCAGAGAAGCTCAGAAGTTCAAAAGCATATACAACTAGAGTAGCACTAGTTTAGAGAAGTTCAAGATTCTCATTTTTATGCTCAGACAAGATGTTCACCGGTAAGATATTTTTTTCTTTGTACTATATTAATCAGTATTCGAAACCATATTCAAACTAATTCGGTCTGAGACTTGCATTAGCCTATTTAGGGGTTATCCTCCCAATATAGTCTGTTCCATACTCAAGTCACGAGTCGAACTCGTGATCTTGGTTAAGAAATCTAGCGTCATATTCCATTAAACCAACTCACGGTTGGTTCACCAAGAAGACACTAATTTTTAAACAGTTCCTATAAGATACTACTTGTCTCCACCTTTCTGCAACAATAGACTAAGCATGGATAAGTATAAGGGAGAGTGAAACACCATGCAAGGAGTCTACCGATAACGTCCAGCTTCAGGCAAGGGAGCCTAAACAGGTGTCTCTAAAGGTGTCTGCAAAGGATGGCATTCAATAGAACTCTATTGCTTAACCTCTGAAAAGTGTTATTTTCCCTGAATATGCGTCAGTGCTCAACAGATTAGGTACAAGATGACTTCTGTCTTCAATCCTGAATCCATGTTCCCTTGACACTGTCTAAGAAATTATGAGGGGCTAGAACGTTGCCCGTTCCAAGCCCAGGATTAGTTGCCAACAAATCTGCAACCACCCATGAGACTCCCAACATGGAGTAAATAAATATCCAAAGCTTGCTTATCAGGGTCAGTGGCAGAAGAAAAAACTAGTCATTCTTGGTTATCTTTACCTTAATGCAAAAAATAAATAAATAGCAACTGCTGACCAGACACCTAGACCACTTCTTGTAAATAGCCAATATGTGGTCTCGTACCGCCTCGAACAAAAAATGTCACTCCAGTAGGAGCAGCAACCTTCCAAGTGAGTATACAAGGAAATTTCTTCTCCCTCAAGGAATTACCATCATCCTCATTATATATTGGCAAACCCTTACTGAAAGCTCCTACTCTCCTCCTTTGTCCCTTCCTCCTTGCCTATCTGGTCCCTTCATCACTATATCTCTTACGGTGTTTCAGATTTCATCCCATTTTCAAGCAATGTGTTGGCGTCAAATTTAACCATAATAGGACTGTCTACTAAGAAAAGAAAACCAGGTGCAAAAGTATAGCTGCAGGAGTTGGTAATGCAAAGAAACATGAGACATGGAACGTCAGTACTTTCCAAAGCAGGTTTTCATTCCAAATGGACTTTGTACAACTCCATGCTAAAACAACTTCAACTCCCATAACTGGAATACATGATATATATTAATTTGTCAGCGTGTGTGTAAGTATGTCAGAATCCATGAATCAAGTGCAGAAGAAGAGCAGAACGAGGACGACCCAAATATACAAGGCAAGGAAGCAACTGGGATGCATAACAAGCATCAGATGATGGGTAAATCAAATTACAACAATGACAGATAAAATCGGTGAATTAATCAATTATGTACTATCATATTATTTTTGTTTTTCGGGAACCAATAAAAGATTACCTAGCCAGTTTACACCTGCCCACATCATTGGTGGGGCTTAGAACATAATTTCAATTCAACCTTAGTTCCCGAGCCCAACCTTCATGGAAATCCTCTTCTCCTGAGGCCCAATGTGGACCAAGAGTCAACTCAATTAGATATTGTAGACAGTTGGGTGCTTAAAGTAATCTCTTCACCAGAAGAAGTCAAGTTGGCTCAAGCTTCACTAGTTAAATCACGGTAGTCGAGGTGAGGGTTCATAGCTTTCCTTTTGTCATTGTGTGATTTTCATTATCGGATGTTTGTGGAGATAGAATCTGCATCTGGGGAGTGGCCCAAGTGACCTTTTCTTCCAACTTCAATAAGAACAACCGACTCCCACTATACCTTTTCCCTTTTTGACAAACTTGCCACATTTCAATTCTCTCCTCCTCATTTTCTGATAAAGCAAAATCCAACCTACACTCCTCTCTCTCTTAAAAGCCAACCTTCAGCTTCCCTTATACCTTTTTTATTATATATATATATATATATATATATATATATATCTATTTTATAATAAATTTTATTTTGTACATGTCTTTATTTTAAACATGTTTATTTAAATATATTATTCATGTCATGATGTAAAATCTGTTTAATAAATCTGGATGTTATTAAAAATCTAAATGTATTATCCACGTTGTGTCATGTAACCTGCTTAGTATGCATATTTATCTAAAGGTTTAATATTATAACACAATTAATAAAAGATATTACCCTAAATTTTTTGCACATCTAAATTTTGAAATACATGATTGCTTTACAAAATTTAATATAGTTTCAGACATACATGTTTAAACTCACTCATTTTCTATTTAATATTCAAGATGCTGAAAAGATCTAATAAGTGAAAATTTGCCTTCATCACTTTCTATGCCCCCAGTAAAAAGAAAATCATACATCCTTATCTATTACATATGATCCTGAAAACGCCGGGGGTACAAAGATGGAGCATTAAATAAAGATATGACTTGGTATTTATTCAGATGAGAAGATCATCAAGTGGGAAAATAAGAAGAAAAGAAAAATTGGACAAATGATGAGAATGTACACGTCGTAACGTCTATTTTTATTATATATAAAATTTAAATTTAAAATTATACCGAGATATCGATCAGGATGATGTCACGTGATAGTGTCCTCAATTACATTCAACAGAGCTATTACTATTTTCCTCCGCTCCACCACAGCTAGTTCACAGTGCAGAGGTGCGCTGCTCCAGCGGGATCAAACCTTTTCTATTTTTATGTTTTATGCTGGTAAGAGGGGTCAAACCTTGAAAGGGTATAACAACGTTTTCTAATATTTTAAAAGAATTATTTGATATATTTATTTAAAAATAATAATTATAATTCAAATTTAATATTTTGTAAAAAATAGTAATTCAGTGTTCATTATCTTTTTGATAAAGAAAAATTAAATGAAGAAAATTCTGACCGGCATCAAAGATAATATTTAATTCAAAGCTGATGTTGAAAATTGAAATGGGCGGTGGTGGTGACGTAGGTAGATGGTCCAAAATCCAACAACATACGTCATGCCCATAAAATTCCAGCGGAACTTGCATCTTTTTTAACCTACCATTGATATTTTAGGCTATTCTTATCTGAAATTTGATTAAAAAATCTAATATTTTATCTCATTAGACTGACTATTCCTTAGTTTTGAAGTAGCTTATAGTTATATTGTCTTGTTTCTAGAATTTCTAATCAACTCCCATTAATTTATTTTTTATTTTATTCAAGTTTATAACAAAAGGTTAATTTTGGACATAATAGAATATAGAATACTTTAGAATTTTTATATTAAAAATTATGTCTATTTTTGACTAAACTAATTTTAACTTTTCTCTAGTGGGGCGGTGTAAATTCTAGTATTGCATTGTTATGTCATGGGCAAGGGCAAGTGCATGGCCCTTCCATGTCCGCCCAGAACTTGGTTTGGTCGCTTTTTGAGGTGAAAGGACACCAAACATTTTAAAAGTTTTTGAAGTTTTGCATCTAACTTTAGCCTTTTACGTAAGAATTAAATTAGATGAAATGCAAGTTTAAATCACACACAAATCGATAGCAAATTGGTTTCTCTAACTAAAATTCTATTTAAATTTTAGAATTTATATCATAAAAATTTTAATTTATACACAACATTATCTATCAATATATTATCTGGTATGTATAATTTATGTATAATTTCACTATATAGACTCAATAGTTTACTGCTAGTTATTTAGAAGATGGTAGAGACCGACACTATTATAAAAATAATGAAAAAATAAATTATTCGTTTATTTGAATGATTTTGTTGACTTCATGAAATTTGAAAACAATATTACTAATGATAAATTGTCTATAATGTATTACAATGAATTTTAATTAAATAGCTGCCTGAATTTGAAGGATTTTAAATCTACAGATCGTATAGATGTTTGTATAGCAGCTATTATCTAATTTAACCATTACAATTTTTAAAGTTGATTAGCAATTGCTGATTAATACTAACATTTTGTGGATCTACCGATACAAGACTTTCTTAATTAAAATATCACATTCGAGTTTTGAAAATAAAAAAAAAAAAAAGTATTGAGAGAATCAATCCTGAAATTGGGTTCACAGTTTCTCAAATCCGATTAATCGGATTTTTAAATACTCGTTATTAAGTTAAAAAAAAAACAGTGAAATTGGGAAGAGCCAACCCACCCTATTAACTAAGTTAATTATTATTATTATCTAAATTTTTGATGCCCTATTTTGGGTATGCAAATATTTCTCCAAGCAAAAATCCCCCAAAAAAATATACATACCATACCTCCATAATTGCTGGTGTAACAAGTAGATCTTTACCTCCATAATTGCTGGTGCAACAAGTAGATCAGATCTGCACCTAAAAAATGATGGAGTTAGATAGGTCTATAAATATAGCATCGCCTGCTGCTCTACTATAAACTTCAAGTCATTATCAAAGGCTGAACTTGACTCTTAAAAAACTGACTCATCTTATAATATCGACAACAAATATCAAATTTTCTATTTTTCAGACATTAAATTTTAATTATGGTATTGTATTTAGATTAATTGATTTTCATTTTTTATGCAGTTAAATGATTTTCTTTTATAGCCGTGGACATTATATGATTTGAATGATTTTTACGATATGTACTTAAATTAGTTATTTCTAAAACATTATGAATATCATATTTTTGACTTTTATATTTTAATATATAGAAATAATGAAAAACTATTTAAAAAATAAAATTGATCTAACTAATATAAATTTATTCTTTTGATCATTTTATATATAAATAACAGCCACTATATAATCAAACATGAATATCAATAAATAACAATTATTAGTTATTGGTTATCGATAATCATCTCAATTATCAGTTGGATTTCATAAATTAAACCAAATGAGTTCGTAGACAATAATTTTTACCCTCAATTGTTAAATAAAACAATTTTAACATTATGACTAAAAACAAGACACTGATATCTTATATTTATATGATCACAAATTAAAATATTGTGAGTCTAATATTTAGTGACCAGTAATAAACTTTTCAATTTTATTGGATTTGCAAAGTGATCTTTGCGTGTGTGTCTGCTTCTTTTTCATTTTTTTGGGGGACGGGGGGGGGGGGGGGTGGTTTGAAAACTTATCTGCCACAAGTGGTCAACCCTCATGCAAGATTTAACATCCCAAAATTTGGAATTTTCTTCCGAGTGGGACCTTTCCGATTCATGATATGTACATGAGGTTTGCATATCTGTTTGACCTGATAAAGATTTGAAATTTGCAACATTTGTCAAATTTGTAACACTCAGAATGACTTTTTATGTTTTGTCGAACCCCAAAATTCAAACTTTGTGGTCTAAGTACATGCCCTAAAGTTCAGCCGACTTACAAGTTGAATTGCAGCCCACTTGTTCCCTAGGGTGGAGTATGTGTAGTGTTGGAATTTTAGGATTCTTAACATACAATAATTTTTTAAAAAATAAATTAGATCGAATATAGGGTATTTCAATACGTAAAATCTTTAAAGTCAATCAAGTGGCACGTCTCTCGATCCGATTTCGCGATCGGGATGGTGATCACAAGGTTAGTCAAATCACCACCTCGGTGTCACAACGCCGTAATTCTCAATCCAGTGATTTTAGCAACGGGGAAATTTTCCTTCATGAAAATTTCTCATTCCCTCATTTTTTTTTTTTTTTAAGGAAGAACAACCTCTCTCAAGATAATCTTCCCCTTCCATTGTAACCCCCACAATGAGGTTAATTAGGGAGAGGTTAATGCAGCCAAATGGGAGTTATGAGAAGTTATCCCATACCTTCCTAAAATGCCCCATGATGGGCATTATGAACCAATATGTAGCCTAGCAGAGGCCCCTATTAAAAAGAGGTTCTTGTCACCTACAGATTACAACCCTCGTGCCAAAAAAAAAAAAAAAACAAAGATTATCTACCCAATCCATGAGATGGTTGAGCTCACACAATCATTCATGACCTCAGACCGACCGACGAGCCCCAAACTTCAGGAAAACATAAAATCCTTATAATGATTTCCATATTTAAAAACATGGAGGACCTTCGCAAACCAACAAAGTTCTTACATCTTTCATGTGATTCCGTGACGGGTGCTGTGGATCCATATGCAGGGAGGAGTATTTGTGAGTTTCACATTGCAATATGGCTCCGCCCGGTGGCGGCTAGGGGGCTATGGTGGGCGGGGGGGTGTCATCACCCTTCAAAATTTTTTAAAAATGAAGTAAAAGAAAAAAAGGTATTTAACACGTTTAAATTTTTAAAATTTCTTTTATATTGATATTTAAGAAAAGCCTAAAGTTTAACTTAAGGGAAAAAAAAAACTTTTGGGACTTTCATTGATTTCAGTAGATGAGTTTCTTTTATTTATAAAAAAGTATACGAATCAAAGATTTTTAAAAATGAATTGTTAAAAAAAAAAGAGAAAAAAGTTGTTAGAGGTTAATAAACAGTTATTGAGTAGTTTTATTTAATTTTTAATACCAATTCTTGTCTTTTAATTTTTAAAAGTAATAAAATATTAAATTTTGAGATATGATATATAACATTTCATTTCTCTCATTTTTAGAATAAATTATGTTATGAGAGTAATGTTTTAAATAGATTATTATAAATTTTAAATTAAATTAATTAAAATATAATTTTAAATACCGATCGACATAATATAAAAAAAATATATAACGTTAACCCTTTATCGCATCCAAACCTTCCATTGACACGTAGAGGATTATCTGGAATGTGAAACCGATTATTTAATTCTTAAATAAGGAGTGGTGGATTGGATCGGATTTGATTAAAAATGGTTCACAACTAAACAGTCAAAATAATCATTATTCTGATGCACATTAAAAAGAAAAAGTAAAAATAAAATGAAATGCTAGCGGTTGGATTCGATTAGAGAAAAGAAAAAAAAAAAGGGGTGGTGGTGGTACTGTTAAGTTTACCCCAACACAAAAGCCGAACCGCTTCTCCTTCCCAAAGCTTAAATCCGTCTTCAGACAAAAGGCAAATCATAAGAAATCCCTCTCTTTCTCTGTGCTTCGCGCTTTGTACTAAAATATATTTTTATAAATTTTTTATTAAAAAATAATCTATCAAGCAAAATAATTCTAAAACTAACATATATTTATCACGGACTAAACCCGCGACAAGATATATCACAAATTGAACCCACAATAAGACGACAAGACGACGTGACAGTATCAGAAGTATCGTATTTTCAAGACGTGACATAGTTTGCTATGTCTTGAAAATGTGTGAAGCCCTATCGTGGATTGAACCGGAGACAAGATATGATGGGCCACAAAGGAGAGATCCATGAGCCCAACCCATAGTAAAGACCCGCGGACCAACGGGCCAAACTCTTTTTTTACAATATATCGTAAAATCTAAAGTGTAAAATAACTCCAACATGAATTGTTTGACAAAATAATAAAAAAAAAAGTAAGAAACTAAAAACAAAAAGGGAAGGAAGGATGTCGGATTTGAATTGGATACTCTTCTCATTCTGTTACATTTAACTCATTTGACAGATAAAGAAACCCAAATTTGTTAACTAACAAATAAAACCCTAATACTTGACTCGACTGAAGTGCAAGTAGAAGAAGATGAACAGTTGGAAACCACATCTCTAGCCATTTTGGAGATAAATTTTCCGTCCAAGAACTAAAAACAAAATTTAGAATTTACAGGAAAACAAAAAAAATAAATAAATGATATTTTAGGAAGGAGAGCACCCCAAAAGAAGCTGACGATTTTGATTTTGAAATTCTTTATACCTATACTAAAACCTTTTTGCTGGTAGGTCTTTATTTTTATGTTTCTTCCGATTCTTTTATTTCCTTTTTCCTCTCTCCATCTTACATAATAAAATATCCATATTCTATCAATCCCAACCCTCTTAATTAAGCCCTATAGCCTTTAGCTCGATTGTTTATCTCCTACGTTCTTTTTTTAATTATTAAACAAAAAATATTTTTACACTAATAATGTCCGTTTATTTATTTATTTGTTTTTTATGATTTTATAAAAAGGGGTAGAGGGGAAACAAAAAGAGTTCAGCTCGTTGGTTAGCGGGTCTTTACTGACGGTTGAGCCCGTGGACCTCTCCTTTGTGGCTCGACATACCTTGTCGTGAGTTCAATCCGTGATAAGGCTTGACGCGTCTTTAAGACGTAACAAGCTGTGTCGTGTCTTGAAGACGTGGCACTCCTGATACTGTCACGTCGTCTTGTAGTGGGTTTAACCCATGACATACCCTGTTACGGGCTCAATCCGTGACAAATATGTGTTAGATTCAGGATTACTTTAGTCCGTAGGCATTTAAATTTTTTTTTAAAGATATATATCGGCACAAAGCTCCTGTACTTCTTCCAAAATCAATTCATACACTTTTTCTTCTGCACTTTCTCTCCATGCGCGCACGCTCTCTGCAACGCCAATAACTCCATTCCTTTGCTTCTCCACTTTCTTCAACACAACCTGAACAAAACATCAGTCTCCTCTCTCCCTTTCATTTTCTCTCCTTCTGTTTCCTGTTTCCTTCACAGCTTTTTGCAAGTGACGAAAGCTGATTTAAATGCTCTGTATTGGGAACGCAAACACTTCGTTTCTCTCTCTCTTTCTCTCTCTCTCGATTGTTGTGAAAATTGGATTATTCTTGTTTGACTTAGCACTGCACTGACTGCAGGTTTCTCCAAACTTTTCAAATGGATTTCCAGAAAAATCACGTCAGATCTACTCAAAATTTGAAAATTTAGGTTTTTCAGATTACTCTGGGCTTCCTCTTCTTCGTATTTACATCTCAAGAAAGCTCAAGGAAGCAGAAATGGTTGCAGAGCCTTGGATTCTGAAAATGGGGAATCAGGTGAGTCACAATCTCAAACACACTCTTCTTCTAGAAACTTCCAAGAAAAACTCAACCAAAACCCTCAAAAACAAGCAATTGATTGGTATATTATCCTTCGAAGTAGCCAATGTGATGTTAAAAATTGTTCATCTTCACAAATCGTTAACCAATCAAGAGGTCCATAGGCTTAAGAACGAGATCTTGAACTCCGAAGGAGTCAAAACCGTAGTTTCCTCCGACGAATCTTATCTTCTCGAGCTCGCTCTTGTTGAAAAGCTCGAGGACTTGAATAGAGTCGCCAATGTAGTCTCTAGGTTAGGGAAGAAGTGTAGTGTGCCTGCATTGCAAGGATTTGAGCATGTATATAGTGATATTGTGAGTGGAGTGATTGAGGTGAGGGAATTAGGGTTTTTGGTGAAGGATATGGAGGGCATGATTAGGAAATTTGAGAGGTTTGTCAGTACCACCGCGAATTTGTACAGTGAAATGGAGGTCTTGAATGAACTAGAGCAGGCAGCAAAGAAGTTTCAGAACAGTCAGCACGAGGAAAGTAGGAGAGCGTTTGAGCAGAAATTAAGCTGGCAAAGGCAAGACGTTAGGAGTTTGAAGGATGTTTCATTGTGGAATCAGAGTTTTGATAAGGTTGTCGAGTTGTTGGCTAGGAGTGTTTGTACTATTTATGCTAGGATTTGTTCTGTTTTTGGGGATGTCGCCCTGAGAAGGGTTTCATTAGGTGTTCATTCTGCCGGGTCATCTCTGTTGGAAGGTGATGAATGCAGTAAGGTTTCTAGTCAAATTGATATGCTACATGGGGTGGGGAAGACATCGGAGTCTTTGAAACACATTTTAAGCAAGAAGAGTAATGGGTGTGTTTCTGGTCCTATTGAAAAGGGGACATGGGAATGCGAGGGGACAAATTCTAGGTCTAGACATCAGTTGCAAAGGAGTGATCTAGCCATGTTTAAGCACGAGGAGTTGTTGTTCCCATGTGGCACTAGCCCTGGGAGGCTTTTCATGGACTGTCTTAGTATGAGCAGTTCAGGATCGAAGATTGATGATGATGATGTGAGGTTTGAATATCGGGGCAGCCAATCTTGTGGGTATTACAGTGCAGCAAGCAGTTTCAAGAAAGGCCACTTAGATCATTCTGGTTATTTTAGTCGTTCCCAAGTTAGCATTCTGTTTAATGGAGATCAGAGTCAATTGAAGTCTGCTGCAGCAAGTAGTGCAAGATTGGGGCTGAAAAGTAGGTTAACGGTGCAAGCTCCATCTACTACTGTAGGAGGTTCTGCTCTTGCTTTGCATTATGCAAATGTCATTATTGTGATAGAGAAGTTGCTTCGGTACCCACATCTGGTTGGTGAAGAAGCTAGAGATGATCTGTATCAGATGTTGCCTACAAGCTTGAGAGTGCCTCTGAGGACAAATCTGAAGTCTTATGTCAAGAATTTGGCTATATATGATGCTCCATTGGCTCGTGACTGGAAAGAGACTCTTGATGGAATATTAAGGTGGCTCGCTCCTCTTGCTCATAACATGATTTGGTGGCAAAGTGAGCGAAATTTCGGGCAACATCAAACAGTTGAGAGGACTAATGTTCTTCTGCTGCAGACCTTATATTTCGCTGATAGAGCAAAGACTGAGAAAGCTATCTGTGAACTTCTTGTTGGGTTGAATTACATATGTCGTTATGAGCATCAACAAAATGCTCTATTGGACTGTGCAAGCAGTTTTGATTTTGAAGACTGCATGCAATGGCAAATGCAGTACTCACGTTCTTTTCTTCACTAACTGATTGGGGAATTTGTTCGGTATACCAAAATTCTGTCGATCCAGGAGTTTAATGTAGAACCGGCAAGATTTCAGATAGATGTGAATATCAGAAGTGTGCACATTGAGTTGTATTGCTCAGGGATTGAAGTTGTTTGTTGTACTTAATTTGTAGGGTATAAATTTTGACTTGTAAAGTACATAATTTCATCTCTTTCTCGTGTACAAGATTCACTTGTTCAATGTTTATTTGCTTTAGGTGTAGATAACCCTCAAACAGGTGCTTTCTATTTTTGGCCGGCACGGCAAGTGTGTGCAGGGCGGTGATCAGTGTAGCTAACCTTTCTGGGCATCACTCTATGAGTTTCACACGCCATGAGAAATCTTGTTTGAGATGTTATTGTTCTTTAGGTAAAGTCATCAGAGTCCAACTAAAGTGCTAAGCGGCTCCAATAAAGCTTGTATCCCTGTACTACCATAACCTTCTGAGGATGCTTGTGCAACCAATTTTCATTAATCGGATTGAAACCAGAATTTTGATATTCTGAAATGGAGGTTGCATCCACTTGATGTTGTATGGATGTGGACATTATGTATATCCACAAGAAAGAAATTGAATCGAGAAATGGACTTCTATACGTGATCATAAGGAGACATCGAACACACTCTTGTATGCACGATGACATCATTACCGATGTACAGTCTACCTAATTGAATGGAGCGGTAGATCTCTCAATCAACTCTTAAATTCAAAATTTAAAAATAAAAAAAATTACGTTAAGAGAGTTACTCTTTAAATAGGGCCCGACAGACACTCAAAGCAGATTATTCAAAATATAAGTTCGGATACCAGTAGTCTAGTATAAAAAAATAATGCATTATTATTGTCACCATCGTTTTGCATGTCTGTACAAAAGGTCAGTCGACGTAGTGAAAAGCGCTCCGTCGAGTCTCCTTGGGAACAGAAAAGATTATTTTGGGAGACCTCCTCATTTATAGGAGATCCGACAGTCAGATCGACCCAAATTAGTCGAAACGAATTTTCAGACACCGCGGGTCAGCAGGAATAAAAAAAAAAAAAAAAAAAAAATCGTCTTACATGTCTGTTGGCCAGTGGCCCTTTGGCTCTTTCTGCTGCATCTGTTTCTGGACATTGTATTTGGGTTGGACCGGATGATAACTTTGTTTAATTTTTTGTTTTTCTTTTTTCTCAATCAAGCTATATATATATATATATATATATATATTCAATGTCCTATGGTTGGTCATGATGTGATCAAATTATTTATAAGCACGTCTTGTCTTGATAGGGAACAAACATTGATTGTATCAATTAAGTAATTATCATTATTATTATTTATACTACACTTCCATTTCTATTTTCATTCACATCATCTGGGTTTCATATTTACGGCGTGCTCCCAAAATGCATATTTCACTCTGCTTCAGACTTCAATGCGTACTTTATGTTCCAGAAATTTTGAAACAAAACAAGAGGGAAGGAATTTCATGCTTGCATTTTGAAATACAAGTAAAAAATTCACGCACCTATCAGATTCAGCTGAAATTAAATTAATTTTTAATAAAAATTGATACGGTAATAATATTGTTCCAAAATGGGTCGAAGTTGTCTCTCAAAAAATACAGAACATAATCATAATTTCCTTCTCCAATTTATTAATTCCATATTCAAATTTTTATAATAATAATAAAAAAATCACCCTTCAATCATGGGGAATCAACCAAACACATCCATGTCTCCCCCGTCTCTTTCATTGCCAACTCATCGTTTCATTATGAAGCTCCAAGTTCTCTCTCTCTCTCCCCCTCCCACCCTCTCTCTCTCTATGGTGGGGGAGGAGCACGCTATCCTCGGAGAGATGTCATTAACTTCCCCTTAACTTGAGAGGTTCCATGATGCGACATTTAATCAATATTACAAGATTTGAGGGTGTCAAAAGGAACAACCTGGATTATTATTATTATAATTATTTATAGTGAAAATATTAAAAATATTAAAATACAACATATAGAAGACAGAAATAATAATTTTTAAGAGGGTGAACAATGTTTTTAAGTTATAATTTTTTTAAATAATAATTATAATGATAGTATTTTTTTCCTTGATTTCAGATGGGGGAGTGCCCTTGTCCTCTCTCTTGCCTTCGTGTACATGATCTCTTGTTTCTCTCAAAGCACACCATGCATACACAGATTAGTTGTGTCTTTTAGTTGGACAAACACAGAGAGGTACTTCGTAAACCGTATTGATTTAGTAGCTACTTTAACTACAAAATTTCACGTTAGAGAGGTTATTTATTTATTTATTTTTATTTTTGAGTAAAATGAGGATATTCATTATTTTTTCTTATATTACTCGATATTCAAAACTATATTTCGATTAATTTGATTCGAATATTATCAAATTTAATTCGAAAGAAACTCTTCTAATAAAATTTTTTCTATTTTTAAATTTTGAACTGAAATTTAATTAAAAAATCTAATATTCTTATTTTTTAACAAAACTGTCGGTCAGTAAAATCGAGTATATTCATTATTAGCCATGTGAAGCAGGTTTTGGACCAAACATGAATGGAGATGATTACTTGATTCCCGTCTAAATAGAGAAAGAAAATAGATGAGAACTAATCACATCAAAGCAAATAAATATTGGCTTCTTATCTAAGAGGCTTGTTTGAAACCATAATTTAATTTAACTTTACTTTATGTTATTTTATTTATAATATTATTTAATGAACATAAAAAATATTTATCAAAAACTTTTAAATTTTATAAAAAAAATTAAATATATATATAAAAATTAAAATATTTTTTATATTAGCAACAATAGATATTAAAAATTTTTATCCAATTTCATAATCTCAATTTCACCAAACAAAATGGGCTTATGAACCATATATTTAAATTTGCATAGCCTATGGAGATGGTAATGCTACGTATGATCTTTTGGATTCAGTTTCAGCCCAAAGCTTATGAATATTAAAGTAGAACTCAGAAACATCACGCAATGAGAATGGATAACCAAGTTGAGACTGAATCACACAAAATATTGCAAAGGGATTGCTTTATTTTTTTATGAGCATCATAGGTGTAAAGTTCTATTACAAAATACTCAAATTTCTTAATTAAACTTTTGAATTCAAGTTTTGAGAATGAAAAATAAACGTTTGAAGAGTTTACTTTTAAATTCAATTTCACAATATTCGAATTGAATTAATTAAATAATTCAGATATAAATGATTAGATATAAAAAAATAATAAAGCTATGCCAAATAGATATTCCAACCATCAGACTATGCCCGCTCATGGGAACTTATACTCTCAATAATAATTTCCTTCTTTTTTTCTTTCTTTCTTTCTTTCTTTCTTTCTTTCTTTCTTTCTTTTTACTTTTTTCATGGGAAACTGGTGGCCGAACTTCTCTCCTATCTCTCTCTCCCTCTCTCTCTCTCTCTCTCTCTCTCTCATATGAGGATAAAGCCCTGTTTTTCATGACCCAAATACTTCAACCTTAAAAAAGCAAGACAGATGCTACAAGCTCCGCAGCTTCATCTCTACTTTATAAAAAGGCCATAAAATGTTTAAAAACAACGAAGATGCGTTCCCGGAACTGTTCCTTGACAGAGTTGGAGAAAGAAAATGACAAAAATCTACAATCTCTTCAATGACATAAACCATAGTTTGAGAAGATAGTAATTTTGCAGAATCCGACATAAACAACTTAACCCCATGGCCAAATCAACACGAGCAAGTCAAATCCTAACAAGCCAAGGAAAACATGCCGAAATGGATTCTGGCAGTTCCAAACATCATTATTCTATTAAAAACCCTTGGGTCAAGCAACATTCTGAAACAAGGTCACATTCAATTAGTAACAAGTTGGTAATACAAAAAACCCTAATTTAAGGGTCATTCTACAATCCCTATATATATATATATCCGTTAGATTATTGTTCAATGATCCGATCATTTTATCATTTCATTACAAATTTCATTAGTATGTGTATGAATACTCATGAGATCGTAAAAAATTTCATATTAATAAAACTTTATAAAGAAGCATACAATTTTTATACTTATAATTCAAGATTATGACATTAGTCATTATGCTAAAATTCATCATTTACTAATAACCACTCAATAATATTAAAAAACTAAAAAATTTAAGAGACAAAAAAAAAAAAAAATAAATAAAAGGATTGACCAACCTTTATGAAGCATAGGACTACAATTGCCTCTAAACAAACAAAGATCTTAGCAAGTCAACCAAATTTCAGAACAAAAGAACACAAGAAGAGACAAAAATAAGGAGATGCAATAAGCCCACCAAAACTGCTACAACTAAGAAGCCTCTCAACATACTTGCCAAGAATATCAACCTCCAACTTCAAAGGAATAACAACCTTCTGCTGAGAATAAGCCATCAACATGAAATTAAAACACATCTCTTCATCAAACACCTTGACTACAGTCAAACTAGTCCCATCCACAGCTATAAAACCTTTCGGCAAAATATACTTCAAAATTTCAGGGCTTGTCTTCACTTTTATCCACATTGAATCACCTTCAGGCTCCAAAGATTCAATCACACCAATCCCATCAACAGGACCTTGCACAAAATGCCCTCCCATTCTAGCTGAAGGCAAAAGCGCTCTCTCCAAATTCACCAAAGACCTCTTTTCTAATTCCACCAATGATGTTTTCCTCATAGTTTCAGGAGCTAACCCAACTGTGAAATTTGGTGTTTTGGTGTCAACTTCAGTCACCGTTAGGCACGTGCCATTCACAGAAATACTATCTCCAAGATTAAGGTTTTGGAGGCATACTTTGTCATTGATTTTCATGTGAAATCCACCATCTGTTGCAAAACCCAGTCGCTTTCTTCAACTATGCCAGTGAAGAGAGATCTGACTGAAGGGTTAGGTTTTGATCTGACTTTGAGCTTTTGGTGGATTGTGAAGAAGAGAGACGATGGTAAGGGTCTGAAAGTGATTGCAGAGATGGCTTTGGTCGTGAATTTGAGATGGGTTTTGGCGAAAATTCGAAATTGAGGCGTTGAGGAGAGAGAAGATTTTAGGGTTTTGGAGGTGGTCAATTGGGAGGAGAAATTGCCATGGGCTCGCACTCATTGACGTTGGGCCTCATTATGGCTGATAATCGGGCTACACGGTGGCCCAACCTAGGGCCTTTCACTCTCATTTACACACTGTTGGTTTGTTTCCATTTTGCGCCAATCTTTCCTTGAATTCCTTCTCAAATCTCTCTCTCTCTCTCTCTCTCTCTCTCTCTCTCTCACGTGTCTTCTATGAAATTCATTTTGTAATTTCATACACAAATTCAATCGGGTACGGTACATCTGGGTCTTTTAACTGCGGAAATCAAAAGCAAATTGGGAAAATGCATCTCAGAAGGTGTGTGCTTTTGATCTCATTTGGACAGATATGAATTACGTTGTTTGTCTTGAATTTGTAGTGTTTCCGATTTGTTTCTATTTGTTATTTTCAAGATCTGAATTTTTCGGCTTTATGCATGTGAGATGCACGTTTAATTTTGTTTTTGCTTTTTGGGAGCAATATTTTTGGGAGCAATATTTTTGTGATTAAGTGTTTCTGTTGGCCGTATGACCTGTTTTGTTTAACCTAAATTTTATTGAACTAAGAATGCAATTCATTGTATTAAACTGGAAAGTGATTTCGAGATTCGGATATTTTTTGGAATGTGAAATTATGAACATAAAATTGAAGCAAGAGTACTAGTGGGGCGGGGGGGGGGGGTTTCCCACCTGATAGTGCATATGATGTAAAGATGAATGAAGATCTTGAAGATGAGGATCGCTGCATCTCCTTTCTCTCTCTCTCTCTCTCTCTCCCCCACTTTCATTTAGGAAGAAAAGATGCCTGGCGAATGGTTAATGTAAGGTAGCCTTTAGTGGACTGTTCAAACAGCATACTATAACAAGCCGCATTCTGCATAGACTTTTGTGGATATTACTCAAAAACACAGGCTTAATTTATTTTGTCATAATTCTCCTGGTGTATAGTATAAAAGGCCGTCAATGTAAGGACTTTAGACCTCTGTTATGGGCAAACTAAATGCCCCATAGATGTGGCAAGCATCTCTAATTCCTCAAAGACCACATTCTCTTGTTTGTCATGAAAGCTTTCCCAGAGTTTCATGATGAAGCACATCAACTAATTGTATCTTTCACATTTATGATGGCCTGCCCATGGATAAACTGGGTTGAGATGAATTTTTTTTTTCATTTATTTTTTGTTCATCATGTAGGTTTGTAGATGTTAAATATTTCATTTAAATTAATATAGAAATTACTGACTCTTTTTTGTGTCCCTTTACTTTTTCTAGATTTACCTTTCAAGTTCTATGTGCATGTGTGTTAGTTACCTCTCTTCTATTCACATTTTGGATGAAAAGTTTGCATTTCTTCATCTAATTGTCTAAAGTGATTTTTGATGTTCTGTGCAAAGGGAAAAAAATGCTTCTAGATCCGCGCTCTTTGACCACTTTGAAGGCATTGAGGAGGGTGGTCTTAGAGCCTCCTCATCATACTCCCATGAAATTGATGAACATGACAATGATAAAGCTCTTGATGGTTTGCAAGATAGAGTTCTGTTTCTGAAGAGAGTAAGTTTCAACCTTGGTTCTGTTCTTTTTATTCTTATTGATTCTTGTGATGCCTAAGCAGAAAGTCACTGGAGTTTCCACCTCTTTTGTGGACAATGAAGCTTAAAATGAAAAGAAAAAATTTTTATAAATATATTGGTGTTGCTCTGTGATAGAGAGAGACTGTGTAAATTGGTGCCAAGGATTTCTTCAAAGAACTATGATAGAATATGTCCTGGAATTGTTCTTGATAAAATATGCCTGATGTTATCCTGGGGCCTGAGGCATGAAATTTAAAAGACTCTTTTCATGTCAAGGTGGCTGTTTTGTCTGTGACATCAAGCTGAGCTGAAGCACATTCCAGCCACATTGGACATTTCGTTACTTGAATCACTGTGGCTTGGCTACCACAGAGGTACCTTGAGTTGTGGTGTAAGGCTGTGATAATACCACACAAAAATGCTCCTTTTATGCCTCCTTCCCTTTCTTTTTCTTGGCCCTTGTGATTATGGTGCAACTAATGATCAAACTGTAAATCCAGATTGTGAACCCTGGTGTGTTGGATGCCCATTCCTTCCCCTTTGCTCAACCAGGATATATAGTTATAGCAATTTATCTAACCAATCGGCTTTCCTTTTTGTGTATGCTTGCATGTTATTTTTGGGGGGGGTCAAAATTGCTGCTGGAAAGATTCATTTCATATCTGGAATAATTTCTGCACATATTATTCTTCACTCCTACTAAAAGACAATGCCTCTGTTCTTTTCCCCTGATTCTCTGTCACCATCTTTAACTAAACCATAATGCATTGCTTGCAACTTACAGTTAACTGGTGATATACATGAGGAGGTTGAGAATCAGAACCGCTTTCTGGATCAAATGGTACGCATTTGAATACTTTAAAGCAGAATCTTCTATTAGTTGAGGAAAGTATCTGATGTCTAACTAAGGTAGATTGTCTTTCTTAATTAGGGCAATAACATGGATTCATCCAGAGGGATCCTTTCAGGAACTGTTGACCGGTTCAAAATGGTATACAGGAAATGTCATTTACATTGTCAACTTGAATGTAGTGCTTGTCTTAATGGCCATATAATGAAGTTTATGACATCATAGGTTATGGAGATGAAATCAAGCCGGACAATGTGTAAACTTGTGGTGCTTTTCGTGGGTTTTGCCTTAATCTTCTTCTGTCTCATCAGGTACACAATCACTGACGGTGTTTAGTGTATATGCTAACATGTCTAATGCTTATGCTGCTGGGCCACAAAAAATAGCAAGTTATCTTTGAGAAATGCATCATGGTAACTCTTATGTGTGGAAGCTTTTCCCTTCTTCAATACATAGAATTTTAAAAATGAATATTTAATCAATAAAGTTATGCTTAATCAATATCAATATTCCAAGAGTTCAATTTATGTTTTTAATGATTTAGGTTGGCTAAGGTTTTTAATTGGTCTCCACTTGTAATAGATATCAGAGGATCTGTTTGGGAAGTGCGAAACCCCTTCGACATCTCATGAGTTAAAATTTGTTTGGGTCGGTAGATTTGACATGGATTTTCCCATTTTCATTTGCCTGGTGAGCAGGGTTTAGTGAGGGTGAATATTTCTTTTAATTTTTTTGGATGAATCTTCTCCTTTACAACCTAGGATTAGTTAACACAAGCAGGTGAGACATTTGGATTTCATTCTTATTATGGTGATAGTGTGCTTAAAAAAAAAAAGGACCAAAAACTTTTCAGCTCCATTTTGCTTATGATGATAGTGTGCCCCCCCGGCATTTCCATCTATGTGCTGTGGGAGCAGGGATGGCAATGGTCAGGGGCTTGGAGGTCTTTTCACTCCCCGTACCCACGCCACTTGTGACTGACTCCCCCCCCAAAAACCACATCATAGGGGTTCAACTGTTCCTCCATCCCCGCTCCATACTGCAATAATCAAAAATCAAAAAAAATTTCAAATAGAGAAAAATTCAAATTTCCAACACAAATTCGTACAAAGCTGGTTCAAGATTCATTTAATTCAACATATCAAATATAAAAATCACTTAACCATCCACAAACTAATAAGAAAAACAATATAAAACATGAATTAAAATTTAAACAGCACCTTCATAATCAGATTTCTTGTATCTCTTCTAAACAACAATTTGATCAAGTCACCAAATGTAAATCATAAGTATTCTTTTTAAAATAATATTAAAAATAAAAATATAAACTCACATTAGGTTATTAACTGTATTTACATGAGCAACATCCATATTTTTATTAATTGTGCAACATAGAAATTTTGAATTAGAAACTCCAGCAATATAAGTGAAATTTGTTAATGTGGTGCTCGGAGGTAAAGTGTGGGAGTGGCAGTGTTAAAATATGAAAGAAAAGATAGGATTAGATTAGATGAAAAGCTAATGAAATTTTAGATCAGGGTCTCTTTTAATTTTTTTTAAAAATATAAATTAAATTACTAAAAGAGCGTTAAATAATATATATGTAATTTTATATATCTGAGGGATCCCTGCAGCGTGCATTTTTGTCTCCTCGACAAGCACCCCCCCAGCGGGGAAAATTTCCCTCCACCCCACGTTCTGTGGCACAAAAATCTCCCCATTCCCACCCTCATATAGGCAGAGATCCCTGCAGGTACCTGCACGTGCAGCGGTTATTACCATCCCTATGTTGGAGTCACAAACAGGGGTTCTCTGCCATAGGTATAGAGGAACGGCATATGAAGAGTTTGAAATTAATGTGTGATATCAACACCTTTTCTGTTCTCAACCATATATTACTTGTTTCCATGCATGGGAAGTGCATTCAAGGACCCGGAGTTTCCTTAAAATATCATGTCAACTTTCACAACATGTCAGCATATTTGCAAATCATTAATTGATTAGCATCTGAATTGTGCAGGATACTGAGATACTTTATGCGCAATTGATCTTTGAGTCACTTCAAAGAAATGAAAGTTAGGCCAAGAAATCACATATACAGAAATATGAAAACACTGAAAGGGATGGATTTATGTGCATGGAGAAGACTGCAAGCAGCCTGTCATGGGTGTTCTGGACCTCAAGCAAACATGGTTTTGGGGATGTTTCTATGTGGTGCAAACATACATTTCATTCTTGATGCAGTCTTCTCCTGCGGTGTAACTAGTTGAAAAGAAGTGTAAAGACCAAGTATAGAGAATTTTGTTTATTGATCTATTTGTCAAAAAGGTTCACATATGGGCAGGAAACGAGAAAAGTAACTTTTGTCCAGCACCAACATTCTTGGACCGGTTACCACAAAGTTTACTGTTTTGAAAATGGAAGAATTTCTACTTCATTTCCTTTTTTTTGGGTTGTATGCAATTAACAATTTCGTAGGCATCCCTTGCCTTTTGGCCGAGTGGAACAATGGGGCTTCTCTGTAGCCAGTATTGATCTCCCTCTCTCTCTCCTCCCCTTCAAGTGACCAAAAAGCAAACCTTGGCAGGACTGCATTAATTTTTGTTTTTCCTTTATGATTGGATTGCAGAACTATTCAACCAGAACGGAGTCTTAGAGAGTAGAAGCCGGGCTTTGTCAGCTTTAATAATGTTATTAGACATACTCAAGGTTATGACTGAATTGGAATTGAAATTAGTAAAATTGAATTAGAATTATTATAATGGTTGGTGTTTGAACCGATTTTATTTTTTAAATCATAGAATTGGAATCAAAAGTTAAATTATGAAAAAATCTTAAAAAGTGTAATAAAAATTTGTGCAAAAATTATAAAAAATAAAGACAAAAAATAATGACTAAACAAGAATTAAATTTAAACTCATAACTTTAGAATCATAATTGAATTTGAACCACGTAACCGTGGGATGAGCATAGAGTGAACTATTTTTTCACCTTTTACCGAAAAAAAGAAAATTCGAATTTGAAGCATCTGCTTTTGGAATTAGAATGGGAACATAATCCGGATTCTGATCCTTTTCCCTATGAAACTGGAATCATTGGGTGTTGGTTGAGTTCAATTTTGATTCTGAACCTGGGCGTATAGGAATAGAAAAAAACTTTCTCATGATATTTTCATAATACAATATTTTCGTAATATTAAAACTTAACATAATCTCAATTAAGTAAGAGAACAAAGAAAAGTAAAAAAAAAAAAAATGCAATAACCAAATTGTAGTGGTGAATGAATTTACTTAATATACAAAAATTTTACATTATTTAATATATATATATATATATATATATATATATATATAAAATAAAGTACAAACATAAAATATTCAACCATATGAAAATCCGAAAAACTAGGCCTTAATAACAATTAAGCAAGCCAGCGTGTGCCAGCGAGCGAACGCCTGCAGGGAGAAGCTGACAGAGATTGTAAAGCGCGCGCGCGCTCCCTCCCTCTCTCTCTCTCTCTCTCTCTCTCTCTCTCTCTCTTTCTCTCTCTCTCTCCTTTCTCACTCTTCGTCCGTCTACACTTTCACAATCTGCTAGTTGGAATTGAAAACCCTAATAAGGTTAGACCCAAAATTCTTTCTACGAAGATCGATCTACAACTAATGTCAATTAGGGACCGGTTTGATTGATCTACCGTCAGCGACACCGACACTGTAATTCGCTGCTTCTCTTCCCTCTCTTAGCATCTGAGATCCGCTTTCGACAAACTCCCATATTGTTCAGGTACATTCTCTCTCTCTCTCAAATTAATTGCAGATCTGTTTGCTTACGCTCTTCCACAGAGAGAGAGAGAGAGAGAGAGAGAGAGAGAGAGAGAGAGAGATGTTGTTGTTCATTGAAATGGCTATAAATTGCTTATTGTGGTGATATTTCACATAGAGTTGTTACTCAGTCGTCATCATTTGAGAGAGAGAGAGAGTCATTTGTAGCACACTCCATGCTCATTTTTATTCATGCATGCTTTTCAATTTAGGAGTGTTATTATCTTTGGTGCAAATTGAGTTGCTAACATTATTAATTGAAGGAAAATTCGTAGCACAAAACCAATTGGTTGCTAACACTACTAGTCATCCGCTTTGAAGACCAATGCCAGAGTTTAACAATCTTTGAAATCCCTTTGCTGTTTCTTTGGAAGTGTAACAGACTGTTGCTCACATGATACTACTCTTTTACACACGACGGTAAGGGATTGTTTGTTTTTCAGATTTTTGTTATGTCGTGTCGATGTTGTGCCATGTCGTATGTTCGTGCTATATGGAGTTTAAGTTACGCAGTTAAGTATTTTGTTTGATTTCTAGCCTTAATATTGTATCTCCGATTAAAAAAATTAATTCATTTATTGTGCATATATTGACCTAAATGGGAAAAGGTTTTGTCAGTTGAATTTAGTTAAAAATTGGTTGCTCGGAAGGGGGGGGGGAGGTATCTATAATGATTCTGAAAAGTAATGATTTAGAAAGTGGGTCTGTCTTTCTTTGAGTTCTTTGGAGCATTTAAGCGCCGGTAATGGTAATTGTGCCCCCTTGAAGGATTAGGATTTTCAAACTTATAATTCTGTCCCATCAAGCTTTGCAAATACTGCTCTTTCATTGCCTTTATGGCTTGGAATTATCCAAAGAAAAATGTTTGTTAAAGAGCCATTGTGGGCTTCATGTTGCAAAATCTCCATATATCAGCTCTAGTTCGATCGAGTGAGTCTTAGTTCAGTTTCCTCTTATGAACCCACTCAAATCATATTGTTGTTAGGATATGTGAGCATTACAATTATTCCCATCCACTAATATGCTATCATCTGCAGATGTCTAAAAATGTGGAAAATCAAAAAGTTAATGAGCAGCATGAAGTTCAGGTTTCTAGTTCTGCACCAACTGAAATTCAGGAAACATTGTATACTAGGATACTTCAGCAACTGTCAGTGTATGGAATAGCTTCCGGGTATTGCGTTTCAGCATCTCTACTGTCCATCATCAATAAATGGGCTGTGATGAAATTTCCCTACCCAGGTGCTTTAACTGCTCTCCAGTATTTCACAAGTGCAGCTGGAGTCATCATTTTTGGCTGGTTCAAACTCATTGAGCATGATCGGCTTGACATTCTGATTCTGTGGCGTTTCCTACCTGCAGCAATTATATTCTATCTGTCTCTGTTCACCAACAGCGAGCTTCTATTGCATGCCAATGTTGATACATTCATTGTCTTCCGTTCAGCTGTGCCGATTTTTGTTGCAATAGGTGAGACCCTCTTTTTGCATCAGCCATGGCCATCAATGAAGACATGGCTATCTCTTGCTACTATATTTGGAGGCAGTGTTCTTTATGTTCTAACAGATTATCAATTCACTGTTGTGGCTTATACTTGGGCCGTGGCGTACCTTGTAAGCATGACCATAGATTTTGTTTACATAAAGCACATTGTGATGACCATTGGTTTGAACACTTGGGGTCTTGTGCTGTACAATAATCTGGAGGCTCTCCTGTTGTTTCCACTGGAGCTGTTTATAATGGGGGAATTGAAGAAGATAAAGGACAATATCTCACATGAGTCAGATTGGTATTCTTTACAAGTTGTCTTTCCTGTTTGCTTGTCATGCTTGTTTGGTTTATCAATTTCATTCTTCGGATTTTCCTGTCGAAGGGCAATATCTGCAACAGGATTTACAGTTCTAGGAATTGTGAACAAGCTGTTGACGATAGTGATCAATTTGGTTATTTGGGACAAGCACTCAACTGTTATAGGGACGGTGGGTCTTTTGATTTGCATGATAGGTGGAGTTATGTACCAGCAGTCTACAAGCAAGCCTAAGGATGCGAAACAAGTTAAAGCTCCTGAAAGAGAAGAGGAAGAACAGAAGCTGCTTGAAATGCAGAGCAATGGTGGTGGAAAGGAAGTTGATGGTTCAGGAGACAAATGAGGAGCCATCTTGGAAGAGAAATCATCGATTCTCTTATCCTATTGTCTTAACACTTCCTGGCCATGGTCTGTGTGTTGGTGAAAAATGTGGTGGCCAATTCTTGTCCTGGTTGACCATGAAAAGCGGATTTGAATAAAAAATTCCATTCCAAAATTTGGACCAGGTCAGTGCATGAAATTCTTTCCCGAGCCTGTACATGTAGCTGTTTTTTTTTATTTTTAATTTTTTGTTGGCTACACGTACTTCCATATGATTCAATTCTTTGTCCAATTCGTTCAATTCTGATAGAGGTAATATTGTAGCCTTTTTGGCTATAAACTTCATTAAGAGAGTCACCTAATAGATAAGAGTCCCAGCAGAATTCCTGATGTACTGATGCTGCCTTGTATGAAACAAAAGCGAATTTGGTAAAAGTCAATGTAGTATTGACTATCAGTGGCAAAACGCTTATGGAATCCCAGTGAAGGGACACTAAAGGGACCTTTGTTTTGTTTTTATTTCTTTTTCTTGTTTTAGCCTCCAAGTCTTTTTTCTTTTGTTCTCGTTTTCATTTTCATGTTTATTTTTCTTATGGTTTTTGATTCTTTGATATTCATAGACCACATAGTATCCGAAGATATATACACTTTTATGGTAGTGTGTGCATCTCCTCTCTTTTTACCTCTCTCATCTTCTTTTCTTTGTTTGACCATGTTAGATTTAATTGTTACGGAAGTAGGATGATTTTTTCAGAATAATTAAAAAGATCAAATTTTCGGATATATCTCAACGAATAAATACCGATAATCTGGGAATCACGATACCTTTTTCAATGATCTCGCAGTCGGGATGATAATCACAAAACGAATCACCATTATGAATTCACGATAGCTCGATTCAAAATCCAATGAATCTAATGACGGGATAAATTTTCCTACGTGAAAATTTCTGAAACCATTGATTGATATCTTACTCAACTCTTGGCAATGTGCCTTTAGAGTTCTCTCACATAACTTTATTTTCACATAGGCATGATTGAGAGATTACAAAGGGTAGTTTTGTTAGTGGGATAAATATGGGTTGGTTAGTGAGATAATGAGAATTATCCTATTATCTCAAAATTATTACTAAAATGCCTTTACGTGGGTATTTATATATATCTCCCACTTGCACACAATTATTTTACATCTATCATAAAATCACAACTCATGCGATCTATCATATCATCCTATTGAATTTTTATATATGAGTGGGCGTCGTGCGATTGGTGAGTATACCTGTAAGCAAAGATTTCTTTATACATCGTTAGGATGACCGAGAAACCATTGTTAGTATTAAAAAGAACTCGCGTACCCCAAAATCAATGCAGTTACATCTATTGAACTATTTTTCTCATCGAAAGTGATCCCCAATAAATTATTTGACTGTATATTTATTATTATATTTGAATCCCAATATAAATAAATATAATAGGTCGGCCAGTGAATACTATACTATGATATAATGTCGATTGATTTTCATTTTTTCAAACTCGAATCCATCGGTCTCAATTCAACAGTTTTCCTAAATCTATCGCTTAGATTTCAATTTATCTTCCAGACCATAGGTAAACATACGAAAGTAGTAGACATCGAACCAATACTTTTAGAAATAACAAAAAATAATAAGGGTCTAAGAGATCTTATCAAATGGATCTCTGATCTCACACAATATAAACGATGATCATAATTACACTATCATCTCAAATAATAGCTTTTACATCCCATAGTCGCCTTATCACGCAGTATGAAACATGTGTCACGGTATTATTCCCTTATCTCTCAAAAGGGTATATGTGAGATTTCTCTAATATTGTGTAGGTATGAAACTCAGTTTAGAGATAAAACTTTACCCAGAAATCTCAGAGAAAATAATTCAGAAACAATATCACTAGACGCATGTGATATCTAAGATTTTAAATCTGATTATTCACAGACAATATGGATGTTGATATATCCATATCGACCATATCACATATAAATTCATCCTGAATACATATCGGGACGACTTATATTCTAGTAACGCCACTCTTAAAGTCTCTTACGACTAGCAACCATCTCATTCCCGTTTACTCAGAGTTGGAGGTGGTCACTCGTGTGAGAGAGTCGACCACGTCTGCTTAACATATCTTTTATTATAATTCACTACAAAATATATGACAATAAACAAATAAAAGAAATAAACTTTGATTGTATAATGCACATGTCATATATATCAATAAGTACACAGTGAGAAATGTCAAAATACACTAAATCCAATGATTCAGTGTCTCACAAAAAAATCTCTCACAATAGATTTGGTGATGGGATCAGTCACCATACTGTGTGTAAAAATGTACATAATTATCATTACACCATTCTCAGTAATGTCTCTCACAGAGTGATATCTGGTATCAATGTGTTTGGTTTTACTGTGATACTTAGGATCTCAGTTATTGGCAATGACGGTCTGATTATTACAATAAATTATTACTATCCTTCCACTATCTGTCATAACTCCTAAGTTATCCAGAAATTTCTAGAGCCAACACTCTCTTGAATTACTACTAAACATGGCACAAGCTCGTCTCTATCGTAGATAGAGATACACAGATTTACTTCTTACTTCTCCAATATATGACACCATTATTAAGCAAGATAGCATATCTTGATGTTGATTTGTGTTCATTCAGATCGTCACCCCCAATTGGCGTCTAAATACCTAAAAAACGCAAATCACCTCATCCGTGACACAAGAAGAGATCCGCAATTTTTTTGAGATATCTCAGAATCCTTTTTACTACTCTCTAGTAATTTATTCCAGAATTCGATTAATATCTACTTATCAGATTGACTGCAAAACAAATGTCTGATATGTACACCTCATCGCATATACTACATTACCTATTATATTAACATAAGAGATTTTACTTATCTCCCTTATTTATTTTTGAATTTTAAGATATATGTCAAGATCCAGATCTTCGCTTTTAGCGATAGAAGTATCTATTGGGTTGCAATCATTCATTTCGAAGATCTCAAGAATTTTCTTGATATAGAACTTTTGTTAAAGAGTTAATATTTTGCTCGAGCGATTCCTCTGAATCTTAATTTTGAGAATGAATTAAGTCTCATCTATGTTTTTTATATCAAAACTCGACAATAATAATATTTTATTGGTCATCAGATATTCTCTGATATTCCTGACCAATAGAATGTTACCCACATATAAGAAAATAATCATATAAAAGTCACTGAAACGTATTAGGTATATGCAATGATCCTTCTCGATCATTACAAACCTATAAAAAATCATATTCTCGTGAAATCTCAGATACCATTGCCTATATGATAGTTTAAGGTCGTATATCGATTTTCGAAATGGACAAACTTTATCCTCATGATCTATTAGAACGAACTTAGAGAATTGCTCCATATAGATCCCCTCATCCAAACTTCCGTTACAGAAATCGATTTTTACGTCTATCTAGAGTAACTCCAGATCCATGCTTGTAACAATCGTTAAAAGTAAACAGATCGAAATAAATTGGACTATGACTCTCCAGTAGTCCACGCCCCTTAATTTAAATGTAACCCTTGGTTACTAGACGGATCTTATAACTCTTCACCGATCCGTCGGCCTTTCTCTCGACCTCGATAACATATTCATTCCCAATGGTGATTCTGCTCTCAGGCAAATCAACTAAATCTCAGATCTGGTTGATTCTTATCATCTGTTTCTTCATCTATGGCTTTTAACAAATGGTTTTTTGCAAAACTCTCAAGAGTTTCTTGGACCGTTTTAAGTTCCTCATCATCTTTAAGAGTCACAATGAGAGTCTTACTCTCAATCGGGAAGCGACATTTAAGTACGTGTTTTTGATACTCCTATGAGGGGAGAGAATCTCTTCACTTTTAGATGGATTGCTTCCACTAGAATCAAGATCTGTAATCGATTCTTTGGTCTCGCCGCTGGGCTCAGTTAAGCTACTAGACTCATCCATCTCATAGAAAGTAAAATTTCGATCAATTTTACCTCTTTTAGGGAAATCATTCTCAAAGAATATGGTATCACAAGACTTAATCTCAATAAAAGTGTTATCCGTATGCTCACTTAAGAATATATACCCCCTAGATTATTCTCAGTATCTTATAAAGATACATTCTTTTCTTGCAGACCTAACTTACAACATGGATGCGAGAAATCGTGATTATACGCGGGACAACCCCATGATCTCAAGTAGATAAGGTCAGGCTGGCTCCCTGTCTGAAGTTCAAATGAGGTACTGGTTGCAGACTTTAATGAGACAAGATTGAGAACGTAAGCTACAGTTAATAAAGCGTCCGTCCAATTAGAGATGGATAAATTGGTCTATACCATCATAGATCTCACCATCTCTACCAAAGTTCTATTCCTCCTCTCGATTACTCCATTCTACTGAGAAATAGCAGAAATAGTCAGCTATTTCATAATATCCTTCTCGAAACAGAGTTTTTTGAATAGTTCTAACAAATACTCGCACATTTGATCGGTTCGAGAGTTTTCACTCTCAAGTCTAATTGATTTTTAATCTCGTAATAAATCTCCTGAATTGTTTCAATGGCTCAGATTTGTACGAAATCAAATAGACGTAAACGAAATGCGTGTAACCGTCTATGAGCGTAATAAAATATACAACTCCATTTTGTGGCTCTCATGCTCATAAAGCCACAGATATCGAAGTGTACAAACTATAATGGAGTCCCAGCTATCATTGCGTTGCCAACTTTCATTATGTTGCCAAGTTGTTTTCTTGTAACTTTGTTGGTTAGACAAAACTTACATTAGAGTCTGGCTAATTTGCAATTCTAAATTACAAGGGTCAATCTCTTTGACGACGACAAATGCTCCATTCCTTACGTAAATCCTCTGAACTTAAGGATTCACTCGGTGGAACTCTACTTACGCGCTCCTATCTTGAGTTACGTGATTGGTGGTTTCTGAGTTTATAATCCATAAATGAGAGAAATCAACGAGTATCACAGTACATAAGACAAAACTCAAACCATGTAAAAAAGAAAGATATTCACTCCACTTGTCACACTCACGAGCGAAATGACCAAATCTATCTTAGACGTAGTAATTCGCATTGGTTTTATCACGTTCTTTCTTCTTGTGCTTTTGTACTTTGTTATCAGATTTCTGAGATGATTTTTTTTTGCCTGGATCTCGAGCTCCTTCTCATGTTTGTGCTATTCGTTAGGTGCCACGGGAGTTTTTACTCGACTCCGCTGCATATACATGACCCGAGTACGGTCTATTCACTTCTAGGTATTCCTTCTCGAATTCACAGTGTCTACTTATATTAGTGAAAGTACAAATACTCTCATTATGCATGAAATAGATTTTCATGATCTTCCATGAATCAGGTAAAAAAACTAGATCACATTCGATACCGAAAGCTCATTCGAGAGCTAAAAAGAACAACATAATGCTCTTTTAAGGCGAGCTAAACCGATATATCTATAAAATACTGCTCATAGAATGAGATCATGTTATCGTGCATGCTATTTATAAGAATTGTCCTAATTTGGCTATCATTTTTCTTTCACAAACAATAGACCTCATAATCTTGTCTAGCCTGAAATGTGGTACCCTTGTTGGGGCCCACCATCTCATGCCTTAGAGTTTTAGATAGATCTTGCTCCTCGAGAGTAAACTAAATCTCCCAATATAAGATCTCACAATTGACACAATTCAGTTTATTCTCCTTGCAAAGATCTGCTATAACAATTTTCAATACAACAAGAGAGATTTTAGTAACGTATTGATATTTATTCACATATTTTGTATACTTTTCGAATCAACAAATCTAAAATGATTCAAGTATAGACTCCAAAATGAGCGTATGAGTCAACGGATACCATACACCACAACTTGGAATCATGTCTTACCATCTGAACTTGGATTCGGTATACAAAAACCCATAAAAAGTTACAAATATAGACGTGGAACCTTAAGAAAAATGGAAAAATCCATTCCAGGATGACCTGACACGTTGCTCGGATCCCACGCATCGCCTCACGCTGGCAGCAACCTACTGCATGCTCCCAAACATGCAGCGAGTGGGCTACATGCTTGCACGTGCGCGAGCCACATCCCGGGTCAGGACACGGGTCTAGATGTAGATCCGGGTCACAACCGACCTGGACAGCTAGAACCTCTTAACGCGCCTCTGTGCACGTGTTGCTCACGTTCCTATAGGTCTGGAGCGGATCCTTCTCACCCGATGGGCCTACAATCGGATCCTCGTGACTTGGCCGTCGGAAAACGCTTTTTCGACCTATTTTTGATTGCGATCTCATCGGAAAAATGTAATTTAATTTTCTCAAATCATCCTTAACTCGATTTTTTGGGAGATTCAAGCCCTTATCTCGACGAATCAAGTGTCCAAAATTTTGTCCTTCGCGGCCATGTCGGAAAACCCAATTTTTGACTATGGCAGTATACAATATATATGTCAAAATGTGGATCAAACCAAGAGAAACACGTTTATACTAATTTTATGGGTCGATTTGTCCTTGAACACGATTAATCTAGAGTTTTAAATTTCGAACACTATTAAGAGTCGAAATCTTTGATCTCATATCTCATGATCTTAAAGTGCTCTAAAAATTACAAAAAATTATTTTTCATGATCTACAAATCATAGATAATATCGTGGTATAATTGGATTCATGAAACTCATTCGTGATCCAAATTCTAAATTTTTATATCCGAAAAATTTCAAAAAATATTTTAAAAAATCTAACGATCACTCTGATATCAATGTTAGATTTAATTATTACAAAACGGAAGTATGATAATTTTTTCAGAATAATTAAAAAGATCAAGTTTTTGGATATACCTCAACGAATAAATACCGACAATCCGGGAACCACGATACCTTTCTCGATGATTTCATAGTCGGGATGGTGATCACCAAATGAATCACCATCACGGATTTACGATACCTCAATTCAAAATCTGGTAAACCCAATGATGAGAAAAAATTTTCTACTCAAAAATTTCTCAAAAAGAGAAATTGATCTCTCTCAACTCTCAGCAACGTGCCGTTAGAGTTCTCTCACAGAATTTCATTTTCATGTAGGCATGATTGAGAGATCACATAGAGTAGTTTGTTAGTGGGATAAATATGGGTTGCTTAGCGGGATAACGAGAGTTATCTTATTATTCCAAAATTATTACTAAAATGCACCTACGTGGGCATTTACCAAGACTACATGAACCTGATATTAGTTCATTCTTGCTTGAGAGGGACTCAAAGTTGGCATTCTTCTTCCTTTTTTTATTTAATATATATATTTAAAAAATACTTTGCAGTAAGACTTCACCTAATAAACTGTCATTTGTTATATTCCAAGCTTTGATGAAAGCTTAATGTGCTAGAGTTGCTAGGTATAGTATTTGCCTATTCAGATTGAAGGATTGGTGGGCATAAGACTCCATCGCTGTTTTTCTGAGGTTAAGATTGGTGTGGCATGTGTAGCATGGATGTGTGATGTTCTGGAAAATTGAAATTAACCGAGTAGTAAGGTTATTGTGGCTGTTGGAAATATAGGGTTACAATTGAAATTGTACAATTTAGTCCTAATTCACTCTGCTCTCTATAGTGAATATTCTCTTCAAAACCATCTAATGATCCGTAAGACATGTCCCCACGTTAAATTCACTCATTAGTGCCTGAGCGTACTCTGGCCCTTAGATTTAAGATTTAATCTTTAATAATTGTATTAGGAAGATTTTGATCCTGCCCATATGATTTGCCCCGTGCGTAAGAGAGTATTGCTTGTGCCTCATGAGTCGGGATTATAGATTTGGATTGAGGTTTTTGCTGTTATACAGAAAAGAACACGCACACACGCGGCCTTTGAATGGACTCCGAATTCTCTATTATGCCCAGAGATTCGAAAACCATCGAAATCTGTTTTATCGTTCTTTTCTTTTTCTTTTTTTTTGAAATTTATAAAGAGATTCAAATTCTACATATTTATAAAAAAATAAAAAGAGTTGAGTTATAATTTATTAATTTTATCTTTAATTAGTCTTATGAAAGAATTGTTTGTGAAAAAAATCTAATCATGCCCGATCACTTAACAACCGTGTGGGACACACTAGACACAAAAATTATATCTCCATCTGATCCATGGGGGCATAAGGAGCAACCTCCACCTTCCTCCCCCACCCACGTGAAAAAAAAAATAAAAAAATAAAAAAATGGATTAATAGGCAGCTCTCACGGTGTTTTGCCTATCATCCTTGTTCCCTATGAATAGGCTGTCTCACTGTCAAAATGGCTAGAGCAATTGTGGCCCGGTTCCATTGATTTTGACACATTTTCTTATGCAGCCAGCCCTAATGAAAAGATATAGCATCGACACCCATAGCTTCTAAGTTGAACATAAGAAAAATCCCCGTATTTTACTATTTGCTTGCGTGTTCAACTTGAAGATCATATTTGAGTGTAGCTTACTGAATGCAAACAAGATTGCTGCTGAATTCATAACAAAGGGCAGTCGTACGCATGTACTGCCAAAACTAATGGCCAGCAAACCAAACAAAGCTATCAGAATTTTCCGGTAGATCAAAGGAAAAATTGTTCAAATTCATGCATAGAAAAGGAGGGAGAAAAAAGCATCGACTAATTATTGCCAGGGCCACCACACTCGCCACCCTTTGACCATACAAATATGCATTTGGAGTCCCATCAATAGCCCCAGCAGCTCTACTCAACTTGACATTGGCAATATGGTGCTTGTGATTGATTAGAGACGCCACCAGATCGTGTCTTGTCTTGTGGGAGCCTTTATGATCTCCCATTCAATGTATTCTACGTGTTTGAAAACTTTACCAATTAGAATCTTAAACCAGTAAGCACGGAACCAACAAATATGGGTTCAAATTTTTGGTTTAGAACCTGATGCTCAAATTGGAAATTGTCGGCCTTCTTCGTTTGATCGGTAAAATCATGGGTTGTCATCCGCATAAAGTCTACGTTAAAATTTGAATTCAAAAATTAAGAATGAAAAAAAATATATTAAAAGAATTTTTTTTTTAAATCGACTCTAATAACACCTAAATTGAATTAATTAAAATATGATTTCGAATACTGATAAATTATAACAATTATTTGCACCCATTTCCTTCAAACGTTTCGTTGGTCTAGTGGGAAGGGTACTAACATCCCACGTCAAGAATCGAGATTCGAATCTTGATAATAGCAAAAACGACGTTGAGAGAACTCTCTCTCGATTGGGACCCGACAGCAGCTCAGCCGAGATTAATCGGAACAAAACTCTAAATACTCGACAGTAAACCAAGTCCAGGGGACAAAAAACAAAGGGAGAAAGTCATCCAAAAGGAAAAAAAAATATTTTTTTTGATAAAAAATTATTATTATTTTATTATTTTTTTTCTTTCCTTTATACCAACCTCCGACTAAGACAACATTTAAGTACTTTTAAAAACTTGAGTAATCTTTCATCCATTTTCCCTCTGAGGCACCTATTCCTAAAAGGAGAAAATTACTTAATTCCCCATTTTTCATCGACCCGGCAAAGTAATTTTTTCTTTTATATTTTTTTTCCTCATGGACAGCCAATAACACAAAATGGGCGAGGAAGCCTAATTAAAGTAATGGATTATAAAGATTCAACCTTGTTCAAATCTTTTAAAAAGATTTATTCTACCATTATATGAAAAATTAATAAACTACACCTATAATTGATCCTAAAATATAGGTAAAATGTAGGTATTTTTTAACATACTCGATCCCAAACCTGAATAAAGAGAAATGATTATGGTAGATTGACAATCAAGATAAAAATTGTTAACATCATGAGAGACGAAAATAGAAAATATCTCTCCTATATTGCTTTCAAACGATAAGACTTTAAAATTTGATATCAAGATTTATTGTTTGTTGTATATGAAAAATTAATAGAGTTGAAAAAGATAGATGAGGCAAGTAGCATTGGCAAGTTGGAAATCACATCATTGAATATGTAAACATAGCTAAAGTCCAAGGAATTAAAGAAAAAATTAAGAGCGTTACACTCTCTTAATCATACGTCTCGAATTCAAGTTATGATAATGAAAAAATTGAATTTAAGAGAGTCAATCCCTTAATGGACTCCATAGTATTCAAACTGAATTAATTGAATAAAATCTGAATACCGATCTATGAAAATCCAAAAAGAGAGAGATTTACTCTTCACTATATGAAAAATTATTAATAAACTTTGTCCATCATTGATCTTAAGATGTACGTTTTTTTTAATACAGTCGGTCCCAAATTTCGATAAAAAAAAGTTAAGATAGATCGACGGTGAGTATAAAAATTTTATCAATATCATGAGAGATCAAAATAGGAAATCTCTCTCCTATATTGGCTTTAAACGGTTAGGCCTTACAATTTGAGATTAACACTTATTGTTTGTTATATATGAAAAATTAATAGAGTTGAAAAAGATGATGCAAGTTGCATTGGCAAGTTGGAAACTAGGTCATTGAATATGTAAACATAGCTAAAGTCCAAGAAAAAATGATGCATGTTTCAACCTTTTCTCACACACACATATGAGTTGGTTTGCATTATCAGCACTTAGAAAATATTCAAACGACAATAAAGGCAGTAAACGGAGCTCTAAAAGGAAGTTTTAGATTTGGAGCATCAATAACAAGGCCATAAATGGAAAATTCATATTTTATTAATATTTTTTACATTGGAACAGACCTTTGTTTTTTCTTTAATAAGAAGGAATAACTTATAAGGTTCATTCAGTGGGATCTAAGGAAACCATTGTCCTCATCCATGGGATTCTAATTATGTCAAACATTCGAAAGTTCAATTTGATCTGAGCCATTCATTTTCAAATATTTTTGATATTTTTTGTAATTATAAATATTCATTTTTGACTTGAAAAATTTCTTATAATTTAGATTTAATTCATAACAATTTTCACATCGAACCCACAAATATTTCTTATCTTTTTCTTTTCCATATCAATCAATAATAATAATAATAATAATAAAGATCAAGTGGGAAAACTTACAAGGTCGAAAGCAATGGATAAATTTCTATAGTTTACTTGGTCATGTTTTGAATGGACCTATGATTTGGCAGGTAGTACAACTAATGTATATCCTTTGTCTTTTACTTTATCTGTTTTTTCAATACATTGACAAACTTTATGAGTCAGAAATTTGAGAAATGGGTATGTATTTGTTGTATTATTTTTGTTTTTCTTCTTTGAGTTACTCTTTGAACCTTTGAATTTTTGTGATGAAATATACAATTTAGACACGTTTCAAAAATTTCAACTTGACTTAGTCTACTTGTATTTTATTTTATTCTATTGATAATATTTTTAAATTATAAAATATAGAATTTTACAAATAAAATCTAATTTTCTCTATTAAAAGGATTAAATTTATAATTATATCAATAAAGCCTAACCTCAAATTTTCTAAATTGACATTATAGATTTAGTTTTGCTTCCCCCCCACCCAAAAAAAAAAAAAAAAACTGAATTCATAATTAATATGACAACTCATAATCAGTTAACACTTATTATACCGCTAGCCTCTCTCGTTTGATCTCGCTTTCAACGAGATTGAAGACTAGAATCACGCTTGATTGCGGCGTGCGTGTGCATATATTATTTGATAATTATGTTAAATTCAATTAAATTTGATTTAAATTAATTTAAAATTTTAAAAAATAAAACTCTTTCGGTGTCTATTTTCATTATATATAAGATTCAAATCTAAAATATTATTTAAAAAATACTAATATTTAATCACTGAACCAAATAAATATCGGCATTACCGTGTGTACACACACATATAAGCATAGATATTTTACTTTTATATAAATACAAATAGGGAAACAAGTTACACTTATTTAGCTGAGCATTTTTTCTTTTTTTCTTTTTTTGGTGGGGTGGGGGAGACAGAGATTGAGAATAGATAATATACAAAATTGAATGCAAACTGGAAAAACAAATTTTAAACAATTACAAATATAATTTGTGTAATTTAATGGTTATATTTCTAAATAGCTCATAATCCAATTCTTGAGAAGGATCAAACCGAACCAAACAACCTTTCTTTAGGACATATGACTGCACTATGCAACAATTTAAATACACGCACCCTCACATATTTTAAAAATTACATTTTGTAATTTGTGCTCGTTAATATAAATTATGCGCGTTTTCATCTTGGAATGTAATAAAATAATTAATGTAAAATAAAATCTTTGTATACATATAAGATGATTGGAGATGGCTGCAAGTTTTTGAAAAAAAAAAAATTATGAAAATTAAGCTGAAGCATTTTTCCACTTATAGTCCTCTTCTCTTGATGTTAGAGTTCAAGATTATCAAGTCAAGAAGGGTTCAAACTTTCTTGCAATATGATAATGCCTGAACTAAGAACCATTAAAAATAAGCATGGTGATGTTATGGTAACAATATCTTGATCGTTAGCTGTAGTATATACATTAGAATGCTTTGCGATCTTAATGCAAGCATGTAATGCAAAATTGAGTCAAAATAAATACGGAAGCAAAGTTGGGGTTTAGGGTTACTTCCGGTTATATTATTTTTCCTCACCTCCGACAATTGTAAAAGTACAAAAATAATTATTGAACATGTAGAAACTCTTCCAAATTCTCAAATTCACTCAATAGAGGATGTAAAATTATGAATTTTAAATTTATGAATCCAGAAGGAGTTTTTATAGTTGTGAACCATCACACGGTATTGAAACCATTTAATTCTTACTGAAAATTAATAATTTAAATCAATTCAAAATGGAAAAATATGGAATGTGGTCAAGGTTTATATGGGCTATAAAATTTCAGTCACATGCATTCTTAATTTAAAAAGCTTCCATGTTGAGCCACATTTACTCTCTTTCAATTATGTTTTTCTTATTTAATTGGATTTTCTTATAAATTTTTGCATTGAATTCAAATTATTCTCTATTTTGAATTCAAAAAATTCCAACAATAGTGTATATGATTCAACCTGAACATATATTCTTTGGTTAGAAAAAAAAAAATCTTGTAACACTTAATGTCCCATCTTAGTTCATAATTCTACAGAGCACTTGTTAAATAATAATAAAAAAAGATTAGCCTGTATTGTAGTTCAAAAATTGTTTTGATAAAAGAAATTTGGACATAAAATATAGATGAACATTAATGCTTATTAAAGAATTTGAACATACCTTTAATACCATGTTAAAAATGAAAAACAATATAATAATATAAACCCTAATACTTTAGAACGAGCTATTACAATATATTAAATAATTTATATAAAAAACTCATTATTACAAATATATAAATAACTATTACAAATATAGGAATATTCTCAAAATTTTATTTGATTTTGATATATAATATTTTAAAAATATTTTAAAAATACATAATCTCTTCTGACGAGAAATAATGAAAAAGGTAATTCAAGGCTTTAACTTTGATACATTATGTTCCTTTAAACTAAAAAATAATAATAATAAAAATTCATTTGCTGCTCCGACACTACAAAAAAACACGATTTTTGCGACGAAATTTAGTGACGAATTTTTTTGTTACTATTTTGCGACGTTATTAGCGATGAAAACTTTTTTAATTGTTATTTGCAACGAAATTTGCGACGAAAAATAGTTGTAGCTAATTTAACGACGACCGGAAATTCGTCACTAATTTTATGAAGAATTCGGAATTCGTCGCTAATTTTATGATGAATTTCGGAATTCGTCGCTAAATTTGAAAAATAATAAAATAAAATAAAATATTAATATATATTTATTAAATAATAAATTAATTTAGCGACGAATTTCGAAATTCGTCTCTAATTTTGCGACGAATTCATAATTCATGGCAAAATTAGCGATGAATTCAGAATTCGTCGCTAATTTGCTTTGCGACGGATTCGACGACGAATTCCTAATTCGTCGATAATTTTACGATAAATTTTAGAATTCGTCGCTAAATTTGAAATATAATATAATAAAATAAAATATTAATATATATTTATTATTTTTTATTTAAAAAAATTATCACATTTATTATTTTTAATTAATATGTTATATTTTATTTTTATTTTATCTTTTTAAAAAATAGTATTATTATTTTTTTAAATCTTTTATTATTTTATTTTAAACTAAGATTTTATTATAATAACTTATTATTTTATATCATTTTATTATTATTAGAAAAATGTGAAGGAAAGATAATAAGTAAAAAAAAAATTATAACAGATATTAACATTTAGTCTGGTGGTTATACGATCTTAAACGAGACATTTTCCAGGAATTAAGTGAGGGAGGGCATGTGGGCCGATGCTGGCTCGGGCGGGCTCGGGTTCAGGCGGGAGTGCATTTTTTTTTATTGTTAATTTAACGACGAATTTAGTGATGAATTATATCCGTCATTAATTTAGCGACGAATTTATATCCGTCGGTAATTTAGCGACGAATTTGATAATTTTTCGTCGTTAAATTTGCTACGAATTTGGCGATCAAAAAATTATCCATAACTAAATTTAGCGACGAATTTTATATTTCGTTACAAATTTAGCGACGAAAAATTATTCGTCGCTAAATTTAGCGACGGATTTAGCGATAAAAAATTATTCATCGTGAAATTTTGCGACGAATTTCTAATTTTCGTCGCTAAATTTTTACGATGCGTTATTAGCGACGAAAAATTTTTCGTTGCTAACTTCGTCGCTATTAACGACGAATTTTTATTAAATTTTTGTCGCTAAATTTGTAGTTAAAAGCTTGTGTTTTTGTAGTGCAAGTCTAACCCATTTATCTAATGCCTTTTCACTTGTGAATTATTGTATTTGCATATAATGAAAATAATTATTTAGGTCAAAAGAAACAAATGTTATCACTGCCATAATCTTCTTTGATGACTATAATTTCCTTGATCATGGAACAAGATTACATAATTTGGAAGTTGAGATGTTTGCCAAGTTTATCTCTATTCCACAATTTAGGGAAAATCTCCAAAAAAAAAAAAAAAAAATTGAAAGATTTTATCTCATTTCTTAAAATATCATTTTAGAAAATCTTTTACCATAACATACAAGAACAAACATAAAAATGCTTACATAATAGTTTCTTTTTTTCTTTCTGTCTTTATTTTTTTTCTACTTTTTTGGGTATGGGCCAAAAACCTTATATTTCTAAAAAATTAAACCCCAAAAAAAAAAAGAAATGCAAGCATAAATAAACTTATTTTTGGTAACAACGAATTTATTGTTGAAACAGAAACTTTGAATTTAAAGCATGTCACTGGTTGAATTGATCGGATGGGGACATGTAAGGGTCGTGAGTCATGTAATCAAATCAGGTGACTATTTAGTAACATTTAAGGTCAACTACTAATCTAATCTTTATCACGTATTAAGCTTTCTCATTCCCCTGGTAAGCAACTCTTTCATTCCCCCGGTAAACAACTCTCTCTCTCTCTCTCTCTCTCTCGTGTCGGGGCACGAGACCTTGACGTGCTATCCACCTGCCCAGTCGCACGCGACCCCACACAAACCCTAAGATTTCCAACACTCGAAAGATAGAAAAAGAGAATTCAAGACACCATACCGTCCACACGCGCACAGACAGACAACACAAAGAACAAGAATAGTGAGAGAAAGAAAGTAGGGAAAAAAAGAGAAACATAGGGAAAAAAAAATTCAATTGTGGGCTAAGCTGAGCTCTGGAATTCACAAACAGTGACAACCCGGAGCCTACAAGAGAGAGAAAAGAAAGCTTATAGGAAGAAAAAGAGCAGAAGTTGTATGCGTTGTTTTGTAAAGCTTTCATCTATTTATTTTTCTTGTGCTTAGTTGTTTAGCTTATTCTCTCTTTTAGGTTTCTGATTCTGTTTTTTGTTCTCCGGGTCATCTCTCCCCCCAACTTCTATTTCCTTTTCTGGTGTGGTTTCATCATGCTCTTCTTCTTGTTCACTCTGTTTTTAACCTTAACCCCCCTCTCTATTTGATTCCGTACAATTTGCATCTAATTCTCTTATAGCTCACATCTCTTCTTTCCTCCCTTCCTCTCTCCATCTATCGCTCTCTCATATCAAAATCCTGCGTGCAGAAACGACAAATTTGCCCCAATTTTCCTTGTTAAACAAGCTCCAAAAGTTTGACTTCTCTTACCTCGACAAACTCCTTGTTGCGCGTCCTCTATATTTTGCATCTCCTAATTTCTGTGTCTGTGATTACTGAATTAAAAAGAAAAAGAAATAAAAAACCGGCAAGTATGGCGAATAGGTGGTGGGCTTCTCAGGTAGGTCTGCCAGGCATAGACCTGGCAGGCAACAACTCACCTCTCATGTCCAAGCGAGATCGTGAAACTTCCATAGCTGAACCTCTTACCCACCCCGGAGTTGATAATGATGAAGATAAAGACGCTGGGGATGAGCCTAAAGAAGGCGCGGTCGAGTCAGGAAGTCGCAGGCCAAGAGGCCGTCCACCGGGCTCCAAAAACAAGCCTAAACCTCCAATTTTCGTGACAAGGGATAGTCCAAACGCCCTCCGTAGCCATGTCATGGAAGTGAGTAGTGGCGCTGATGTGGCCGAAAGTATGGCGCAGTTCGCCCGGCGGCACCAACGTGGTGTCTGCGTTCTTAGCGGGAGTGGGTCCGTGGCGAACGTCACGCTCCGCCAACCCGCCGCACCAGGTGCTGTTGTGGCGCTTCACGGGAGGTTTGAAATTCTCTCTCTTACAGGCACTTTCTTGCCCGGGCCCGCTCCGCCGGGTTCAACCGGGCTGACCGTTTACCTAGCGGGGGTGCAGGGTCAGGTTGTCGGTGGTTGCGTTGTTGGGCCGCTTGTTGCAGCCGGGCCGGTTATGGTCATCGCTGCAACATTTGCTAATGCAATATACGAGAGACTTCCTTTAGAGGAACAAGAAGATGGCGATGGTGCGAATGCGGGCAGTGGTGGGCAGAACCAGATGCCAGGCGGATCAGGCGGGTCACCACCTGGGCTCAGGCAACACGGACCGAGCGGGCTGCCCGACCCATCATCGCTTCAGGGCTACAATTTGCCTCCAAATCTGCTCCCTAATGGCACCCATTTAGGGCATGAAGCGTATGGATGGACACACGGCCGGCCGGCGCCATTTTAAGTGAAGAAACCAAGAGGGTAAATGAAAATCTTCGTCAATCTTACTTTATGTTTAGCTAGATACTTGAATGAGTGAGGATAAGGAGATGGTTTAGAGCTTTGGGTGAGGAAAGGGAACACAATATTATGTGTGTCTCTCATTGTACATTAGCTTTTGTGTGTCTTGTCTTGCATAATGTATCTATTTTGCAATAAGAATGATTGATGATAAAGAGCTTCTTCTTTAGTCTTTAGTTGTTTAGTTCTCAACCTCAAAATTTTAATATATTTTTATTTTTTCTTTATATATCTATTTGCGACAAGATTCATGATGATGGTGAAGTTTCCTCTTTAGTTTCTAGTTGTTCTTTTTTTCTCATCCTCAAGTTTAGTATTTTTTTATTTATGTAATTTCCTTATCTTATGGTCTAGATTGATTCTCACTTAAACAATTATTTTTTTTTCTCTTTTTTTAATTTCTTTCTCCAATGCAGTTGTTACTGTTTTCTGGTTGTTCATGTGGTAAGAGCTTAATAATTGAAGTTGAGGACTACAAGTCCTTCAAATATAGTTGATTTAGTTGGGCTGACAACTTGAAAATTGGATGTTTTTATGCCCACGAGAGTACTGGTTGAAGCTCAGAGGTAAGCTTCATGGGGACAAGAAGAGCCTTCAATCTGAAGATCATTTTGTTGGCCTGGTTTCACTTAATTAGAGGCCAACCCGAATTGTGAGCGCTAGAGGGTTAGACAAAGGGAGGCATTCAATCACGAACAACTGTTTGTTACCTAACAAATATGCAGTAGTTTAAAGGTCAAACGAAGATAAAATAAAATTTGAGTAATTTATTTATTTTTATTATTTTTTTCCTTGAGAAGCACTTTTTTAATCAAGATTAAAAATGACCGCAATAGAAAGGTTTGCCAACAGCAGTAGCCCTTCCCTTCTTTCTTGGGTATGGTTTTGGTTGTTGATTATAGTTGGTGATAACACTAGTAGACATACTTCTTTATTTCTTTATTTCTTTCTTTATTTATTTTTGTTTATTTGATGAGGCAACGCTTTAAGGAAAGAGCTGCAGAAAACAAAAGTCACATATTTGTTATGATGAGCATTTCAGAATTTTTTATTAGAAATTGTACGTAGTGTACAATTAGCTATTAATTAACGATTCATGATCAATTGGCCGAACACTACGTCTCTTTTTTATTATTAAGATCTTAAATTTGATCACAAAACAGATGTTAGAATCGACTTTTAAATTAAATTCATAACTATTTAAATCAAATTAGTTAAATTTTTATATATCGATATCCAAATATCAATATATATATATAAGTAGCTATTGAGATTAATTTTTTATTTCTCCTGTTACTGTGGAGAACATCCTCATATTCTGAAAACAAACTAAGAAAATATTTTAGAACTAAAAAAATTAAATCAATATAGGCTGCAATTGGTAAATTTCTAACTCAGAAGCTCATTTTTGACATGAATAAAGAATGATAAGCGGCCACATAAAGAGTGACAACTTGCAGTTTATTATAAAGTTAAAATAATACTGGTACGTGAGGAGTTGATATAATGAAATACGAAAATCTTTTTATCAAGTTTTGAATTTGAAATTTAGAATTGAAAAAATTACGTTAAAAAAATCACTTTTTAAATAGAGTTTTATAAACTCTCAAATCAGATTAATCAGAGTATGATTTCATACACCGATGATATGATGAAAGGAAATAAAGCTAAAATAACACAAATAATAAGTTTATGCCCTGTGATTATTATATTATATAGTAATGTCGTGTCGCGGTGCACTTGCAAAACAATCCATCAGAAAAAACAAAGTTAGATACCTATTTTCGTTTTATAAAATTGAAACCCAATGTGAAGATATTTGTTGGGTTTTCCTTTATAAACCCTACTTGATTGTTCTACACAAAACAGGTTTTCTTCACTACTCCAACTAGAGACTTCATGATTCTATTACTCACTCTGATTTGCAGGGATAAGTCTCGGTTATTCTATTTCCTCTACCAGTCTACATAAAGAATTCCTTTAGGTTAGAAACTTAACCAAAAAAATACTATTTAAGTTACAAATTTATATTAGAGGCCAAACTATAAAATACAAGGAGTTCGAATAGAAAGAGCAAACAATATAATTTTTAGGGAAAAAAAATTATATTTTAGAAAATTTTAACTATATTTTAAAGACTTTTAATGATTTTTCTAATATTTTCAGTGATATTTTAAAAATTTTAATGTGGATAATTTTTAGAAAAAGCCTTAGCTTTACCCATGACTAGAGACGCAGGTTTTGATAATAAAAGATTTGTATTATATAATCTAATTATGCAATAATTTGAACGTCGAAAATCTACCGCTTCTTAATTTTCGTCAAAATAGACTTCGCAAACAATTTGGGTCCGAACGGCACCTCTGGTATCGGTCCATTGTTGGTGTTAATCTTAGACTTTTGAGAAAGTTAACATTATGTACCCAAAGATCAATGAGTTTTTTATTGACGGATAATCAATTTAATGGATAAAAAAATTATGATTTGTAATCAAATGTTAAATTTAAAATTTAAGAATAAAAAATATTACGTTGAGATAATTTTTTCTTAATTAAATCTGATAACGTTTAAATTAAATTATTTAAAATATGATTTTAGATATCAATAGGAAATAAATAAAGAAAAAAAAGACCCGATGAGCCTCTTCTGATTTCCTCTGGGGATTGAAGTCCCGGATGACTTTGTATCCATCATGAAAACCAATGACAAGAAAGAGAGAGAGGAAAGAGGAAAAAGAAATTGAATCTCTTCCCTAAATGTCAAGTCAAATAAATTGAATTATTAGTGATTTGTCTACACAAATTTAACCCAACAGGACCTAATACACTCGCATAATTACAAACTCTTTAGGTAGCAAACTGGGATAAGACAAGGTAAAAAGTGACTAGAGTGGCTTTCCACAAAGAGGATATGATAGCTTATAATTAATCACAATGATGGTAACAAGTTTCCATGAATTTTATATTTTCAAGTAATTGAGATGATCTTTTAATCAGACTTTTATAATATAAAAATTATGTAATTGTTTAATATTTGAAAGACATCTAAGTGTGTAAAAGTATGATTTCTTTTACAAGAACCTGAATTTATGGAACACTGCATCTTGAAAAGTAGTTAAGTTCATTTGATAAAATTATCTTCTTGCTTTTCTAAGGATCAAATGCGTGTGATGGATGAAATCTTAAATAATTAGGTAAACTTTAGGAGGATGTCTCTGTGATGGGATATACGAGAGAGAGAGAGAGAGAGAGAGAGAGAGAGAGATTTAATCATGTTTGCTTCACCCCATCCACAGATTTTATAGTTTCGTCATTTTATGGACGTGGTAAAGTAAAAGGATTAGGACTTTTTCTTGCCACTATAATTTTCTTTCAAAATTAATTAATACGAGTAAAAGAAACTTTGAAACTAATTTCAAGTCAAGCCAGAGATATTTTAGTAATCTCAGTGTTATTTTTATCAATTAAAACTTGGATAAGCAAAGATCTATGCAACTATAGACTCTTGAATACATATACCTTCAAGGTTTTGATGTGTTATTTTCCCTCAATAATATGTGTCAGAGCATCTTTCCTCAAATGGAAAATTGCCTAAGAAATGTTCCAGAAGAGTTTTCAGCCAAAATCATTTCCGGTCTGTCTTGGCATGAAATGAAAAGAGATGCAGTTGCAGACCACACAAGTCCCTGTCAATAATTATTTATTCATCTATTGACCCATCAATAATTGCTTGTGAACATCTTCCACACCATTCTATTGTTCACCAAGCAGATGACACTTTTCTTGTTGAAAACATTGAACATATTTGATCGCAGAGAGGAGCTTTGCACTGATTCGATTCTTGTGTATTCAAAGTCCAATTAGAGCAAAAGTCAATCCCAATTGATGTGCTAGGATTACACTTATTACTACACCAATGTAAGAAACAAACGTACGTTATTATAGCATACACAAAAGCATAGTGAAAAGGAAAGGAACCTACTAGTACTGAATTATTGAAAATGGTTTGATAAGGAAGAAAATGGTTTTGGGTGTATTTTTTTTTATGGGTTACATTAAATGAGGAGTGCAATATGAGAACTTTCCAAGAGATCACTCATCTTACTACAACTTTTGTCTAAGCCTACTTAACTATGGAGTTCTGATCGAATCTGGCACATTGGCGCTGGTATCATCGCATCCAATTTTTGGGTGTGTTTTAAAAGGGACTAAACAATATCAAAGCCTTTGTTGCGCTTTTTCACATTGTAAATGAGAATTAAGGAGGATCCAAGGGTTATAGCAACATGGAGGACCACCATCACATGGGATTCCCATGTCAAAGTTAATGATCTTGTTTAATTAGAGTTAGCAACTTGGACACGACATTCAAAAGATAAAGACACAATATAGATGGACCCTTTTGTTCAATAATTACTAACTTCAAGATTAAAATAATAATCTTCTCTTTAGAAGGCCAATCAACCCACAAATTTGACGCTCCTTTTTGTTGCATTTGCCTTTTTCTCTGTGCAAGGCATAAACCCACTTATGGCCATTTAAGAAACTAAGAAGCCAATCAAGTACATTACCTAGAAAGAGAATCTTCCAAACCTATGGTTAATGAAATTTAGACAACCCACCAAGGTCTAATTGAAGAGAACCAATGGTGGGGCAGCTGCTCACATCATCCAAGAGAAAATGAGGAACATGTTAGCTTTATTTTCAAGTCCGTGTTGATATGCACTAATTTAATCAAGCCGTCCCAATGTGGTGGAATACACATCATCCTCTCGAATCCCATTACACATTTTAACCTTATTTTTTAAGACAAATCAGTGTCATTAGGCTCATACTCTCAGAATCAAAAGACAGCTTTTTAAAAGCGAAGAGAGATGAGTTTGTTGAATAATAATGTCTTCGACTATGGAGTGACAGTAAAATGAAAACCTAGATTAATGTGGCTTGAGGGCTATCTCTATCTCGCACAAATTAGAGATGTATTTGGAGCAAGCTACAATTCAAGTAGAAATTATTTATACAAAAATAAAATAAAATAAAATTCCAACCTTCGCTCAAGTTTGACTCTATATGATATATAAAAATTTTTTAATACTAACATTTTCTGTATATAAAATATTTCATAAACATTTTCCGTTTCTAAAATGATTCAACAAACTAAATTAATTAATATTTACATAAAAATATTTTTTATATTTACATATTTTTCTCAGATTTAATAATTTATTTATTTATTTAATTATAATTATAATTTTTATATTATTTATTTTATGATTAATGATTATATATTTTATCATTTTATATTTTTATTATAAAAGATAAATATTCTATTGTTTCTATAAAATAATTAATATTTATATAAAAATCTTTATATTTTTTTTAATTTACACATTTTGTCACATTTTCATTTTTTATATTTTTATAAAATATTATTTTTTTCATATCCTTTCGCATTCATTTTGGTTTCCCATTTCTATTTCAATGCAAACTAGGCTTGACTCATCAAAAACTCTTTTAAAATGTCTCTTTCAACTGATATACTATGAATCTAATAACAGAACATTAGATTTTTTTTAATTAAGATTTCGAGTTCAAATTTTAAAAATGAAAAATGGACGTTAAGAAAACATACCAACTAAATTGAGTTTGAGTTCGAAGGTAGAAGACTGTACTCAAATTGAATTAGTCGGATAACTCAACTATCGATTGATAAAAAAAAAACATGACCTTGTTAAACCGACAAAGTATACCGGTTAATATCATACTTATTTAACACATATAGATAAAAATGTAATGATCAAATTCAATATCCAAACTTCATATCAAATAAATGGCGATTAAGAAATCCATACCCCACCCGGAAAAAAGCAATCAAATCTAGCATGAATTACAAGGGGGAGTGGAAACACACCGTCACAGCATGAGCACGAGGCCTCTGGTTTCAAAATTCGGCTGCATATAATATAGCTGAGATTTCTCCAAATTATTTTGTGCAGTCTACATTGAATTTGGAGAAAATAAGTGGGAAGGGAATGTGGGATGGAATAAATCCACCAACAAGTTAGGAAACTAAATCAATGATGGTGTTCTAGCCATCCCCAAATCACATCATCATAGACCACATCTTACATAGCAAAACAAGATGAAGGAAAACTAGTAAACCTAAAAACACGAAAGAAAGATGGAAAATGGTGGAGCCCAAAACCAGGAACCATTAGGTTTTGCCGTGTGTAAGTGTCTGTCAAGGATCGGAGGTCCTACAAATCTGTTTTGGTCCGTCAAATGCGGGGTACAAACTTTTCTTGGGCTTGCTTTTATGACACTCTTTCTCTCTTTCTCACTTGAACCAAACCAAAAAAGTAAACCATAAAGAACACCTGTCAATCCTACTCTTCCACTTTTAACCAAACCGAAAAAGTTGAATATAAATAACACAAAATGAAAAAGAAGAAAAAAAAAATTAAAAAAACACCTGCACCAGCCGGGAATCGAACCCGGGTCTGTACCGTGGCAGGGTACTATTCTACCACTAGACCACTGGTGCTTGATGTCTTCTGCCTCGACATGAAACTTTGATCTCTAAGACCCTTTCACATAAAAGTTTTATCACTCTATTTTATCTTCTATCGATGAAAAATAATATCTAAAATCATACGTTTTTTCTAGTATTATCACTAGAAGCAAAACAAACATCTAGAAATGTAAAACCTTATTATAATAGTGTTCTTCGAAATGGATGAGGAAGCAAACAAAGGGCAACAAGAATAATGAAACATCCATTTGAGAAATGCAAGCTAAGAGACAGAGGCAATAAGAAAAATCAAAACCAACAAGTAATTGCCTTGCACAATAGACTAGAGATGAATGATCCACAAAAGTTATGAAGCACAAACAAGAAAGAGCAAAATTATAAAAATGTCACACTATGTGTGTAGAATATGATTAATACTCCTACTATAAACACATATTTATAGAAATACTTTGTGTATAATAGTACAAAGTCACAAATGGGCTAAGCACTAAAGAAATGCAATGATACAGTACCAAAGTGCAGCTTGTTGAGAAGTATTCCCATCAACAAATGTTTATACCATATTGTTTCACTTACCTTTTCTCACCAAAGTCCTAAAAGTTAATAATGGAAAATTCTTAAATAGATATATGGAACATGTAGACAAAGTTGAAAATAAAAGAGATTGTGCTCATATATTAACATCCCTCTTATAAAATCAAACATAACAAGCAGAAATACAGTCAGAACTTGATGGGCATAAGATCTCCAACAAGGGCAGTCAAATGAGAAATATTATTTTTCGATTTTGTATTTGCCTTACTTTGGGAATATGAATTCAAAATAAAGAGTGATTATACTAGCACTACTAATTCACTATTTTTTTTTGGTATTAACCAATCGGTACCCAGGTTACTCTGCTAATCCGGTTAGCGCACTATGGTGCCCATTTAGGGGGGTTAACTGTCCCCGTTCTTGTTTTCTATTCCCAATACTCGAAGTTGAAATCTTGGTTAAGGGAATCTAGTGGTTGACCACTACACCCACACAACGTGGGTAGTAATTTATTATTATTACACAACAAAGATGATGTGGAGAGGAACTCCACTAAGATCTCCGATTACTAAAGAAATAATGTTTGTACCAATATCATTACTCCTAAAATGAATGCATTGGCATCTTGTGGGAAAGTATTATCTTTTACATTTGAGTTGATGGCATTAGATTTTGCGCAATCCAAGTCCCTTACACAAGGGCTGTCTTTGTGAGTTTAACTCAAGCAAACATCAAGTTACTCTCTCAACACTCGATACTGCCTAGAATTTTGGTCTAATTAGTGTGCATAGAACCTATTATCATCATCCTGAATTAAGAGAAACTCAAACTTTTAAAGTATCAGCAATGTGAAGTAATTTTTACTTTTTCAAAGTAACAGGAAAAGTTAGATTGATGAATGCTAAATCATATAACCAAAAATTAAAGATTGGATTGGAAAAAAGCATAAAGTTGAAAAATTAGGAAGGCTGCCGGCCAAGACCCGTAAATTCAGATGATCTTTTTTTTTTTTTTCCCCAAGTGGTCAATCTTAGGTTGACAAATAGCTTTTTGACACGCGTGCAAAGATCAAAACATTTGTTTGAATAACATTATCCTATAAATTTCAACTTATCAAGGAATAACTAGAAATGCTTAAAAAAAAAACCCATACAATGAACCCCTTTTGTTTGTATTGTGACCCTAATAATCAAGTGTTACAATCACCTAATCTTAACCAAAGAATTCAAACATATAGGTGCATACTGATTCTATTTACAAATAATTTTCTTTTCTTTATCCTTTACCTACCAGTGCGTCCAAGTTAACCTCATTTAGGCATGGTCAATCTGAATCATTTGAATATCGCCAAAATGACTATTTCTATGAACATGAAAACATAATCACACCTAGATTATATTTAGTGATAACACATTCTATCCCTTAGATTTGCAACCCACTTCTACAAGCTCTTGCTAAAGTATTTCAAGGAAACAACTAAATGGTGAGAAAGGGACAAAAATATAAATAATGTTGAACAGGCTTTCCCATTGTCGGTGAGAAGACTATGGAGCTGTTATTAAAGAATGCCGGTTTTTGCTTTTAATAATCTGTGGTTAGGAACTTGAGTCTGATGATTGGTGAGTTAACCAAATCATAATTTCAGATTTAATAATTAGACCAGCACCGCATTGGAGTTGACATCATTGTTGGGATCTTGAACTTGTGATTGTCTTAACTTAGTTCATCAAGTTGTAGAAAAGTCAGACTTTTGAACAAGTTTTATAGAAAAATATGGCCATTATGCACTTGTTGTCATATGGGCCAAGAACTGGTCTTTGCAAACAAGAAAAGTACATGTCATGATCTAGGAATTGTTTAATCTCCCTCAAACACCTAGCAAAGAATACTATATTGTATAATGTAAACAAAAATATCCATTTCAAAGGTTTTAACTTAGTAGCTAAGACATTTTTAGTATGAATATTAAATATAATCCAATCTGTCAACCAGTTGTCTGCAAAATAAACAGTGACCATATATTAACCCATGACACAGGTGGGAACTTGCAGCTGCAAACAAACCATCATACCACCTTTCTTCCTTGTCTTAAAATAACATGAGTGAAGAAAAGTTTTTTTATAACCAAAACCTAAGAATAGTTACTAATATATTGTTATGACCACAGCACTTAAGCTATGGAGGTCTTGTTTTCCTTTCTTCCTCTTATTGAGGAGGTGAGGTGTTGGGAGACATTTGACTAATATAGATGTTTAATATTGTTATCCTCGAATATTCCTAAGCAAGGATCTTAGGGATGTTTTGTTTCCTCCTCTAAAGAGTGTATTAGTTATTTTATCTATTCCAAAAACTAATTTTTATCCAAAAACTAATTTTTATCCAAAAAATAATAATAAAAAATCCCAACAAAGTGCCTTAAAGTGCCTTAAATTGCCATTAATCCAAGACCACAAGGCTTGGAAAGTTAAGAACTAAAAGGGAAAAAAAATTGTCAATAAGTAATTTTCATAACATCCAAACACTTCCAATATAAAAATGAACCGGGATAAAATTAGCACACAGGCAAAGAGAAAAGGCATTTATGAACGGAATAAACTAACCTGGTCACTAGAGGATCAAAGGCAGTCTGGTGAAAGATTTCACATGCTACTAGGAACATTAAAAACCTGAAAGGATAAAGTTAATGGTTAATTTTCTCACTTTAAGCTGATAACATGTTAAAAACTTTGAGCTGAGCCGCATTGGAAGAACACTTTTCCAGCAATATTGGCCAGAGAACTAAAGCCTTAAAACTTGCAATGTAGCCATTGTTAATTTCCTTGTTTTGCATATGTAGTATCATAGTCTCTACAAACTATAAGAACAAATGCAATCAGCCATCAACTAAACAATCGGGGAAGCAAATAGGGCTTAGAAGGCCTTAGAAAACAATAAGATGAATAGGGCATTCTGACTAATGTAAAGAATTGGCACATTAGACAGTTAAATCCAGAGGCTCAACATTCCCAAGCACAACTGGATTCTGTAAAGGAAAAATGGTGGAGCCTGTGAGTGTCTCTTAAGGATAGGAGGTTCTACAAATCTGTTTTGACCCCTCAAATGCGGGGTACAACTTTTAAAACAAAATACAATAAAAAGAATTGCACCAGCCGGGAATCGAACCCGGGTCTGTACCGTGGCAGGGTACTATTCTACCACTAGACCACTGGTGCTTCTTGTTTTCTGACCGGCTATGTAAATGTATTTCACGTTCCTTCAAAATTTTTTTCTTAAGATTGCTTTAAAATCTAATATTTTTTGTACAAATCTGATAGAATTATTTTGAAATCTTATATTTGTTGTCCAAAATTGATCCCTAAAGACTCCTTTCATATAAAAGTTTTATCCTTCCATTGTCGGTAAGAGACTAAATGTGATAGACTAATATATAAATAAAGTTGAACAGGTTGTAACTTGCAGCTGCAAACAAACCATCATACCACCTTTCTTCCTTGTCTATAAAATAAACATGAGTGAAAATTTTATTTATTTATAATTATTATTTTTTTATAACCAAAAGCTAAGAATGATTACTAATATATTGTTATTAGCTTAGTCACAAAACTTAATCCAAAGCTTTCCTATTTTTCTAGTCATAAGTTTTCCATGGTTTTTTCTTGTCTTAAATTTCACCAATTGCACTAAACAAAAAATTTGTGATTGACAACATTTGACAAAAAAACATACAACAAAACATGTTGTATGGTAGATAATCTATGTCATTTCTTTTCACTTTAACTCAACTTTGTACAAGGGTTTTGAATTTTGGATCTTTAATCCATATAAATAACCATAAAAGAATTAACAAACTTAAAGCAGAGAATGTAGAAAACCATGAAATTTACGAATCCTGAAAAGAGAAAATACCTCTTAAGACATTCTCACAAATGCCTTTGAAAATAAGAATCCAGAGCATTCCTTCTCTCTGCAATTCCTAAGATTAAACAAACATAGAAAAAGAAAAAAAAAATATATCAAAATCAACAAGATAACCTTAAACATGTCAAGAAAAAGAAAAATTCAGGACGACATTCACAAATATCTCAAGGATTTAAGAAACTTAAGAACCGGAGCTAAAACGTTTCAGACAAGTGAAGAAAACCTTAATACATTCGGTTCAATTCAAACGAAACCCTAAAATTCCATCAGAATAAAAGGAAAGACCCAAACCTCGAAGTAGAACTTTCTGGATGGCGCGGAGAGAGAGAGAGAGAGAGAGAGAGAGAGAGAGAGAGAGAGAGAGATCACCCCTGGCATCAATTGCAACGGCTCATTCCCTTATAAACTATGTTAAAATGGGCTGGGCCTAGGGCCCAGGTTCCTTGGTGATTGGGCCCTAAGTTCTTGGATTCTAATTTACTTGACCCAAAATTAGGCCCGCGGTTTGGTGAAAACAAACGTGGGCTGTTTAGGGCCCAAAGTAGGGTCGCTTGTGTTTGCATCGATTTTTACTCTAATTATTAACTTTTTTTTTTTTAGTTTGTCTTATGGATGGGCATCATATCAAATAATATAGAAATTATTATGATCTATTTTGATTGTGAGGTAATTACATAGAAATACATAATTCAGCATGTGCAAGATTTAAAATTTCAAAATGAGAGTATGAACAAGTTTACTCATTAAATTTATATATAATGGGTACCAATGGATAGTTGGTCTAATAAAAAAAATGATAAATCTCTTAATCAAGATTCTGATTCAAATTTTTAAAAATAAAAAGAAGTACATTAGGAGAATTCCCTCTAAATAAAATTCGACAATTGTTTGGATTGAATTAGTAGAAACATGACATCAGATATCAGTCGGTCTGATTACTAAAAATATATATGTAGTAGGTTATGATCTAGTTTAATTTGTTGCATGTGAAAGCTAATTTAGAGTCCATTTGAAATAGTTGAATTTAGATTAGGTGAAATATGTGATGTAGGAAATTACTAATAAATGAATAATTTATAATTTTTTATTAAAAAATTTAGCACTTTAAAAGGGAGGCAAGGATGACCATAGTAAAATATTCATATTTGAGTCATAACTATTGCTTTTACGATGAAACTATAGAATGCTTTTATTTAAACTATAGTTATTATTTTTAGGGCGAACTCGAAGTCACACAGTTCCATTTAGATTCTAAAGAACCTTGATATTATCCTCTACAACTCAATTTGATTTTTATTTTTAAAACTTTTAATTTCTTTTAAAAATGTAATATTTTTGTAAAAACTTGTTAAGAATAGAATTAAACAACATACAAATAAGTAATTTAAATCAAATTGAAGTTTTCTTTGAAAATTTTGATTGTGCTAAATACACAGTATTCAAGGACAACACCCTCTCTACCAAATTTGTTTTGATTGAATGATCAGATACTTTACTTTTTTAACTAGAACTCTGGAGTTCGAACTCTGAGAATAGCAAAAAAGAATTTGAGAGAGTTAACCCCTAAAATGGACTCTACAGTAGTCGAACAGGATTAGTCAGACAAAACCTAGATACAGATGATGAAAAAAAAAGAGACAACACCCTCTCTCTCGCAATAAACAAATAAAATAAAATAAAAAAGACACCCTTAATTCAGTTTTGGATATTCATCTTCAATCTTTATCAAAACCTAATCCAACCCTGCAATTACCAGCTAACCCTAAAAGTGTTGTGAATCTGGTAGATGTTCAAACAATCCAAGGACACTTTAATCAACCTTATAAACCTTATAATAATCTGTACTTAGTACCTTTCTACCATATTTAAATATGTGATTAACTGGCAAAGAATTTCAAGGGTAACAACTTGTGGGGATAATACCTAATAGAACCCAAATAGCTGCCCTTGATTGCTTTACAGATCACCACAACAACTAAGCTCTGTGTTGTCCCATTACGAAAAAATTATTCAGAAAAATCATTGTCCGGATTTCCTTGCCTTAAAATGTAGAATGGGTTTACCAATAATTTTGTGTTAAAATAATGAAATTTACCTTATTATATTCATGAGTGAAATAAAATGAATATTAAATTAATTTCTAAAAATATGTATATATATTTATAACTCTACTATGGTCGCTTTCAAATCCGGATAAAGAAGGAAAGCTATGATCATTTCGATCGTTTGTAAGGATTCTATTTAAAAAATAACTCCATCTCAATTTTATTTTTAAATTTTAAATTCAAAATTCTTTGTTCTAAGTTGGTTTACTTACGTTAAGAAATTAACGCGGACGACTTTGCGAATCAAGTGCCCCAGCAAATGTCTCCACGAAACAAGGACCTAGATAGACCCTTCCTTGAAGAGGCCAACTTAGGTTATTTCTCACTTGCTCTCTATGCCATATCATATGGACAGGAAAGTCCCATGTAGTAGGTTTGGCAGAGTTCACCATATTTAAATACACTCGCCGGCCATCTTCACAAATCACCCATTTGTTAACTACCCTAAAGTTTCTATTAATAGCTTGTTAGTATCACCCTACAAATAAAAAACTAGAACAACAATAATGCCAAAGTTGGCAACTGGGATCTTCAGAGGGAAATATTTAAGGTCCACTGCGCATGTATCATGCCCTTGGACTGGATTACCCTTGTTGGGAATCCCATACACACTCACACACACACACACATATATATATGTGTGTATTCTTTTTTCTTAATTAAGAGGATACTCTCCTTAAAAGAAAATGTATATCTTAAAGATAACATCCTTATCAATTAGAGTTTAGAACATGTGTGCGGATCTTATATTTAAGGGAAAGACTCATTTTGCAAATTATTTATTATAATTTGGAGACATGATTTAATAAAAAGAAAAAAACTCTGGTGCAGATTTAATTTCAATGCAATATCTTCAAAAGGGAGAATAGACTATTAGGCAACATTCCATAAGGTGAAATTATCAGCTGGGGTGGTCGAAGCTATTGGTCATTTGCAAAATAAATAAATAAATATGAAAAAAATATATATTTAAAAAATGTAGCCTCACTATTTGGTATTTTGAATACTTGTTTTAACCAAAGAAAACAACAATATTAATAAATTTAGATTTAATCCCAAATTTTAAAATCAACCATTTGAAATTAAAATAAGAGAGAGAAAAAATCGAATATGATTTTACTCTAATAATCTTGTATTATTAATAAATTGATAATGAGGCATACTTACTTTAAACCCCGAATTCTAAACTCAATTGGTTTAAATTATTGTACACCACTCGTTTTTATTTGAAGTCAAGGGCTCAATTGGATCAAATATATTTTAACCAAAGGAAAATGAAAGAAAAAAATATATATATTACGTGAGCAATAGGTTAATGGTCTATGATGGGAAGAAGCAGCAGCAGCAGCTGGTTGCAACCTTTTATAAATAAATGGTTGAAACCACACGGACACACACGGGCCATTGATATCTCTATGTACAATTTTTTGTCCCAACTTCAACTTGGTTTTCTCAAATTTTATATTCAACATACAGACCCCTTCGACACCAAACAGCTCTTTTCAAGCAAAAAATCTTGCAAAGTCCAAGTGGGGTATTGGAAAGGTATGTAAGCCTCTCTCTCTCTCTATGATTTATAACATAAAATATGAGATCAAGTTGATTAAAACTTATGAGCCCAAAGGAGGGATACGAGATTCTCTTGATGAAATCCCCATGTCATGAAAGTCCTACTTGTATTCTAATATTATTTTGCCTAAATGCAGAGCCCCTGGCATAAGATCCTTTCTCTTGTCACGACAGAGTCTGCTTCAAGTGGAAAGAGAAAAAATAAACAACTTACTTGATAATGTTCAGGCTGATGATACTCTCAATGGACCACTCTGCCAATCAATTAACAGTTTCTAATTAATTAGGAGGGAAGCTATGTATATTTGGGACAAGATGTGGAAGGCATATTTAATATTTTAATTTTAATTTTTGTTCAAAAATTCCATCAAATTCTTATTGAAAGTACATGAGGATTTCAACTGAACCACAGTTGCCCTGAATTTTCCATTTTTTGACGATTAGTACGAAGAATTTTACAAATTTGTTTTCTGTTTGAGAGTGAATTTTCTCCATTAATAAATAAATAGACTAAATTTAATTCTTATTATAAAATTATTAATATTAAAATATTACACTTATCACTCCCCATATAACACCAGCTATAAGATTTTGGCGAATTACATTACACATCATAGATCACTGATGTAGTCATTATTATTATTATTATTTATAATCAATCAGTATCCGAAATTATAATTATTGATACCACAAAGATAGTAAAATATGAGCTTAACAAAAATTCAACCCATCTCCTCACCAAAAAAAAAAAAAAAATCAACCCATCAAAAAATTATTCAAATTCAATTCTTAAAATTGTAGGAATCAACTCATTTTTGAGTTTATTTATAACAGTAATAATCTGAATCTTAATTTTAAATTTTGAAATCAACCTCTATAAAAGAGATGAAAATATATATACTTAAAATTTTGTGGTCGATTTTGAGTTTATTTATTTTCACTAATCTAGCTTAGAAATCAACTTAGGTGGTTTATTTTTTGCCTTTTTGAGCTCGAGCCTCACTATTCTACTGCACAACTCGATTTATTTTCACCCCAACTCGAGAACTAGAATTTTGCATTGTAAACCCCACCTCGTAAGATTTCCTAGAATTTTAGAATATGCATTCAGAATACCTCAGACCAGTTCAAAACATGTTTGAGAACGATTCAAAACATAAAATCCATAATATTTCCTCTTTAGAAATAATTCATCTTCCTGGTCTGAAAGAAATTATTAACACAGAGAAACTGTTCTTCCCAAATCCCATTATATCAAACAAAACGAACCATGTAAAGGAACTTCGTACAAGTCTTCTGGCTAACGTGCGGATTTTTAGCTGTTGAGATAAACTATTCACAGTATAATACTCCTATAGTACCTTATTAGGCATCATACTTTGATCGCTCTTTTTTTTTTTTTTTTTTATCTATCACCGGTATTCGAAATCATATTCCGATTCGAACATTTATAAGAGTTCTATATTAGGATATGATTCTTATAATATAATTTTTTTTATTTTTAAGTTTCGAATCCAATACAAAGAACCACGTACTTTTTCATTACTCCGCCTCAATAAGAAAACACACCAAATGCCATCACCACTAAAGTCACACTCTCACTGTTGTATCTAACAAAATTTCAAGTACGCCACACCTAAACCCTGGCCTAAAAGCCAGGGTGGGTCTAATTGACTGACAAACCAAAAAGTAAGGGTGGCAAATAGGAATAGAAATGTAGTGGACAGTGGAGTAGCTAATATTCCAAAAAGTATCTCATGTCAAGCCCAAACATATAATAACACAATATAATAAATAAACAAAGTTTTCAACACCACACAGATAACATAAATAATAATATTAAGAGAGTATGCGAGGAAAAAGGAAACCCCACGCACATCAACTTCAATAGTGGGGCATAGCATTGATAAGGAGAGGGAACACGTGAAACTGTTACTGAAATTTAAAGGAACTGACTATACACGTACCCCAAATTCATGCATGGTTTAGTTTTTCAAAACCAAAGCTGAAAACATAGGCGCACCCCCACAATCACAAAGACAAAAAGCAGAGCCATTTGACCCTTTACTCTCACACATACTCCCGTAGAGCACATGCCCACCAAAATCTACGTATCAAGTTTTATGGCATGTGAACTGCACGTGATTCCTTATATCATTATCCCTTGTTTGGGAAGATTTTAAGTCATCATATACCACCAAGAAAAAATGAAGTTTAAGGGTATGGAATGTCAATCACACAATGCAATGAACCAGACAGTATGTTCCACATGACTCTCTCACTGTATTGATAAAGAATATTATGCATATTGGATGGGAGAGGAAAACTTCCATATTTGACAAGAGAGAGAACCAAGGATTGTACAAACAGATGCCTCATATGCTGAAGTCCTTTGTAGGAAGACATTTGTGAGTGCATCAAGTGCGTCTTACATTTTTTTTGTACATGAGTTGCTCTCACCAATCTAAATAAAAAACTTAAAAAAAAATGTTTCTTCTTCTCTCTTTTTTTATTTCTTAATACAAACGATGTCTCAAAGATTAGGACACGTTTTTGTCCTGTCACTTTGAGCGGTATAACCTTCGGCCCCAAAATTCTTAGGCCCAGGGTTCGAGCAATCCTCCCTCCCCCATAAGGGTTTTGCCCTTCTTGCAAGACCAAAACAAAAGGAGGAAAAAAAATAAAATAAATAAAATAAAAGAAGTGACCCATCTGTATAAGTTTGATAAAGAAATGTGCCTTTAAAGAAGCAAGGGATATTTATCATTATGATGCCTATTCTAAGATCCACCATCAGAAAACTTTAAATTGCTTTGCATTTGCATTTAAAAGTTAATCTACAGTATGAATTACTAAGTTGGTTGCCTCTATTAGTTCATAGAGTATCAAGTATGTAAATTTCCATTTTCTTTGTTCATATTTTTATTTGACTAATGTGTTGAAGACAATTCTGCCAAATTTGGATCTATCTATGCAATTATAGCATGATATTAGAAACAAAGAAGCTTAAAGCCTATGTACCATTTCTGGCTGTGAAGATTGAAACATGCCTAGGCTGGAAGCTCGGCATAAATTTCAGCCCAGGTGCAGCTAGCTACACTTCCCTAATCCTTGTACCATTCAAAACATTAGCAACCAACTTCTTTATCTTGCTGTTCATCAAAATTAGCTTGGCTGCAGCAGGACCCGTCGAAGCTCATCAGCTATCCCTTGTAACTGAACTGGTTTGCACAGAACTCCATTCATTCCCGTTTGCAAACATCTCTCCCATATAACTTCGTCTGCACTAGCTGTCATGGCAACAATTAGTGGCCAACCCCGTTTTTTAAATTTCCGGATTCTCCTTGCAACTTCGATGCCATCCAACTCAGGTGTATTTAGATCCAAAAGGACAATCTGGAAAGAAGTAAAGTTGGGGCCAAGTGCACTAAGGCATTCAAAACCCGATGTAACAACAGAAACAGCACAACCCAGCTTCTCAAGCAGCTTTCGAGTCACGGCCCTGTTGATGTTGTCAGAATCAGCCAAGAGAATTTGGAGACCCCTGAAAAGTGAGTTGGAATGTAAACGTTCTGAGGATTCCCCGCCCTCGTAAATTGTTATGCCAATGGATGGACGAAGTTGAAGCCGGAGAACTAGTCCCATGCTTTGAGCAAAACCCTGGGAATTTGGAACTACCCAGATGTTTCCTTGCATCAACTGCACCAGCCATTTAAGGAAACACCTTAGAATGTAAACTAATAACTGTAATGAAATAAAAGGAACCCGTTGAGACTTGACATAATTATCAGGCCACGGACTACCACAGCATAAAAAGAAACATGGTAAAAGATTCAGAAGAGTAACCTGCACCAGCTTTTTACAAATGCTAAAGCTGAGGTCTTCCTCGACTCGAGAAGTGGTCGGTCTCCACATGCCAACTGTTGTATGTGAGTCCCCTGACTGTGAACAACCATGAATCCCAACTTCAAACCTGATGTGAATGGACCCATCAGACGATGATTTCCAGGTGGCCCATCTTTGCTCATGCCTTCCCTGACTTCCTCTCTGAGAGGAAACTCGAAATGTCATATACCCTCCTTCATAGCTACAGCTCAGTAGGTTTCCAATCATGTGCAAGATTACCTGAATAACTCTTTTTTCATCACCCACGACATGATCAGGCAAGGACCTTTCGACCTCGATTTCAAAACCAACACCTCTATAAATGCAAAAGCACTTTGTAAGGCAAGCTGCTTCTTTTATCATGGAATGCAATCGGAAAGATCTCATCTCCAATTGGAATCTTCCATTATCCATAGTTGGCGTGTCCATTGCATCACTAATCAAGGTTGAGAGAACATTGCTGCTCTTCATCATGGCATCAACAATGGTACACTGATCGTGACTCATATTCTCATCCTGCATGAGAGAAAGCAAGCCCAAGATTGAGTGCATTGGTCTTCTCATCCCATCACTCATTACCTTCTGAAACGAAGTCCATGCTTGACTAGCCATCATTGCATTTTTCTTTTCTATTTGCAATGCCTGATTTTTCTGTACTAATTGCTCTCTCATGAGTTGTGATTCTTCGAGAACAGCAGCATGAGAGAGAGCCACTGCAACTTGATCAGCAACAACCTCAACTATCTCAAGCTCTTGGCTATTCCAGCCTCTAGATTCTCCACTCGGAAGAACCAAAACTAGTATTGCATAACAAGTCTGTCTCATTTGTGGAGTTCCTCCTTTGAAATTTGCAACCCTAAGCATGGGCATCCTAATTGCAGCCACCGCTCCTGGTTCTCCAAGTCCTCCACTGCTTGCAGCACCAAGTGCCGAGTCAGACCCAAGAATCTTCACTCCATCACTATCCTTGATCCGTACAACATCCGGGTCACTAATTGGAACTGTGTGACTGTAATAATTCGAAAAATTCCTCCCTTTCAATTGATGGGTCAGGTTCACCTTTGTCTTGCTCTCATTGGGCATCCAAACGGCACAATTCTGCAAATCCAAAGTCTCAGATAGTTTCTCAAGAGTGGTGTACAAAATTGTATGCCGATCAAGTGATTTCCTAATCTCTTGGGTCAGCATCCGCACATGCCAACTGGCTTCCTTCTTTTTCCTTATGAGCCCAACCTCAATTCCAAGATCCCAAGTCTTTTTCCTCAACATAAACTCTCTCACCTTCACTTTCAGAAGTAAAGGAATGAGAGTGATTAGGGTGATAGCAGTGGCACAAGAGACCAAAGCAGTGAGGAACTTGAAAATGGTCAATGCCAGCATTAGCTGAAACGGGTGAGGAGGCTGAGGACTATAAGTCCACCCATTGAGCAAATGGGTCATTCCACATAGAACAATGAAGGCTATAAACTCAAACAGGACCCATTTGAATGGCACATTTGAGCAACTAACAAAATACAGAAGCTCAATAGGAATCGAAAAGTACGCAACTGCAATCAAGAAATCGCTCACTCTTTGCGAATCAAGGATGCGTTCAATGGTCCAAAAACCTTCATCATCACAATTGCATCTCGGAAACTCATTATCAGCTGAGGTCACAGAGATCAGAAGTGATGAAAGTAACAGCCCAGGAGCTAATGCTCTTAACATTGCATCCCCAGTAGAACTACTTCTTCAATCCATCTATAGACCAAACAATGAGAAACTAAGCTTCAAGATCACTTCTCTTCTCACCCACAAACCTTAAAATAGCAAAAACCCTGTCCTTCAATTTCTCATTCCTGCAACAAAAGTTTTTCAATTAAAACCTTAAAAATCCAATTGAATCATAACCAATAGAATAAGATCCGGAAAATTCCAATTGGCCAAATCAATAAATTGCCCACTAATTTATTTAATATTCTTTATATCTGTAGAAATGGCTTACTGAGTAAAACAAGAGACAAGTAGAACAAGAAATTTCTTCAACAAAGAAAAACCAAAAATTCAGTACCTACCCAAGAAATAAATAAATATAATGACACTAATATAACCCATTAATTTAAAAACAAAAAAGAACCAGAAACCAAAAAATGCAGGTAAGAAATTCAAGTCATACCTGAAAGAATTCCTAGAAAAATGAAGACCAGATTGACGGGAAAAATCCAACTACAGATCCTGTCTAGCTTCACGCGCAGAGAGAGAGAGAGAGAGAGAGAAACGACGAGGGAAACCTCTTCAAAAATCCTAAATCGATTATGACAGCTTTTGAAGATGTCTCACCATCACACCCACCAGAATCATACCTCACAAAAGCACCAAAAAAACTTTAACACATGCTATCAAAAATTTATCTAATTTGCACACACATATAAGCACTAGTATTGCTGCAGAAAAAAAAAAAGACACCCAAAATGGAATTTTGAGAAAACCCCTTTTGTTTAAATTTCAGATTCTCTTCTATAAGTTCGAATCAGAAGAAAAATCAACGACCTGGTTTTATTTTCCCTCTCTCTCTCTCTCTGTCCCTTCAGCTTAGGCGATACAAGCTGGGAGAAATTTCTATGCAAGACACCACCTTTTATTTCTCTCTCTCTCTCTCTCTCTCTCTCTCTCCAACATGGTTTTCAAATTTCAAACCAAACATTTAAGTGAGAGAAAGCAAACGGCAAGAGAGAGAGAGAGAGATTGGTTTGGTTTGGTTTGTCCGCGCCGTTGTTTGATAGAAGAAGGTTTTTGTGTGAGGTGAGAGAGAGAGGGACCCATTAAATTACATGAAGAGAACTTGGACACCCTTTTGTTTTCAAACGTCTCCGTCACACACACAAATTTTAACACCTAATGGTTTTATTATACTTTTAGATGATTAATATAATTAATTGGATTTCTACTTTTAAGACGTTTCCTTCTTTCTCTCTCCTCTCCAATTTTATCGCCTTGGATAAATTTATTTCCACGTGTCAGCATGAGAGGGAGTGAGAAAAACTACCATTCAAATATATTTTTTTAAACACCCGATATTTAAATTTTCGTAAATATATAATTTTTATAATTTTAACAATTTATATATAAAATAAAAAAATTAAATAATTATTATTTTTTTAAATCTCAATTTACTAAGAAGAGAAAAAAGAATACAATCAGGAGGCTCATTCAACCTGCATTGTCTAGAGTTGGACCAGGCAGAAGGCGGCAACTTTGTTTCCCTTCCTCCTAACATGCTAGCAGGAGCAATGGCCAAAACAACGCGAAGAATTCTAAATCCCTAAACTATCACTCTCGATCATGACATTCTAATTATGGGTATCTGAAGCTCCAACTCCGCCTTCCCTTCCCTCTTTTGACATAATTGCCAAGTGATATGCACTCTTAGAAAAAAATCCCAATAGCAGTCCCCTTCCAAATTAACCTGTCTTCATGGTCACACGAGTCCTACTCAAAAGGGAGGAAAGTATCCCTAACCAAATCACTCTTCCAGCAGAAATTTTCAGCATCAATAAGTTCACAGGCATGGGCTTCACCAGTTATGAAGTACAAAGGTATTGGAAGCTACCTATCAGTCGAAATGCCAATACTTTTCCTGTCTCCCACTCTCCAAAGAAACCCTTCTACAAGCAACTCCCTCCCCGCCCAAATGCTTCTTCAAAGGAACAATGGATTAAAGCCTATTTTGGCTTTAATAAAATTAAAATGAGGAAAATTCTTTCCTCTCGAAATGTTGAATAAGAGTTGTCTACCATTAAGCGGCGGCCTTGCTTTGCTAGCATTGCTAAGTTGAAGGATTTAAGATTCCTAAACCCCATGCCACCTTTTCCATTTAGCTCTACAAAGCCTTTCTCGGTTAATCCAATGGACTTCCCTAGCATCAGAGTGTTGCCCAAACCAAAATCTGTCCAAAATTGATTTTAGATTCGCACATAGGCCTACAGAAGAGTGAAACAATTCGTTAGTATAACTGAATCGCCTAGGCCACAGATTTTATGAGAATATCCTTACCAGCTTGGGATTGTTCTTTTTTCCAACCTATGGAGACCAAAATTCAAGAATTCGGAGAAACCACACTTCTTTGAGGAATTTCTTCGAACGTTTTAAAGGCGTCACGGTTGCTTGTAACGTCCGAGCTTATTAGACGCGTAAATCTAGCGGTGAATTTCCGTCGCTTTCTTTCCCGGTGAAGTTCTTTTCGAAGTTCTTGCCGCCTTAGCGGCTTCTTCTCAGCATCTTTAGCGTGGCCGCAGCTTTAGCCTTGGGAGCTGCCTTTGTCTTTTTCGACTTTGGCTTTGGCGACTTCAGCTTCTCCGCTGTATTTGGCTTGACTGTGAGTTTTGGCTTCGCGGCTACTTCTTTAGGCCTGGCCGGAGCTTTAGCCGGTTTCGGCTTAGTTTCCTTGGGCTTTTTGCGTTTGGCCTTTTGCCTTTGGTTCTTCTTCTTAACGGACTTCACTGTAGTAGTCTTCTTCTCCGTCGCCGACTTCACAGTAGTTTGTAGGAGTTTTTCGCCTTGACAAGCATTCCGGTCATATGCGTTCCTCATATCTAGCTTGATAGCATTGTGCCATTTTGATGAAATGTGTTGTGTCGAAGGCGAAGAGAATGTAGTGTTCTTGTCTAATAGGGACGAAAGAAGCACTTCGTGTTTGGGAGATGATTTTAAGGCAGAATGCTCCATAAATCTTGCATAGAAAAGGCTTGAAATCTGTCATCTCTGTTGGGAAATTTATTTTTGGAAGAAGCACCCTATGAATGAAATTGATTTTAGAAAGCATGTTAGGATAGGAAGAACTGCTTGAAAGACCGTTGCTCCAATCACGTTCCAACATTTTTTTATAGAACAATGCAGGCACGCCATCTGATGCTGGACTGCAGATTCAAAGACATGCATCCGAGACAGGTCTTCATGGATCTCTGCTCCTCAGAATTCACCATCAACGATTTCATTCATTTCCAAAATTATCTATTATTTGAATGGCAACTATTTTTATATATTTTACATTAATTTTATTTGAATATTTTAAATATATATATATATATACATATTTTAAAACTTGTCGTGTTGGTTAATTTTTTCATGTGCTCATTGTCAAACTCGCAGGCAAGGCTTGTGATGCTTTGATTTAAGATCCCACCTGACAGTACTTATTTGTGATGAAAAAAAAATAAAAATAAAAATAAAAACTCTAATAAATAATAGTCTCCGTCTCAGTAATTCTTTTTTAACCGTCAATAGGTTAATTTGTTAATAGTTAGTTAAAGCGTGATTATATTTCGTTGTAATAATGATTTCTATTAATAAAACTCTTTCCTCCTATTTTCTCCCCGTCCTACTCATTTCCTCTCTGTTAATTATTCTCGGTTATCACTGCTATCCACTTTTCTTCTTTCTAAATTTCCTTTTTGACTCTATAAAAATGTACTAAATTGCCTCCAATTAGATTTGACCCGGGGTTGAACCGGTCTTCGGCTTGGACCAGAACCATGATGTGCTATTTTGATTATTAAAATTGCTAAAACTGATTCCTCCCCACTGAATTGACAATTCGCTTTCGGCTCGATGCCGGTTCATTTACTACTTTTTCTTATAGTTCTGGTTCAACATAATGCAGGTATGTTCACACCGGTTAAAATCAAGCTGGTTTCTATTCCGAATTGACCTATCGTCGGATCTACCCCTAATTAAAAATTAAAAAAAAAGTAGACAATTAAAATTATGACATGATTTATGATAAAGTAATAAACATAACAAGTTTATAAAAGTATTGTTAATTTTTGGGTAATAAAAGTTGACAATATTGATTCTGATTAATGGGAAAAGGTTGGAAATATGTTTACCTCAAACCAAACATTTTTCGGAAGGTGTTAGGTTTATGTAGCAATAACCACAGAAATAGCAACTATTGTCACTCTTAACTTTTCGATTCAATTTAGAGGTAACTCTCGTAATATAATTTTATTTTATTTTTAATTTTAAACTTGAGGTTTAGTTTAAAAATCTAATGTTTTTGTCATTAGATCGAATGTTGGGTGATCCAAGTGTGTCCAGATATGCGGTGCGTGTAAGGCGTGTAAGGCGCTGAATTCGTAAGTCTGGGAAACATTCCGAGTCAAAGGACCTATAATTCACTGAAGTGGGCAAGATACAGATGTCAGTACACGCACCCGCAGAGAAACGTTGTCAATTGAATTTATCCCGTTTTTTCGCGGCCTTCAATCTTCCACAGGTCCCTGCTTACCATGGAGTACTTGGTTCTTTGCATCGAGCCAAAGTTTCCAACCTTTTCGTCTTAATTCAAAGTGTACCCCAATGGATGATGTCGTACAGACAGGAAAAAGAATTGTTGAATTTTTTTACCTTAATATGTCAAACAACGTGTTTGTAGAATTTGGTATCATTTCATATCTTCAGTGCTTGGATTGTTTTTAGAAAAAAAAAAAAAAAAAAAAAAAAAAAACAGAGAGGTCAAATGTCAAAAAATTGTAAAAGGGTCGGTTAAGCACAATGCCAGGAATTTATGGAGCAAGAGTAGTACACATTTGTGGGTGGCCATGTTTTCTGAAACCATACTTAATTGATTTTTTAATAAATATATATATAAAAAAGAAGACTCAAACTTAAAATTTTTATAAAAAGAAAAGAACAGTGTCAATTAAGTTATTATAGATCATTGGCTAATTGAATCAAATGATACCAACCTGATCGGTTAAACTCTTTTAATAAGAAATAATTTAAACGTGATCGTAAAGTAAAACTTATTTATATTTTTAATTTCATAAGAAAGAATTTATCTGAATGTAAATTGATGTATTCTAAATAGTTTATAAATATTTTCTTTTGTTTTGTTTTTTTTTTTTTTTTTCTAAAGCAACGCATTAGCGAATCAAATTTGGGAGCAAAAGAGGCATTTTCCGTGTACGTAATTAAAAGGGAGTGAGGATAGTTTATGTTCCTCACGAAAATAAAAGAATTCGGCATTCAACGTTTTCCAGGTATCTACTAATGAGAGAAAAAGCTTAAATTAGATTAGATATCGGGAGAAAATTCCATCTTTTTTTGGAATTTGGATGGACCATGACAGCAAGAAAAGTCAAATTCAGATAAAGATACATCGAACATGGGACAAAGTTCCAAAATTAACATATGAATATGATGCCTCGAGATATATCTTCCATGGTGTGGTCTATATAATGTACCAGAATCTCTCTAGCTACATTTGAATATCGAATTTGTTCCAAGAATATTAGATTGGTGCAAAATTTTGTATCTTTTGCTATGGATTATTAATCCTGAAATGCTAGTTGTAAATAATTCATGATTCTAAATAATCTGATTAAAAATTGATTACAACAATGACACCTAAATTTTTTTTTAGACCAACCTGTAGTTAGTTCAATAGATTAATACCCATTAAATAAGATTTCAAATTTGATTTTTGTATATAAAAAAATAAATACAGATTTGTCTTTTAAGAATTCAAATAATTTTAAATCGAATTTAATCAGATTCAAAATGATTATTAGAAATTAATAAACTATAGCTAGACTAATTTCGTTCCCCTATTTCTTGTAAAGGTCTCGACTAAGACTCTTCCTGTATATATATATATAAATGATTATCGGACACCGATAGTTTATTCAAAATTGATAATAAAATTTTTTTGGGTGTATAGTTGTTTAAGTATTTAGTAGAGTTATAGTTATAAAAATGGAGTGATATTTCAATTTTTCAAAAAAAAAAAAAAAATGGAAAATATGAAAGAAAAAAAAGAAAGAAATATTGTGTTTAAATATAATACTTTTCAGAATTTTAAGCTTCTTCAAAATCTTTGGCTACTTGTTCATCTCTTGAAAATTACAATTCTCTAAATTTATGATCCTTTTAGAAAAATACTCTTCAACATTTTTATTTAATAATAAACATATTCGATTTATGTATAAAAGCCCTTTTATCACTTCTATACATTTATATATATATATATATATATATATATATATCTGACTTAAAAAAAATGTTATGAAATTTTAAAAAAATAAACATATTTTTTAATTTTCATTTAAAAATAAATAAAAAAATTAGTATTAGAAAATAAAAGGTATTTTCTATTACTAAATGACCGAGTAAAAATCTCTCCCTCTTCCCGAACTCCACTCGGCGCCTTTGTCTTTCTCCCTCCCTCGGCCTCCTTTTAATTTTTCAAATACCCACTTCAAGTGCCATCCTCACAAACTTTTGAGAAAGTGATTTGAATCTCGGATCACGAGATTTAGAGAGAAAGATTGCAATGATTAAACTGTTCTTTTGGAGACAATTAATTAACTTATTACAATATTTTAGATATTTTATGTTATTAATTTAATCTAATTAGGATTAATGGGTATTTGAATTAGAAATAAAAAGTTGTGCCTTTCTCTTCGCATGTTATAAGGCTATCCCTTTACCTAATGTCACAAAATTTTTTCTTCTACCATTAGATTAGAGAGAGACTCCCCCTTCCTTGTGGACGGGCCTAAAATCCGAAGAAAGTATGGATTAGGGTTGCTAGCTCATGTTCGCAAGTTGCAAGCTAAAATTTGAATTTTGGCCTATATGATAAATTTTGAGGGAAATTCATGTTTTTTTAAAATATTTTATAGTTTTAAAAATATTTAAATACGACTCTAATACTATATTGAATTGAGTGCAAAAAATTTTGATAAAATGTTGTAGAAAGTAGGGTTATAATGATAAATTGAGTAATATACTACAAAGTGACAATTCATCATGTACAAAGAATATCAATTATGTACTTGTTTTATTCTTACGCTTTTGTTATTAATAAGATTTTGCCCTAGATTATATGCCGTTCTCTAGATTTTGCTTTTTGAAACATGGAAAATTTTCCCAATTTTAATCATTTTTTTTTGTATTTTACTATATGTATTTAAAAGTCTAACTAATTCGATTTGAATAGTCATGAAATCCAATAAAGAGTTAATTTTCTTTGTATCATATTTCTATTTCCAAAATTCAAAATCGAAATTTTGATAAAGAGTGCTTAGTTCCTGTGTTTTCTCAATTTTAGTTATGGGACCCATAATAGGTTGCTTAAAAGGAAAGATGGGTCAAAAAAGGGGATTACCCATGTGATTAGCTGTAAATTACCTCCATAATCTTTTGAGGATTCTTCAAAAAGGAGAAATGGTTTCAATGCTTAGAAAAGAATATTATTGTCGTGATAATGCTCTTGCATTGCCCACTAGAAGGTTCAAATCTAAGGAGATACATTTTTTTTTTAATAATTAACGATCTAATTAACCCATTCATTTAATGAAATCTTTTTGAGTATTTTGAAGGTGCCACCATATTGGGCCCTATGGTGAAGTGGGTGGTCGTCATTCTTCTTCTTTTTTTTTTTTTTTTTTTTTTATATATATATTATATTAATCAATATCCAAAATCATATTTTGATTAATTTGATCTGAAACTCACAGTGATCTTTTTAGGGAACTATCCTCATAATATATATTTTTTATACTCAAATTACGAGTCGAATTCAAGATCTTGATTAAAAAATCTAACGTCATATTCTATTAAATCTAAATATTATCACTCATTTGGAAGTTAGCCGCCAATTTTCCTCCTTCCATCAAATAAATGGCACACACGCGTCTCGTGGCAACAAGTTTAAGATTATTCATAAAAATTGTCATTAATTAAATTACATTATAAATAATAAATAAAATTAATGATATTTTGATAATAAAACTGTCTATTAAATAATAATTATGACTTAATTAAGAATTTCTATTGCAATGTATAGGAAAAATAATTATATACGTACTTATTTTCATTATTAATTAAATTAAAGAAAAATAGATGGGTCTGCTAAAAAATACCCTTTTGTGTTATAATTGTTATTATTCACAATTGGGAACTTGCGATATACTAAGAAAAGGAAAAGGAAATTATTTGGAAATAATCATGGGTCGAAATCTAGTTACTGACTATCATATGGAAATATCCATCGGTGAGTATAAGAGAATCAACCTAAAAAATGTGTTTAATAAGCATCAAAAGAGTTGTGTTTTTTTTGTTTTTATTATCGGTATTTGAGTTTTATCCGATTAATACAATTTGAGTATTGTAAGGTTCAATTTTATGTTAAATCTCTCAAATTCTTTTTTACTATTCTCATGTTTGAATCAAAAGAGTTATGTACGAAAGCATGGCTTGACCATAAGTGTACCCAATAACTTTTATTAAGTAATAAATTTAAATTTTTGTAATGATTCTGATTTATTTATTAGTTATATGATTATACAGTTCTAAATTAATAGATCTTTTAATAAAAAACTAAGATCGAAAGGTATTTATATATTATTTTTTTCTCTACATGTGTTTTCAACAAATTATTTACTAATTAATTTCTTGGATGAGGTGAAAACTGTAAAGTGTAAATTGGAAATGGACACATGAAAATGATGGGCCGCTTTCGCATTGCCATATAAGGTCGTGACTTGTAGAAGCGCATGTCGAAGAGTAAGGAGGGCAATTAGTTAAGCCATTCATGTGTCGTTGGGTAGCAAATGTAAATGATCCAATTTATTTTATTTTTGGGGTGGGGGTGGGGGAAGAGGTGAAGTATATGAATTAGTAATTTTATATTCTATTATTAATAGAGAGTTAGTTTAATGAAATGAGATATTAAATCTCTTAATCAAGTTTTCAATTTGAAATTTGAAAATAAAAATATTATATTAAAAAAATCGTTTATTAAATATAATTTATAAATGTTTGAAACGGATTAATCGAAATATAAATTTAGGTATTTAAAAAAGTAATTCCATGTCCGAGGTATAATAGCAGAGAGGGGTCCATTTCCATTTATTGTGCGCCCCAAAGTTGAGAAAAATTAAATGTACGATAATTGCGTGTGTTTAAGAAAAACAAGAAACATAATGTAGTTGGGATGCAATTATTGAACACGACTAGATTGCATCCTCTCTCTCTCTCTCTCTCTCTCTCTCTCTCTCTCTCTCTCTCTCTATATATATATATATATATATATATATATCTTAAGGTGGAAGATGAAATTGGCCATCATGTAATCGCAATATGTTACAGAGGGAAATGTTAGCAAAAGCAGCACATAATTTCCAAAAGCAGCACACCAAGTTTGAAATGTGAAATTTTGCATTAACTTTAGCTATCAATTTTTCCACTAAATTTTTGTCGCAATACCATGCACTTGAAAAATTGGATTATTAGCATTTACCAGTCTTGGTTAATCATATTTTTGTCCTTTTAATCAGCCAAAACTAGAAAGAGAAAAAAAGGGTTCAAAGGCATATCATTTTGTAGGGGGGGGGGTCTGTTTCCTTTCTTTGGATGCCCTTCAACTTGATTTCTTCTAAACAGGAATGATCACACTTCTCTTGTAATTTATGATATGGTAGCGGTGGTAGAATTTCTGGACCCAACTCACGCATGAAGGGAAGGTGAATAAGATGAGTTGTTGGATATTTGGGAACGCTGGGCATAATTGGGTATTGCAAAGTCATGATCCCCACAAGGCCTTTGGTGTTTTGTTTTGTACAAGCACATTAATGGCTTAGGCTCAACAACACATGTTGTAAAGTTTATCTTCCCAGAGGCCAAAATCAATGTATGGGGCCATCTCCACCTACCACATGTTCTATTCAAACTTCTACCCAAAAAATACCAAATCTGCATTCACACGTTCACTTGCAGGTGAACATGTTCTATATTATTTTCTGTTTTTATACCTACAAACGATTTGTACAAATGAAATGGATGCAAGGAAATTTTCAAAACAGGCATTGATATTTTTAGGAATAAGAGATATATGCCACTCATTATTTGAGCTTGACAGTAATTGAAATAAGAAAACTCCTTTTGCTAGCCATTTAGGTGGCCAAATCAAACTAACGAGCATTTTCTTGCGCTCTTTCCAAGGTAACGATTGGTCCAACATCCCGCAAACCAAATATGACTTTTTTTTGAGACGGTATTCGTATTATCATATTCGATTTCAAATTTAATTTAAAGATTATCTCTTTGGGTATTTTTTTAATTTTTAATACTTAATTTGATGTTTTAATTAAAAAATTTAGTACTTTGATTTTAAATTAAACTCCCTTGCTAACAAAACACAACTTTCTCCACCTGCAAACGTCAATTCGTACTGGGGCCTGCCCCTTCTTTCTTGGGAGATAACGGCCTGGTCCTGTCAATGCTGCCAATTCAAGTTGGGCTTACTCATACACTTTAAATGCTCCCGTTTATGCTTGAGCTTATATATATATATGTGTGTGTGTGTGTGTGTGTGTGTGTGTGTGTGTGTATGTATGTATATATCGAAACATAAAACGTTCTTTTACGGTTTCGCGGTTTCTTTATTTTCTTGGAAAACTTAAGCATATGAACCATTTTTTTTTTAATCCATGGTGATGGCTCACTAAATATGCAGTATTTATGATACCACACAACACCAATAACCCTCCTCCTCTCTCTCCACTACCACACCCATAGGCTGCTCAACTTCCGCTCCCTCTCCGCCCCTCCAAACAAAACCAATATAAACTCTTCTTGTCATGCACCGCTAAAACTTCATCATAATCATTATCAAACACTATATTTCCATTTCTCATATTTATTTATCATCCCTTTTCTTTTGCTTCAATGAAATTTTGATATTTTACGACATCTTGCAATTATATTGAGTGTGACCCATGTTAAGACGATAAAACCATTTTCTGTCACTATAATCCCTAGTCCTTGAACTGTTTTTATATCTGTCTTCTGTAACCTCATCTAGAGAATTTCCTCTTCCATACTCCATCACAACCCAAACCACCATTTTCAAATCGCTTCAAGCTTATACTTTCCAGCCAAAGCCGGGGACAATTTGTTGCTTTAGCAAAAAGTACCCCACATAAAAGTTCTGAACTTAATACCAGAGGTCTCCTGACATAAAAGTACCTACTGTGCTCCCTTTCGAACTCTACTCATTGACCAATAAAACGGGTAAAACTAAACTATCCATGTCACGCCCCGACCCGGGATCGTGAGCAGCCGCCCGTTACCCTGGATGCCGGCTGTATTTTTATAGAAAATCGGGCAGAACCTCCCCATATATCGAAGGTCTCCCATATTAAAATAAACCTGTTACCTGTCCAAAAGGGGTCATCCCGGCCTCAAAATGCATATATTATCCTCAACAACAAATCAGATCATCCTACTGCACAATCCAGGGCAACGCAAGGCTAACAAACAATTCTCCACAGTCCTAACCACAGACCTCTACTGCCATGCCCCCGTCAAAGGCATGGACAGCCGCCAGTCGCCCCTCCTGTGATTTAGAGGAGGCACCGAGCGATCCTAGAGGACAATTCTAAGACATGACACATTCCCAAATACAGACGCAACAAAAAAGAAATGCCTCAATGCAATGTCATGCAGTGACATGAGAGTTCCACAATTTAAATGTCCATATTTATACAGTCATCCCAGAATTATAAAAAAAATGGTCATCTATAGACCTCAGAATACAAATACATCACCAATACAAATTGCAGCGGAAATATACAATAATTCCTCAAGTCCAGGCCTGATCTCCCAAAGAAACTGAGCGTCCTAAAAGCGACACTCCTTGTCAAATACTATCTCTGAAACAAAAGGGAAATGAGGGGTGAGTACTCGGGAAAGAATACTCAGTGAGTGAGTGGGTCAATGCAATCGTCAAATATAGAGTGTGAAACTGGAGTGTCAAAACATAAGTATATAAATCATATTTCAAATCATCATACTCTTCATTTCAACAATATATCATTTCACGCATTTTCAAGTCAAATATGCATTCAAAGCACTGTCATTAAAATCATAGAGCTGCCAGCCGAAAATGTCCTGGCAGAGGTCTACCGCGACCTATGACAGGCGCACCGGGGGTGTTATATGCAATTTTATTTAAAGTGCTCTCTACCCCGGCGTTGGCGACGAACCTCGTCCAGGTGCTAGACTTGAAGAGGATATCCAATCCAAATCCAAATCCTCCCCCTTTCGGGTTCAACCTGGCTAGTACCGTGTAGATAATCAAATCACGACAACTCGTGGGATACCCCAGGCCTAGGCATATCCGGACGCCACCAAAGCGCCTCTCACGGTGTCCTTCGTAGCTACGGAACAATACAATCCAAAGCCCTCAAGGCCAAAACCAATATCATATCAAAATGTGCCGAAATCCGGTTCATAAACCAATGCAACATATAGCATAAAATGGCACATTATACTTTTCAACCACATGGATGCATAATTTCATAATTCAATACAGTTTTTGGACACTCCAACGGTTCACAAAAGTCAATTTTAAAACCAGTCAAAACATTTCCAACATACGACAAATCATGTTCATTATCAAAATGTTGTAAAACAGGATTTACATATTAAACAAAAGCATTGAAATAAATCCCACTCACTGTTTTGGGGAAGGTAGCGCACTCCCCAATAACGCCAAAATACGCAAAACAAGACGCCCCTCAATCGAATCACCAAAATAGCCAACCTACTCAATCATCACGATTTTCATCAGATTTCGACTATTGTCAGGATTTATCGTTCTTCTTAATTTCGTACGAACCCTAAATTCCTCAATTTATAAACAAATCAACTAATGCTACCAAATTTGACAAGGTTTATTCAAGGGTTGAAGAGATTTCATTTCTCTCACCTAGGATTCTTCGGATCTCGAATTTAGCTTTCGTTCGCCCGTTGGTTTGGTCTAAAACCTGAATGTTTCCAAATTTGAAACCATTGCGAACAATTTAAGTCCAATTACTAAAGAGATTCGAAACCCAAGTGCGAAAAATCGAAACTTAGAGTCATTTACCTTCGCAGAGGCTCACGGACTGCCACGGGCCGTCGCGGGCCGTGGGCCGCGGGCTGGCGGGCTGATGGGCTGGCGGGCCTGGTGGGCCGGCGGGCCTGATGGGTCTGCGGCCTGGTGGGCCTGCGGCCTGGCAAGCCGGATCACGCGCTGGAGCGCGCTCGCGCTCGTGCTGGCGCTGGCTCACGCGCTGAAGCGCACTCGTAAGCTGGATCGTGCACTGCTCGCGCTGGGGGTCGCACGCTGGAGTGCTCGTGCTCGTGCTGGGGCGTGCTGAGGCGCGCTGGGGTCGCGCGCTGGGGATCGCGACTGCTCGCGCGCTGCTCGAGCGCTGCTCGCGCGCTGCTCGAGCGCTGCTCGCGCGCTGCTCGAGCGCTGCTCGCGCGCTGCTCGAGCGCTGCTCGCGCGCTGCTCGCGCGCGGTTCGCGCGCTGCTCGCGCTTAGGCTGGGTCGCGCTGCAGCGCTCGCGCGCTCACGCGGAAGACTGCGCGGTGGTGCTAGCGCTCGCGCGGAGATGATCGCGCGGCTGTGCTCGCGCTCGCTGAGGACTGGAGATCGCGCTGCAGTCGCGCGCTCGCAGAGGGTTGGAGCAGCGACGGCCACGGCGCACTCGTGGGAGGAAGATCGTGCGGCTGATTCGGGCGGTCGCTTGCGGCGGAGGATGGCAGCGGGAGGGGAAGAGACACGGCGGCGGGGAGAAGGGAAAAAGAGAGAAGAAAAAGGGAGAGAAGAAGAGAGAAGAGAGGGGGAAAGAGAGAGAGAAAATTGGGCTTTAAGCCCTAAATTTTTTTTTTTTTTTTTTTTTTTTTTTTTTTTTAATTGGGTGTTACATTTTCTAACCCCCTAAAAACAAGTCTCGTCCTCGAGACTAAAAGAAAACTATACAGAAAATAGATGGGAGTACTGTTTCCTCATGGCTTCCTCAGGCTCCCAAGTTTGTTCCTCGACCTGGTCGCTCCTCCACAAAACTTTGACAAGAGGAACCTCTTTGCTCCGTAGCTTTCTGACCTGTCGATCCAGAATAGTCACGGGCTGAACAGGTAAACTCAAGTCCTCTCGAAGCTCGACTGGCGGAGCTTCTAAAATGTGTGAGGGATCTGGCTGATATCTCCTAAGTACTGAGACATGAAATACATCGTGAACACGCGATAGATCTGCTGGCAGCTCCAATTTATATGCTATACTTCCGACCCTCTCAAGGATACGGAAGGGCCCAATATACCTGGGACTCAACTTCCCTCGCTGCCCAAATCGAATGACTCCCTTCAAGGGAGATATCTTTAAGAATACCATGTCTCCCACAGTAAACTCTAGAGGTCGCCGCCTACGATCTGCATAGGATTTCTGTCTATCCTGGGCGGCTTTCATCCGCGTACGGATAATCCTCACTTTCTCCTTCGTCTCCTCTACCAGCTCAACATTGGTGAGTCGTCGCTCACCGACCTCATCCCAGCACAACGGGGTACGACACTTCCTCCCATACAATGCCTCGTAAGGTGGCATGCCAATACTCGCCTGATAGCTATTATTATAGGCGAACTCCACTAACGGAAGATGCCGATCCCAACTCCCCCGGAAATCCATAACACATGCTCTAAGCATGTCCTCTAAAGTCTGAATAGTTCTCTCTGACTGACCATCTGTCTGGGGGTGATACGCTGTGCTGAAATTCAGTCTAGTACCCAAAGCCTCCTGCAGACTGGGCCAAAAACGGGATGTAAATCTGGGGTCTCGATCTGATACTATCGACACTGGAACCCCATGCAGCCTCACAATCATATCAATATAGAGGCGTGCCAACCTTTCAAGCGAGTAATCACTCCTAATCGGGATGAAATGTGCGGACTTAGTAAGTCGGTCAACTATCACCCAAATAGCATCGTGCTGTGCCGAAGTCCGCGGTAATCCCACTACAAAATCCATCGTGATATGCTCCCACTTCCACTCAGGAATGGGAAGGGGCTGCAATGTGCCAGCTGGACGCTGGTGCTCAGCCTTCACCTGCTGACATACAAGGCAACGAGCAATGAATTCTGCAATTTCCCGTTTCATACCCGACCACCAATAACTGTCTCTGATGGTGCGGTACATTTTAGTACTGCCGGGATGTAAAGCATAAGCAGATGAATGGGCCTCCTCAAGAATAGCCCTGCGAAGATCACTATCTGCCGGTACACATACTCGATCTCGAAAAACCAACAGTCTATCCTTGCGAACTCTAAAGTCGTCAATATCACCTCTGCTGGCTTTCTCATAAATACCTCGGAGCTCTTCGTCACTCTGCTGAAGCTCCCTGATACGATCGAGCAAACTCGGTCGAACCTCAAATCTGGCTAGTATAGCTCCTTGATCATCACTAGCCAACCTAACTCCCAAAGCTCGGAGTCCCAATAAACACGAGAGATAAGTACTCTCGGTAGTCTGAGAAGAGGAAGATGACTTCCGACTCAAGGCATCAGCCACCACATTAGCCTTGCCCGGATGATAATCAATAATGAGGTCATAATCCTTTAGCAGCTCTAACCATCTCCGCTGCCTCAAATTCAGTTCCCTCTGAGTGAACAGATACTTTAGACTTTTGTGATCTGTAAACACTCTGCATGTGACCCCATATAAATAGTGGCGCCATATCTTTAGCGCAAAGACTATGGCCGCCAACTCCAAATCGTGCGTAGGATAATTCACCTCATGCTTCTTTAGCTGCCACGAAGCATAGGCGATAACTCTACCATCCTGCATCAATACACAGCCCAATCCCTGCCTGCTGGCGTCACTGTACACCACATACTCTCGACTACTCGTGGGAAGGGCTAGAATCGGAGCGGACGTCAATCGCTGTTTGAGCTCCTGAAAGCTCACCTCACAACGATCATCCCATACAAACTTGACACCTTTTCGCGTCAATCTAGATAACGGAGCCGCAATTTGAGAAAAGCCCTCTACAAACCTGCGGTAATACCCGGCTAGACCAAGAAAACTCCTGATCTCAGTCACTGTCTGTGGCTGCTCCCATCTCAAGATAGCCTCAACTTTCTGCGGATCAACAAAGATACCTTCCGCAGAAACTACATGGCCAAGAAAACCAATCTGCCGCAACCAAAATTCACACTTGGTGAACTTGGCATAAAGCTGTCTCTCACGAAGAGTCTGCAAAATCACCCTAAGGTGCTGAGCATGCTCATCATCACTCCGCGAGTAGACTAAGATATCATCAATAAAAACAATGACAAACCGATCCAAATAATCGTGAAAAATTCGGTTCATTAGGTCCATAAATGCGGCAGGGGCATTAGTCAGGCCAAACGGCATGACCAAAAACTCATAATGTCCGTATCGGGTGCGGAAAGCCGTCTTAGGCACATCCTCGGCCCTAATCTGCAATTGATGGTAACCCGACCGGAGATGTATCTTCGAGAATACTTTGGCACCCTGTAATTGATCAAAGAGATCATCAATACGTGGTAGTGGGTACCGATTTTTTAACGGTAACTTTGTTCAGCTGTCTATAATCTATATATAGCCGAAATGTGCCGTCCTTCTTTTTCACAAACAACACCGGTGCACCCCACGGAGACGTGCTAGGACGGATAAACCCCTTATCCAGCAACTCCTGCAGCTGGACCTTGAGCTCTCTCAGCTCAGCCGGCGCCATCCTGTATGGCGGCATAGAAATAGGGGTAGTCCCCGGAGCTAAATCGATCTCAAAGTCAAACTCCCGAACAGGTGGTAGTCCAGGCAGCTCCTCGGGGAAAATATCAGGAAAGTCCTGTACCACTGGGACATCCTCCAGTCTCGGTCCCTGAGCAGTGGTGTCAATGATATGAGCCAGGTAAGTCACACATCCGCGGCGAATCATGCGTCTAGCCTCCAAAACTGAAATGACACAGCGGGGTAAAACCCGCCTCTCGCCCTCAAAAATCAACACTGGCTGATCGGGTTTTCGAAACTCCACCTGCTTCTTAAAGCAGTCAACCGAAGCCCGATGCATATGTAGCCAATCCATCCCCAAGATGGCATCAAAATCAGTCATGGCGAGAGGGATTAGATCTGCCTTCAGCACTGTATCCCCAACTTTGATTTCACATTCTCTATATACTGTGCCGCGCACAATCTGCTCACCCAGAGGAGTGATGACCGATATCTCCTCGTCCAAAGGTGAGAGCGGTCTGTCAGAGTGTCGGGAGAATTTATCGCTCACATACGAATAATTAGACCCCGTGTCAATAAGGATACGAGCATCTATTCCGAAAATGGGTAGAGTACCTATCATTGAACAAAATGCACATAGACTTAGAATAATTTCAAACTTGATATGTATATATATATGTCAAAACAGTTGAGCCTCTAGGGCTTCTACAATCTCGGTGTACAAAAATGTCAGAGTAGTATCATGTCGACAAAAGGGAACACAACATACAATACCCATACGACTGATACAATGCTGACATCCTCAAAAGAAGTGAGAATACGAATAGAGATCCTATTCTACAGGATCAGAAGGAGGAGTATCCATGATGATGTCGGGGTTCGCCTGGGCGTCCTCCTGCGTCATGGCATAAACCCGGGCCTGAGCCCTAGGCTGCTGTCGTGCCTGAGTCTGCACTGTGTTACTCCCAGTGGTCACCCTGGGAGTAGAAACTGCTGGCCGAACAGGCTGCCCCTGCTGTCCCATACGAGGAGTACTAGTGCAGCTCAGTGAACTCTGTCCTCCGAGTACTAACTCAGGGCAAAAACTCCTAATATGCCCCGGCTTCCCACAGTGGAAGCAAGTGACCGTCACTGAACAAGCTCCGCTCGGATGGGATTGACTGCACCTGCGGCAATAAGGGTGCCGCTGAGTAGTAAACTGTGTAGGGTGAGTCGGTGCGGGCTGTCTAAACCCCTGGGAGTACTGTCCCCGTCCCAGCTCAGGAAATCCAGATCCAAATCCGCCTCTGTACGAACTGGATCCCCTGCCCCTCTTGGAATTCTCCGCAAAATGAGACTTCTCCTTCTTTCTCTTCTGCTCTCTGTTCTCTTTCTGCCTAGTCTCAGCGCGGACCAAAGCCTCCGCGCGGTGAGCAGAGTCTATCACCTCGGCCAGTGTAAACTGTGGAGTAACAGTCATATACCTCTTTATGCTGAGGCTAAGACCGTCCTCAAACTTGAAGCACAAATACTGAGGTGTGGCCAGATCTGGTACAAATGCGGCAAGTCTCCGCATGTCTGCCTCATACTCCGAGACAGATCTGGACCCCTGTGTAAGCCGTCCCAACTCTGACCTCATCCGGTCCTGCTGGTAGAGTGGGAAAAATCTACGGTCAAACTCCCGAAGGAAGTCGTCCCACCGCAGTGGCTCTATCGCCTCATCAGTGAGGGCCTCCCACCATGAGAGGGCCTCTCCCCCTAATAATCGCTCTGCCACTTTCAGGCAGAGCTCCTCTCCAATCCCGAGATCAGTCAAAATCCTGCGGGTGCGATTGATCCAATGCTTGGCTGCCGCAGCATCACCAAGCCCTGTGAAATCCGTGCACCCCAACTGACGGGCCTCCTTAACCAACTTAGTCAACTCATGTACCCGTCTAAGAATAGCCGATGTGCTCTCACTCGGCTCGGACAAAGTAGAAGGACCGGCCACCGGCGGTGGAACCGGTGCCGTAGGAACTGGCGCTGCTGCAGGTGCAGGCGCCGCTGTAGGAGGTGGTGGGGGCGGAATCTGGACCCCATGCAAAGCGTACCACTCGTACACCTGCCTAAAGGCGTCGAGTGTGGGTACAGGAGTCTCAGCCTGAGCAGCTGGCTGAGTAGGTGCCGGTGGTGGCACGCGAGTCGAGGTACGATCCTCCGGCTCGTCTAAGTCCTCTGGTGCTCGCGGGGTCTCAGGTGCCCGAGGTGCATCTGGCACTAACAGACCCTCAAGCGATGCGAATCTAGCACCTCTCCTTCCACGTCTAGGTGGCATAATTCTGCAAGAGAAAGATGCTTATTATCATAAAAAGAATAGGCACGTTTCAAGAATTTTGAACTAATCATAGGATGGCTACCCTCACAAAAGAATGAAATTCTTAGTTCAATAGGAGAAGAATGTAGCAAGTTAGGTTAGATACAACCGTATCTAACCCCCTAAAATAGATGAACTCATATGCCTATGACCATGCACTGGGACTTTATGACTGTATGAGACTCTCATGCATTGAGGACTTTAAAAACCAACTTATTCGGAAATGTTTCCAAGACTCTCTTCCTACATAGCTCTTAACCAAGTCGCTCTGATACCAATCCAACTGTCACGCCCCGACCCGGGATCGTGAGCAGCCGCCCGTTACCCTGGATGCCGGCTGTATTTTTACAGAAAATCGGGCAGAACCTCCCCATATATCGAAGGTCTCCCATATTAAAATAAACCTGTTACCTGTCCAAAAGGGGTCATCCCGGCCTCAAAATGCATATATTATCCTCAACAACAAATCAGATCATCCTACTGCACAATCCAGGGCAACGCAAGGCTAACAAACAATTCTCCACAGTCCTAACCACAGACCTCTACTGCCATGCCCCCGTCAAAGGCATGGACAGCCGCCAGTCGCCCCTCCTGTGATTTAGAGGAGGCACCGAGCGATCCTAGAGGACAATTCTAAGACATGACACATTCCCAAATACAGACGCAACAAAAAAGAAATGCCTCAATGCAATGTCATGCAGTGACATGAGAGTTCCACAATTTAAATGTCCATATTTATACAGTCATCCCAGAATTATAAAAAAAATGGTCATCTATAGACCTCAGAATACAAATACATCACCAATACAAATTGCAGCGGAAATATACAATAATTCCTCAAGTCCAGGCCTGATCTCCCAAAGAAACTGAGCGTCCTAAAAGCGACACTCCTTGTCAAATACTATCTCTGAAACAAAAGGGAAATGAGGGGTGAGTACTCGGGAAAGAATACTCAGTGAGTGAGTGGGTCAATGCAATCGTCAAATATAGAGTGTGAAACTGGAGTGTCAAAACATAAGTATATAAATCATATTTCAAATCATCATGCTCTTCATTTCAACAATATATCATTTCACGCATTTTCAAGTCAAATATGCATCCAAAGCACTGTCATTAAAATCATAGAGCTGCCAGCCGAAAATGTCCTGGCAGAGGTCTACCGCGACCTATGACAGGCGCACCGGGGGTGTTATATGCAATTTTATTTAAAGTGCTCTCTACCCCGGCGTTGGCGACGAACCTCGTCCAGGTGCTAGACTTGAAGAGGATATCCAATCCAAATCCAAATCCAAATCCTCCCCCTTTCGGGTTCAACCTGGCTAGTACCGTGTAGATAATCAAATCACGACAACTCGTGGGATACCCCAGGCCTAGGCATATCCGGACGCACCAAAGCGCCTCTCACGGTGTCCTTCGTAGCTACGGAACAATACAATCCAAAGCCCTCAAGGCCAAAACCAATATCATATCAAAATGTGCCGAAATCCGGTTCATAAACCAATGCAACATATAGCATAAAATGGCACATTATACTTTTCAACCACATGGATGCATAATTTCATAATTCAATACAGTTTTTGGACACTCCAACGGTTCACAAAAGTCAATTTTAAAACCAGTCAAAACATTTCCAACATACGACAAATCATGCTCATTATCAAAATGTTGTAAAACAGGATTTACATATTAAACAAAAGCATTGAAATAAATCCCACTCACTGTTTTGGGGAAGGTAGCGCACTCCCCAATAACGCCAAAATACGCAAAACAAGACGCCCCTCAATCGAATCACCAAAATAGCCAACCTACTCAATCATCACGATTTTCATCAGATTTCGACTATTGTCAGGATTTATCGTTCTTCTTAATTTCGTACGAACCCTAAATTCCTCAATTTATAAACAAATCAACTAATGCTACCAAATTTGACAAGGTTTATTCAAGGGTTGAAGAGATTTCATTTCTCTCACCTAGGATTCTTCGGATCTCGAATTTAGCTTTCGTTCGCCCGTTGGTTTGGTCTAAAACCTGAATGTTTCCAAATTTGAAACCATTGCGAATAATTTAAGTCCAATTACTAAAGAGATTCGAAACCCAAGTGCGAAAAATCGAAACTTAGAGTCATTTACCTTCGCAGAGGCTCACGGACTGCCACGGGCCGTCGCGGGCCGTGGGCCGCGGGCTGGCGGGCTGATGGGCTGGCGGGCCTGGTGGGCCGGCGGGCCTGATGGGTCTGCGGCCTGGTGGGCCTGCGGCCTGGCAAGCCGGATCACGCGCTGGAGCGCGCTCGCGCTCGTGCTGGCGCTGGCTCACGCGCTGAAGCGCACTCGTAAGCTGGATCGTGCACTGCTCGCGCTGGGGGTCGCACGCTGGAGTGCTCGTGCTCGTGCTGGGGCGTGCTGAGGCGCGCTGGGGTCGCGCGCTGGGGATCGCGACTGCTCGCGCGCTGCTCGAGCGCTGCTCGCGCGCTGCTCGAGCGCTGCTCGCGCGCTGCTCGCGCGCGGTTCGCGCGCTGCTCGCGCTTAGGCTGAGTCGCGCTGCAGCGCTCGCGCGCTCACGCGGAAGACTGCGCGGTGGTGCTAGCGCTCGCGCGGAGATGATCGCGCGGCTGTGCTCGCGCTCGCTGAGGACTGGAGATCGCGCTGCAGTCGCGCGCTCGCAGAGGGTTGGAGCAGCGACGGCCACGGCGCACTCGTGGGAGGAAGATCGTGCGGCTGATTCGGGCGGTCGCTCGCGGCGGAGGATGGCAGCGGGAGGGGAAGAGACACGGCGGCGGGGAGAAGGGAAAAAGAGAGAAGAAAAAGGGAGAGAAGAAGAGAGAAGAGAGGGGGAAAGAGAGAGAGAAAATTGGGCTTTAAGCCCTAATTTTTTTTTTTTTTTTTTTTTTTTTTTAATTGGGTGTTACAATCCATCCATAGTGTTTTTTCTTTTTCGATGATTTACCCCTATATATCTTTCCCCTTGGATTGAACATAGTACAAGGTAAGCACGCAAAGCAGCATAATCTTCCTCTAGTCTCTAAGTAACAAAGAAAAGCCACTTATAGAAGAAGACGATGAGACAAAATACATAGAGTTATGAGAAGTTGTATAATGAATTTCACATATGACTTGGAAAGGAAAAGAGAAATATGGCAGTTCCATGTGCCGCCATCCCAGGGAAAAAAGAAAAAGGCAGAGGCAATTCCTTTTTGTGGATTCATTTGGCTTATACCCATTTTCAGAAACATGAAACTTCCAGTATGTTTGCACCACAGTTGTGTAAAAGAAAACAAGTGATTTGCTCCCTGACCGGAAAATTACGTATAATGCCATCCAAAAACCCTAAAGTTGACATGGAAGGCTAGAAATTGAGATTGTCCCTATATAGTAAACTTCACATGGTCCATATCATTAACTAACCCTGAAAGGAATGCTAAGAGCCATACATGAGTAGGAATTCTCTTAGAGAAAGATAAATAGGTGATGAATATAATGACAAATATAGGTTCTAGGCGATTCAAAATGGGGTTAGGATTTACAATTTGGAAAGAAACACGCTTACACATTTACTGAAGCATAAAAGGCAAAGGTAATATATTCATTTTCTGGGGTAGGGGAAAGGCTGAGAATAACAAGTCATTCTTTATAACATTTATATATGCTACATACAATTGCATCCTAAACATTACGGAGGGAGAGAGAGAGAGAGAGAGAGAGAGAGAGAGAGAGAGAGTTGATTCTCCTAGAACTTGAAAGTGAGAGATAAGTGATGTTCACATTAAGTGAATCATTTCAGAAGTGAACATGATGTGACATTATAAATGCCATACTAGCAATAACATTCTTGATTCTAACAATTCCCGAATAGCTACATGAACCATCTATAAAATTTCAAGGCAAAGGGATGGCATTGGATTTCCATCAATGGCTATGCATTTTTTTTCATATTTATTTAGCTTTTGAAATCATAAGCCATGAACCATTGTTGTCCTTTGTGTAAAAAGTCACATAATCTGCACCTCTATCATACTTTATATATATACACATATACATATAATGTACAAACACACACACAAATGAAACAAAATGTGCTTACAACCAAAATTTCAAGCATATTTGCGAGTTAAAAATGCAAAAGGAAAAAAACTACGGGATAGGGAGTACATGATTGTGAATTGATATTATATGAAAGGTAGACCATCAAGTTCCGTGATGTGTCAATCATGAGTTCCAACATGTTCAAATACCAAGGAAAACTTAAAATGCAAGTCTGCATATGCACAAGGCAAGTTCACAGAATTTTTAATTTTTGTTAAATAAGATATTTCACTATCCACACCAAGATATTAAAGAAGATAATTACAACAAGGTCACATTTTCCTTTGCTAAGAGGGGCACAGTGCATTCATGAGAGAGAGAGAGAGAGAGAGAGAGAAAGAGAGAGAGAGAGATCAATTGCTTAGCCACACATTATTATAACTAGTGTAGATGAATACCTTTGCGAAAATTTTCTTATTCTTTTACCTGAAAAATGTACAATTATCAAGCCATTGCGTGATGATAAGAACGATAGGGATAATTGATCATGAACATCAATGGGTTACAACATGGGTAGGAAATAGAAACAAAAAATGACTCAAAATTTCTCTCTGTAGGCATTATGCAAAGCCACATGTGCACAAGATTGAAGTCTAACAAGCCTATTTTAGTTTGCGTAATTGGACGGCATGAGGTTAGAGAGAGAGAACTATCAATGAATTCCTAGACAACCATTTATAAGGAGATCATTACTCTGAGATAATTTTTTTAATAGACAATTAATATTAATTAAAGCAATTGCTTGAAATGCGAACAAGATGTCAATATAAATGGATTACTAGTGTTGATATGCAAAAAATAGAATCGAAGAAAAATGGACTCGCAACTTTTCCCCTCTTTTGGGATTCACATTGTTCGTTTGTCTTGAATGCAGCCCTTCACAAAGTGATCTCAATGTACAATAATGGAAAAACTAGGAAGGATATATGAACTAGTAAAATATTGATCCTTTTGAAATGCCGTTCGGATACATAAATATTAAGCACAACTTACAAAATACATGACTCTTTCAAAGAATGAACATTATCCCTTAATCAAATCTACATAGTGATAAACGAAACAAACTCCAAATGTCCATTTTAATTAGCAATGATTTGATTAATTAACATAAATAAGTGTGAGTAAAACATGAATAATGAGATTAACAAAAGATAATGTAAGATTGATATGCAACAAAATATCTGTTTTTCAGATGGAACACACACATATCCTAATTAGGATATATATATATATGTATATATATCACTAAAGAACACAATTTACCTAAGTTTATGACGAAAATAGATGAAAATACTGGAAATAAGTCTTCAATTTGAGTTGGGCTTTAAATCTTTCATAAGAGGAACATCATAGCTACCTCAAAGAGCCGGTTGATGAAGTTTTCAGTTCTTTTTCTCTCTGCAATATAGTCCTCCACAATGTTGGCAAAACCCCATTTCTTCTATATCCACTAGAACTCCATTGAGACACACACATGAATTTTGAGGAAAGAATATATATTTATGTGGCATGTACACTAGATATGTACCTTTATGTAGGAGACTATATCATATGAGAAAGAATGTATAATTCATGGAACCTAGTCACGGCTGATGACCAAGTCGAAGCTCCAAATCGAGTTTATCTTCCTTTTGATCTTCTTTTTTCTCTTCTCCATGCGAAGGACCAATTTGCAAGTTCAAATTCACCCCAATACCCCCATCATCAAGGCTGAAATGCCTTGATTTTGGCACATGCAAATCATGGTCAATGCTAGCATCAAATTTGTAAGCACGAGTAGTGATTTGTCCAGGACTAGTTGGAGAAGATTGCAAATACGTTTGATAATTCCTTTGTGCCTCCATAGCCACAAAAACATGGGGCGTTTGATCACATGAAACTTGTGGTGGAAAAAACATAGGACTACTCGGGAAGTGATCCTCCACTAAAGGCTTGTTTGGTGGAACATAAGATGAAGAAGACGATGACAAAACATTAGAAGAAGGTGAAACCACTTGCTTCGTCTTTACTCGATCTTTTCTATGGATGTTCATGTGACCTCCCAAGGCTTGAGCGTTTGTGAACCCTCTCTTGCAAAAGGTGCACTCATAGGAACGGCCGGTGCCTATATCATCGTTGACTTGCTCCGATGATTGATCATTTTCTTCGCTTGATGAGTTTGCTTGCTTTCCTGATTCCATGTCAAACAAAAGCCCTCACAAAACAAAGTAGATTTTATAAACACAAGGAGACGAGATAATCTCTTAGTGGGAGACAGTGTGGTGTGATGGAAAACCGAGAATGGTTAGAGATTAGAGAGAGAAAGAGAGGTGGGAGAAGGAGAGAAGTGGGGCTTTTATACAGAAGAAATGGTGTAAGAAATATAGAGAAGAAAAGGACAATTACAAGACATTGGCTCTACCAATATCGTGCTTCAATGAAGATGTGTATGAGAGGGACAAGCGTTTGGCCCTTGTGTATAGTTTTTTTGCCTTTTCGCCGGCTTTGTCTTGGACCATTCTACAAGACATATATATATATTTTTTAAACCTCACCCACCTCTCTCCTTCCCTCCCCACCCTCCCCCCCCCCCCCAACCCCGCGACAAGCACAGTGCAGTTTGAAAGCACGACAGATATAGAAAATTCTATAACTATTTTCAATTCGATGGTGCCTTATTTCAAATACTACTCATATTCTAACTTCAACTCTTATATCTTAATATTTGTAATTAGTTTCTTTAGATGTATTCCGAAATACTCTATGACATTTATTTCGCATGTAATGATAAATTAAAGAATATTATTTCTAGAAAATAATAATAATCGAGAGAAACATGTTGTGCAAAAAGAAAATATTGCACTCTTAAATTTTGAATTTAATTAATAACCTTGTAAGGAAAGACAAAAGAAACGAGAAAGACATAAACTTGTTATAAAGATAATTTTCGGCTTTTATTCACCGGGAAAGATGAGATTAAAGTCCATTAAAGTTGTTTTAAATAGAAAGAATGGATTATATTATAATGATAATTTTAATATTTTTTGTCGAAAAATTTTGATTTTGATTTATAAAATTTGATAATTTTTTTTTTTAAAAAATCACTCCGGTTAAAAATACTATAAATAAAATAAAAAGTAAATGAAGCAAACTAAGACAAAGTGGGGATTCTCGAAAGGGATAATGTTGTCCTAAAACTTGGGTTGATTTCTTTCCCAAACACCATTTGTATTCCTTTATATATGGGACTTAGCTCCCAGGTATCTTTTATGATCTTTTTCATAGGCTTAGTAGGCATATATCTACCCATTTGATGGTAACAGAGGATGATATTTCACACACATATTGAGTCATCTATCATAATCCCAGTATTCAAGTTTGGCTACATGTGATATGACTATGGCTTTCCTTAAATGTGACTCTTATTTAATGATGTGTGTACTTTGCTTGTTGGTTCCAAAGCCATGTGGTAGAACTGCAAAATATGTCTGAATAACCTGCGAAATTCCCTAGCTTAAAGTTTTACTTTGATAATTACTTCGTGCTCAAATCTTACCGATAAGAAAAAATTTTCAATAATATATTTATAGCTCATCATGTCCAAATTAACGAAAGGACTTGGAATGATTCAATACGTTGAGAATTAGCATTTCCCTTTCCTCGCCCAATTTTGCCAATTGTACATTTGAAGATGCACGACTAGGAAATTGGACTTTCAGCTATAAAAAATTATCGACAGATTTTTTTCATTGGTAATTAAATAAAGATAATAAATAAAAAATAATAATATGATTAGATAACTATGATGGCTTGTTGATTGTGTTGCTCATGAAATTTCACTATGTCTGGGTTCGCAGGTAACTGGAGGCGTTTTTCAAAAATTAAAGGTCATGGGTCGGTGGGCTGGAGGGTTGGGGGCTGCCTGGAGCAAAGCGACAGAAAAAATCCGTTACTGATATTTTTCGGTGACGGAAAATAGACTTTCAGTAACGAAATTTTTTATCACGAAAAGTCCATTTTCTATCGGTGATGGTGACAGCCTTCATTCTCTAAATGCCTTTTCATGACATTGAAGTCATGAACTATGGCCCTCGACTCTAACATTTCTAATGGAGAGAGAGAGAGAGATGCGATTGTGGAGGGGTATTTTGAAATGCAAAGACTGTCTCATGGCAAATACCAAGTGGAGAGTAGACAATGGAAACAACATTGAATTTTGGAGGGACTTATGGGTTGGAGAAGAGAGACTGTCAGACCACTTGCTGTAGCCCCTTCCTCGCCCCCTTCCTCGTTTCAAAGTCTCTGAGTTCGTTGATGCCAATGATAATTGGAAAACTCAGGACCTGAAGGCTTGGTTGCCTACGATAAAGTGGAGGAGATCTGTGGCATCCCGCTCCCCATCAGATCAAAGGCCAAAGATTCCATCTTCTAGAAGGTCACCATCAATGGCAAGTTCTTTGTGAGTAAAGCTTATGATTCCTTGCAGCCCACCATTGCCTCCGATTCTCAGCAGTGGCGTTGGATAAGGAAAGCCAAAATTCCTAAAAGAGTTAAACTCTTTATATGGACCACGAGTAGGGAGAAATGCCTAACAAACTTGGAGAGGAAAAGGAGAGGTTTTACAGACGATGACTCTTGCCCGTGTTGCAGAATCTATGAAGACCTTCTGCATGTTCTTCGTGACTGTCATGACTCCAAGGCCATTTGGAAGATCTTTTGGAAGGATATTGATGCTACCAACTGGTTTTGGACCTCAGACCTCCTTAGTTGGCTCAGAAAATGTATGGATGAGTGTAGGGAGTGGAAGGATTGGGCCTCCTTCCCTGCAGCCATTTGGTCCCTCTGGAAGAGGAGATGCAGGCTGGCAATGGAAAACTGTTGGCAAGACTCCTCTCTGAAGACCGTGATCCTTAGTCTCAGCAGGGATTGGGCAAACACCTTCGAGCCCAATGCTAGCTCAATGGACAAAACCAATATGTGGGTGAAATGGCTTCCTCCTACTGACGACAAGATCAAGCTCAACTCTGATGGAGCCGTCTGCATTTCGTCAGGTAGGGCCAGCACGGGTGGCCTCCTGAGAGGTGCCAATGGCTGCTGGATCAAAGGCTTTACCATCAATATCGGGTATGCGGATGTTATCACAAAAGAGTTGTGGGGCATGAGGGAGGGTCTTAAGCTCGCCAAATCCATGAATCTGGAGCACCTTCAAGTAGAAGTTGATAGCTCCTCTCTAGCCTCGATGCTGGAGGCTGACAACATTGAAGAACACCCCCTTTATTTAATCTGCCTGGACTGCAAAGACTTACTCCTCCAGCTGAAGATCAATCGCGTTTCGCATATCTACAGAGAAATGAACAAATGTGCCGATGTGCTAGCCAAGTTGGGCTTCACTGCAGCTCCTGGAGTCACAATCCTTGATTCCCCGCCCCATGGGTTTACCTCTTTGTTATAGGATGACTTGCTCGGCTTGGGTTCTTGTAGGAAAGTGAGCCTCAAGCCCCCCTGACCTGGGTCTTTGTTTTGCTGTTTCTTTTTCTTTTTGCTGGGTGGACCTCAGCCCTCTTCCTTCTACCAAAAAAAAAAAGAAGAGAGAGATGCGATTTAAAAAGGGAATGATAGATAAAATGCACTGAAGTCTATTTTAATCCAAAAGTCGCAAGCTAACATACTTTTTGTCCTCTGGTATTCTAGTTGTTACCTATGTTATTTGGGATCAATAATAAGACGATGGGAAACACGTTGGATACTAAATATTAATAAATATTAATTAAACTTATGTAATTAACTTGTTAATTAATTCCTTTTGTAGAATTGACTAAGTCCCTTTCGAAACTATATTAGAAACACAGAGACGGCCAACATTATTTTTCAAATTTGATTCCCATGTTAGAAAATCCCACAAAAGAGCATTCAAGCTCAAGTATTTTTGGTCAAGTATTGACCAACTCAGATAAAAACAACAATATTAACATATCAATTTGAAAGCAGAACTAGAATAACTAAAAAAGTCGATATTCAAAATAATAAAATCTGATAACATATTATTTTATTGATCACTACAAAGTATAAATGATTTTTTTTCATCTTTTAATCAATAATAAAAAATTAAATAATTCAGTGAGTGATTTTTTAGATCGATCTGTTTCTGTATTTTTAATTAGAAGAATCAAATTGAAAAGGAAATTTTCAATTAAGGACAAATGGAAGAGAAAGCATCATCATGGACAACTACGTAAGTGCTGTGTGTGTGTGTGTGTGTGTGTTTGAATTGAGGATTCTTCATATGACTGTTTCAAAGTTATCTTAGCTTAGCTAAATGAAAACTTTGTTTTTTGGGGACCCAGAGAAAGAAAAACTCTCATTCAGACTTGGTTTGAAAAGTTGTACATTTTATGTTTCTTTCTGTTCGGCATTTTTCAAGTTGACTCCGATGACTTCCTGAGTAAAATACTAACCTTTTTTTGGAAATAGGATTTCTTATTTTCCTTTTTTGGATAAGAAAATTTTATTTGCATTGCAAAAAAGAAGATTGAGTCATTATAAATTGTCATGTCATACATCCAAAATTGTATATTTTTTATCTCAATTTTGTGCTAATTTATTAAAATTATAAATATATAATTATATTTAATTTGTAATTTATAATATTCTTGACATAATATAAATCTGTTGCAGTAAAATTTTACGAGTGCAATCAAATTAGGGTATCGAAAAACCCTAGTTTTGTCTCAAAGGGCTAGATGTCGCAACTCTTAATTGGTCAATCACGTATTGCAAACTTTTCTTTAATACAAAATTCAAATGATTCATCGGTCAATCAACCCAAAAGCAAGTCCCGTCTTTTTGGCCATAATCGGTGGTATTTCTCCTTAAATTATTTTAACTCAAGAGAGTTAAGTTAGTCGGATGATTAAATATAAGTATCGCTTAAATAAAATATTGAGAGAGTTTTATTTTTTAAAAGTTAAATTTAATTCAAATCATATTTAATTAAATTTAATATGGTTATTGGGTATCAATAATTTATCTAAAAAAAATTACAAATGCACTTAGTGTTAATATAAGACAATTGTACGAAACTTTTATGGATATAACAGTAGGATACTGTATTCTTTTTATGATAAATCTCAAGTTTGAATTATAAAAATAAAGAAGTGAGATTTAGAAAAATCAATCTTTTGATGGACTCTATAATGTTTGAACTAAATTAGTTGGATAAAATTTGAATATCGATATATGAAAAAAAAAAAAAAGAAAAAAAAATTTAGTGGCGTCCCGTTATGGTTTCACTGATTGCGCCATCCGTCAATCCTATTTTTGGGTCCAAACCCTCAAAAATCAAAATCCGACGCTCACTTGAGCCCCTTGTGGCGATGTTGAAACGTTGACTGTTTCTTTAAAATTAAGACTTGGAAAACTTAATTGAAAAGGATGAAACAAGACTGCAGCTAACGCTCTGTAAACAGAGACCATGACCCTTGACCCAGAATACTGGGTTGGGCCTAATCGGAGCCTTTCATCCCCATATTGGGCCCGGACCAACTCTAACCTGTCCAAACTCTGATTAGTACAAGGCATGGCTCAACCGTGGGTTGTGGACTAGGTATAGGTTAAATGGATCATTCCTTAACCGGTCACAATAGGCCCTTTTGTTTTTTTAACTATACCAACCGATATTCAGTTCTGTTCGTGACTTGCAATTATTGATTTAAGACCGTTACTCTCTCAATATAGTTTTTTTTTATACCCAAACCGCAAGTCAAATTTAAAAGCTTGATTAAGGGATTTAACATCATATTTTACTAAACCAACTGTCCATCGATGTCAAAGTAGATCCTTTGCGATACTTGGTGAAGAAAATGTTATACGGAACATTTATCTCACGTAAAATCTTTTTTTTTAATTCTAAATATATTTTTTAATTAAAGTGAGATTTTTAATAGCAAAATCTAAAGTTTTTTTTAAATAAAAGTTAAATGCTTTCGATAAAATAGATTATTATCGTTACATTGATACTTTTTTAAATGAAAAATCATATTTGATTTTAACTGAAATAATTTTAAATTTCTCAAAATGGAGCCAAAGAAAATTTGCGACGGTGGTAAATTCAAAGTTAGAAAAAAAAAAAAAAAACAAATTTGAAAATAATCTTGTCGCTTGAAGATGTCCAAACTTTATGATTTAAAATAGTTATTTTGCCATCGAAATCAAAATCCCTTTGTTATTCCATGATATCTTTTTCACACATAAAATGCTACTTCTTTGCCACAAGAATACTTTATGCTGCATGTAGAGTACTCCTAGTACAGAAGTCTATGCACCTCCTCTCTCTCTCTCTTATGTAATGGGCGGGTTGGTGCATATTATTATTTTACGTAGAATTCAAGTGAGATCAAGACGGTCCATGTCAATCGAAAGCATTGGAAAAAAATATTAGAATAGAGTGAGAGAGAGAGAGAGAGAGAGAGAGAGAGAGAGAGAGAGAGAGAGAGAGAGAGAGAGAGAGAGAGAGAGAGAAGGGGACTGGCTTTCTTTCTTTTAGGCCATGCCTATTTCACTTTCACTAAAATAAGCACTTCACCCTCTCTCTTAATATCCTATTTGTCTTCCCCTCATTTTCCACGTGTGGGGGACCTTTATCACGTCGTAATTTCTCATACATCCATTTTCTTACTCTTGCTTTTCGTCATGGAATCATCTTTATAATCGATTATCGTGATATATTTTGGTGTAATAAAGTTAAAAATTATTGAATATCAAAATAAATTATTAAGAAATTAATTTTAAGTATATTTGAGGCTTATATATATATATATATATATATATATATATATATGTTCCTTTCTGCAATAATAAGTATTTTATAGCCATCCAATCTATTGTCAAGAATATTTTGTAGGGATGCTCGATAGCAAATAAATGACCAAGTATTGTTTTGAGATTCCATCCCAGAATCTGATCTTGTTATTTTATCCAAACCCACTTTTATACGGATGTAAATTAGGGTGTTCAGTTCAGAAATATTTAACCCGTCCGACCCCAGTCGGGTTCGGGCTGGGTGCATCATGGAGGGGTAATCGCGGGCCTCTTGTTCTTAATTCTCAGATTGCTTCAATCAAATCCTGTGAATGTGCATACACCCGGGTGGAATCTTCTAATTTCATGTGTTCTCTGTTTACTTTTTCCCTTATATTTTTGTTGATTTTTTTTATACGTGCGAATGAGAGTAAGACGGTATTTGTTTAAAATCCGGAAAAATAAAGAAAAAGAATTAAGTTTGGGCCCTTGGGCTCAGATTAAAAAAAAGAATATTTGGACCCTTGGGCTTGTCGGAGCAAATTCCAAAATGAGGGCCCAACCTCAACCTAGGTAATCGTGCCACTTGGGTTATTCATATGTTTTGATTTGTTGTGTTTTCACCAACCCGAATATGTTCGATGATGTAAGAAATTCCCGAACCCGACTGTGAACACCCTCGAAGGGGACCAAGTTGGGCCATCTTGAGTCTTGCATACAAGCCATGTAACTCGTTCCCTAACTTATTAGCCTAATTTCAGCTCAAATCACCTGCAGACAGTGGGGACATCAAAATTTTTAAACAATTGAATGAAAGGACAAAGGAGGAGGGGATGTGGAGAGATTTTGTAGTTTGTTCGTAAGTATGCTCGTGTCTTGAGACCGTGAGTGCTACGTAGGGAAAAAATGGAAGTCTCACAGATCTCTGAGGTGACAAAAACATCTTATTCTGTTTAAGGAAAAGCCATCATGCCATTTGACACCCCAGACAATGTCGGGAACATGCAAAGGTTCGGATTTTTGGGAAAAGCATCTTCAAATACACGAACATACACACACACATAGCAACCTCCCTCTCTCTCTCTCTCTCTCTCTCCTTCCCTCCCTCCCTCCCCCCCTCTCTCTCTCTTCAAATAATTATTATTGTCATTTTGCAAAACCCAGGTTGTTGTGTCATTGTATGGGTGGGAGTGTACTAGCAAGTGAGGTGTAAAACCAGCAGACTTGAATGATAGAGATTGCTTTGATTATTCGTATTCTCTTCCCCCTTTTCACCTCCCCTCTACTTATTGAACTCTCTTATTCAGAAACAGACAAAGGGCTCTCTGTCCAATTGTGACATAGTTTTCTATCTATGGAAACATCATTTAGCTATGCCAAAAGGTTTCTGAGGGGGTAATATCTCTTAAGTAATGTCCTTGGCCTGTGGGCAAGATTGGTTCTTGTGAGATTGATTTAAGCTGCCATTCATGATTTTTTTTTTTATCATGAAAAAAGTTTAAATTATGAATTTTCGTATAAGAAAAATTATGCTCCAATAGCCCCCCCCCCCCCCCACATTTGCAATCTAATACAAAAATGTCAGGAATGATTGTTATTATGTCTGTTTCATGGGCAAAGATTTCATTAGATATTTAGATGCTTGAAAATATAGCATTGCCGGATGTAATGCAAATATGATAGATGACATTTTATAAACTGCGCAAATATGCATGTTATGATGGACGCACATGTGACTAATTTTATTTTGAAAATAAGCTTAAATTTTAATGATTACAGTTTTTTCTATAATTTTATGACAAATATTCTGTCAATTAGCAAAAGAAAAGGAAAAAGATCAGTAAGAAAATAAACCAGAAATATTTTTGTGATTTCATGTTTGAGGTGACCACTCATCATTTGCCGATATTAAGACACAAAAAGGTTCATGTCTTATGATTTGTTGACACTTCCACTTTGAAGATAGTCATCCCTCAAATCACCCCCACAAAGATCATTTTTCTATTTGAATTGTGTACGGCATTGTTTGATTGGTCAACCGAAAATAGTTCCTAAAGATGGTTAGCTGACAATAATTTTTCAAGGCGACATGCGCAAAAGCTTAAGGGCACAAGAACTGCATGTACTACTAAATTATTGGTGTTAACACTCCTCCTCTTTCTTCTTCTTCTTAATAGGGTCGGCATCAACAGATTGTTCTCGTATCCATTGTCTAAAAACTTGCATTTACTGTTTACCTACATGAATTGGTCCCGTCTAACTTTGTGGAGATAATTCTCTAAAAGGTGCAAAAGTTGTCAATTTATTTGATACATAAATTCCAAGTTCATCTATACGCTCAAGTTCATTTCAATCATCCAAATAGAGGATTGGTTCCTTTCTTCAAGAAGTTAGTGCCATTGCTGCCCATGCGCCTACAAAAGCGTCTTTTCATGGGTGAACGTCACCATTTTAGACGTGCAGGGTTAGGAGTTGTAGCATTGTTTGTGTGTGATAGTCTATTTATTTTTATATAGACAAACAAATTAGAAATCAATAAAACCTTGCAAGTAAAGTGTAAGACAAAAGGCTACTTCAATTGTGGTGTTGAGATTTAGTAAGCAAAAGTATATGAAATATTATCTATCTACCCAAAGACTTAACTTTCTTTTGTCCGTGTAATTTATTCAAGTAAATGCTTTTTCGGTCAACCCCCATAAAGTCCTTCCACAATCAATAGTTAAAAATCTCAATTTTTATATCATCCCACCTGATACAATTGCCTTTTTAAGGTAATTGTTTATATCTTACTATGGTATTGCTTTCTCTAGCTAGTTTAAATTTGTGGTTTGGAATCAAACAAATGATCTCTCTGGTTGAGGTTTTAAGGGTAAGATGAAGACTCCCTTTTGTCATGATTAAATGTCCATGCGGGCATATTTTCATGGATGAGTTACCGTCTAAGCATTGGATGGTTTGTTCAATAATGTAAACTTTATATTAGCTTTAGTGAGCGGCAGTATAAATGATGAGAACTTATTGTGATGGTTCTGTGTATGATAAAAATAATTTCTTAACTTAAATTTAGATTGTTGAAATAAATATATCATTTTGTATGAAGAAGAAGAAGAAGAAGAAGAGAGAGAAAGAAAGAAAGAAAGAATTAATTTTTATGAGACAAGGTCCAATCAAAATTTACACCTTAATTTAAACGTTTGTTTTGCACTTTTTTGTTTAAATTTAACATTAGAAAAAAGTGTCCGATGCTTGTAAATCATAAAATAAGAGACCTAAGTTATTTTTGATAAAAAGAAAATATATATATTTTTTCCTTTGAAGATAATGTTTATCAGAAGATCGTTGGTCAATCTGCACTAAAAAAATGTAGCCTTGGTAAAATTGTAATTGAACTACACCATTTTTGTTTGTCAAAATTGCATTTAAGATATCTAACATAATCCAAGAGAAGACTGGAACATCGAAAGACATGCTGATTCTGATGATATAGATTAAATAAGCATTCAAATAGAACATCTCTCTCTCTCTCTCTCTCTCTCTCTCTCTCTCTCTCTCTATCTGTGACTCAGTAAAGAGTAAAACAAATCATGACCAATGCAGAGAGGAATAAGTATGCCAGACCCAGAATACTTTTGTGGGGATGATATAAGAGTTTAAGCATAAACAATCTAACATACTCAAGCAGTAATTCCTACACTCTTAAGCACGGCATTTGGGGGGGGGGGGGGCAGGAACATTTTTGAAGCTAGAAATGAAATGCCAAGAACATGCAGTAAATGGTATCTCACCTTGCATCACCATCTCTCAAAGCACCGTCCATGTTGTTGATCTTTCATTGGATTGAAATCAGCCAAAGTCCAACATATTTTGAGATATCACCCAATGGTGCAGTAAGTCCTATAATGCATCAAACGCCTAAGAGCATCCGAGTCTTAGCTCTAAATCCAGGTCCTCCTCCGCATTATTAAACCAACCTATTTCCAGATCTAATTTAACAATCTCAGACTTCTCCAAAACCTTACATTTATCACCTTGAGTGAAATCTTTTACCTCAAAAAATGATTTTGCGTGCTTTGGCTCCGTCGACTCTTCATAATTTCTCCCTCTAGAGGGTCCAACAGGATTGCCTTCCATAGCCCTTTTCTTTAACTCACTTGGAGAAACCAAAGAAGGCAATGCATAAGCAAATGGTGGAAGCCTTGTTGATGAAGAAGATGGGGAAGAGAAAGCAGTGTTAGGGTTAGGGTTTGGATTAGGGCTAGCATTTAGGTTAAGGTTGAGCAAAGGGTATTGGCCATCTCTTGGAGGTGACTGTCTCAACCTTGCTCTTTCTCTTCTATGGACATTCATGTGACCTCCAAGTGCTTGAGCAGATCTGAACTCCCTTTTGCAAAAACTACATGAGTAAGATCTTGGAGGCCATGAACACGCACTTAGATAATCATCTCTAAGACTTCTACTCGGGCAATCAAATAAATATTTAACCCTGTTGTTGTTGAGGTCTCTAATCATGTTCTTGTCTTTGAAGTGAGTGCTCACAATGTTTCTCTCCATCTACTTCCTTTGAGTTAGTGTCTCACACCTAAGAAGAAGATAACACAAAAGATAAAGATAAAGATTTGCTTTTGCTCAAACCACATCGCCTAAGAAATAGAAAACAAACCCATATCATAACTAGAGGAGGGTAACTTACTCAGAGACATGAAGGATGTTGATGATGTAGATTTGTGTTCTAGTCAAGAAAGAGAGAAGACAAAAGTGTTAGATAGTGGGAAAGGGTATTTGAAAGCAAAAGGCACACAGCACATCAAAGTTGTAACACTGCAGCGGAGTATCTAATTGGTTGATTCCCCACCTGCAAGAGTCCCTTTGTTATGGTCACTACTTTCCATATTTAGAAACAATTTTTCTGCCAAGTTATACCTTTTTACCTAAATGTGCATATCAGATCTATTGAATGTTCCTTCCTCTTCAATAAATTGTTTCTCACAACAATTAATAACATTCTTAGCCAATATAAATCAGTAATGCCTTTCAACTACACTACCCCTTTCCTCCTACATTTTCCTTCACCAAACTTGATGAGTGGGAAATAATAATTAGATGTGCTAAACCTCTCTCACACACTGTATCCACATGGTTCAAATCAAGATTAAAAACAAATGCAATTTAAATACCGAGTGCTCAGTTGTTTTGGCTTATGATTGAAATTAGAAGTGAAGTGAATTTTAACTCATGGGAGATGAAATATAAAAATGCATGGCAGGAGGATGAAGGAATGCAGATATGATTTTTAGGAAAAAAATAACAATAGAATCTTAATAGAAACTTTGAATGTAAATGCCATTAAAAATAGATTTCTATTGAGATTTTTTTTTTGTAATTTTTAATGCACTTCTCAAACCTTTTTTAAAAATCTACTAAAAATGTACATGTTATTTTTTTTTTCTCCAAAAACCCCCTTCCGCTATTGTCTTTCTTTTTTTTTTGTTATAAAATATCGATATCCAATAATCACGTTAAGTTTGACTAAATTCAGTATGAGTCAGGTTGGATTTTTAAGAGATAAAACTCTCAATATCTGTTTTTGTCACTCACAATATTTGAATATGAGATTTTGTTTAATAAATTCTAATATCCACCACTGCACTAATTAGGTATTAATATTTCCATTCTTGTTTACCATTTTAAAATAAGTGCGTATTATTGATATATGAATGTCCTCTATGCTAAATAATAATATTTGTCTATCCATAGTTGATTCGCAGGTCTTTTGTTTTTGTGAATTTTTACTTATTGCCTTGCCTTGTACATTTAATTTTCTCTTTCCCAAGATTAGAATTGTTTCATTCTGATCAAACGAGAAACATGAAACCCGTTTTTATGTAAGAAAACACGTTCACATGCTCATCCATCCAGGGCATCCAATGAGAAGAATGTGTGAAAGTCTAGGGGCAGTGAAACACTATAATTGCCGGATTCTATCATCTTCACAACCTCAATTTCAAAAGTACATATTTTGGTCCATGTAATTAATGCCGAACCAACCCTATGAATCAGTGAAAATGATGACAATCTTGATTTCTCCCTGGGCATAAATCATTTTTCAACTTTGTATAAGATGAATTATCTGGAACAATAATCAAACCTATATGATTCACGATCTATTTAATAGATAATAATATTAAATTTTTTAATTAAATATTATATTTAAAATTTAAAAATAAAAAATATTATATTGAGAAAACTATTCTATAAAATGAGCTTAACAAGTAATCAATGAATTATCTAGAACAATAATCAAACCTATATGATTCACGATCTATTTAATAGATACAACAACAACAACAACAAACTGCGCCTTAATCCCAATAGTTGGGGTCGGCCATTTGAGAGACAAACTTGAAAAGGAGAGAAAAATAAAATAAAAATAAAGATAAAATAAAATAAAAATAAAATAAAAATAAAATAAAATAAAATAAATACAATGAAAAATAGATAAATAAATCAATAGATAAATATTTGAAAACAGATTGGTTTAATTTGTGCGGATTCTACTACGCCATCCATTCCTATCCAAAACCATTTCCTCTTCTAAACCCTTAATCTTCAAATCTTTGCGGATAACTTGCATCCAAGTTTTCAGCGGTCTACCTCTACGTTTTACTAAACTGTCTAGATTTAAGTTCTCGGTTCTCCTAACAGGCGCATCATTGGGTCTTCGTTGCACATGTCCAAACCACCTCAGACGGCACTCTCGCATCTTATCCACAATTGAACTAACCCCCAACTTATTTCGGATCTCTTCATTTCTTATTCTATCTGTTCTAGTTTTTCCACACATCCACCTAAGCATCCTCATTTCTGCTACAGACATCTTTTGTTCTTGTTGTTGTTTAACAGCCCAACACTCAGTACCATATAATAATGTAGGTCTAACCACGCTTCTATAAAACTTTCCCTTTAAGTGCAATGGCATCGTGTGATCGCAAAGAATTCCGGAGGCCCTTCTCCATTTCATCCAACCCGCTTGAATTCTATGGTTCACATCTCCATCGATGTTACCATCATTTTGAATGATAGATCCTAAGTATCTAAATCGTTCACTTTTGGGTACCTCTTGCCCATCTAACCTAATCGTTTCTTCATCATTCCGGGGTCTGTCACTAAACCCACATCTCATATATTCTGTTTTTGATCTACTCAGTCTAAACCCGCTAGTTTCTAGTGTAAATCTCCATAACTCGAGTTTAGCACTAACACTCTCTATAGTTTCATCAACTAACACTATATCATCTGCGAAAAGCATACACCATGGTATTTCATCTTGGATATTTTTGGTAATTTCGTCTATCACTACTGCAAAGAGGAGGGGGCTTAATGCCGAACCTTGATGGAGTCCAATGTTAATGGGAAAACTATCACTCAAACCCCCACGAGTGCTTACGCCGGTTATAGCTCCCTCATACATATCTCTAATTAGGTTAATATACCTCAAGGATATCCCTTTCTTCATCAGCGCCCACCACAATAAGTCTCTAGGAACTCTATCATATGCTTTTTCCAGATCAATGAATACCATATGTAGGTCTCTCTTCTGTGCTCTATATTTCCAATCTCAATCGATGCTCTATTACTCTCTCCCATAATTTCATAGTATGACTCATAAGCTTAATCCCTCTATAGTTAGAGCAATCCTGTATATCTCCTTTATTCTTATAGAGCGGTACAATTACACTCTTCCTCCATATCTGAGGCATTCTCCTAGTTTCCCAAATTTTATTGAAAATATCCGTTAATATTTTTATACCAAATTCACCCAAACATTTCCACACTTCTATAGGAATGCCATCAGGTCCTATGGCCTTATTATTCTTCATTCTCTTTAAAGCCTCCTTCACTTCAAGAGGACGGATCTTGCGTTTAAAATCTCTATTGATCTCTTCTATAGGTATTTCGATATTCCCTATAACTCCCGTATTCTTAACATTAAAGAGATCGTCAAAATAATCACGCCAACGTTTTCTTATGTCCTCATCCTTTACAAGTATAGTATTGGTTCCACTCTTAATGCACCTAATACCATTTAAATCTTTACTCTTTCGCTCCCTTAGTTTGGCAATTTTGTAGATCTCTTTCTCTCCGTCTTTAATATCAAATCGAAACTCTACACACATAAATGAGCTTAACAAGTAATCAAATCGGATTAATCAAAATATAATTTTATATATCAATTAATATAATACAAAAAAATAATAATCAAACTCCTAAATTAGTCTATGTTTTTAAAAGCACAAAGCAAATGGTAATGTCATGTTTTATTTTTTTAATTTAAATACTATTTAGGCCCCCTTTTCTATTTTAGCACAATGCATGTCTAAATTTGTGATTCATTGTTTACTTTAAAAATAATAGTAGGACTACAAGTTTTGTGCTTATCTTTTTTATTGTTTTCTTTCTTTTGCCGGGCAATGAGCATGGAGGGGTGACCCAACTAAGTTAACCTTTAAATATTATCAACGAAACCTATAAAAAATGTATAGTTTGAGTTATATTCACCATATTGTACTCGTCATTAAACCTCGATCAAATTTGAGAATAACTGAATTTAAAGTTTTTAGAGTTAAGCTTAGCCCAAGCCCGTCCTATACTTGAGGCCTAGCTCCACCGTTATGGTCTTTATGCTTACTTTAGTTATGTATGGATATCTATATCTATGTGTGTAGAGTTTCAATTCAAATGACACATTTTCTCGCAGCTTGGGGATGGATATCATCGGTTGGAATATTTGGTCTAGACTAATGGGAGCCAAACACATGCCAAGATGGCATCATTACCCATATATCAAACTCTTTTTAAATTTTGTCGTTCGTTGTGATCTTCGAGTCTGACAAACCCCCGATTCATTCAACACAGAAAGAGGGAGAAAGAAAGAACAGAAATTCTCAGTTGCACCCTCATATTACCCTTTCCCTTTCTTGAGAAAAAGAGAACCAAATTTCACCAGAGAAATCAAACAGTGCAAAAGATTCTACCCTCACAAGCTGAGATTTTGCGAGTGACTAGTGTGCCAATAAAATGTCCCGACTGGGTTCCAAATATAGCCTTGATTTAATAAGGTCACATCGTCCAAAAATGCTGTGTTTACCTGCAGTGTTTGACGCACAATTTTTGCCGTCTCTTCTTTTACAAAAAAGGCTTTGGGGCCAACCAGTAGAGTACAAACAAGTTTATAGGGTGAGGTGTCCCAACTCACAAGTCACAACTCCAAAATCCTAGTTTAGTTTTACTATGTTTGACAGTGAAAAAGACTAAGAAGAAAAGTGAAGTGATATCTTAATTTGTGTTTTTTTTTGCGGGAGGGGGGGTTTGGATTAGTTGCTAACTAATGATTCTATTGGATTGCTGTCTGGTCCTCTCTGTCGCTGATTTGAAATTATGTTGTGAGGGTGATAGATTGGGTCGATCTAGAGTTTAGGACACCCAGTGAGTTTGGTCTGGTCGGTCACCTTAGAGATTGTGATTGGTGCACAAAAGAGTTTTCTGTGTGTTTTGTGTAATTTGACTCAGGTTGAGTCGCTTACTGTGCTGGATTGAATTGGCCATCATGCTGTACTACTTGGGGATGACTCAAGTTTTAATCTTGTGTTTTTTACTTTTCAGTCTAATTTCGAATTTCTTTATTATTTTATTTTATTTTATTTTACTTATAAAATTTATCAATTAAAATAAAAAATTTCTTTATAAGATAACTTAATATCATTATTATATCAATAACTTTTTATATTAAAAATATTTTCTTTATTTTTCGAATATTATTTCTCTCTTGAGAAATTTATGTACCTATAATTACATGTCAAATTTATGAACTTTATCTCAAATTCACCATGTCTTTAATTTCAAAACGTAACAATTGAGAATCTAAATTAAAAAAATCGTAACTCGTTAGTACTTTCATTAATAACGACCTCTAATTACTTGCAGGTTATGTGAATGTCTTGCGTAAGAAATTGTTAACATGTGACATTGTCACGACATCATCCTAAATACTTTCTCTCTCCTTCCCTTCTCTTTCTCTCTCTCCTCTCCTCTCCTCTCTCTCTCTCTCTCTCTCTCTCTCGGTAGAAAGAAAAAAAAACATAGACATTCTTCTCTCTCTCTCTCTCTCTCTCTCCTTCTCTCTCTCTCTTGCGGAAATAAAAAAGAAACTCCTCTCTATCTCTCTCCTTCCCTTCACCTCCGAAGCAGAGATATCCTTATCCTTCTTGATGGATTGTTTGGGAGGTGCTTTAGTGAAATAAGGGTGATTGATCATGTAATAGAATGATTTCATAACTGATTGAAAGTGAAGGAAATGATTTTACTGGTAGCCTGTTGAGTATTTCCCAGACTACCTTTGCTGGAAGTTGAAGGTTGTTACCTATTTCATGAGAAATCGTCGACATTGCCGTCCCACAAAACCCTAGGGACAGCCAGTTGGACATGGCCAACAAATATGCCCTGAACAAATATGTCTACTTGAATTCATATCTCCATATGGAGGAAATGCAAAATAATTCATTAAATTACACATGTGGTTTTTGAACCTTACACTAATGAATTTTAATTGCCTCTAATAGACTCCATAAATTTCCAGAAATTGTAAATTCCAAAAACCACAATGCGCCTGAAGATCTTTCTAATCCCCAGTTTCTGTTACTTAGGCCTCTCTGCTTCTCCCACAACAAAATCACGAGAAACCCAGTAACCCCATCTCCCATCAATAACCAATGGACGATTCGGAACAGATCGAATCTCCAAACCTTCGCATTCCATCATCACAATCCAAACCCTTTATCGAGAAAATAATCATCAGAGACGACCTTTTCAATGGCGACCATGGCTCCGTTTTCCCTCCGAAAAATCACGAAGGCTTACCACTGTGCCCTCCCTCAGAAAACCCTCTCTCGTCTTCTGATGAGGAAGCTTTGGAGGAGAGAGATTTGAGTCCGAAATCGAAGGAGAGGAGTTTGGGAGTGAGATTGCCTGCGTTCTTGAGTAGCTTGAGGATTTCCCGGAAGGAGAGGAGTAAGTAGATACTCGGAACTGCACTCTCTCTCTAAATCTCTCTTAATTTCATGAACAAGCACATGGGTTTTCACATTCTTCATCTTCTTACTCCTCGCAAAAACCACAGCTATAAAAATGGCAGATAGTCTTCCTAAAGATGGTTTCGTGGGTCAAGCCGAAATTGAGGGCCTTGAAATTGTGCGATAGTCTTCCTAAATGGTAGATGGTCTTCCTAAAAGTAGCAGCTGTAAAAACCCCAACTGAAAATTGTGCAACCCTTGAAATTGAGGGTCTTCCAGAGATGGGTTTCGTGGGTCAAGCCAAAAATGAGAAAGTTTGAAGAAAATTGATAAGATCTGAGAACACTTGCAATGGTGTTGAGCTCCATAGAGGTCATGTGGGTTTGGAATTGCGCAGGAGGTTGAGGAGACAGAGAGAGGAACTGCGCAGGAGGTTGACAGAGAGAGAGAGAGAGAGAGAGGATGGGTTTGGAATTGGGAAGGAGCAGAGAGAAAGGGGAGGTGAGAAGAGAGAGAATAGGGTTAAAATTTAATTTTTATATAAATAAGCTTTTAATTTTTTATTAATTTAAAAAAAATTAAATTTTATTAATTTAGAATAATAACGTGCTCAACATTAATGCTAAATATTATACAGTGATGTTAACGTGTCATACACTAATGTTAACGTGATAATATTATATAGTGGTGTTAATGTGTCACATAACATTTAGATAATTAATGTCAAGATGAAACCCAACTCAGAATTTATCTTATCATATCGTCTGTCAAATCTAAATAAGCATTTAACGACCAATTCAGAATTTATCTTATCATATCGTTTGTCAAATCCAAATCAGTATTTAACGATGGATTGACTTAGCTACGGAAGGACTATATGCATAACAAATTTTAAAATTTTGGTTTCAATCACTGTTTTTTTAGTTGACCTAAAAGTATGGCGTAGTGATACTTGCCCGATTTGATCAGGGAGTTTTAGATTCGCCGGTAGGACTGCTCATACCCTGTTATTTCTCATCTCCCTGATTTTTAATTAACTCAATGTTCCTTCTTTTTAACCCAAAAAAAATTAATTCGAATCCAGGTACATTGAAGCCTCTTCCCGTAAAAAAAAAAAAAAAAAAAAAAAAGGATAGTGTAACGTGAGTGTTACCTATTCCAGTTGAAATAATCTTTTTTTTTTCTAGATTTTATCATCGATATTCAAATTTTATGTGACTAATCTGATTTGAGAATTATGGAGTCAATTTTAGTAATTGACTCTCTTAAATCCTTTTTCGTCATTCCCAGAATTCAAATTCAAAATTTCTAATTAAGAAAATAAAATATCTAATCATTCAATTTAAAAGAATTTGATAATTGAAATGATCTATTTACTTTAATTTATATTAAATTTAAAAAATGGACAATTTCAATATGGGATGTTACTATTTTCCAATGGGGTCTTAGGGAACGATTCATGTGATAGAATCTCTCTACTTCTATTCTCTTTTTCTCGATTCGATGATGGTTTATTACAACTTCTTATAAAATATATATATATATTTTCCAATGGGGCCAACTATCCTAGAGATATATCAAATTGTGGGCTAATGCCCATTTTGTGCTGGGCCAAGAGGTCATGGCCCATGATACGACACCGAATCGTCTCGGGTCCTTTGTATTTCGGCTCCCTCATCATGCCTTTCCTAGCATGATTGATCTCATGTGAAACTTGTAATTTCCAATTTACGTAAAACAATATATATCCAATGCTAAAAATTAAAATTTTCACATTTTTTAGCTTATTTATCACAAGGGATTTGAATTTCTGAAATTCCACAATCATCGCACAGAACGTCTTTAACAAAAATCAGAAATTATGTACAAAGATAAAAAAAAAAAAAGAAAAACGAGAAAATTCATGATTATTATAAAAAGGGTGGAATATTGTAAATCTTTTTCAATTGTTGTGGGCTCGTCATTGGGCTCAAGAAGAAAAATATCTTATTGGGCCTACAATTTCACAAGTTGAACCATAGACAAGACCAGAGGTGATGCCTTACTTTGGAAAGAGAAAGAGGATGGAGAATTCTCGATAGCTTCTACTTACTGGCTTCAGATGAAGGATTCCTATTCTCATCAGTCGTCTAGTGAAAATTGGGGTTGGATTTGGAAGTCTAAATGTCCAGAGAGGGTTAAGCTTTTCCTGTGGCTGGCGGCTAAAGGCAAGGTGCTGACAAGAGCACAACTTATGAAGAGAAGAGTGGTGGATGCGGGCCTCTATGACCTCTATAGGTTAGAGGAAGAGTCTCTTGATCATGCCTTGAGAGATTGCCCTCATGCTTCCAATATATGGAGAGAGGTAGTGCAGAATATAGACACCGTAGAGAATTTTTGGAGTGACGCCGGGAGTTTGTGGCTCAAGAAGGGAGTGACTAGAAAATTTCACCTTGGTATGACAGAAGGAGTGGGTTTTGCTTTGATTGTTTGGTCCATTTGGAAGTCGAGGTGTTGTGGCATCTTCCAACACAAGTCTGATCGTCCTCATCTAGTTGCTAAAAGGATTCTGGACATGATTAATGCCGTAACTACTAGACTCTGCAAAGAGAGAGGTGAAGAAGAGGTGCTGTGGATAGCCTGGTCCAAACCTGCTACAAGCTGAGTTAAGTTAAATGTGAATGGTGGTGCTAATCTTGCAGGGGAGCTAACTAGTGTAGGTGGCTTATTTAGAGACAGTAGAGGAGAATGGTTGCATGGCTTCTGGGCAAATGTAGAGGCTGCGGATAGTGATTTCGTTGAGTTATGGTCTCTACGAGAGGGTTAAAGAATCGCTAAGGACCAGGCGTTCAGAGACTTGAAAGTTGAGTGTGACTCTATGAATGTTATATCTACGGTTAATGGGAAAGTGGGAGTTAATCATCCTTGACAGATCATCATTTACGACTGCTGAGATTTGATGGAGCAGTTAAGTATTCCCAAAATTTTGCACACCTATAAAGAGGCCAATAAGAGTGTGGATAAGTTGGTGGATCTGGGGAAGAAGTCCCAACCTGGTTTCCATGAGGCATGTAATCCCCCTCCTGCAGTGGTTCCTTTCTTGTTGCTTGATGCTTCGGGGGCCTCTTGGGCTAAAAGGAGAAAGAGATCAGTTTTGCTTGTCTCAGTTCAGTTAGAGGAGCATTGAGCTTCCCTGCTCTCCGGCCCTCTATTTTTGTTTTGTTTGCTTTGCTTTCCGTTTTGCTTTGTTGTGTTCTCTACTTTCCACCAAAAAAATAAAAATGGACAAGCTCTTCTATGGAGCTGTTCAATGGAAGTTCGAGCTCGAGTATATTAAGGCCTAACTGGCCTATTAGTCATCATGCGATTCCCAACCCCAAGATCCTCCCTATAATATGAAACTTGACATCTTCTGTTTTTTTTTTTTATTATACCGAGATTTAAATCTAAAATCATCAGTATTCAGAATCATATTTTGACTAATTTGGTTCAGGATTTGTAGTGATCCATTTAAAGAGTCTACCCTCTCAACATAGTTTTTTCCATACACAATCCACGATTCAAACTTAGGAACTTAGTCAAGAGATCTATCATCACATTCCACTAAACCAACTATCCATTTAGTTAAAATTTAACCTCTTCAATATCCATTAAGCATACCTTCATACCTCCATTCAATTAAAGATGAATAATTAAAATTTTTGAATTTATAAATTAATTATACTTCTTATTACTATTTGAGTAAAATTTAATTAAAATAATAACACTATGTGTGATTTGTCATATCAAGTAAATAGTAATTCTAGTATTTTATTTATTTATTTATTTATTAGTAGTAGCCCAATGGCATGGTTAACCCTCCAAATACGGGTATCACTCAAATTGGTGTAGCAAGCAAAATAAAACAAAGAAGCCAGAAGCCACACAACACGTGACGGTCCACTACATCGCATTCTATTTTAGCCAATCACTAGATGAATCAATACAGTCCATGAGTTTTCTAAGGATCACAAAAGGCAAAATCTTCACTTTCCGCCGGATTGACATTGATGGTCTATACACCCAAAAAAAAAATCTTATCCCTCATGTAGTCACTTTGTCATCATGATCCTTAACATGATTTTTCTTACAAAAAAAGGTCTTGGGTTCCAATCGATTTTGTCACCTAATCAATCAGTCCAAAAATCCAACAGAGAGAGAGAGAGAGAGATTACTCATTAACATCATGATCACAACCATTGTTGTTGGGATTCAAAGTGAGCTTCATAATCTCCATCTCAACCTGCAACTCCAAATTTCTATCCCTCTCAACCTCCAATTCAGCAGTCAACCTCTCAATAGTCTTAGCCAGCTCCTCTTCTCTGCTCACCTCCACTTCCCCACCGACCATACCAATCATACTATTCACGCTCTGCTTCTGCATCTCCAAACTCTCTCTCAAATACATCAAACTCTGCAACACAAACCCATTAATACTATTCCCTCCAGCCCCAGTTGATTGCTGCGCCTCACTCTCTTCTTCATTATTCTCAATCACACCCTCTCCTCCAAATCTCACCAACTTCACAACCTCATCATAAGGGCTCATCGAAAGTGGGTTGCTCCCTTTCAAAATGGGGAAAATTGGATTCAATTCACAGTCATTTGGATTAAAATTCCACCCACTAATCCTTCTATGCTTTGCTCTTGATACCTCTTCTTCATTTTCCTCAGCATCCTCGAATTTTCGCATAACAAGACCCTTTATCTTCATTTCCTTAAACCTTTCTTCAACACTAGGCAAATCTTTCAATACATTCCTCACCACGTACTCACTACCTCTACCATTTCTTGCAATGAATGGATGCTTCAACAATTTTTCCGCGGTGAGTCTTCTTGATGGTTCTTGATCCAAGCAAGCCTTAATCAAATCCTTAAACTGTTTACTAAATTTCTTCTTGTTTTCCCCATCATCAGCTCCTTGTCTATAATCTGAAAACTTGAACCTTTTCGTGATTTTTAACATTAAAGACTTGGAAGGAGGCAAGTGAGACAGAGGAGGCCTACCATGGGCCAACTCCAAAGCTGTTATTCCCAATGACCAGATATCAGCTTTCACTCCATAACCATTTCTTGAATGAATTACTTCAGGCGCCATCCAGTAAGGCGTGCCAGCGAAATCTGTCAGCATTCGATTGGATGAGGAAGAAGACATATAGTATGAATTCTCGTAGATAGAAACAGAAACGCCGAAATCTGCTAGCTTGACACGACCATCTGAATCGATCAATATGTTACCGGCTTTAATATCACGGTGTAGATGACCTTGGTCGTGAAGATAGGAGAGTGCTTGTAGAATTTCTTTGATAATAATCGAAATGGAAGGTTCAGGAAGGCCACTGGGGAAATTGGTTGAGATAATTGATTGGAGAGAACCGCAGGACATGAAGGGCATGATGACCCAGAGTTTGGAGTGTACGATGAAGGAGCAATGAGATTTAAGGATGTTGGGGTGAGATAGGAGAGACATTGTGTTGATTTCGCGACGTATGGTGTCAAAATCTGCTCTTGATTTGTCAAGGTCGATGGATTTGATGGCGACAACTTGGGAGTTGAGAGGAAGGCAGAGGGCTTTGTAGACGACTGCGCTGACGCCTACGCCGATCTCTGAGATGATTTGGTAGGCGTTTGGGTCAAGTGGGTAGTAGGGAGAGTTTTGGGCGGGATCTTGATTAGCCATTGGAGGTTTTCTGATTTGGTGGGGACAATCTTTGATGGATTGTTGAATGAGTTTTGCTCAAGAAGATGAATTCCGAGGGATGGTTCTTTTGGTGAGGAATGGGAAGATTTGAACTGGGTGTGTTGTGCAATCTTGTTTCAAGAATTGGAAAGAGAGAGAGTGAGAAAGTGATGGTGGGAGAGTTTAACAAGTTTCTTGTGAGTGAGAGAACGAGAGATGCAGTGGTGCAGGGCGGCCGATGTAATCTTTTCAAAATGAGATGATGCATGTGATTTCTAATTGCTTTATATAGATTTGAGAGAGAGAGAGAGAGAGAGAGAGAGAGAGAGAAAGAGAGAGAGAGAGAGGATGGTTAGGAGGTGATCAGATGGGGAAGGTAGAGCGTTCCGTTTACAGCTGTGAAGTTGCAGAATCAAGAAAAGTGAGACCAGATTAACTACCAAGGGATTATGGTAACAATGGGAATTATCTTGACTACTTTACAATTGAATTTAAGCCAATCGAAGTTTGGCTTTCACGAGAAATTATCTTGTGGGACGGGTTGATGTGATCCTTTCCATTTTTTTCATTAATGGAGCCAATAATTTGTAATTTGATTCATTTAACATAAGTTGTTTATTTTGTCTTATTTTAAGTGACAACCTCATGACCCCTCTCAGCTAATAATCTACCTGACTTTCACGTTGTAACGTGACATGTGTTATTGTGCGTCAAATAGTGTGTGGCCTGTAGCCAAACTTGGGGGAATTGGAGCAAATCTAAGAGCAACAAAAAGTATAGAATATGGTTTTTGTACGATAATAAAGAATTCTTACCCATATTTTTTTCGAGATCTTATATTCGAAATTTCATAAATATATATATTTTCATGATTTTTGTGATATTTATGTAAGTGTCGGTCCCTATGGAACAAAAAAAAGTATATAATATGAGAAACTTAACAACTAAATAGGTAAAAGCATATGCTATGCTTTCAATACATTTAATAGTCAGTGAAAAGGTCAAATGCAATTTGGTCTAAACACTTTAGTACCTGGGTCCAAGGGTCCTTAGTAAGTACTATAATGGGTATGATTTTACAGAACAGAACTATATTGGTTCTGGTATTGCTAATCAGGTATTTATTCAATTGCCCTATAAAATAATTACAGAAGTCCTTTGTTAAATTGCACAAAGCATTGTCTATGTGCAAGGTGAAAACAACTATTATATGTTATATAAGATCTCTAACAAGGGTGGTTAATAATTCTATTACATCAAAATGAAAGATCCTAAAATAGAGAAATTCAAGGAATACGTCGTACGTTTTTGAGAAACTGAGAGCGGAATACGACCCGTGTCCTTGCTTAGCATCATCCCTTCAATTATAGGGTAACTTGTGACTAATATGTAGAATGAGAGAACAAGTTGTCGAAACATGCCCTCCCAATTACCTGCAACAATCCCTCTAGCGAGCCCACCAAAGAAGGAGATCAGGTTCAAAATTGTCAAGGTAACCAGTGGTATTAGCAACATATTTGAGGTCTGGAAGCCAAAAACTCCCAATTGGTATCTCTTGAATTGCTCATCGTCCACTACTTTCTTTGTTGGTACAAAACTAGCTTCTCTCATGCCCCATTTCTTCATGATGGCATCT